>JASDDO010000012.1:253230441-253874684 GCA_030015575.1 Agapanthus africanus
CTAACACGCACGCTCTGAGCATGTCCTCGACAGTCTGAATAGTCCGCTCTGACTGTCCGTCGGTCTGCGGATGAAATGCTGTGCTGAAACTCAAGCGAGTGCCCAAAGCCTCCTAAAGCCTCTGCCATAGTCGGCTGGTAAACTGGGTGCCTCTGTCGGACACGATACATGTCGGAACTCCGTGCAGTCGTACGATCTCATCAATGTAAATCTGGGCATACTGAGCAAATCCGAAAGTCGTCTTCACTGGTAGGAAGTGAGCCGCTTTCGTAAAAAGATCCACGATCACCCAGATGGAGTCATACCCTCGACTAGTCCTGGGTTGACCCACAATGAAGTCCATAGAAATCTGTTCCCATTTCCACTCCGGAATGGGTAATGATCGCACGCTTTAGGGCGTGTTGGATGTTCAAAGATTTAAGTGTAACCGCGATCAGGACGGTGTCGTTTTGCAGCTAGCCGGTTGAGCACGGGTCGGTCCACAGGGAGATGGTGTTATCTTACCTTCTTGTTTTAGACGAGTTAATAAAGAATCTGTATGAGTTTGTTCGATCTAACCTATGTGTTTATCTGCAAGTATAAAGTTGTTAAGAAAAGATACGAGATTATAAGCTAAAGAAATCCGTACTCAAAACCTTTGAGCCGAGTCTTGACCAATTGAAGCTAAGCAATTGGCAACAACATGGATTAGGGGATTTAAGCGCGGTATTCATGGAATCCGGCTTATTTACCCTTGTCCTTCCGTTCTTGTCTCTTGCTTTCGCCTCCGGCCAAACCGAACGCAACCGGTCGCGGTTAGGAATCACCGTTACCTTGTCAGGGTACGGTGCCTAACGGAGCGCTTGCGTATGGTTTGGGCGAAGTACAAATGGAAAATAACGGGAAAAGGAATTGGCAAAGAAATGTTAACTTATAATACCGTATTTTATCTTAACAACAATAATTACATACATTCACAAAATGAACAAAAAGAGAACAAAAAGAAAAGAACAAAGAAAAGAAACGATACAAGTATTTAAAGTGCATAAATAAAATTGCAAGTAATAAAAGCAAGAATGAAAAATGCAAGTAATAAATAAGCAAATAAAAAGAACACGGAAGTAGGACCCAAGCCAAGCATGTGCTCAATAGCCAACCCTTAAACTTGCATGCTCAATGAAGAGGTTGCAAGATCAAGGGAAGGGTAGAGAACGCATGTGAAGTGAAGAACTAGTCCCGTGAGAAAATACGACCCTTGAGATCAATAACTAACCCTTACCCATTCAAGCTGAATGAAGAGGTTGAATGAGCAAGAGAAAGCAAGAATCTCAAGGGGGAGCAAGCTAACAAGAAAGATAAAAAACCCTCATCTTCATTAATTTTCCACTCAAAAGCTCTCACTACAATTTTAATGGAGAATGAATGAAGAAGAGGAAGAAGAAGAACAAAACTACACAAAAAAGAAGAACAAAGAAAAGCTCCAAAAAATTGCTCTCTTGGTTCAGCCCTGATCTGCTGTATTTATAGGCAGGAGAATGGATTTCTAGGGCAACCAGCAGACTACATGTAAAAAGACCAAAACACCCCAGAAAAACGACAGAACGAGGCCACTGTACGGCCGCGGATCCGCCGCCTATAACCCCCTATGGCCGCGGATCCGCGCCCCTACAGTAGGGTTAGGGTGTGGGCTTTTCAGTACGGCCCTGGTCTACTGTCCCCTGTTGTCTGGTACATGTATTTTCTGATAATATTTCCAGAATATCTTCAGAATTCCTAGTCCAAGATTGCATTATCTTTTTCCCTTTTGACTTCTATCTCCCTCGAGCTCCGTGCACCCATTGATTCTTGTGCAGCCCCTCTTGTGCTCTGTGCTTGTCCGAGACACGAATGACCGCTGTCATACGTCTTGTCCCAGGAACCGGTACGCAGCACCGGACGGATATGGATTACCGGAACCCGGCTTTTATCTGTTGTCAACAAATGTTCTGTATTTGGTGTAACTGTGGAGATTTTGTCCTGATTTGCAATATTTGTACTGGAAACCTGTATACTGTAAACATGTAACACACACGGATTAAAAGCACCTACCTATAAACACACGAGCGTAAGAATGGGCGGTATAAAATGCAATATTCTGATATGAACAAATACCCCCAAACTTAACTTTTGCTCGTCCCGAGCAAAACCAATTATTCACGAAAATAAAATGATAACCGCACTTTCGCAGGGAACGCGATTGCACTGAGCATGTGCAACAAGCCGTTAAACCTCTAGGTGTCCCTAGTAGGAGGAGTGTTGTCTCCTGAGGGTTTTCAGCGGATACTACCCACAAAATCCAGTCAAGCTAGTTTTGTAAAGTAACTAAGATTCAAACCCCTAAAGTTTTGTTTCAGAAAATAACAATTCTATTATCCTAAGTCTAGACTATCGAACCTTTATTTTTCACACCTCGCTTCTTATTTAACTACAGATTTTATATGTCTTTACGTGCAGTGCAAATAGTGTCGTTATGTTCCCGAAAGGTCGAATAAAGTCATTATGTCACACAATAAAGCCCAGATAACAATTTTAAAAGGATCACATAGGTTTTATAAAGAGTTAAGCATTTTTCAAGTTTCGTTTTCCAGTAAAATTTCAACTTCAGAATTTCTATCTTCCCTAACAGGAAATTAGGTCTTATTCATCACTCCACCTTTTTCTTGTTTTCATTTCATACACACCCCTGTGAACGTGCAATAGTCTTTATCATAGAGTAAAACCTTCATATCTCCGTTAAATTTTTTTTATAAAAGCTTGTCTTTTATCAAGATTATTCTCACACAAAGAACCGTTAGGAATTTTAACTCGGAGAGAACACTTGCTTGACTTTGTTTTTATCTGGACTTTTTAGGCTTCTTAGCGAGCTTTGGGCCAATGCACCCAAACCAGTTGGTTTTAGGGCATTAGGTGTAGAAACACCCCAGCGGACTTAATTACTCAAGTTACCTAGGTCCAAAAACAAAAGACAGTTTGGCGTGAAAAACATGATGATTCAATACGAACGGAGATATAACCGGTAGTTCAATTATTTTTTGGATAAAAGACGTGTATAGTGGGTTCGGTGTGTAATCATTCCAATCAAGTTTCAGATGGGTTATTTTTCAGACTTAGTTCCAATTAAGGCATCAATAACATTCCTTCATATTCACATACTTCATAAACTATTCTTGATATATTACTTATTTCAGAACAAACCTATTTGATCCTCAGAAAATCATTTATCGATTTAAAAGTTTTTTTTTTAAACATAAAAGACTTGTCATCTAATTTCTAAGATTCACAACACGTGTAGTGTAATGTAAAGACGTATATCAGCTATAGTTAACTTCAAAGGAGAGTTATCTTTCAGGTTTTCAAAATCCAAACATAGGATTTAGTTATTTTTATCTTTTCAAACAAAAACCGTCGAATGTTGAATCAGAGTTCTTCCACAAGCTAACTTGACAAAAAAGTTTTTTATATTTTTGGAAATTTTTTGATTTTTATGGGTTTTTAATAAGGCATGCAAATGCAGAATATACAAATGAATGCGAAGGAAGAAAGCTTACCGAGCACACCCCCAAACTTAAACTTGACAGTGCCCTCACTGTCAGGCTATACCAAGAGGGTCAAAATTGCCGGCGCTCCTTAAAAAACAAATTATATACAAAAGGAGAAAGAACAAAACAAAAAAAATATATACACCAAAAAGTGTCCCCCCCAAACTTAAGTGAAACAGTGCTTCCACTGTTTAAGCGATGAAGTTCAGGATTAGGGGGGGAAAGAACAGTGTCAAGCTATATAAGGCCTTACACAGGCCAAAAGTGAGCACCAACCATTCAAAAATCTTATCTCTGTAAAGCAGTGGCTGGTGATAGAAGGTGTAGGGAAAAGAGAGAGAGAATACGCGAGACCGTATTGGGAGAGAAGCAGGATACGGTCTCGGTATATCAGAAGAAGAAGAATGGCGGAAGGGAGTAAGAGGTGGAATACGAACTTGAGGGTGCAAATGGAGTAAATAGATTAGCACAATTTATGATGACCGACGTGTGAAAAGTGATTGTGCTAATATATTTACTCGCCAAGAAATTGGGTCGAATCCCTCAAGATTCATAAGAAACCATGGGTACGCCGAACTTGGTAAACCAGACATATGAAATGTAAGTGATACGGGTTCTTGCAAGGTCGGAACGATGGAAAGGATAGAGGGAAGTGGTTGAGGAAGGTTATCGGTTAAAGGTGCAGGAGGGTGTACACAGTCGGTGGAAGGAATAGGATGAATTGGAAAATCCGACTCATCAATTAAAACTGGTTCATCCTCAAAACTATCCTCAATGTTCTCCTCAAAATTAAGCTCATCCATGCATTTTTCTTCAAAATCCAGACGCATATGAAGTTCGGGAAAAACAGTTAAAGACTCGGGATGATGATTTGAAGAGACAAACTCAGCCAAATCTACGGGTTCATCATCCAAAATGTTCCCTGCGTCAATATCCTCGATCAAGTAAAAATCTATATTCTCAGACACCTCAACGACAACATGGATATCAATCGATTTAGGTTCTAAAGTGGAGGTGTAGAGGTCAAGAGGATTGGGTATGGTTTCACTTGGAAGGGACCCTTCACAATCAGGTAAATCAAACACTACAACGTCGCACAACTCATTAAACATTCTATCTTCAACTGGTGAATCGTTGGGAACACTAGATAGATATTCAAAACTGGAGTTGTGGGATTTAAGTTGAACCGGGTAGGCTTGATTCGGAAGGGGATACAGCTCACTCTCAGCACTCAAATTCACAGCCTGTCCTGCCGCCTCATCATACATTGAAAAATTTGGAGCTAGTTGAAAACTAGCTACCGGGTCACTAGGTTGCATGAGGGCGGCCATGGACGCATTCAAATCCATCATCTGTTGGCTTGACGCTACCCTAAAATCTTCCAACGATTGTTCTAGACTAGACATAGGTTGTGAAGGGGTTTCAGTAAAAGATTCAAAGTTGTTTGGATACTGAAAACTCCCAAATGGCGGTTCTGAAGCAATGTCTAGGGAAGGTGCAAAAGTAGGGTAGGGTTGGTAGGAATTGAATGGCTGGACAGGAGTGGGATCAACATTGGGATAAGAAGGTGAATGGAATTGTTGATCCCAAAAGTTTGAAGTGGTGAAAGGAGTGAAAGATCGGCTACGAGATTGTTCAATACGTTCAGCGATGGACAAAGGACGACTTGCAGAAGCGGTATCAACATAAGCGGGAGTGAATGTTTGAAACGGTTGATACGAAGTGGAATGAGGAGTGCAAGTGTTTGTCCTAGACGCTGCTATGCGATCTTTCAGTGAGACTTTGGGCATGGAGGGGTCGTTCGAAGTTCGGCCAAAGCAAGAACCGTAAGATGTAATGTCTGGTTGTGGGTACCAAAGTTCGGCAAGAGTTTTGCGAGGTGGAGTACCCATGATATGAAGAGAGAGAGAGAAAGGTAGGGAAAAGGAGGGGAAAAAGAATGTGATTTTTTTTTTTTTAGTTGTTAGCAAAAGAATGAAATATACACAAAAAAATATGGACAAAATAATCACGACACAAAAATACCACACACCTAATCGTTCTAGGGTTAACCTAGGTCAACTAGACCTGCTCCAGAACTTGATTGTCGAAGTAAAACTGTGTCGAGAAACAGGCTCAAGATACACTGATCACGAGGCCAGGTAAGTGCAGAGATAAGGGGAGGTTTTCCAACGCTTTCGCGAAGTTCCTTAATTAAATAACCCTTTCTCTTTTGGCGGTTTTGCCGTTAACACTTTCCTAGACACCCCGTAAACAATATACCGTTAAGCAAGCTTCTAAATACAGTTAACTTCTCCTAGTGAGCGCGAAGTCCTTAAGGCTTAAAGTCTAGTTTCTTTTAAATTTGTGTGGGTAAACGTTATGCTCAGGTTCGTGATTTGTGGGCCACGAAAAAGGTGATGAAATCCTTTACCGTATGTTGTGGGGTTCGCTTGCCCTTAAATCCGTATTAATGTATGCAATGCGCAATTCAAAAATTCTTTAAAGAATCAAACAATAGTTTTTTTTTAATTTTAAGCGCGGCGCTGCAACAAATGCGGGTTAGTCAATTTTGGCGTTTGCTAGCGAACTTGCAAAGAATCCTGCAAAGAATAGTATATTGGAAGCGTCGGATTTGAGAAGAAGGTGTTAGTAAAGTACGTACCGTTTAAGTTTTGGGTTAAGAAACCCCCGTTGAATCGAATCCGGTAAGCTTGAAAGGTTCGCTTGCGCGGGTCAAACTACCCGGATCTTTGGCACTGTACTCCGTAATCACCTTAACTTTGAATGTACACTTTGCTCCCACAATCGCAGTTTGCAAATCTGCAAAAATCTGCACACTTGCCCACAAAAATATTGTCCAAAAAAAAACAAAAAGAATATTTTTTTTATATATATACAAAAAGAATATTAACCCGAATAACAAGAAAGAAAATACGCTACCGTCTCCCCGGCAACGGCGCCATTTGATCGCACGCTTTTGGCGTGTCGGATGTTCAAAGATTTAAGTGTAACCGCGATCAGGACGGTGTCGCTTTGCAGCTAGCCGGTTGAGCACGGGTCGGTCCACAGGGAGATGGTGTTATCTTACCTTCTTGTTTTAGACGAGTTAATAAAGAATCTGTATGAGTTTGTTCGATCTAACCTATGTGTTTATCTGCAAGTATAAAGTTGTTAAGAAAAGATACGAGATTATAAGCTAAAGAAATCCGTACTCAAAACCTTTGAGCCGAGTCTTGACCAATTGAAGCTAAGCAATTGGCAACAACGTGGATTAGGGGATTTAAGCGCGGTATTCGTGGAATCAGGCTTATTTACCCTTGTCCTTCCGTTCTTGTCTCTTGCTTTCGCCTCCGGCCAAACCGAACGCAACCGGTCGCGGTTAGGAATCACCGTTACCTTGTCAGGGTACGGTGCCTAACGGAGCGCTTGCGTATGGTTTGGGCGAAGTACAAATGGAAAATAACGGGAAAAGGAATTGGCAAAGAAATGTTAACTTATAATACCGTATTTTATCTTAACAACAATAATTACATACATTCACAAAATGAACAAAAAGAGAACAAAAAGAAAAGAACAAAGAAAAGAAACGATACAAGTATTTAAAGTGCATGAATAAAATTGCAAGTAATAAAAGCAAGAATGAAAAATGCAAGTAATAAATAAGCAAATAAAAAGAACACGGAAGTAGGACCCAAGCCAAGCATGTGCTCAATAGCCAACCCTTAAACTTGCATGCTCAATGAAGAGGTTGCAAGATCAAGGGAAGGGTAGAGAACGCATGTGAAGTGAAGAACTAGTCCCGTGAGAAAATACGACCCTTGAGATCAATAACTAACCCTTACCCATTCAAGCTCAATGAAGAGGTTGAATGAGCAAGAGAAAGCAAGAATCTCAAGGGGGAGCAAGCTAACAAGAAAGATAAAAAACCCTCATCTTCATTAATTTTCCACTCAAAAGCTCTCACTACAATTTTAATGGAGAAAGAATGAAGAAGAGGAAGAAGAAGAACAAAACTACACAAAAAAGAAGAACAAAGAAAAGCTCCAAAAAATTGCTCTCTTGGTTCAGCCCTGATCTGCTGTATTTATAGGCAGGAGAATGGATTTCTAGGGCAACCAGCAGACTACATGTAAAAAGACCAAAACACCCCAGAAAAACGACAGAACGAGGCCACTGTACGGCCGCGGATCCGCCGCCTATAGCCCCCTATGGCTGCGGATCCGCGCCCCTACAGTAGGGTTAGGGTGTGGGCTTTTCAGTACGGCCCTGGTCTACTGTCCCCTGTTGTCTGGTACATGTATTTTCTGATAATATTTCCAGAATATCTTCAGAATTCCTAGTCCAAGATTGCATTATCTTTTTACCTTTTGACTTCTATCTCCCTCGAGCTCCGTGCACCCATTGATTCTTGTGCAGCCCCTCTTGTGCTTTGTGCTTGTCCGAGACACGAATGACCGCTGTCATACGTCTTGTCCCAGGAACCGGTACGCAGCACCGGACGGATATGGATGACCGGAACCCGGCTTTTATCTGTTGTCAACAAATGTTCTGTATTTGGTGTAACTGTGGAGATTTTGTCCTGATTTGCAATATTTGTACTGGAAACCTGTATACTGTAAACATGTAACACACACGGATTAAAAGCACCTACCTATAAACACACGAGCGTAAGAATGGGCGGTATAAAATGTAATATTCTGATATGAACAGGTAACGGCTGGAGCTCTCCCGCGGGCCTCTGGTGCTCAGCCTTGACTTGCTGACAAGTCAGGCATCTCGACACAAAATCTGCGATGTCTCTCTTCATTCCGTCCCACCAGTAAACACCTCTCATGTCATGGTACATCTTGGTGGAACCGGGATGAACACTATATACCGATCAATGTGCCTCCTCAAGAATCTCGCGCCGCAATCCCTCAGCATCTGGTATGCACAATCTAGTCCCGAATCGTAGTATCCCCTGATCATCGATCACGAACTCGGAAAATCTGCCCTGTCCTATCTGTGCCATGATCTCTGAACATCGGTCATCACTGTGCTGTGCCTCATGTATACGGTCAAGCAACTGTGGGCATGCACGAACATGCGCAATCTGTCCTCCGATCGGCGTAAACTCGAACTGTACCCGGCTGTCGCATAAATTCTGCCAATCTGCCGACGACCGCCTCTGTACTGCGCTCAAACAAGATAGACTACCACCGGGCCTCCCGCTCAAAGCATTCGCCACTATATTTGCCCTGCCCGGGTGATACAAGATCTCACAATCGTAGTCCTTCACTAACTCCATCCATCAGCGCTGTCTATGGTTCGGGTCTCGCTGCTGGAATATATACTTTAAGCTCTTGTGATCAGTGAATATCTGGCACGACTCTCCATACAGGTAATGTCGCCAGATCTTAAGTGCAAAGACCACTGCAGCCATCTCCAAATCATGAGTGGGGTAATTCTGTTCATATTTCTTTAATTGCTTCGAAGCATACGCGATCACCCTGTCATGCTGCATGAAAACGCACCCTAGCCCCACTCGTGAAGCGTCACAGTAGACCACAAATCCGCCTGATCCTGAAGGCAATGATAGCACTGGTGTCGTAGTCAGTAGAGCACGTAGCTGCTGAAAACTGTGCTCACACTCCTCCGTCCAATCGAAACGAACTCCCTTCCGGGTCAACCCTGTCAAAGGTGTAGCAATGCGAGAGAAGTCCTGCACGAATCTCCTGTAATAGCCTGCCTGTCCTAGAAAGCTGCGAACCTCCGTCACTGACGTGGGTCTAGGCCAACTCCGAACGGCCTCAATCTTCCTCGGGTCTACACATATACCATCTCATGTAATCATGTGCCCCAAGAAGTCTACGCTATCCAGCCAGAAAGCACACTTGGAGAATTTGGCGAAAAGCTGCTGCTCCCTCAAGGTCTGCAGTGTAATCCGCAGGTGCTGCTCGTGCTCCTCTCTATTCCGAGAGTACACCAAGATATCGTCAATGAATACAATGATGAACAGATCAAGATACGGCCGTAAAATGCGGTTCATCAAGTCCTTAAATGTTGCTGGCGCGTTGGTGAGTCCGAACGCATCACCAAAAACTCATAATGGCAGTAACGCGTGCGGAAAGCTGTCCTAGGAATGTCCTCCTGTCGAACATGTAGCTGATGGTAGCCTGATCGCAAATCGATCCTCGAAAAGTATCCTGCCCCTGAAGCTGGTCGAACAAATTGTCGATGCGTGGCAAAGGATACCTGTTCCGCACTGTCACCCTGTTCAGCTGACGGTAGTCGATACACAAACGCATACTGCCGTCCTTCTTCTTGACAAACAAGACCGGAGCACCCCAAAGAGAAATACTGGGTCGAATGATTCCCTTGTCCATCAAATCTTGCAACCAACCCTTCAATTATCTAAGTTCCGCCGGGGCCATCCGATAAGGCGGTACAGAAATAGGCCCCGTGCCAGGAACCAAATCAATACAGAAAGAAATATCACGCTCGGGCGGTAGCCCAGGAAGCTCATCAGGGAACACATCAGGGAACTCGCTAACAACCGGAACCTGATCCATCGGAACCTCTGTAGCTCTAGTATCGCAAACATAGGCGAGAAATCCCTGACATCCCTTCCTCAAAAGCTGTCCAGCGTAAAAAGAAGAAATCACACTGTGAGGGGCGGCACCACGGCCCCCAACACAACAAAAACCGTTTCGCCGGGAAAACAAAATCTCACCGTCTTCCCGCGGCAGTCAATAGAAGCATATCACGTGGCTAACCAATCCATGCCCAAAAGAACGTCGAAGTCCAACATCTCAAGAAGGATCAAATCGACCGGCAACTCTCTCTCACCAATATGGACGATACAGGATCGGAACACGTGACTAGCGACAAATGACTCTCCCACAGGAGTAGTCACAACAAGTGGCTGATCAAGCAAACCGGACTCTCTACCCAAACTCGGCACAAAGTGTGTGGATACGTACGAGTGCGTGGATCAGGGATAAAATAACACGTGTGCACCAACAGAACATACTGGAAGGATACGTGAGACCACCGCATTGGACGCCTGCGCGTCCTGATGCGTCAAAGCATAAACTCACGCCTGTCCTCCACCTGCGACTGACTGTCCCCTGCCTGGCGCTGGCTGTCCTCTGCCTCGATCACCTCGTCCTCTATGAACAAATCCTCCGCGACCGTGACATCTCTGTGCATGAGTCTGGCGTGGAGTAACAGTAGGTACAATAGGCAACGCCGTCTGGGTTGGTGAAGGTGGTAGTGTGATGTGCGGTGCTGCTGCCTCCTTCCGGGGAATCTCAGGACAATCTCGTACACGATGATAAGAACTCCCGCAACGGAAACATCCCGATAATGGTCGCTGACCCTCCTGGGGATAGGAGCTAAACAACCTGCCTCTCCCCGAATCTCTGCTACCTGCAAGACGTCTATCACTGCGCCGAAAAGGCTGTCTCTGCGCTGATGTATCCGCACGAACTCTCTTCGGCTCTGGAACTACCGAAGTCTCAGCAAGGCGCTCCTCGACTAATAGGGCTGCGTCTACAACTGCTGTATATATCTCGTAATGTTGTGCGCTGATCGCTAGAAAAAGTGGTGTAAGCAAGCCTTGGACAAATCTCTTGACTCGCAAATCCTCAGTAGCCACTAGGTACGGAGCATACACTGATAGCTCGGTGAACAGGACATCATACTCTGCCACATACTTTCGCCAGTCTGACGTATGGACTCGAACATGCGTGCTCTAGCATCTCTGACGCTCAGTGGAAGAAAACGGGCAAGGAATAGCTCCACGAAATCTGTCCAGGTCATAGGAGGAAGACCTGCTGCTCTACCCTTCTCGACTGATTCACACCATTTCTGCGTGAGACCTTCCAGGCGAAAGCTCGCGAACTCAACCCATCTCGCATCTGTGCATCTAAGTGAACGACATATCCGCGCCATCCTATCAATGAAAGACTGTGGGTCCTCGGCCGCATCGGTGCCTGTGAAGACCGGAGGCTTCAGCCTCATAAACTCTGACAACGATACTGTGATAACCTCTGTAGCTGCAGGGGCAACTTCCTGTACTGTGGGTACCACCGCGGTCTCTGCAACGGGTGGAACTACCTCTGGTCGCTGCGCTCGAAGTGTCTCAACTAGAGATCCCATCATCTGGCGCATCTCCTGCATACTGGATCCCATCGTCTGGCGCATCTCCTGCACACCAGCCCCTAACATAGCAATCTGATCTGTCACGACAGGAACAGCCTGCTCGGACACAAACGGTGTACTATCCGGATCAGTACTCGTCTCGGACGAGTCAACTCGAATCTCGGCCCTCGCTGCTGCTCTCTGCGCCCTCATAGTCTTTGGCGGCAAAATGGCTGAAAGGAACAATAGGATTCGATAAGGATACGGAAATCGAATCGCAAGAATGTATATACTCAAGAAGGAATTTAAATCAACAAGTCCTAAGGTCACTTTGGCGGAGCACCGTGTCGTGAGTATGCTGCGGAACATGCACACGCTATGCCACTCTGCTTCAGCTACCTACTCCATCATACCAGGTCATCCTACACTCCGAAATGTAAAACCTAGGCTCTGATACCAACTTTGTCAAGACCCGAAGTTTGGCCCGTGACCGGCACTTAACCATGTAACGTCTACAGGCGTAACGCAGCTAAGTGAACCGAAAACCCAGAAACGAAACCAGTAAAAGTATAGAGTGTTTAAGTTTTAAATGGAAGTATTTTTTAAAGTGGAAAGAATTCTTACGTAGATAATCACCAAGATAGCAATATACGATGCCGTAGCGAAGATCAAGATCCACAAGTGGGAACATCACATATAGAATAAACTGCAAGTACAGTCGGCTCACAACGAGCTCGACACCAGAATACAAATAATATACATCATCGTCCTCACACCGTCTCCAAGTCAAATACATACATGGTAGATGGAGAATACTAGATACAACAATATACATAACTGAAAGATAAACAGATACCGCACAAACCCACCTATCAGCAAAAGAGCTAGTACACCAACTATGGGGGTATCTGTGTCAAAAGATGCAAAACGCAGCCTGCCGCGACGACTCCGAAGGGCAACCTGGAAACACAGTGGCACAACAGGGGTGAGATGCCAACTCGTGAATAGAGATAACATATAAAGGTAATCGCGAGCATGCACATACTGCGCTACTCTATCATATGCCAACAGATGATATCAATGTGTGATAAGCAGTATGTGCAATAATCATGCAAGTGCTCTATCAGGTAATATAACTACAGGATGACATACAATAATGAATGCTGAGCATGGGAAGTATAACATCTACATGGAATATCAACGTGGAATATGTAATCGGTGTCCATCAATGCACCCCAAATCCCAACAACCCAGACGACGGCACTCCCATCGGCCCTCAAATCCTGTACATCACTGAGAATCATGAGTGCCCAACATCGGCACCCAAATATCATAAATACTCGTGTCTAGCAACGACACACAAAACTTCCTATATCGAGCATCTGTCAGTCCGGGTCAGCCCCCTCTCTCATATGTCTATCGGGCATCCGTCAGTCCGGGTTAGCCCTCTCTCTCTTATATAGCGGGCATCCGTCAGTCCGGGTCAGCCCCCTATATCTCATATATATCGGGCATCCGTCAGTCCGGGTCAGCCCCCTCAATCTCATATATATCGGTCATCCGTCAGTCCGGGTCAGCCCCCTCTATCTCATATATATCGGGCTCTAGCACCTAGAAAACATAGGGTATACGCACCGAAATATCATATCAAGGGAACCAGGTTTTTAAATGATTACATGTTTGAAATAGCCACGGTTCCCAAATCCAGAAATCACATGTAATCCAAACCAATATGCAAGTCAATGTGATGTGATATGTGCATCAAGTATGAATATCATGTCAAGTCACATAATGATGAGCTACAACATAATGATCCGATGTGATATATGCATCAAGTATGAATATCATGTCAAGTTCTACAGTGTGAGTGTCATGGCAATTACTAACGGTGTGTGTAGCATGCAGGATAGTGCTCGTGCAACATGAACCGTTAGTAATGGTGCGGTGTTCTATCAATTCTAGTTTATATACATATATCAGGGAATGTGATATGCACTAAATAGTAGCCATGAACAGTCAATGTATGGAAATGTAGCTACAAGATACTATCAGCCCTGACGTAGAACGCCATGCGGGCGATATCCCCGTAGATGTTAAATCTACTCACCGTAGTCTCTCGCTAGGTATAGCCGATGACTTGTTTCCCCTTCTTCGCGGCGTCCGTCGCACTTGCCTGCGAATCTAGAATTCCACAGAATGTCACGCATAAGCTCAAAATCATACAACTAGAAACCCATGTCGCAAATCAAGCGCGCGTGTGTGCGATGTAAGTCCATGCAACCTCTCCCGGTACTTTCGGGCAAGCGGAATTTAGTGAAAAACAATTTTCTTAGAGGTGGTACCATGGACTCAAAACCGGATCTTTGTTAAACATCTAACTAACAACCTAACTACGAGTTGCTAACTTCTCGGTTAGGGGGTTATACCTTTCTTTTTCTCGAACTCCTTCGTCTTCAAGCTTCGATGGTCGTCCGAATCGGCTTCTCCCCGTCGTCTCCTTGCGCCGAAGATAGATCCACCTGAATGCTTCAACCTTTGGCTCCTTCTTCGAACTTTGAAGAAACTAGTTCACTCGGTTTGCTAAACCTTGTGAACTAGAGTGAGAAAAGAAGAGTTTGTATGGGATTTTATCTATGGTTCTTGGTTCTCAACTCATGAGACAAGTGAACCATAGACTCAAGAGAGGGAGAGCAAGAGGAAGGAGATGAGAGCTCAAGAACAAGAGAGAGAGTGAGCATGAAAGAATGAAAGAAGACTTTTCTCATTTGGCTCTCATAATCCAAAACAATCATAACACCTCATATCAATCAAGTATTATGTGATGGTTTAAGCAACCATAGCCATATCATTTCATGCACTCATTTTGCACAAAAGAGCAAGCAAGCAAAAGTCTTTGCCATGAAATGATAGCTATAGTTATCATGATGGTCAACTAGTCAAGCCTAGTCAACCGGTCAATAAAGTCAATAAGTCAACAAAAGTCTACAAGTCAACAAAGTCAATCCCTCAACAACCATTTCACCATAATACTTAATTAATATAATTGTTAATCACATATCATATTCTCATTAGGGTTGAGCAAAAAGTCAATAGTCAACGGTCAACGGTCAACAACCCTAATGAGAATCCTCTGCCTCTGTCTCTCCGTCAACTGTGCATACACACCCGCATCCGCATTCCGAGGAACACGAATACAAACTGGATAAATCCAATCCCAATACGTACACTAGGATCTGTCTTAAACCAAAGCCCGCTAGTGTAAACTGTCCGGACACTGTACGTGCATAAGTGCACGGATGTGACCGAACCCTGTCGCAAAACCATGCGACCTGTCGCAAAACCATGCGACCTCTACTCTTTTGCCTAAACGCGAATAGCTTTCTGTATGGGACTCTAAAGACTCGACACTACGCTGGCAGTGGGTTTAACCACAGACCGCAAGCGGCACTAGCTGTGTGTAACGGTCCCCAGGTAGATGCCGACAAGAAGACTGACGAGGCGAAACCCATCTGAACTCCTACTGAGCCTGAATGTGACATTCTCCGTAGAGTCCGGTCTGTTCGTCTGTTCCATCGCATGGCGGGCCTAGGGGGCGGTAAACGTCAGTCCCCTAATAGCGGTACAAGTCGTGTCGGAGTAAAGCCCAAAACACCCTGAGATAACACTGGAAGCTTACCAGTATATCTCGATTGCCCTGGCCAGGGACTACTCGTGTAATGGCTCTCCTAGACACAGTGCGATGTCAACCCCCAATACCGGGAGAGACGAATCCTGCCTAACCGTCACTGCCTCCAAGTGCTTCGGGACTGTACCCAACCACTACCTGTTTGCACGACTCCTTTGAGCCGTGGTAGGGTAGTAATCAAAGTACAGTGGGAACACATTCGAGGCGAAGTGACAGTGTCAAGTCAGCGGACTATGCTGTACTCATGTCACCTGGGAACTGATAACAGACGATAGGTATAATACCAACCGGTCAGTTCCCAACGAGTCCTGTCCAGTGTCCTCGTAACCTAACGAGCACCCGTATACTATCTCCAGTACGACGTACTGATGGCTGTGGGACAGACCATCTCCCACACTGGGATGAGAAGCGCATACGCTAGTCTACTTCGGAGTATCGATGCCCTGTCTCGATAGTCCTGCGACTAGGGACCTGTATAAGGATGTGTTTATAGATTACCCAGCCCCCACTAGTGTGACTGCCATCACAACGCTGGTAATCAAGCAAAGATCCTAAGGGCTCCACTAATATGTATAGGCGATATACTAAAATAAACACATGTACACATTGAAGTAGAAACAAACCAAGTAGCATACTACTATTTTGAGCAAGATTGTTTATACAAGGTGAATATCCTAAGCTTCCATTAAGTAATATACAAACTAGTATGATACAGTAATGGCCTCTAGGGCATATACACTAACAATCTCCCACTTGCACTAAGGCCATGTACTGGCGTATCGAAGACCTATCATCTCGATCAGCCGCTCGAACTGAGTCTGGGGCAAGGCCTTGGTGAATGGATCTGCAGTGTTATCTTCTGAAGCGACTCTCCGAACCTCGATCTCCTGGCGATCCACGATCTCCCTGATCAGGTGATACCGCCTCAAGATGTGTCTGGATCTCTGATGGGACCTGGGTTCCTTCGCTAAAGCTATAGCCCCGTTGTTGTCGCAATACAGAGGTATTGGATCAATAATGGACGGAACCACCTGAAGTTCTTTCAAGAACTTCCTTATCTAGACAGCTTCTTTTGCGGCATCAGATGCATCGATGTATTCCTCTTCCATCGTCGAGTCTGCAACGGTTTCCTGTTTGGAACTCTTCCAACACACCGCCCCTCCATTGAGGGTAAAGACAAAACCCGACATGGACTTGGAATCATCCTTGTCACTCTGGAAGCTGGAGTCAGCAAAGGCCTCGATCTGGAGGTCTTTTCCGCCATACACCAAGAACATCTCCTTAGTCCTTCTCAGGTACTTGAGAATGTTCTTTACCGCTATCCAGTGTTTCTCCCCTGGGTCTGACAGATATCGGCTTACCACACTGAGTGCATAAGCTACATCCAGTCTGGTACACAACATCGCATACATTATAGAGCCTACCGCAGAAGCATAGGGTATAATAGACATGCGATCCCTCTTCAAATCAGTCTTGGGAGACATCTCTTTAGAGAGGGTGATCCCGTGACAAGCCGGCAGGTTACCGCGCTTGGAATCTTCCATACTGAATCTTTTCAGTATGGTGTCGATGTACCTGGACTGTGAAAGTCCTAATATCTCTTGGATCTATCACGATGGATCCGGATCCCCAGGATGTATGAGGCATCACCCAGGTCTTTCATGGAGAACCTGTGTGACAAGAACCCATTGACAGATTGTAGCATAGGAATGTCATTTCCTATTAAGAGAATGTCATCCACGTATAAAACGAGGAATACTACAGTTCTCGCTACAAATCTACTATAGATGCATGGTTCATCTGGATTTTTGATAAAGTCAAATTCCCTGACCGTCTTATCAAAACAGATGTTCCAACTCCGCGATGCCTGCTTTAGTCCGTAAATGGACTTAAGCAACTTGCACACCTTTCCGCTGCTCCCACTCTGAATGAAACCCTCTGGCTGGCCCATATAGACACACTCCTCTAAATTTCCATTTAGAAAAGCTGTCTTTTCGTCCATCTGCCAAATCTCATAATCGTGGAAGGCATCAATGGCAAGAAGGATCCGAATGGATTTCAGCATAGCTACTGGAGAAAAGGTCTCGTCATAGTCCAAACCAAGTCTTTGACGAAAACCCTTTGCAACCAGTCTAGCTTTATAGGTCTCAACCTGTCCATCTACACCAATCTTCCTTTTGAAGATCCACTTGCATCCTACGGGTTTTACCCCGTCTGGAGCAATGTCCAACATCCATACTTTGTTGGTGTACATGGACTCCATTTCGGTCCGCATTGCATCCAGCCATTTTACCGAGTCGACGCTCTGAACAGCTTGCTGGAAGCTAGTAGGCTCATCATAATCTATGATGCAATCCTCTCTATCCCCGTCTACGAGAAAACCGTAGTATCTCTCGGGAGGATGAGACTGCTTACTACTTCTGCGGAGCGGCGTAGGAATGTCCTGTTCTTTTGAACCCTCTGGTTCCACTAAGCTTTCAGTAATAGCTCGTGGTTCTGGAATTTCTTCCAGTTCTACTGTGCTCCCACTTATCTGGGTTTCCAAAAACTCAGTTTTCAAGAAGTAGGCATGACGAGAAATAAGAACTTTTTGTTCCTCCTCGCAGTAGAAGAAATATCCTTTGGAGTTCTTTGGATATCCCACGAACTTACACTGTACTGAGCGTGCCTCGAGCTTGTCCGCATGCTGCTTTTTAACAAAAGCTGGACATCCCCGTGTCTTAATGTGCTTAAGATAGGGTCTCTTCCCACACCACATCTCATATGGTGTAGTAGGCACAGTCTTAGTCGGAACTCGGTTCAAAAGGTACGCAGCTGATTCTAGCGCATACCCCCAGAATGATCGCGGTAACTCAGCGTTACTCATCATGGACCGTACCATATCCAATAGGGTTCGGTTCCGTCTCTCCGATACACCGTTATGTTGCGGGGTGTATGGAGGAGTAAGCTGAGAGAGAATTCCGTTCTCTTTTAAATAATTCAGGAACTCGGCACTTAAGTATTCTCCACCTCGATCCGATCTTAGAATCTTGATACTTTTGCCGGTTTGTTTTTCTACTTCATTCTTATATTCCTGGAACTTTCCAAAGGCTTCGGACTTATGTTTCATTAAGAAGACATTACCGTACCTTGAAAAGTCATCCGTAAAAGTAATGAAGTAAGAATAACCGCTTCGCGCATGTGTAGACATTGGACCGCACACGCCGCTGTGTACGAGTCCTAAGAGCTCGCTCGCCCTTACTCCGTGTCCAGTAAACGGAGTCTTTGTCATCTTTCCTTTGAGACAGGATTGACAAGTGGCATACGATTGATATTCGAACGGATTCAAATATCCTTCTGTATGTAACTTCGTCAACCTTCTCTCATTGATGTGACCCAGTCTACAATGCCATAAGAAAGTCTGATTTATTTCCGGAGACTTTCTTTTGTGTGTATTCTGGACATTGAAAATCTGTGGTTGGTTTAATACGTATATACCATTGCTCAATGTACCTGACCCAATCAGAACTTGATTAAGGTGAATGTTTACAACATTACTTACAAACGCAAATTCATAACCTTCTTTAGAAACTAAAGATACAGAAATGATATTACAAGTTGCGTTGGGTACAAAAAAGCAATTACGTAAAACCAAAACATGTCCATCTGACATTCCCAGGTGATAGTCCCCCACGGCCTTAGCATCCATGCTAGCTCCGTTTGCAACTCTGAGAGTCATGTCACCTGCCTTCAAAACCCTACGGTTTCTCAACGCCTGCAAAGAATTACAGATATGAGATCCTGATCCGGTATCCAATACCCAGGAAGTAGAGTTTATTGAAAGACAGTTTTCAATAACATACACACCTGAAGCTGAAGCCGCAACCTGCTTCAATTCCTGTGTCCTGGCTTTCCAAGCCCTGTAATCATTCTTCCAGTGACCTTTCTTATGACAATAGAAGCATTCTTCTTTATCCACAAGCTGCCCTGCTTTCTTTGTTGCCTTTGCTTTTCCCTTGGTATCCACTTTACTAACACCGCCTCTTGGTTTGGCGGGGGCTTTCTTCTTCTTTCCCTTGGCTTTCGCCTTGGACCTAGAAGAGGAAGATCCTCCTACAAACAAAGTGGATGTTTCCCTACCTTTCTGTAGGGTGCCCTCTGCACTCCTCAGCATGTTGAGAAGTTCTGAAAGTTCAACTTCTTTTTCTTGTAAGTTGAAGTTCAGTATGAACTGGGCGTAAGTGGAAGGAAGGGACTAGAGAATTAAGTCAGTATAGAGCTAATTCTCCAACGTGGTTCCAAGTTCCGCGAGCTCCTCAATGAAGCCAATCATCTTAAGCACGTGTTCCGCTACCGATGATCCGATGGCCAACCTTGCTGAAAATAACTTTTTCTACATTTCGTATCTTGCGATACGAGATTGCTCTCCATACAGTTCTTTTGTATGGAGAAATATGGATTCAAGGTCCATATTCTCGTGCCTCCTCTGATGTTCGTTGTACATCGAGGCAAGTACGAGGCACTTGGCCTTCGCGCTATCAATCTCCCAAGTCTTACGGATTTCCTTATCCGCGATGCTGGAGGTGGGACTTGGGACAGGGGGAGCTTTGGTGGTAAGAAGATACCCCAGCTTGTCGTAAGTGATTGCCATTTTGACATTCCTGAGCCAATCTTTGTAGTTTGGCCCTGTCAGTATGTTTTTATCTAGAAGTAACTTAAGTCCAGTCATTTCGATTGGTCGCTGCAATTAGGAGAGAGAAGAAGAAACACTTAGCATGATGCTCTTGCAAGTTTAGAGTGGTTTTTAGTTTGTCTAAACAGGATGGCTCCCACTGTTTCTCGAATCCCTCCTCAAACCAAAAAGGAAGAATTAGTCAGGATCAATCTCACCATACAATACTTGCTTAACCGTTCGGCCAGGCTGGTGTCGGTACTTCGAGGGAGGTTTTCCAACGCTTTCGCGAAGTTCCTTAATTTAAGAACCTCTTTTCCCTGGGAGTGTAGCCCCGCTAACACCTTTCTAGACACCTACTAGGTTTATAGCATTGATCGTTACGTGAGAAATTTCCTGAGGAGTAGCATATACTCACAGTAGGATCGGGATCCAAATATCATCGTGTGACGAAACTGAAGGAATCCTACCAGAATCATCACACTCCAAATGGTATGCAACGCTAGCAAGTTTCAGTACTTATGAAACTCCCGATGTGGATTTTTGCCCCATGCTCTTATGACCTTGACTTTGGCCAACAAATCATAAGTCACATGTCAAGTTCTACCCGTCGTTCTCCAGGTTAATTTGAATCCACCCGTACCTACCCTTGACTTTGGCCAACAAGGAAGTACGACTGTTCCAAACCAACGCATCTATCTATGCTGTACATGAATACCCAATAGCTACCAATCACTATGCCTTGACTTTGGCCAACAAACACAGCTTGAATACTATTGACTATTCATGTGAAACGACGGAGGGCTACGAATGGTTTTGGCGAAACCGTGAACGTAGAGAACATGATATAATCGATGGAACGAGATAGCTTTTAAAAGGAGTGGCTCAAACTCCGTATTTTAAAAGTTTGTTTTGAAAAGAACCGAGTGGTTTTTCGAAAGTGTTCCAACGACTTTTACATGGTTTATTTTCTTGCATTAGTTCTTTTAATGGGTGATATTCTTGCATTAGTTCTTTTAATGCGTCCCATCATTTAATCCTACCATTGCAGAAAACAACAAAAATATGACGTACGCTTATGCCATTCGCATTTGCCACGGGGCCCCGTCATTATCCGTTAGGTTACTTAACTAACGATAGAGCGGGGGCTGGGCTAGCGCGGCTGTAAAACATAAGCAACGCCTAAATAATATCATATATAGATATATTGCAATGATAGACATTTCAGATCACAGATAAACACATTGGATATACTAGGAACCTGCAATTCGTACGAGCCTGTAACGAAAAGCAGATTACACGGTCGCGGTGAATAGCCAAAACCCCACCCAAGACCCCTACGGGTACGGCAAACTACCCGCCAAGTACCCGAAGCGAAGCAACCTCCCTCATCCCCGTGAGTAGGCCACTCGGCACTTCGGCATACCCGGTAGTTTGTGCACCCCCTCCATGGGTCTATCCTAGGAGCAAAAACATTAAAAAGAAATTATACAATGACGGCTACAACTCCGACCCGGTTGTGCGGCCATACAAATAATTATTACATCAATTTACAAATTTATATGAATTGAAAGAAAAGAAAACTCTCGTCTCACAACCCCCGGCTATTCACCCGCGACAATCCAATGAATTCATATACACATTCCAATAACATTACAGATCACAGATTTGTATAACCCCCACTAATCGACATATAGCGATTAGTAGACGTTCAATACAAATGTCACATTACAGAAAAACCCGTCAGCTAAAGTCTTTTAGAAGTTCGATCAAAAATACGGATTTTTAGGCCGCAAACACAAAATTTTCGTTCTGGAAAATCTGGGCTAAAAAGACATATTCCAAAAATCCCAAAATACCCCTATGAGCAAACTGCAAAGAAGAAACCCCATGACCGAGTCATCTCGGCAGTGGTTCCGCGGCGGGAGCAAGCTCCCGCCGCGGAACCGCAGCGCTTTGATCGAGTTAGGGGGTCAAATTTTTGCAGTTTCTTCAGAAAACCTTGAGTCGATTTTTGGTGTATTTCAAAAAAGTTTTCCAGCACTTTTAAAATCGACAGAAAGTTTAAAAACGGGGTTCGTTTTGCGACTTTTCCTTTTGATTGATCTTCTAGCTACTTTGCTAACATGTTAGATAGAGTTTAACCTGGCTCTGATACCACTGTAAGTCCATGCTACCTCTCCCGGTACTTTCGGGCAAGCGGAATTTGGTGAAAAACAATTTTCTTAGAGGTGGTACCATGGACTCAAAACCGGATCTTTGTTAAACATCTAACTAACAACCTAACTACGAGTTGCTCACTACTCGGTTAGGGGGTTATACCTTTCTTTTTCTCGAACTCCTTCGTCTTCAAGCTTCGATGGTCGTCCAAATCGGCTTCTCCCCGTCGTCTCCTTGCGCCGAAGATTGATCCACCTGAAAGCTTCAACCTTTGGCTCCTTCTTCGAACTTTGAAGAAACTAGTTCACTCGGTTTGCTAAACCTTGTGAACTAGAGTGAGTAGAGAAGAGTTTGTATGGGATTTTATCTATGGTTCTTGGTTCTCAACTCATGAGACAAGTGAACCATAGACTCAAAAGTGGGAGAGCAAGAGGAAGGAGATGAGAGCTCAAGAACAAGAGAGAGAGTGAGCATGAAAGAATGAGAGAAGACTTTTCTCATTTGGCTCTCATAATCCAAAACAATCATAACACCTCATATCAATCAAGTATTATGTGATGGTTTAATCAACCATAGCCATATCATTTCATGCACTCATTTTGCACAAAAGAGCAAGCAAGCAAAAGTCTTTGCCATGAAATGATAGCTATAGTTATCATGATGGTCAACTAGTCAAGCCTAGTCAACCGGTCAACAAAGTCAATAAGTCAACAAAAGTCAACAAGTCAACAAAGTCAATCCCTCAACAACCATGTCACCATAATACTTAATTAATATAATTGTTAATCACATATCATATTCTCATTAGGGTTGAGCAAAAAGTCAATAGTCAATGGTCAACGGTCAACAACCCTAATGAGAATCCTCTGCCTCTGTCTCTCCGTCAACTGTGCATACACACCCGCATCCGTGTTCCGAGGAACACGAATACAAACTGGATAAATCCAATCCCAATACGTACACTAGGATCTGGCTTAAACCAAAGCCCGCTAGTGTAAACTGTCCGGACACTGTACGTGCATAAGTGCACGGATGTGACCGAACCCTGTCGCAAAACCATGCGACCTCTACTCTTTTGCCTAAAGGCGAATAGCTTTCTGTGTGGGGCTCTAAAGACTCGACACTACGCTGGCAGTGGGTTTAACCACAGACCGCAAGCGGCACTAGCTGTGCGTAACGGTCCCAGGTAGATGCCGACAAGAAGACTGACGAGGCGAAACCCATCTGAACTCCTACTGAGCCTGAATGTGACATTCTCCATACATTCCGGTCTGTTCGTCTGATACATCGCATGGCGGGCCTAGGGGGGCGGTAAACGTCAGTCCCCTAATAGCGGTACAAGTCGTGTCGGAGTGAAGCCCAAAACACCCTGAGATAACACTGGAAGCCTACCAGTATATCTCGATTGCCCTGGCCAGGGACTACTCGTGTAATGGCTCTCCTAGACACAGCGCGATGTCAACCCCCAATACCGGGAGAGACGAATCCTGTCTAACCGTCACTGCCTCCAAGTACATCGGGACTGTACCCAACCACTACCTGTTTGCACGACTCCTTTGAGCCGTGGTAGGGTAGTAATCAAAGTACAGTGGGAACACACTCGAGGCGAAGTGACAGTGTCAAGTCAGCGGACTATGCTGTACTCATGTCACCTGGGAACTGATAACTGACGATAGGTATAATACCAACCGGTCAGTTCCCGACGAGTCCTGTCCAGTGTACTCGTAACCTAACGAGCACTCGTATACTATCTCCAGTACGACGTACTGATGGCAGTGGGACAGACCATCTCCCACACTGGGATGAGAAGCGCATACGCTAGTCTACTCCGGAGTATCGATGCCCTGTCTCGATAGTCCTGCGACTAGGGACCTGTATAAGGATGTGCTTATAGATTACCCAGCCCCCACTAGTGTGACTGCCATCACAACGCTGGTAATCAAGCAAAGATCATAAGGGCTCCACTAATGTGTATAGGCAATATACTAAAATAAACACATGTACACATTGAAGTAGAAACAAACCAAGTAGCATACTACTATTTTGAGCAAGATTGTTTATACAAGGTGAATATCCCAAGCTTCCATTAAGTAATATACAAACTAGTATGATACAGTAATGGCCTCTAGGGCATATACACTAACACGCGATACGCTAAAACGTGTGATTACGCGCCTAAAGTCGCTCCGACGCGTCGCGATACGCAGAAACCCCAAACCCACACACACGTATCATGCGTGTCGCGAAAGATTAAAAATACGGGAAATATGGTATTCTACTCCAGATTTTGCTACAGAACATATATTATAAAAATAGATATACTAAAACACTCAACATAACAGCAGACTCCAGTGGCCCAAACCCCAACCCAAAACACCCCCATCTGACCGCAAATTGCGGCCAGAATGCTTATTTCGGCGGCCTGGGTAGGGAGAGGGACTCCCAGGTTTTATGTGTGCACTCTATACCCCCTGTGTATGCTACAGTAATTCCAATTTCACTCTGAAACATCTCGGGTAGTAGCAGATCGTACAGAGCCTTAATCTAGTTAAAAACCACTCTTTTTGCACTAAAATGAAACTTTATGGTATTTCTGTGCAACCGAAACAAAACCCTGGCTTAACTAGCTCTAATAGCACGAAATAGAGTTAACCAAGCCAACAAAACCCTAATCTAACATATGAATCACAAATATCCCTCAATATCACTAATAATGCACAAAAACATGATTTTTGCTAAAGAATACTACAAGTTTAAGGAAAAGGAGTGCTAACATGAGTTAATACCTTCTAAAAACCTTATAAAACACCAAAAGTTCCAGCTCTTTTCTCAAGTGTGCAAATTTGCCTTCAAACACCTTAAAAAACCCCTTTTTCCATGGTTCTGTGAAGGAAATGTGTTGATTTGTGTAGGGTTTTATTTGGGGATCAAAGGGAAATGAAAAGAAAAAGAAGAGATGAAGAAAATGATAGGGTTTTTCTACTGGAAGCTGCAGAATTCAGAAGTGAGGAGAAGAGAGAGAGAGAAGGTCAACAAAAGTCCAATTCTTACCTAACACCCATATCTCATTTTTTTTATTAGGATTTGAATTATACAAAGGGTTATGACATGATTATGTGATGGGGATAAAATAATAAACCATGCAAGAATGAAAGAAATGGTTAACACTTTAACCTAGGTCACAACATGGCTAAGTGTGCAAGTGTACACTACAAAGGAAAATTTTCCAATTAGTTAACACGACTAAATATAATTAGTAAACCCTAAAATTACACCTATATAATAACACGAACAATTACTAATTATCACGAAAACATTCTAACAAAATTTCAAAGTGTTACAATATAACTGGAAGTCCCTGGCCAGGGCTGTTATGGAGATTTACTGGTAAGTGTTATCAGTAGTTTCTCGACCCGTTATAAGCCTCACATCGACACGACTTATCAGTTACTGGGGTCTGACGGATACCATCCTTAGACCGTATATGCGACATATCAGACGAAGAGACCAGACTGTACGAGAGTGTTGCTGATTGGATTCACAGGAGAATGTACAGGCTTGCTTGTTGATCTTCTGATCGCTCAATACCTGGGTGGCTGTTACGTTTAGCTGACCGCTTGCAACTTGTGGGTGTTTGATATGGTCATCACCTCCTGCCGACGTATTGACGATTCTTTAGAGTCATACACAGAGGTTTCCTAGCTCAGGCAAAACGGAGTAGGAGCTGATCAGTCGAAAATACTGCATCTTTAACACGGCAATTTCCCTATCAATTGCATTCATCTAGAGCTGTTCGGTATTCATATTGCATATATTAGAAAATCAGTCGTAAAATATCAGATTGCATGTGTTAGAATTTAAAACCGGAACTTTAAGGGAAATTGACTGTATTTTATAGCATCGCATCATTCCTATATTGTGCAACTTGTGTTTCGAAGTCTGTGCAGGAAATTACAGAAGATCGGTCAAATTTACAAAACAAAGACTGTTAAAAAGACGCCAACTCAAGGATTTGGAATCTGGCAATTATCTAGAAGGAATTCAGAATTAAACATATCAGGAAAAGGCCCAAGTAGCAGCCCAAATGAGTACCAGAGAGAACAGGCATCAAGGCCTATGAAGCGCCGCGGATCCGCGGCGGGAGCCAGCTTGCGCCGCGGATCCGCGGCGGGAGCCAGCTTGCGCCGCGGGTCCGCGGCGAGGTGACGTCATCAAGATGCCAAATTTCTTCCATGTTGCTTCTCTCAGGGCCCATATTCATTTTATACACGTCAAATTCCAGAATTCTCTCGAAGCTTCTGCCAGATCAGCAAAGATCATTAAGCAAACTAATCTTGATTAAGCTCCTAACAAACTATTTCTAGAAGCTCTCTCCTAACTAACTACTTCAAGAAGCCTATCTAGCTAACAAACTTTTGGATGGAAATTCAAATTTTGAATACTAGATCTAGGGTTTTGGAAGTCTATAAATAGGAGCCTAGTTCTAGGGTTAATGGCTAATCAATTTTTAGTGGGCTAATCTTTAGTGTTGAAACTCTTCTTCATTCTCTCATCTCTTCCACCCACAAGTCGACTGACACGACTTGTGCCAATCCCTAACCCTAATCCAAACATCAAATTCAAGATCCTTTGAGTTCTAGCGAGCAAGTCTTCAACCAACCTTTAGAAGCGAAGTCGGACTTCAACGGAGCACGAGATCCAAGCCGATCCACGACTCAAGCAGCCGATGCAACGCAAGATTCGACGATCAAAGTTCCTTCCTCTTGGAGTTCTTGAGAGTTGTAACTAATTGTTGAAATAAATAAAGGTAAAGATTCTTTAAACTTGCTTATTTTCAATTCGAGCATTATGATTCTTATTCAATTCTTGAATGTATTCTTCGTGATGATGCTTGAGTAAAACTCCGCTCGTGGAAGAATCAAAACGATTGTAGAATGATGATGTTGACGAATCATTAACGTTTTCTTAAGTCTTATAACAATTGTAAATTCTTGAAAATCGAATGATCGATGATCTAGATCGATGCGAATGCGTTCTTGATTCCTTTCGCACGATCTAGAGATCAACGATTGATCATTCGATTTCCTAGAAGCTATCTAGTGAATGTGATTCATCGAATGGACAAAGGATAGGATGAGGAACCCTAATTCTTCGTAAGATCCTTGATCCTCGATGAATCTACATCGATTTAGCATCAACTTGTTAATGGATAAGAAATCGTATTCTTGAATCTTCTTCACATCTACAATCTAATCGATTCCTACGAGCTTTACTTCAAATCTTGAAACCTAAATCAATTGGAATTCTATCTCTCTTGATTCTTGATGTTTATCGTTTTCTTGATTCTTGATTAGAATTTGATTCTTGAAACTCATCGATAAAAATCTTGAATCGTTTTCTTTTCTTTTAAATTTTCGAATCAAACAAAACAAAATACGAACGAATCGCGCAATCCATGTGGACGATCCACACTTATTAATGCGCTACAAACCGACACCGTTATTGATTGCGGTCAAATATTTTTGGTTGTGATTTCATACAACATTCAATCAGGAGCACATATGTGATATGTGCGGGACCGAGAATAATACGATATGAGATACCGTATTCTATTCTCCCGATATGTGATATCGGCCGGGTATATGTGATATACCCGGGTCATCGGATCAAGTGTTGATTCGGTGGAATGGTACATGTTATATTAGTCGGTTATATGTAATATAGCCGGATTATCGGATCAAGTGTTGATTCGATAATTTAATGTATAATTATATATGTGATATATTACATTACGTTAACTAATATAAGCTCGCATTATTGATTCATTTTCTTGCTGGATAATACATTGATGTATATGCGATATATGTTAATTGTATTATTTTCTTTTGTTACAAAATATATTGTATATGTGATATATAATATTGTAACATGTTAGGGTTACAAATGCAACATGGTTGTTGAGATTAAACCAAGTTAGGGTTTGGATTAGGGTTAGCTTTTGGGTTAGCTTTTGGATGAGGTTCATGGATGCTTCATGAAGCTTTGACTTTGTCTCTTTTCTTTGTTGTTTTGTGAAGATATTTGTTAACCAAACCCAAACCCTTAACCTATGGTTTATTCTCTACAAGGGTTAAGCTTTTCATTCTTAACCCATGGTTGCAATTGTAACCAAAACAAAAATTTCATTATTCATCACAAAAGGTTTAGCTTCATCTTCTTCTTCTTCTAGCTCTTGAAAAGCTTCACTAGCTTTTGTGTTTGTGATGATAAATGGTGAGAAATTGAAAACAAAAGAGAGCAAAATTCCTACTTCATCATCCTCATCTATTCTATCCACATAGATTAAGATGTTCACTTCTCAAATAAGTTCATTAGTGAAGTGTAAGCTTGGGTTAGAGATTCTTCAAGGTAGATCATCTTAGATCAAGAAGACTTCAAGCAAGATGCATCATTCACCTCTTAGAGCCTCACGAGAGTCGGAGTTCTTGATGATCGCAGCGAAGGGACCTCAACACGGAGCTTATGAAGCGAAGGAACGGACTACAAATGTTGTAATCCTAATCTCTTTTCTTTTTTGTATGTGATACAAACATGTTACCCTAGAATTTCTAGTAAAGATTCATGGTTTGCTTGCTTTGCACCTCTCTAATTTTTAAAGTGGCATAAGTGATGCTACCAAACTTTAGACTAGGTGCAAGGGAAGCCCAACACTAGATATGCGACATATTAGACAAAGAGACCGGAATGTACGGTAGTGTTACTTACAGGCTTTACAGGAGTATGAGTAGGCTTGCTTGTTGATCTTTTGATCTCTTAATACCCGGGTAACCGTTACGTCCACCTAGTACCGCTGACGGCTTGTGGGTGCTTGATGTGATCATCACCTACTGCCGTCGTATTGACGAGTCTTTAGAGTCCTATACAGAGGTTTACTGGCTCAGGAAAAACGGAGTAGGAGCACATATGTGATATGTGCGGGACCGAGATTAATACGCGTATGTGATACCGTATTCTATTCTCGCGATATGTGATATCGGCCGGTTATATGTGATATAGACGGGTTATCGGATCAAGTGTTGATTCGGTAAAATGATACATATTATATTAGTCGGTTATATGTGATATACCCGGATTATTAAATCAAGTGTTGATTTAATAATTTAATGTATAATTATATATTTGATATATTAAATTACACTAATTAATATACGTTCACTTAAGTATTTCTTTTTCTCACTTTTGATACATTTAACATATATGTGATATATGTTTATTGTATTATTTTCTTTTGTTACATAAATAATATATATATGATATATATTATTGTGACATGCTAGGTTATATATGCAACATGGGTGTATGAGACTTACACCATATATGAGATAATATCTAGGTTTTTATTTATTTAAGTAATTCAAAATGTGTGGAATTTGTCATGGTTGCAAGCTTGTGGATAACCATTGACTTAGTCCACCATTTTTGTATGAT
Organism: Agapanthus africanus; assembly: GCA_030015575.1. Taxonomy (NCBI): domain Eukaryota; kingdom Viridiplantae; phylum Streptophyta; class Magnoliopsida; order Asparagales; family Amaryllidaceae; genus Agapanthus; species Agapanthus africanus. Next base: position 253,260,089 of record JASDDO010000012.1, read on the forward strand.
ACCGCTCAAGAGCCGAGAAAACTCATGGTGGACACCTTTCAAATCATACCATGAGAAAAACGCAATTTTCTATCTTTAAAATGATAATAAGTTTATAAAATCCTTTCGGTTTCTCCAAATCCGGAAATCTCATAGAAATCCGAAATCCCAATCTCAAAGGTAAATAAACAATGAATTAACGGCAATAAGATGTTAGTGTATATGCCCTATAGGCCATTACTGTATCATACTAGTATGTATATTACTTAATGGAACCTTGGAATATTCACCTTGTATTGACAATCTTGCTCTATATAGTAGTATGCTACTTGGTTTGTTTCTACTTTAATGTGTGCATGTGTATATTATAGCATATCGCCTTTACACATTAGTGGAGCCCTTATGATCTTTGCTTGATTACAAGCGTTGTGATGGCAGTCACACTCATGGGGGCTTGGTAATCCACATGCACATCCTTATGCAGGTGCCTAGTTGTAGAACTATCGAGACAGGGCATCGATACTCCGGAGTAGACTAGCGTATGCGCTTCTCATCTCAGCTTGGGAGACGGCCTGTCCCACAGCCGTCAGTACGTCGTACTTAGGATAGTATGCGGGTGGTCGTTAGGTTACGAGTACACTGGACAGGACTCGTCGGGAACTGTTGGTTGGTACTATACCTATCGTCGGTTATCAGTTCCCAGGTGACATGAGTACAGCTTAGTCCGCTGACTTGACACTGTCACTTCGCCTCGAGTGTGTTCCCACTGTACTTTGATTACTACCCTACCACAGCTCAAAGGAGTCGTGCAAACAGGTAGTTTTTGGGTGCAGTCCCGAAGCACTTAGAGGCAGTGACGGTTAGACAGGATTCGTCTCTCTCGGTATTGGGGGTTGATATCGCGCTGTGTCTAGGAGAGCCATTACACAAAGTCCCTGACCAGGGCAAGCGAGATAGACTGGTAGGTTTCCAGTGTTATCTCAGGTGTTCTGGGCTACCCTCCGACACGACTTGTACCACTAGTAGGGGACTGACGTTTACCGCCCCCTTAGGCCCGCCATGCGATGTTCTCAGACGAACAGACCGGACCGTAGGGAGATTGTCACATACAGGCTCAGTAGGAGTTCAGATGGGTTTACCTCGTCAGTCTTCTTATCGGCATCTACCTGGGGACCGTTACGTACAGCTAGTGCGGCTTGCGGTCTGTGGTTAAACCCACTGCCAGCGTAGTGTCGAGTCTTTAGAGTCCAACACAGAGGGTAATTCTCCTTTGGGCAAAACAGAGTAGAGGTCGCATGGTTTTGCGACAGGGTTCGTTCGCATCCGCGCACTTGTGCACGTTTGGCGTCCGGACAGACATTACTAGCGGGCTCTGGTTTGAGCCAGATCCTAGTATATATTTTTGGGTTAGTTTTATCTTACAGCATTCATGTTCCTCGGAACACGAATGCGGGTGTGTATGCACAGTTGATTGAGGCGGAGGAAGAGGTTTTTCATTAGGGTTTTGGAACGGGTGCGTATGCACAGTTGAAAGTCGTCTTTTTCCAAACCCTAATGAATTTGTGATATATCAATTAATAATATTAATTAAATGAAATTGTGTCATGGTTGGGTTTGTTGACTTGTTGACCAAGGTTGACTAGTTGACCATGGTTGAAACTTTGACCATCATCATTACACATCAAAGATACTCTTTGATCTTTGCAAAAACCATTTAATGTGAAATGATAATTGTCTCATCAAAACAACCATCAACTTTTTCATTTGATTAAAATTATTAATTTGATTAATTCACATATATTGTTATGGTTGTAAAACTATTCTCATTCTATCATAACCATTCTATCTCCTCTCTTCATCTTCCTCCTCCTCTAGTTCAAGGAGAATCATTTTCATGAGTTGAGAAACCTCTCCTTGGAGATAAAACACCCAAAGCCACTCTCTACTCTTCCTAAGGTTGAAGGTCTAGCAAGCTGGAGACTTTAGTTTTCTCAAAGTTCGAGAAAGGAGCTCAAGGAAGAAACCCTCAGGTGGATCCATCTTCGACAAGAGAAGGCAACGAGGAAAGCACCATCCGACCACTACAAAGAGTCCAAGAAGAAGGAGTTCAAGTTGAGGTATAACCCCTAACCGAGTAGATAACTCTCTTGTTAGTTGCTAGTGTGTAGTTTAGCCAAGATCCGTGTTTTATAGTCCATGTTACCATGACCCGAAAAATCGTTTTTCATCATTTCCGCAAGCCCGAAAGAACCGGGAGAGGTAACGTGGACTTACAGTGGTATCAGAGCCTAACTTAACACACCCTAGACAAAAAACCGCGAAACACCCCGGAAAATCCTAGTTTCTGCCGATTTTTATTTCTGCTCCAAAAATAAGAAATCATGTCTTAAAAATCGGCTCAGGCTTTTTAATGAACAAGCAAGAAAAACGATCCAGCGAACCGACCGACACACCGCGGTTCCGCTGCTCAGTTGACTCGGTCGTGGATCGTTTCTCCTGCAGTTTGTTTCTGGTGGTATTTTGTGATTTTTGAGATGGTTTGTTTCTGCCCAGAATTTCCAGAGAACAAATTTGTTTTTGGGGTGGTAACAAATCCGTATTTTGGTCGATTTTCTGTAGACTTTAGCTAATGGGTTATATCTGTATTGTTATATATGTATTGAACGTCTGCTAATCGCTATACGTCGATTAGTGGGGGTTATACATATCTGTGATCTGTAATGTTGATGGATTGTGTGTAAGTCGATGTACAACACCCCACGACTTGCGGGGAGGCGGAATAATGAAAAACGATCTTGTTTTAGGCGTAAACATCGACTAACCGAGAATCTTTGCATAAACAATAACTAACAAGAAACCATAGAAGAGTTAACTACTATGTTAAGTGATTAAACCTAAAGAACTGGGTCCTTCGTCTTGTCGTTCTCCACGTCCTCTTCGGCCTTCTCTATGTAGTAGAAGATCCACCCGAGAGCTTTACTACAAGCTTCACCTCTAACTTTAGATAACTAGGTTTCTTAAATCGCTAATCTAAGTAACCTAGGTGATATAGAGAATGGTTAAGGATTAAGCAGTCTACTCTAATCCTTGGTCTCAACACATGAGAGGGGAGGATTAGGGTTTTAAGAGAGAGAACTCGAGGAGAGAGAAAGTGAGCAAGAGAATGAGATGAGATAATGATCTATCATAATATATATCAAGCATTATCATTTATTCAATAAAAGAAAATAAAGGATTAATCATCATGCTTAATAAATACAAGAGGGTGATTCATCTCCATGAGTCATTAAGCATTTATGATGCATTAATGACATGGATGAATCACTCAAATGACTCACTAATCTCGTTTAATGCATATGCCACCATAACCCCCAAGTCACCATCTTCTAGAAGCTTCTCGCGCAATTACGAGAACGCCCCTCCTATCCGTGAAAACACGGAAAAACTTTAGACTGTATAAATCCAATAACCGGATACTAGAAACTGGCTTAAACCAAAGCCGGCTAGTAAAAACTGTCCGGATGTCGTACGTGCGTAAACACACGTATGCGTCCGAACCCTTGTCGTAAAACCATACGACCTCTATATCGTTTCGCCTGGAGTCGGGAAACTCTCTGTGTGGGACTCTAGAGACTCGACTACTAAGATGGTAGTAGGTTTAACCACAGACCGCAAGCGGCACTAGCTGTACGTAACGGTCCCAAGGTAGATGTCGATAAGAAGGCCGATGAGGAAACCCATCCGAACTCCTACTGAGTCTGATGTGACAATCTCCGTACAGTCCGGTCTGTTCATCTAAGACTATCGCATATCGGGCCTAGGGGGCGGCAAGCGTCAGTCCCCTAATAGCGGTATATGTCGTGTCGGAGTGAAGCCCGTTACACCCTGAGAAACTACTAGAACCTACCAGCAAATCTCGCTTGCCCTGGCTAGGGACTTTGCGTAATGGCTCTCTGACACAGCGCGATATCAACCCCCAATACCGGGTGAGACGAATCCTGTCTAACCGCCACTGCCTCCAAGTGCTCGGGACTGCACCCAACTTCTACCTGTTTGCACGACTCCTTTGAGCCGTGGTAGGGTAGCAATCTAAGAACAGTGGGACACACTCGAGGCGAAGTAGCAGTGTCAAGTCTGCGGACAATGCTGTACTCATGTCACCTGGGAATTGTTCACTGACGACTGGTATAAAACCAACCAACAGTTCCCTGTGAGTCCTGTCCGGTGTACCCGTAACCTAACGAGCACCTGCACACAATCTCCAGTATGACGTACTGACAGCTGTGGGACAGACCATCTCCCCAACTGGGATGAGAAGCGTACACACTAGTCTACTCCGGAGTATCGATTGAAGGGTTTGTTTAGCACCCTATGAGGTGTTTTGAAGCATCACATGTCCAAAAGTTATGATTTTTAAAGTGCTAAACAAACGCGCAAGTTTATCGATCATAGAAAATTAGGTTTATAAAACTTTAAACTAGAAAAGCTTAGGGTTAGAAGGCTACAACCTTTGTAGCTCCCGTTTTTGATTCGCTCCTTAAGCTCTAAGTTGTTTGAAGAAGGTCCGCTCGTCGTCCTTTTGCGTCCACGACGATCCACCCGGAGCTTCCCGTCCAAGCTAGCAAGTTTGGTAAAACAAGAAGAACACTCTAATCAAGTGAGCTAGACTTGATTAGAATGGAGTTGTGGTTATGGATCTCACTTCAAAATCTTATTTTTATAAGTGATTCACTCTCTTATAAGAACTAGAGAGCTTAAGCATGGAGGTTGATGAAGATGATGGATTTTAGAAGAAGAGAAATGAATTATCTTGTGAAAGAGAAAAGAAAAATAGCTATATATATTTTTCTTTCTCTAAACCAACCATGGTTAGATATTTAGATATCATTTTATTTTAAATTAAAAGCATGATAAGAAAATAAACTATGGGTTAAATGTTAGGTGAGCATGGTTGAGTTAGAAGAGTGTAGAAATTCTTAAGTGATTTAACCCATTTTTCATTTTCCTTTTGCTTTAATTAAATCCAATAATTATCCAAATTCAACCATGGTGTAATTCTTATACATCCACCATTCCCATTATATAAACAACCATGATAACATATGATGTATGTATGCATGTGTGCTTGCACATCCATATGTGCATGAACAAGAATGAATGCCCACATGCATGCATGCATCCAACATAAACAAGATAGAATTTGTAGTGAGAAACTAATGATGAATCAACACTTGATTCACAAATCCGGTCATATCACATATGACCCGACCATTAGCAAGCCGCCCAATTAATATACGGTATCCCATACTCGTATTTTAATCGGGTCCAAGCGCATATCGCATACGCGCACCACAACATTTCGCCTGGACTAGGTAACTCCTATGTGGGACTCTAAGACTCGTCAATACGCCGGCAGTGGGTGATGATCATATCAAGCACCCCCAAGCCGCAAGCGGTCAGCCAAACGTAACGGCCACCCGGGTATTGAGCGATCAGAAGACAACAAGCGAACCTGCTACAACTCCCGTCGAGCCATCCGGCAACACTACCGTACAGTCCGGTCTCTTCGTCAGATATGCTGCATATCGAGCCTAGGGATAGTCACGTCGACCCCAATAACCCAATAAGTCGTGCCGGTGAATGGTCTATAACAGTTCGAGAAACTACTGATAACACTTATCAGTAAATCTCAGCAGCCCTGGCCAGGGACTTGCTGCTCTAACCAGTCGGGCACAGTACAGCATCAACTCCCAATATCGGGAGAGACGAAACCCCTCCTATCGCTCATTGCCTTCGTGTGTCTCGGGACTGTACCCAACGGCCACCTGCTTGCACGACTCAGTAGAGCCGTGGTAGGGTGGTAATCAAAGTACAGTGGGAGAACACACAAGGCTCTATGACGATCTCGGGTCTACAGACTAACCTGTACCAGTGTCACCTGAGAACTGCTATCCGACGATAGATATAATTCCATATAGGAGTTCTCGGCGAATCCGTCCAGTGTACCCAGTCACCACTGAGCACCCGTATATGATCTTGATGTCAAACATCGATGAATGTGGGAACATCCATCGCCCATCACATGGGTCTAGTATCACATACGCTAGTCTCATCTGGTATATCGATGCCCCGTCTCGATACACCTCCGACTAGGGACATTTCAGGATATGCTTATAGACTACAGATGTCCCACTAGTATGATCTCCATCATAATCAGAGTAGTCAAGCCGATATCCTTAGGGCTTTATCAGCATGTCTGAATGAATAGAAGCATGATCAAATAAACATGTCAGATAAAGAAAAACCAGATAGCATACTATCATGTCGAGCAAGAATGCAAACTGAATATATATACATGTATAAATACATCCACTATCACATAATGGCCTCTAGGGCATACATATATCCAACAATCTCCCACATGCACTAAGGCCAGTTATTGGCGTATCTCATACCCAACATCTCAAAAAGTCGCTCATGCTGCGGCTGAGGGAGGGCCTTGGTGAATGGATCCGCGGCGTTGTTCTTTGTATCAACTCTCTTAATCTCGATCTCGCGGCGATCTACAATCTCCCGGATCAAATGAAAGCGCCTCAGGATGTGTCTGGACCGCTGATGGGATCTGGGCTCCTTGGCTAACGCCATAGCCCCATTATTATCACAATACAAGGGTATTGGATCAATAATGGTTGGAACTACTCCTAGCTCCGAGACGAACTTCTTCATCCAGACGGCTTCCTTGGCGGCATCATTTGCAGCAATGTACTCAGCTTCCATCGTAGAGTCTGCAACGGTATCTTGTTTGGAACTCTTCCAACTTACCGCCCCTCCATTGAGGATAAATACAAACCCTGAGATAGATTTGCTGTCATCCTTATCGCTCTGGAAGCTCGAATCGGTAAAGGCCTCCATTTGGAGATCCTTATTACCATACACCAAGAACAATTCTTTAGTCCTTCGCAAGTACTTAAGAATGTTCTTCACAGCTGTCCAGTGGTTCTCCCCTGGGTTGGATTGATACCTGCTTACAACACTAAGTGCATAAGCTACATCTGGGCGTGTACACAACATCGCATACATTATAGATCCTACTGCCGAAGCATAAGGTATAATGCTCATGCGAGCTCTCTCTTCATCGGTCTTTGGACAAGAATCCTTGGAGAGAGTGACTCCATGGCAAGCGGGTAAGGCACCCCGCTTGGAGTCTTCCATACTAAACCTCTTTAGGATGGTGTTGATGTACCTGGTTTGGGACAATCCCAATAACTTCTTGGATCTATCCCTATAGATCCTTATACCCAGGATGTATGTGGCATCACCCAGGTCCTTCATGGAGAACCTTAGTGATAAGAATGATTTGACCGACTGTAGCATAGGAATATCATTTCCTATCAGAAGAATGTCATCCACGTACAATACGAGGAATGTGACAGCTCTTCCTACAGCCTTCCTATAAACACAAGGTTCATCCGGATTTTTGATGAAATCAAACTCTTTGATAACATCATCAAAACAGATGTTCCATCTCCGAGATGCCTGCTTTAACCCATATATGGATTTAAGCAATCTACATGCTTTCTCGCTGCTCCCACTGTCAATGAAGCCCTCCGGCTGATCCATATAAACACATTCTTCTAAATCTCCATTTAGAAATGCTGTTTTAACGTCCATCTGCCAGATTTCATAGTCGTAGTGAGCAGCAATAGCAAGTAGGATCCGAATAGATTTAAGCATGGCTACGGGCGAAAAAGTTTCGTCATAGTCCAAACCTGGTCTTTGACGAAAACCTTTCGCCACAAGTCTTGCCTTATAGGTCTCTACCTGCCCATCCACACCAATCTTTCTTTTAAAGATCCATTTGCACCCTACAGGTTTTACCCCAGGGGGTACAACGTCCAAAGTCCATACTTTGTTGGTGTACATAGACTCCATTTCGGATCTCATGGCATCCAGCCACTTCACAGAGTCACCACTCGTGATAGCTTGCTGAAAACTGGTAGGATCATCATCATCCATGATGCAATCTTCTCTGTCACCATCAATGAGGAAACCGTAGTACCTCTCCGGTGGGCGAGAAGTCCTACCAGACCTACGGAGTGGCCGAGGTTCTTCAGTTTCTGTTGCAACAGCCGGTTCAACCAAATCGTCATTTGTAGTTTGTGTCTCCAGAACCTCTTCTAGATCTACCACCTTGCCATCATCTCTATCTGTGAAAAACTCTTTTTCCAAGAATGTGGCATACTGAGAAACAAACACTTTTTGTTCCTCTTTGTGGTAGAACAGATATCCATAAGAATTCTTTGGATATCCCACAAAGTTACACATGACTGACCGTGTCTCGAGTTTGTCCGGATTCTGCTTTTTAACATAGGCCGGGCAACCCCAAATCTTAATTCTTTTAAGAGATGGTCTCTTCCCATTCCATATCTCATACGGCGTGGTAGATACGGCTTTGGTTGGAACCCTGTTTAGCAGAAACGCTGCAGTCTCCAATGCATGCCCCCAAAACGAGACTGGTAACTCAGCGTCACTCATCATGGACCGGACCATATCTAATAGGGTCCTATTCCGTCGTTCTGACACACCGTTGTGCTGTGGTGTGTAAGGAGGAGTGAGCTGAGAGAGAATCCCATTCTCTTTTAGGAAGTTTGCAAATTCTGTACTGAGATACTCTCCACCTCGATCTGATCGAAGCATCTTAATACTCAAGCCGGTTTGTTTTTCTACTTCTTGTTTATATTCAACGAATTTCTCGAAAGCTTCGGACTTGTGCTTTAATAAAAATACATGACCGAATCTTGAGAAATCGTCGGTGAATGTAATGAAGTATGAAAAACCGCCTCTAGCCTGTGTAGACATTGGCCCACATACATCACTATGTATGAGGCCCAGGAGCTGAGTAGCTCTTTCTCCGTGTCCAGTAAACGGAGTTTTGGTCATTTTACCCTTGATACAAGACTGGCAAGTCGCATAAGATTTATATTCAAAAGGATTTAAATATCCATCTTTGTGTAACTTGTTTAGTCTTGTTTCGTTAATATGACCAAGTCTACAGTGCCAAAGAAAAGCTTCATTTAATTCTGAAAGTTTTCTTTTATTAGTGTGTTGTATACTGAAAACTGTGTGTTGATTTAGGACATATATTCCATTATTAAGTGTACCATACCCAACCAACATTTGATTCAGGTAAATGTTCATAACATTGTTTTGCAATACAAAATTATACCCTTCATTGTCCAACAAAGAAACGGATATAATATTACATAACATATCAGGTACAAAATAACATGGATTCAAAATCAAAATACATGCAGACGGCAACCCCAAGTGATACTCTCCCACTGCGACTGTATGTACATTGGAACCATTTCCAACGCGGAGAGTATGGTCACCTGTCTTCAAAACCTTGCTATTTCTCAGCCCCTGCATAGAATTGCAAATGTGAGAACCTGAACCGGTATCCAATACCCAGGAAGCAGAGTTTATAGAAAAACAGTTTTCAGTCACAAACGCACCTGAAGCAGAAGCATCACCATGCTTCTTCTTGAGACTTAGGTACTCTGTGCAGTTGCGCTTCCAATGTCCTGTCTTGTGGCAATGAAAACACTCGCCTTTCCCTGGGTCTCCAGCCATGGACTTTCCCTTCCCCTTCGCCTTTTTGACTCCACCCTTAGGATTAGTTGGTTTCTTCTTTTTCTTTCCCTTGGCCTTAGCTTTTGGGCGAGAAGAAGAAGACTGTCCAATGGTCATAACGGGAGTCTTTGCTGACTTCATAGTGCTCTCTGCACTCCTTAACATATTAAGGAGTTCAGGGAGTTCCTTCTCCATGCTATGCATGTTAAAGTTCACTATGAACTGAGCAAAGGTGGAGGGGAGGGACAGAAGAATAATATCTATATATTGCTCATTGTCCATTGTCCATCCAAGGTCCTCAAGCTCTTCTATAAGAGCTATCATCTTCAAAACATGGTCCGCTACTGGTGTGCCAGGGGCCATCCGCATGTGAAACAGTTTCCTTGATGCTTCGTATCGTAATACGCGGGACTGTTCCCCATACAACTCCTTTGTATGGAGTAATATCCCGTGAATGTCCATGTCCTCGTGCTGCTTTTGATGTGTGTTATCCATCGATGCAAGCGCGAGGCATTTTGCCGTGGCACAGTCAGCGTCCCATGTCTTGCGGACTTCAATGTCCGCAACTGAGGATTTTGGGCCTGGGACGGGCGGGGCTGAAGCCGTGAGGACATATGATACTTTATCATATGTCAAGGCGATCTTCAGATTCCTTAGCCAGTCTTTATAGTTGGTCACATTCAGTTTGTTCTTATCTAATAGAAGCTTAAGTCCAGTCATTGGTATCTGCCATTAAGAGAGAGAAAAGAATACACTCAGCGAAAGCTCTTGCACAGATTAGATTGGTTTATTATCTTGTCTAATCGATGTTTCCCACTGCTTTTTATCAAGTTTTCTTTCAAACCTTAAAAAGAAAAACTAGCCAGGATTAATTACAGTCTACAACTTCGCTAACCGTTCAGCCAGGCCAGTGTCGGTACTTTGAGGGAGGTTCCCCGTGCTTTCGCACGGACCTAATTAGAGTAAACCTCGTTTTCCCAGAGGCGGAGCCCCGTTAACACCTTTCTAGACACCTAATGAGTTAGCTAATTGTAAACTGTAAAACTCTCCTAGAGGCAACTATTGCCCACAGTGGGATCGGGATCCAACCATCACATGGAAGGTATGCAATCTTATTGCAAATTTCAACAATTGAAATTCCCGATGTAATTTTTACCCCTAGTACTTATGACCTTAACTATGGTCAACAAATCATAAGTACCAGTCAAGTTCTACCCGTCATTTCTTGATCAATTAGACCCACCCATATGACCCTTAACTATGGTCAACAAAGTCGCATGAATGTCCTAATTAATCTGCATCATATGCATTGTAGGAAGACATCACTTAGCTACCGTACACTACGCCTTAACTAAAGTCAACAAACGTAGCACGAATACTAAGTACTCTACTTCCTAAAATGACGGAGGGTTGCGAATGATTTTTAAGAAAATCTTTAACGCTTTGAACTTGATATCGTTGTAGAATCAAACAGTTTTCAAAAGGAGTGGCTTAATCTCCGCAGTTTTGAATTGTAGCTTTTTCACAAATAGCCGAGTAGTTTTTAAATCCGATTCTACAACATCTTTTAGGTTTATTTTCATTACATTAATCACATTAATGTAATCCCATCATTTAAGTCCTTAAGCCAATCACAGAAAAGAAACGAAAATAACATGTACGCTTATGCCATCCGCATTCGCCGCAATGTTCCGTTATGCACCGTTAGGTTACTTAACTAACGGCATACCGGGACGGGACTAGCGCGGGTGTAAAATATAAGCAACGTCTACTATATATCATATATATAATAAGTCATTCGTCTCAGATATCACAGAACACAGGCAGCAGAAATATAGATATAACGTGGGATATACTAGGACGTCCGTATTTAGTATTTAGCCAGAATAGAAAATACGGATTCCACAGTCGCGATGAATAGCCAAGCCCACACCCTGGACCCCTACGAGAGCGGCAAGTGACCCTACCAATCCTGGAGTTTAGGAGACCCGGTCTCGACTCCTCGAGATGGCCTCCCACTGAACCCCAGAACCCGGTCACCTGTGCTCCCCTCCTTGGGTCCATCCTAATGCGGAAAAGTAAATAATATACAACACTGGCGACACAACCGCAACCTGGAAGTGCCCCAAATAAAAGAATATTACATTACATTTGAATTTACATGAATGAAAATATAAAGCTCTCATCTCACAAAACCCCCCGGCTATTCAATCGCGACAATCCTACACATCATATCTCAGCAACACATAATATCACATATCATCAGCGTAAGTAAGTATGCGTACCCCGATTGTCGTTGATGTATAGCAACGAAACCGGCGATATCTAACATACTACACTTACGGTCACAGAAAAGAAAGTGTAAACTACAATATTTGGAATCCAGATTCTCTTTAGACATCATAAATGCGAAATATCACATATCTCGTATTTCATGCCTAAACCATATGAATTCCACATATTGTATCACATTCCAGACAAACAGACAGTATTAAAGTTTTTCGAACGAACAATCAAGCATCCAAGATTCACTAAAGCTCAACACTTGAGCAGGGTTCAAAATAATTTGGAGTGTGACACAGCAGCGGCGGTCCAGCCATAGAAGGGTCAAGCCAACGCCTCACATATGGCACGCCGTACTGCCCCAAACCCTAGGGTTCAAAGGGCAGTTCGAGACGGTCACATAATCGAGTTAAGGTTTGTTGTCTTCTAGAGGGACCACCGCAAAAAGACTTGCACGTATCTCGAAACTATTTAAACCCCGTGAATATTGAGTAAATGATATTCGTTGAAGAACTTCACTACTTTCTAGTTTACCCGGAAAAGAAAACGAAATGAAAAATTCGATCGAAACCACGAGGCCAAAAACATCTCCAGAATTTTTCAACAGCAGATTCAGATTAAACATACTCAGAAAACACTATAGCAGGTAAAGAAAATTACTGTGCAAAGAATTGACAATGAGCCCCTTGTATGGCCGCGGATGCGCGGCCTAAGCGTGCTTATGCCGCGCTTCCGCGGCCAAAGTAACTGTTCACGGCCACGAATTTTCCAGATCATCTAATTTTTACCTGCTCTATTTTTTGAGAATTTTTAATTCTGAAAAAAGTCAATTTTTAAAAATTTTCCAGAGAGCATTTTCAAAAGTCGTATTTTGTTTCGATCGGACTTTTTACTTCGTAAAAAGGTCGCCTAATGTTCTAGGTCGGCTCTGATACCATTGAAGGGTTTGTTTAGCACCCTATGAGGTGTTTTGAAGCATCACATGTCCAAAAGTTATGATTTTTAAAGTACTAAACAAACGCGCAAGTTTATCGATCCTAGAAAATTAGGTTTATAAAACTTTAAACTAGAAAAGCTTAGGGTTAGAAGGCTACAACCTTTGTAGCTCCCGTTTTTGATTCGCTCCTTAAGCTCTAAGGTGTTTGAAGAAGGTCCGCTCGTCGTCCTTTTGCGTCCACGACGATCCACCCGGAGCTTCCCGTCCAAGCTAGCAAGTTTGGTAAAACAAGAAGAACACTCTAATCAAGTGAGCTAGACTTGATTAGAATGGAGTTGTGGTTATGGATCTCACTTCAAAATCTTATTTTTATAAGTGATTCACTCTCTTATAAGAACTAGAGAGCTTAAGCATGGAGGTTGATGAAGATGATGGATTTTAGAAGAAGAGAAATGAATTATCTTGTGAAAGAGAAAAGAAAAATAGCTATATATATATTTCTTTCTCTAAACCAACCATGGTTAGATATTTAGATATCATTTTATTTTAAATTAAAAGCATGATAAGAAAATAAACTATGGGTTAAATGTTAGGTGAGCATGGTTGAGTTAGAAGAGTGTAGAAATTCTTAAGTGATTTAACCCATTTTTCATTTTCCTTTTGCTTTAATTAAATCCAATAATTATCCAAATTCAACCATGGTGTAATTCTTATACATCCACCATTCCCATTATATAAACAACCATGATAACATATGATGTATGTATGCATGTGTGCTTGCACATCCATATGTGCATGAACAAGAATGAATGCACACATGCATGCATGCACCCAACATAAACAAGATAGAATTTGTAGTGAGAAACTAATGATGAATCAACACTTGATTCACAAATCCGGTCATATCACATATGACCCGACCATTAGCAAGCCGCCCAATTAATATACGGTATCCCATACTCGTATTTTAATCGGGTCCAAGCGCATATCGCATACGCGCACCACAACATTTCGCCTGGACTAGGTAACTCCTATGTGGGACTCTAAGACTCGTCAATACGCCGGCAGTGGGTGATGATCATATCAAGCACCCCCAAGCCGCAAGCGGTCAGCCAAACGTAACGGCCACCCGGGTATTGAGCGATCAGAAGACAACAAGCGAACCTGCTACAACTCCCGTCGAGCCATCCGGCAACACTACCGTACAGTCCGGTCTCTTCGTCAGATATGCTGCATATCGAGCCTAGGGATGGTCACGTCGACCCCAATAACCCAATAAGTCGTGCCGGTGAATGGTCTATAACAGTTCGAGAAACTACTGATAATACTTATCAGTAAATCTCAGCAGCCCTGGCCAGGGACTTGCTGCTATAACCAGTCGGGCACAGTACAGCATCAACTCCCAATATCGGGAGAGACGAAACCCCTCCTATCGCTCATTGCCTTCGTGTGTCTCGGGACTGTACCCAACGGCCACCTGCTTGCACGACTCAGTAGAGCCGTGGTAGGGTGGTAATCAAAGTACAGTGGGAGAACACACAAGGCTCTATGACGATCTCGGGTCTACAGACAAACCTGTACCAGTGTCACCTGAGAACTGCTATCCGACGATAGATATAATTCTATATAGGAGTTCTCGGCGAGTCCGTCCAGTGTACCCAGTCACCACTGAGCACCCGTATATGATCTTGATGTCAAACATCGATGAATGTGGGAACATCCATCGCCCATCACATGGGTCTTGTATCACATACGCTAGTCTACTCTGGTATATCGATGCCCCGTCTCGATACACCTCCGACTAGGGACATTTCAGGATATGCTTATAGACTACAGATGTCCCACTAGTATGATCTCCATCATAATCAGAGTAGTCAAGCCGATATCCTTAGGGCTTTATCAGCATGTCTGAATGAATAGAAGCATGATCAAATAAACATGTCGGATAAAGAAAAACCAGATAGCATACTATCATGTCGAGCAAGAATGCAAACTGAATATATATACATGTATAAATACATCCACTATCACATAATGGCCTCTAGGGCATACATATATCCAACATCGATGTCCTGTCTTGATAATCCTACGACTAGGGACCTGAATAAGGATGTGCTTGTAGACTACCCAGCCCCCACTAGTATGACTGCCATCACAACGCTGGTAGTCAAGCAAGATCCTAAGAGCTCTATCAATACGTATACTCACATATTAAGATAGAAAAACCAAGTAGCATACTACCATGTTTAGCAAGACTGTTATATACATGTGAATATCCCAAGCTTCCATTAAGTAATATACAAACTAGTATGATACAATAATGGCCCCTAGGGTATATACACTAACAATCACCCACTTGCACTAGGGCCATGTACTGGCATATCGAAGACCGATGATCTCGAGTAGCCTCTCGAACTGAATCTGAGGTAGGGCCTTCGTGAATGGATCAACAATGTTCTCTTCAGTAGCAACTCTCCGAACCTCGATCTCCCGACGATCAATGTGTTGGAGATAGTGCCCTCAGAGTCAATTATTGGATCACAGGCACGTGATTGCAATGATTGAGGGAGGACCTATCTCAGTAGGAGAGTCTTACTCGAGAAGATAGTATGCTATCTGGTTTACCTTTATCATCATGTACTGCTTTAGGTGACCTTACAGGTCACTATTGCACGTTGATAGAGCCCCTAGGATTCTTGCTTGACCACCAGCAGTATGAGGGCGATCATATACGTGGGAGCTGGTAGTCTATAAGCACATCCTTAAAAGGTCCCTAGTCGTGGGAGTTTCGAGACAGGGCATCGATACTCCCGAGTAGACTAGAGTATACAGTCAGACCCCGTCGAGGGGCGGTGGCCGGTCTCACAAGCCACTGGTGTCAGTTGGTTGACCTAAGATGTATACAGGTGCTCATTGGGTTATGAGTACACCGGACTGAACTCGCCGGGAACATGCTAGTTGGTCTTATACCAGACGTCAGATAGCAGTTCCCTGGTGACATCTGTACAGGTTAGTTCATCGACCTGGGGATCGTCATTTGTCTCGTGTGAGTTCCCACTGTATTTTGATTACTACCCTACCACGCTCAAAGGAGACGTGCAAACAGGTTTTAGTTGGGTACAGTCCCGAGCCACATGGAGGCAGTGAGCGGATCTTCAGGGGTTCGTCTCTCCCGGTATTGGGGGTGAGGTCGCGCTGTGTCTAGGAGAGCCATTACACGAAGCCCTCGGCCGAGGCAGGAAATTTACTGGTAGGTATTCCAGTAGTATCTCAGGGTGTTCTGGGCTACACTCCGACACGACTTGTACCGCTTTTGGGGGTCTGGCTTTTACCAACCCCCTAGGCCCGCCATGCGATGCTCATAGACGAACGGACCGGACTGTACGAATATTGTCACTGACAGGCTCAGTAGGGTGTCAGGCTGAGTTCGCTCACAGACGTCCCTTTTTGTCAATAGCTGGTGGCCCGTCACGTATGGCTAATACCTCTGACGTGCTAGTGGTTAAATCCACAGCCATAGTATTGACGACTATTTAGAGACCACCACACATTCAGTTACTCAAGCTTTCGGGCGAAAAGCTGTAGAGGCCATATGGAGATATGGCAGGGTCCGATCAGATACCTGCGGTATTGCACGGATCAGGATCGGACGGTTAGTACTAGAGGCCGTATGGAGATATGGCAAGGTCCGATCAGATACGTGCGGTATTGCACGGATCAGGATCGGACAGTTTGTACTACAGGCCGTATGGATATATGGCAGAGTTCGATCAGATACATGCGGTATTGCACGGATCAGGATCGGACAGATATTACTAGCCGGCTTTGGTTGAAGCCGGATCCTAGTATAGTACAGTGTGGATTTTGTCTCATTGCATTTGTATTTCGGTCGGAATACAAATGCAGGTGTGTATGCACAGTATCGGTGTTTTCCTGTAATTTATTACGGGACCAGTTTTCTGGGGTTGCCAGTTTGCTTTCCATTTCGGCCAATTTCCTTTGTATCGTTCATTGGCCGAAGTTTGGTGAAGGATGGCTTATTTGCATTTGTGCAAATAAGCTTTTGTGGAAGGGGTCTTTGCATTATGTTGGATCATGATGGCTCACCATCACTTGACTTTCTTTGTGTCATGATGGCATGACTTTTGTGGACATGATTGTTGATGATGGTTGTGGTTGAGTGTGGGTTTGTGTTTGTGATGATTTCCTTTCATGATATCTTTTGACCTCTCTCTCTCACTTGGAAGAGGGTGTGGCTCCCTTCATTTGTGATACACTCTCACCCTCACATTCCTCTCTCTCCCTCATTGTTTTTGGCCGGCCTAGCATGTATGGGGCTGTCCAAATTTTTGGATGGTGAAATTGTTGTTCTTTTCATGCTCCATAAATCCCCAAGTCCCTCTACATAGTTCTTGTATCATACCTCCTCCAATATGGCAATTCCTACAACCCCAAATGAGACACAAGCCTCTACACTACATTCTACAGCAAACCTTGGGCACGTCGACTAGCCAGCTTCGTGCCCGAGTTGCCTCAGCATTGAGGTGGGAGCCCGTAAAAGATGTAGGCGATATGGTGCACTTCCGGCGATAAGGTGGAGACAGAACATTCCGCGAGAGATCGGGACGATGACGAGAAGACAGGAGGACTTGGATCAGTCGGTATATCTCTATTCCCTATCTTGTAGTTAGCTAGGACTAGTTAATGGTTCGATCTGGGTTTTAGTGCGCGGTGGTGCCGGTTTGCTAAGTTCGCAAAATTAAACTTTATCACCGCTTCCGCATTCCGGCGTCGGATTGACGGCCGGGGCGCCGCCGTGCACTTACAATGGTATCAGAGACTCGCCATTAACATAGTCTAGCTTTGTTTAATGTGTTTACATTTCCGATCGACCAAAATTCCAAAAACCCGCGTTTTCACTTACATCAGTTTTCTGTTGAATTTTTTCTTGCTCGAAAATTTTTTCAGGTTGTAGAAAAGTGATGTACTGGAAATTCTAAGAACTCTGTAGAAATTCGATACAGTGACTCCACAGTGAGAGCGCGGAACCGCGGCCAAACACCCCTTTGGGCCGCGGTTCCGCCGCACTATGTTGAGATCACTGCATCAAATTTCTGTAGTTGCTCTCTGGGTTGTTTTTAGGGTTTTTGGAAAATTAATTTTGGGCCCAGATTTTCTTGATGTGCTACAGTAGCACTTGGGGCCCACTTGTTAAATTTTGATCGATCGGATATTTTAAATACATTAGTTCACAGTATTTACATTATATCTGCGACCGTGAATGTCACTTGATCGGTAAATCCTGTCTAACTGCTATAGCCCGGTTAGACGGATTTGCGAGCGTGACTTTCACGTTGATGTTCTGTGTTATGCTGTGAGGTTGCGGATCGGTCGTGGGGGATAGCCTGGATGCAATGCTAGTACAGTTGTGGTTGTATTATGTACATTTGATATTGCGGGGCGAGCGTCCGACATGTGGACTGCCGTCACTGCCTGATTGTATTATTATTTTGGGGCACGACCAGGTTGCGGTCGATGTACCCGTTGTATGTATATTTTACTTTCTGTACTAGGATTACCCCAAGGTGGGGTGCACGGATAGCCGGGTTACAGATGGCAACGGGCCCGCATCTTATGGCATTGAGACAGAGGGGGCCTCACTCTTGGATTGGCGGGCTATTCGCCGCACTCGTAGGGGGTACAGGTTGACCCAGGAGGGGTGCCCAAGTTACCGGATTCCGTGAAGTGCCGGGTGGTCCATTCACGTTGCTGAAGGGGGCTGCCTCGCTTCAGGTTTTGGCGGGTAACTTGCCGCGCCCGTAGGGGTCTAGGTTTTCATTGCACAGGCTATCCACACGACCAGGGGAACGTCGGGTTTCAGTAGTGGCTCTGTGAAACCCGGGGATCCTAGATATCTGTATTGTTCTGTGATGCTGTACATTTCTGTGATGTTGCATTTTTATCACGCCTTGAGCGAAATATAATATATTGGTATATATATTAGTAGATGTTGTATATGTTTTACATCCGCGCTAGTCCAGGCCCCGCTCTGTCGTTAGTTAGCTAACCTAACGGGTAATGACGGGACCCAGTGGCGAATGCGTATGGCATATACGTACATCAGTATATTTTCGTTCTTTGTGGTGTGATCAATTGATGGGACTGCGTTGATTCGGATCAATGCAAGTTAAAAACAAACCTTATCCGATGTTGTTGGAACACTTTTCAAAAGCTGTTATTGCAAGGACGTTCACTTTTGTTTTGCATCGTGGTATTCAGTTGGAATATCCTGCTCCTCAGTCGACGAGGCAAGGGCCGAGATCCCTTCACCGGGAGTGACCCCTTGGACAGAAGTTTGCTTCAGGGCAATAACTTCACTATAGCCGATTACTTTTGCTTTGCACCGTGGTATTCAGTTGGAATATCCTGCACCCCATTCTACGGGGAAAGAGCCGAGATCCCTTCACCGCGAGTGACCTCTTTAGCAAAGGTTTTCGTCACTATATGTAACATTATCAAAAATATAAAATATTAATTTTGGGAATTTTTATAATTTAATATTATTTTATTGATTATTTTAATATTAAATGCAAATAAATAGGAAAAATGTTAGAAAAATTATGAAAAATTATGGAAAATTCTAAAATAGGGTAAATTATTGAATTATGACATTTTTAAGTTTTTGTGATTAGTTTGACACTAATTTAGTGCTAATCGCGATTAAAATCGCTAATCGGGTTTTTGGCAATTTTGTGCAAAACTTGCACATACCACTTTTTTTCTACACTTGTGCATTTTTAGCCATGGTTTTCTTTTGGGATTACTATTGATGTGAGAAGGTTTGGATTTTAAAACAAAAGAAAAGGAAAAAGTAAGTAATGATGAGAGAGAGAGAAGACAAGTCAACCTTACCTTTTTTGAACCATACTCCATCACTTTTCTTCCTATTTTCTCTCCCCTCTCCTTGGTGAGCTGCTGCTGCTCCCTCTCTTCCTCACTCACCCCCTTCACTAAAACCCTAGATCCACAATGAAATCAACCCCAAAACCCCATTCCCACTTCACAAAAAATGGTCCCAAGCTTACTAGCTTCACTTTGAGCCTAATAAGATTGGATTTGGAGCACTTTGAGCAACTCAAGAATTTTCTTGAGTTGCCAAAGGAGGTAATTTCTGCACCCACTTGTAGCATTTCAATTTCCTTATGCATCAATTCTAGTTTAGTATCGATATCGTGTCATTTGGTGGACTTTTGAGATTTCAAGTTAGGGTTTAGGGTAGAACTGAAACAAAGATGAACTTGAGGCTTGTTGAGACCCTAGAAACCCTGGTGTGATGCTAAATTGAACCCAAACCTGAAATGGAAAACAGAATACGAAATTTTGGAATCGATATCGGGGGAAAACAGGAAATCTGGGACTGTTAGGTTGAATCTGCTATCACCCCGAGATCCCAAAAATGAAACTGAGTGGATAGTTAGATGTGCAGGCACCATAGAACAAACACCCCAAACCCTAGCCCCTAACTCATCCGTTCGGCCGCCAATTCTCCCATTCTGGCCGCAATTTGCGGCCAGAGCAAAGGGGATTCTCCTCGTTTTCTGTGCACAGCCCCAATTCCTCAATTCTTGGCCCTGGGTACTTCTAGTTTTGACAGATTCTTTCTAGGGTGAAATCTGGAACACATTTCATGAGTTGCTGTTTTGGACTTTAGTTTCCGTATTCCGTATTTTTGATTCTGAAATGGTGAAATGTGTTTTGCCTCGACTATTTGTCGTTTATACGACGATATAGAGGATCTATTGATGGTTTTGAAAGCGTGCCATAGGTTCTCACCTATAGGCCTCCTTATTGTATCGTTTTGGATTTCATGCGCCGTTTTAGCTTGGATTTGGTTTTAACGCGCATATACGATATTTGATGTGTAGGTACCCATGAAGACTTCGGGACGACAAGCAAATACGTGGTGACGTCCGCAATTGGTGATGCAAGGTGAGTAGATTATATCTACAGGGGGAAGTCGGGTGGATGGCGTATAGCACCCCCGCAGTTCGTAGATAGATTGTTATGTAGTTGTTGTGATATTAGGTGTATTATGGATAGTTTAGGGTTAGTAGTGACTAGTGTAGTCATAGTGGCGAACCCTAGGATAGAATTACACCTATACACACACCCTTGCTTATCACTTGTACTTGCACTGTGATTGATGATATGTGATGACCTTGGAGATGAGTCGATGATGTGGGCTTGGTGCCCCGAGATCGGTGATTTGATACGATTCATATGTGGGATATGACTTGTGATTCTTGCGGGCTTGGGATATGTGTTTACCCCCGCATGCATACTTACTGATGTTACCGTTTTGTACTAGACATAGAGTAGTACTCCAGACTTTATGATCTGATGATGGTGATATCTGTTACGTGATGAGGCAGTGAGATGTTGACCCCTACCCAGCTATGGGAATGCCGTACGATGATTTACCGTACGAGCCAATATTGATGATAGATCCGCACTCATAACTCGAGGATATCTTATGATATGACATTGAGGCGAGATCACCGACTATATATCCTTATATATATACCGACTCAGATTTAGGTGGTTTCCACACCTACCCCTCCTGATTGACCTGATACTTAGATGTAGTTGCATAGTAGATACTTCTCTGTGGTGTTGACTACTAGATTTCTGCATCTTCATGCTATTTGCATTGCTGGTATATGTTCATTGCTATTTTATTATCATGCTGTTAGGATACCAGCACCATTCTCGATGATGCGTATGTTCCACGTACACTACTTGCCGGCCCACACATTTCATCATCGATAATTGCCATGCCACTACACTGTAGTACTATTGCATTCATGAGATGATTCTTCCTTCGACATATGCACATTACTATTCCATGTAGCATGATTTCCGATATGATTACTGTTCTTTACATGTCACATACGTCATGGATTGACTGCATAGCACATCGCATTGGATTTACTTCCTGATGTTGGATTTTCATGTGATTTCTGGTTTTTGAGGACCGTGGGGTTATTTAAGAAAAGAGGCACTTTTATGAAAACCCGGTACCTCGTGATATGATATTTCGGTGCGTCCACCACGCGTTTTCTCGGTGCTGAGACGTGTGCTTGAAACCCGATTCGAGGAGTGATGATCCGTTTGCGGGTTCGTGGTGGGCCCGGTATGGTTCCCCTCGGCGAGATGATCGATGGGTTATGCCGATTGAGCCTGGAGGCGGGCGAGTACCTACCGGTGATTGTACTTGAGCTCGGCGGATATCCGGGGGATACCGCCTGGAGCCGAGAGATGGGCGTACTGCCAGGGCCGACGGGCCGATACCGCAGACGGAGCCCAGAGATGGACATGGGTTGACTCGTACTGCCGGGGGCCGAGGGCCGATACCGCAGACGGAGCCCCATATGGATGAGGATTTACGTGTCGATGCTAGGCACGGGTTTTCGTAACGTTTTTCCATGACATTGTTTATATCCTCATACTTGCATACTTGATGCTTATCGTCAGTGAGTGACGAGTGGACGGGTTCCACATACATACAGACATGGATCATATACAGACTGGTTTTACATTGATCATACTTTATTTGTATATATAACAGGGTATGAGGGCGCTGTTATATATACCCTTACACCAATATTAATGGTATGGGACGCTAATATATGTGTATTGATATCATTGATATTTCACCATATTTACTTCATGCAGACATACCTTACACTGATGACATGTTATTACCTGAGTACCTGGCACTACATACATGATTAGATGTTACCTTGCCACCTTATCTCACTCAGATGTACTCTTGTGGATTGTATTACTGATCGTTGACTTAGGATTATGTCTTGCATTCGGTTTCTGCTTGTAGAAGTTTCTATTCACGAGTTGGCAACTCACCCCCGTTGTGCCACAGTTCTTGCAGGTTCTGCCGTTCAGGCTCTATTGCGGCATTTCTGGCACACTTCCTTCTTGCGGGTGACTTGCTTTTGGTAGGTGGATTCTTTCGCATCAAGAATCACCATTGTATTTATTTTATTTCATTGCATATATATCGTTATTCTTGTTTTACTCCATTCGGGGCCATTTTTACAAAGGAAACTCTGCCGAAATTTCTGGAAAAGATTGTACTGTTTTTAAAATGCACATTCGGCCTAGTTATTTAAAAACCTTGATTTCAAAACACGTTTTCTTCACTTCTTTAAACCAGTTCCTTTACTTATTCTTAAAATGGTTTTAGATTTCTGGGCTTTTGGCTTACTTGGATCAGATGGAGTCCTATAGGCTTCATATGGTTCAAGGGCCAGTCACGTGCTCTTTCGGGTCGTGACAAAGTTGGTATCAGAGCGCTAGGTTGACCTTGGTTCGAGTCTGAGTTTGACTATGTGGAGCCTAGGGCGTTGTTTATATACGGAACTTAGGCTTGACCTTACGGAACTTAGACTTGGTCGAGGGGGTATTCGACCCGAACATTCGTCGTATTAGGATGACCCTTGGTTGATGGATTAGGCGACTAAAGTAGAGTGACGTACCGTTGGTATGTTCCGCGGCATACTTACGACACGCCACTCCGCTTAAGGAACCTTAGGATGTACATTTCTTTCGAGATCAGTGATTCTCTTCATATCCTGGATTATACATCCATTTGAGATCCCCGATTCTATTAGTTTCATGATCATACCTTCATTGATACTATTCCTTCCTATGATCATGTATCCACTTTGGATCTGTTGTTTCATTTCTTGCCATTGATGTGCTCTCTTTGATACTTGATTGAGGTTCCTGTCACCTTGTTTGAGCGCAGTTTGGGCTGCTGCTAGGGTTACGGCCGGTGTGAGCTCGTTTGGTACGAGGGCCGACCATTGTGTTTTCTGGTGACATGGGAACGTCTCGAGTTAGTGTTGGTGATTATGACCTCTAGTGGAGGCGAGTGCTTGGTCTTGCACCGGATGATCGGGCCATTGTTAGAGCTGCCAGTTGAGAGAGGACTGTTGATGTACAGCATACCTCAGAGATTGTGATGTCGCCTATCGTGCAGACAGATGGACCAGCTGTTGCTGAGATTGACAGGATGTGCTTTCGGAGCATACGAGCTGAGACTGCCGGAGCTTTCGGGCAGTCATGCGACTGATGATAGCTAGTCTACCCGGTTTGAGAGACGAAGGTGATTCGTCCGATTTTGCGCCAGAGCGGGCCCAGTTGAGTTGAAGATTTCCAGTGTGGAGAGTCTTACTCAGATCTAGAGCAGGCCGACTCAGAGATGACCGCTTATGTATTGCTTTTCCTGGAGGATTGAGGCGTTGTTCGGCGTACAGGCGTATGAGCCAGTTGCTGCTGCAAATGACGAGATATCGCCCAGATGGTTGGAGCTACTGCAGCATGAGCATGTTCTTGGAGATATGATAGCGAGTCGCTTGTCACCGAGGATGAATGACTAGGACGTATGGTGAGTTCGCTTACCCCGATGCGAGGTCATCAGGCGGATTGATTCCAGCTAGAGACGACTTCACACAGGTTCGTTGAGAGTCGATAGAGACGATCGAATGTCAGGAGCCCATTTTCAAAGTTCAAAGTATACGGAAAGACATGCAGGTGATTCTATGGACCCTCTAGAAGAATGAAACCCTAACTCGACTTAATGACCGTGTGACAGCTTTTGAACCTTAGGGTTTACGGCGGTTCCGCGGCGCCATTAGTGAGGCTTGGGTTTGCCCTTCTACGGCTGGACCACCGACGCTGTGGCATGTACTCGATACTATTAAAATGTACCCGAGATGTGAGCTCTTGGGGGATTATGAGGATCTGACGAGTCGATCGGATGGTTCGACATCTTTCGGATATCGTGATGGGACACTGCTTGGGAGACTCCAGATGCGAGCATAGCCGTTGGAGCACAGTACATGCAGCCATGATGAGACGAGTCCGAATCAGTCGACATTGACGCAGAGTGAAGAAAAGAGTTCGCGAGATATTTCGACGAGATGACGTCCCACTCCGCTGACATCAGAGATGTGATATGCACCCAGAGGTGTTGTATATGGATATATCTTCCAGAAAGAAGCGCGATAAGTATGCAGCCGTTCCGGAATAAGCTTTAGCTTCAGTATGGGATGACGACTTCCGGGCATTTCGGCAGGATTGAGAATTGAGAAAGGAACCCGACAGGACCCTTCGGGAAACGATATGAGAAGACCTAGACCCAGAGTGGTCATTTTGCGCACACTCAGAAGGATAGAGTTCAGCATTGTCGACAAGGTGGTTGACCAGGTTCGGATAAGGAACTTGCCCAGATGCGTTGCGAATTGATCAAGGACGGACGAGAGATGAGTATTCCTCCGATGGTTGGGACGTGTTCCCGAGAACCAGTTCGGCCTGACATCTGCTACAGAATGATGAAGCTACAGATTTCGCGATTTCGAGTCCGTGGGAGAGACTTCAGATTGACCGTGGCCGAGAACAGTGCAGTGCATTGTAGCTTGGCGTGACGTCGTAGTGGACGATGATAGAGACAGTTGGAACAAGAGGTTCGTGTGCGACACTGACGACCTGTCATTGCTTCCCGTCGAGACTAGAGACCTGATTTGCTTACAGAGACGTTGGGATGTGACCAGTTTCTGAGAAGATATTGTGCTGAGGACACAGGTATCTTTTGAGCGAGAAGAGGTTGTGCAGGAGAGCCAACCTCCGTACAGATCGGCATAGGCATGATCGGAAGAGACCTTGAGCAGGATTCCTTCCAGGACATTGCCGCAACGATGTTTGCACCCAGGATCAGATGTAAGACGTGCTTTCAGAGAGCCAGAGGCCGACGCCAGTGATTAGCTGCCTTACGAGTGGTCGTGAGGATTGACCGAGAGGTGACCAGAGAAGTGCCAGAACGGAATCGTCCCCGTTAGCACACCTGACAGGGCCGATGAGCCGATTGACCGCGAGATAGGAAATCCGCAAAGGAGATAAGGACCCAGAGTCAGAGGACGCCAGACCGTGAGCAAGAGGCAGGTAGATATCCTGCGCTGCTAGCAGTGGATTGCACCGACTCCTTCTCGACCTTGAAGGAGGAACTACCGACGACGGTATTTATGATTTGTGATTTTGTGATTCGATTATCACGTATCCGTCATTTTGGATTTCGGTATTTTGGGCGTTCTGTTTGCATGATTTAGTTTTGATGACTGAGTTTCATGATTTTGGTTTCACGCACCCACTGGATATTTATATATTTTGCGCAGAGTTATTACATTTGAGATATTGATTGAGATTTCATGCCTACCGTATGCAGTGAATTGATTTGCACTTCCAGCGTAGTCTTCATGCACCTTTAGTGTTTTGATATATGATTTTGGTGCACGCCAGATGCACTAAATCGGGATTCTTCGTGCATGTCACATGCACCTGATTTATTTTTTTCTGTCAGGCACACACGTTGCCTACGACAGATGTTGCGTGCACGCCAGTTGCACCTAGATGTTGTTTTGTATACCTGTTTGACACATTTATGGATCTTGATTTCCGTGCGCACCAGACGCACAAGATTGTGTTATGTGCATTTTTGGGATTTATTCCTTTTGGAGCAGTACCTTTTATGATGTGGATTTTTGCTTTCATGCTGAGCAGGACTAGTCAGTGGACGGTACCTGGATATACTTTTGCATGCTTTTACATCAGCTTTTTTTTTTTACATGTATAGATTGGATGTCTACATGTGTAGTTTTGGTCCATATCATATCGGTTCTGTTTTGGATTCGATATTGTGTTTTTACCTTGACTCCGATGATTGCGGGATGCTTGACGGAGTTTTGCTTTTGAGCTATCTGCTCATTACCCTTGCGCGTGCATTGCGCTGTGATGTTTTATGTGTTGATATTTTCGGAGCCCCGACGAAATGGATTATTACTGAAATTGTTTTAAGCATTGGGGGTTTAAATTTAAATTCGGGGACCGGATTTCTTTAAGGAGG
This sequence comes from Agapanthus africanus, assembly GCA_030015575.1. Classification (NCBI taxonomy): domain Eukaryota; kingdom Viridiplantae; phylum Streptophyta; class Magnoliopsida; order Asparagales; family Amaryllidaceae; genus Agapanthus; species Agapanthus africanus. Next base: position 253,286,902 of record JASDDO010000012.1, read on the forward strand.
GTAGATTGTAACATTTTCAAAAATATAAAATATTAATTTTGGGAATTTTTATAATTTAATATTATTTTATTGATTATTTTAATATTAAATGCAAATAAATAGGAAAAATGTTAGAAAAATTATGAAAAATTATGGAAAATTCTAAAATAGGGTAAATTATTGAATTATGACATTTTTAAGTTTTTGTGATTAGTTTGACACTAATTTAGTGCTAATCGCGATTAAAATCGCTAATCGGGTTTTTGGCAATTTTGTGCAAAACTTGCACATACCACTTTTTTTCTACACTTGTGCATTTTTAGCCATGGTTTTCTTTTGGGATTACTATTGATGTGAGAAGGTTTGGATTTTAAAAGAAAAGAAAAGGAAAAAGTAAGTAATGATGAGAGAGAGAGAAGACAAGTCAACCTTACCTTTTTTGAACCATACTCCATCACTTTTCTTCCTATTTTCTCTCCCCTCTCCTTGGTGAGCTGCTGCTGCTCCCTCTCTTCCTCACTCACCCCCTTCACTAAAACCCTAGATCCACAATGAAATCAACCCCAAAACCCCATTCCCACTTCACAAAAAATGGTCCCAAGCTTACTAGCTTCACTTTGAGCCTAATAAGATTGGATTTGGAGCACTTTGAGCAACTCAAGAATTTTCTTGAGTTGCCAAAGGAGGAAATTTCTGCACCCTCTTGTAGCATTTCAATTTCCTTATGCATCAATTCTAGTTTAGTATCGATATCGTGTCATTTGGTGGACTTTTGAGATTTCAAGTTAGGGTTTAGGGTAAAACTGAAACTAAGATGAACTTGAGGCTTGTTGAGACCCTAGAAACCCTGGTGTGATGCTAAATTGAACCCAAACCTGAAATGGAAAACAAAATACGGAATTTCGGAATCGATATCGGGGGAAAACAGGAAATCTGGGACTGTTAGGTTGAATCTGCTATCACCCCGAGAGCCCAAAAATGAAACTGAGTGCATAGTTAGATGTGCAGGCACCATAGAACAAACACCCCAAACCCTAGCCCCTAACTCATCCGTACGGCCGCCAATTCTCCCATTCTGGCCGCAATTTGAGGCCAGAGCAAAGGGGATTCTCCTCGTTTTCTGTGCACAGCCCCAATTCCTCAATTCTTGGCCCTGGGTACTTCTAGTTTTGACAGATTCTTTCTAGGGTGAAATCTGGAACACATTTCATGAATTGCTGTTTTGGACTTTAGTTTCCGTATTCCGTATTTTTGATTCTGAAATGGTGAAATGTGTTTTGCCTCGACTATTTGTCGTTTATACGACGATATAGAGGATCTATTGATGGTTTTGAAAGCGTGCCATAGGTTCTCACCTATAGGCCCCCTTATTGTATCGTTTTGGATTTCATGCGCCGTTTTAGCTTGGATTTGGTTTTAACGCGCATATACGATATTTGATGTGTAGGTACCCATGAAGACTTCGGGACGACAAGCAAATACGTGGTGACGTCCGCAATTGTTGATGCAAGGTGAGTAGATTATATCTACAGGGGGAAGTCGGGTGGATGGCGTAGAGCACCCCCGCAGTCCGTAGATAGATTGTTATGTAGTTGTTGTGTTATTAGGTGTATTATGGATAGTTTAGGGTTAGTAGTGACTAGTGTAGTCATAGTCGCGAACCCTAGGATAGAATTACACCTATACACACACCCTTGCTTATCACTTGTACTTGCACTGTGATTGATGATATGTGATGACCTTGGAGATGAGTCGATGATGTGGGCTTGGTGCCCCGAGATCGGTGATTTGATACGATTCATATGTGGGATATGACTTTTGATTCTTGCGGGCTTGGGATATGTGTTTACCCCCGCATGCATACTTACTGATGTTACCGTTTTGTACTAGACATAGAGTAGTACTCCAGACTTTATGATCTGATGATGGTGATATCTGTTACGTGATGAGGCAGTGAGATGTTGACCCCTACCCAGCTATGGGAATGCCGTACGATGATTTACCGTACGAGCCAATATTGATGATAGATCCGCACTCATAACTCGAGGATATCTTATGATATGACATTGAGGCGAGATCACCGACTATATATCCTTATATATATACCGACTCAGATTTAGGTGGTTTCCACACCTACCCCTCCTGATTGACCTGATACTTAGATGTAGTTGCATAGTAGATACTTCTATGTGGTGTTGACTACTAGATTTCTGCATCTTCATGCTATTTGCATTGCTGGTATATGTTCATTGCTATTTTATTATCATGCTGTTAGGACACCAGCACCATTATCGATGATGCGTATGTTCCACGTACACTACTTGCCAGCCCATACACTTCATCATCGATAATTGCCATGCCACTACACTGTAGTACTATTGCATTCATGAGATGATTCTTCCTTCGACATATGCACATTACTATTCCATGTTGCATGATTTCCGATATGATTACTGTTCTTTACATGTCACATACGTCATGGATTGACTGCATAGCACATCGCATTGGATTTACTTCCTGATGTTGGATTTTCATGTGATTTCTGGTTTTTGAGGACCGTGGGGTTATTTAAGAAAAGAGGCACTTTTATGAAAACCCGGTACCTCGTGATATGATATTTCGGTGCGTCCACCACGCGTTTTCTCGGTGCTGAGACGTGTGCTTGAAACCCGATTCGAGGAGTGATGATCTGTTTGCGGGTTCGTGGTGGGCCCGGTATGGTTCCCCTCGGCGAGATGATCGATGGGTTATGCCGATTGAGCCTGGAGGCGGGCGAGTACCTACCGGTGATTGTACTTGAGCTCGGCGGATATCCGGGGGATACCGCCTGGAGCCGAGAGATGGGCGTACTGCCGGGGCCGACGGGCCGATACCGCAGACGGAGCCCAGAGATGGACATGGGTTGACTCGTACTGCCGGGGGCCGAGGGCCGATACCGCAGACGGAGCCCCATATGGATGAGGATTTACGTGTCGATGCTTGGCACGGGTTTTCGTGATGTTTTTCCATGACATTGTTTATATCCTCATACTTGCATACTTGATGCTTATCGTCAGTGAGTGACGAGTGGACGGGTTCCACATACATACAGACATGGATCATATACAGACTGGTTTTACATTGATCATACTTTATTTGTATATATAACAGGGTATGAGGGCGCTGTTATATATACCCTTACACCAATATTAGTGGTATGGGACGCTAATATATGTGTATTGATATCATTGATATTTCACCATATTTACTTCATGCAGACATACCTTACACTGATGACATGTTATTACCTGAGTTCCTGGCACTACATACATGATTAGATGTTACCTTGCCACCTTATCTCACTCAGATGTTCTCTTGTGGATTGTATTACTGATCGTTGACTTAGGATTATGTCTTGCATTCGGTTTCTGCTTGTAGATGTTTCTATTCACGAGTTGGCAACTCACCCCCGTTGTGCCACAGTTCTTGCAGGTTCTGCCGTTCACGCCCTATTGCGGCATTTCTGGCACACTTTCTTCTTGCGGGTGACTTGCTTTTGGTAGGTGGATTCTTTCGCATCAAGAATCACCATTGTATTTATTTTATTTCATTGCATATATATCGTTATTCTTGTTTTACCCCATTCGGGGCCTTTTTTACAAAAGAAACTCTGCCGAAATTTCTGGAAAAGATTGTACTGTTTTTAAAATGCACATTCGGCCTAGTTATTTAAAAACCTTGATTTCAAAACACGTTTTCTTCACTTCTTTAAACCAGTTCCTTTACTTATTCTTAAAATGGTTTTAGATTTCTGGGCTTTTGGCTTACTTGGATCAGAAGGAGTCCTATAGGCTTCATATGGTTCAAGGGCCAGTCACGTGCTCTTTCGGGTCGTGACACTATATTTCTAAAAGCTATCCGTTTCTTCAACGATATCAAGTTCTTTATGTTAAAGGTTTTCGCCAGAAACCATTCGTAGCCCTCCGTCGTTTCATATGAGTGTTCAATAGTATTCATGCTGTGTATGTTGGCCAAAGTCAAGGCATAGTGATTGGTAGTTATTGGGGCATTCATATGCAGCATAGATAGATGCGTTGGTTTGGGACAGTCGTACTACCATTTTGGCCAAAGTCAAGGGTAGGTACGGGTGGATTCAAAACAACCTGGAGAATGACGGGTAGAACTTGACATGTGACTTATGATATGTTGGCCAAAGTCAAGGTCATAAGAGCATGGGGCAGAAATCCACATCGGGAGTTTCTAAAGAAACTGAAACTTGCCAGATATGCGCATACCTTCTGGAGTGTGATGACGTGAGCGGATTCCGTCATGTTATCATGCGATGATAGTTGGATCCCGATTCCCACTGATGAGTTAGTTTACTCCTCGGGTGACCCCGACTAATTCTTCTTTCAGGTTTGGAGGAGAATTTGACGGAACAGTGGGAGGCTTCCAGATTAGATAAATTGGTAACCATTCTGATCTAGGATAGAGTGCACGCTGAGTGTTTCTTTTCTCTCTCTCTTTGGCAGCGACCATTGACCCGACCCTAAGACTATGACTCGGTGACCAAAGTTGACCGAACCTTCTTAACACTGGCTTTTGGATTGTCAGAGTTGCGAACCTCATTGCCACTCCTACTTTTACCCTTTTCTCCAGGACACCCCGTACTACTACGAACGTCCACTTCCATTGGACAAAACCATCGTATGGTTAGATACGAACTCGAAGGGATTTATTCGAGGATGGTTTCCGGTTCTGGAGAAATCGGATAGGACTATTCATTTGTCTTTTCCTTTTACCTTCTCTCAGGTTGCGAGTACTCCTTGGTTTAGGAGATAATACACCTATTACGCAAATTGGATAGTCTTCTTCCAAACCTTAGGCTGGTGCCGAACGGTGGGGAATGAAGAAAACCAATTAGCATAACGATGGTGTGCAGAAGGTATTAAGTTAAGACAAAGCAAGGGATTAGTAAGAGGGCAAAGTAAATTGCGACTGCTTTTCACGACCATACCAAATATTTCTTCGCCAATCCTAAATCACCTTTGCATTTCTCCAGGACACTCCGTATCACTACGAAGATCCACAGTTTATTGGATATTCCATCGTATGGTTATATACGAACTCGAAAGGAACTTGTTCCAGTTCGGGGATGGATTCTGGTTCAGGAGAAATAGGAATAAAGATTATTCGGTTGTCTTTTATCTTCACCTTCTCTCGCATTGCGAGAGTTCCTAGGATTAGGACAGTACACCCATTATTCTTATTGGATAGTCTTCTTCCAAACCATAGGCTGGTGCCGAACGGTAGGGAAGGAAGAAAACCATTTGGCCTAAAGGGGTGTGCAGAAGGTAATGACTAAAGACATATAAAGGGATTTGGAGAGGTGGCAAAGAATTATACGGTTACAGTTGTGAATCTGGATAATGGAAGAGGCATTACTAGGAATACCGGGATACCCCATCGAAATATTTCAATGTTTTAGTTTCACTGTGTACTGTTAAAAGAAAATTGATTTCCCGATTAGATACTTACTCCCGGGAATGTATTTACCGGTTATGATTCTCACATCTGTATGGTTTTACAGATGATGAGTGGGAGTAAGTTATTGGGAATTGGGTGATCATCCTCATTATATCGGGATTCGTTGTAATCGGTGATATTTGAGGAAGTCACCTGGGTTGTTTGCCGGACGACAAATATTTGGTTTTGAATATCCGTTGTTATGCACCAATTTCAAATTGATATATCTGTACGTCTATTTTCATAGAGTGAGATATACCTTTTTGAAATTATGTCTACAACATTTACCTATATCAGTGGATGGTTAGGTAAGGAGCATTAAACAGCGGTGTAATTCTTCATAACCAAAGGTACAGTTTCCAACCTACGACACACAGTGAATGAGTTATCAGACTCAAGGGACTTATACAGAGTATTGTATGTTGTCCAGGGTCCATCAGGACAGAGGGGTTGGTCCTCGTACTATATTCGGTTTACTTATGACTTCTCTAGTTTTTAGACAGGTGTTTTGTGGAAACACAGGGTCCGAATTTTGAGAAGTTATAGGTATTTGAATAAAGTAGAGAACCAGGTATCGCAAGTATCGGGATTCTTCAAGTTGATCGAAGATGTAGATGCTTGTGTATGGTATTCAGTTGATAGTGATGATTAAGAGAACTTGCTTCTCTTTCAGGTTACTCATAATTGGAAGCATTCCTAAGTTGAGTAATGCTGATCGACCTCCTTCCATTTAGTTGACATGCACTTGAGACAGCTGCATGATTTGAATCTGGTTCAATTAAATCAGTGCCTCTGGTTCTATATTGGATATAGAACAGTTCATATCTTAACGTTGTTAAGGTACGGGGAGTTGTCCGGCTTATGATTAGAACCAGACTCTGGATTACTCAAGGCACGTTATGTAATGGTTGTTTGTGGGTTGACCCAGGCTATGACGAGGGTTGACTTTCTACCATCTGGAAGATCAATAGTGATATTGTTTTAAACTCGCCACAGTTTTAAATAAAATGGATTTTTTCAGAAAACAGAAGTGGGAGTATGGTAGAACTGGAAGTGATTCCAGAACCACAAACGATTACTGAAGATTTCATAGGAACCTAAAGATTCAATCTGTTTTGACATTCCATTGGCCACTCCGCAGATTTGGTGGGTAACTTCAGGCACCCGAGAGGTACTCCGATAGCCTCAAGGACGGTGACAGGGAAGTTCTTGTTTACCCACACTTGCCATTGCTGTTGTTCCAGGCTGCGAGACCCGGCAGGAGGATGAGTATAGCGTCGTTCTGAACTGGCTTCAGAAGTGTACGTGTATATGACTCTGCCAGAGGATTGTCGTAGTCAGTGGGAGCAGCGGAAGCATTGGTGGACAGGTAGCTTATGTCTATTGATAGACTAAGCTAATATAGCGGAGATAGATCATCAATTTCTGATGTGACAGTCATAGGTTTGACTTCATCAGAATAGGAGATGGATCTGTTGAGAAGGTAGTAGGGTGTATTGTCATGGTATTTGGATGACATACACAGAGTAGGAAGTGATATTCCTATACTACGATCGGTCATACTTTGGTCGTCACACAGTGTTTCTCCACATGGGACTTCGACATTATATCAGACATTCTGGTTACTAGATCTATAGTTTTAGATCTAGATTTGGGTGGTTTCCCAATCAGGGTACTTAGACAGCATTCTAAGAGTATTTAGAATGGACGACTCCTGGCACGGTAGTGTACCTGTAGGTGATGGAGTCACCCTCTCTAAAGGTGTCTTACAGACTAAAGAGGAGAGGGATGTGCATGATTGGCAGATCACTTGCTCAGGCAATTGAGTCAATCATGAGATGTCAAGTACCACACCAGATGTTTTCTTGCACTAGATGCAATAAGTTGACATTGATCCAGTCCTGGAGAAACAGTCGGAAGCAGTTTTAGAACATAAGTGGATGTTCTAGGGATATGATAACGACAACCTCATTCGGGAGACAGTTATCATTCCAGGCTTCCAAGGTGACATGGACGACAAGGAGGTTGTCGGGGTTATAGTTTTCCTTCTGACGAGGGGCAGTATTTTGGAAAGGTGGTCCAAGGCAATACCGAGGGAGGCATGGCGCAGGATACTGATTAAGTTCAGTTGACGATATAGTCTAAGAAGTTTGGATTTGGAGTTCATTTATGAGCTAGGTTCCATCAGACATCCAGACACATTCTAAGACAGGTATTGCTCATTTCGGGAGATGGGTTTCTCCGCGAACTTGAGATATTGAGAGACATAGAAAGAGACATCAAGCGGATCCACTCACTGAGGCTATTCCTCGAACGCAATAGTTTCGCAAACCAGCTTTGTGAGACTGACTTGTAGAGGAGTTGGCTGTTCGGTATCACACGGGCTGTGAGTATGCGACATCGTAATAATTAGCCTTGAGTGCAAGTGGGAGATTGTTGGAGATAGTGCCCTCAGAGTCAATTATTGGATCACAGGCACGTGATTGCAATGATTGAGGGAGAACCTATCCCAGTAGGACAGTCTTGCTCGAGATGATAGTATGCTATCTGGTTTACCTTTATCATCGTGTACTGCTTTAGGTGACCTTACAGGTCACTATTGCACGTTGATAGAGCCCCTAGGATTCTTGCTTGACCACCAGCAGTATGAGGGTGATCATATACGTGGGAGATGGTAGTCTATAAGCACATCCTTAAAAGGTCCCTAGTCGTGGCAGTTTCGAGACAGGGCATCGATACTCCAGAGTAGACTAGAGTATACAGTCAAGACCCCGTCGAGGGGTGGTGGCCGGTCTCACAAGCCACTGGTGTCAGTTGGTTCACCTAAGATGTATACAGGCGCTCATTGGGTTATGAGTACACCGGACAGGACTCGCCGGGAACATGCTAGTTGATCTTATACCTGACGTCAGATAGCAGTTCCCTGGTGACATGTGTACAGGTTAGTTCATCGACCTGGGGATCGTCATTTGTCTCGTGTGAGTTCCCACTGTACTTTGATTACTACCCTACCACGCTCAAAGGAGACGTGTAAACAGGTTTTAGTTGGGTACTGTCCCGAGCCACATGGAGGCAGTGAGCGGATCTTCAGGGGTTCGTCTCTCCCGGTATTGGGGGTGAGGTCGCGCTGTGTCTAGGAGAGCCATTACACGAAGCCCTCGGCCGAGGCAGGAGATTTACTGGTAGGTAGTCCAGTAGTATCTCAGGGTGTTCTGGGCTACACTCCGACACGACTTGTACCGCTTTTGGGGGTCTGGCTTTTACCAACCCCCTAGGTCCGCCATGCGAAGCTCATAGACGAACGGAGCGGACTGTACGGATTTTGTCACTGACAGGCTCAGTAGGGTGTCAGGCTGAGTTCGCTCACAGACGTCCCTTTTTGTCAATAGCTGGTGGCCCGTCACGTATGGCTAATACCTCTGACGTGCTAGTGGTTAAATCCACAGCCATAGTATTGACGAGTCTTTAGAGTCCACCACACATTCAGTTACTTAAGCTTTCGGGCGAAAAGCTGTAGAGGCCGTATGGAGATATGGCAGGGTCCGATCAGATACGTGTGGTATTGCACGGATCAGGATCGGACGGTTAGTACTAGAGGCCGTATGGAGATATGGCAAGGTCCGATCAGATACGTGCGGTATTGCACGGATCAAGATCGGACGGTTTGTACTACAGGCCGTATGGATATATGGCAGAGTTCGATCAGATACATGCGGTATTGCACGGATCAGGATCGGACAGATATTACTAGCCGGCTTTGGTTTAAGCCGGATCCTAGTATAGTACAGTGTAGATTTTGTCTCATTGCATTTGTATTTCGGTCGGAATACAAATGCAGGTGTGTATGCACAGTATCGGGGTTTTCCTGTAATTTATTACGGGACCAGTTTTCTGGAGTTGCCAGTTTGCTTTCCATTTCGGCCAATTTCCTTTGTATCGTTCATTGGCCGAAGTTTGGCGGAGGAGGGCTTATTTGCATTTGTGCAAATAAGCTTTTGTGGAAGGGGGTCTTTGCATTATGTTGGATCATGATGGCTCACCATCACTTGACTTTCTTTGTGTCATGATGGCATGACTTTTGTGGACATGATTGTTGATGATGGTTGTGGTTGAGTGTGGGTTTGTATTTGTGATGATTTCCTTTCATGATATCTTTTGACCTCTCTCTCTCACTTGGAAGAGGGTGTGGCTCCCTTCATTTGTGATACACTCTCACCCTCACATTCCTCTCTCTCCCTCATTGTTTTTGGCCGGCCAAGCATGTATGGAGCTATCCAAATTTTTGGATGGTGAAATTGTTGTTCTTTTCATGCTCCATAAATCCCCAAGTCCCTCTACATAGTTCTTGTATCATACCTCCACCAATAAGTCAATTCCTACAACCCCAAATGAGACACAAGCCTCTACACTACATTCTACAGCAAACCTTGGGCACGTCGACTAGCCAGCTTCGTGCCCGAGTTGCCTCAGCATTGAGGTGGGAGCCCGTAAAAGATATAGGCGATGTGGTGCACTTCCGGCGATAAGGTGGAGACAGAACATTCCGCGAGAGATCGGGACGATGACGAGAAGACAGGAGGACTCGGATCAGTCGGTATATCTCTATTCCCTATCTTGTAGTTAGCTAGGACTAGTTAATGGTTCGATCCGGGTTTTAGTGCGCGGTGGTGCCGGTTTGCTAAGTTCGCAAAATTAAAGTTTATCACCGCTTCCGCATTCCGGCGTCGGATTGACGGCCGGGGCACCGCCGTGCACTTACACAATGATCTCCCTGATCAGGTGATACCGCCTTAAGATGTGTCTGGACTTCTGATGGGACCTTGGTTCCTTCGCTAAAGCTATAGCTCCGTTGTTGTTGCAATACAGAGGTATTGGATCAACAATGGTAGGAACCACCTGAAGTTCTGTTAGGAACTTCTTCATCCAGACCGCTTCTTTTGCGCCATCGCAAGCAGCAATATACTTCACTTCCATCGTCGAGTCAGCAACAGTGTCCTGCTTGGAACTCTTCCAGCACACCGCCCCTCCATTGAGGGTAAAGACATAACCTGACATGGACTTGGAATCGTCCTTATCACTCTGGAAGCCGGAATCAGCATAGGCCTCCATCCTGAGGTCTTTTCCGCCGTAAACCAAGAACATCTCCTTAGTCCTCCTCAGGTACTTGAGAATGTTCTTTACTGCTATCCAGAGCTTCTCCCCTGGGTCTGACTGATACCGGCTTACCACGCTTAGTGCGTAAGCTACATCTGGTCTGGTGCACAACATCGCATACATTATAGAGCCTACCGCAGAAGCATTGGGTATAATAGACATGCGTTCCCTTTCCAAATCAGTCTTGGGAGACATCTTTTTGGATAGGGTGATTCCGTGACAAGCCGGTAGATTACCGCGCTTAGAATCTTCCATACTGAATCTTTTCAGTACGGTGTCGATATACCTGGACTGCGAAAGTCTCAACATCCTCTTGGATCTATCACGATAGATCCGGATCCCTAGAATGTAAGAGGCATCACCCAGGTCTTTCATAGAGAACCTGTGTGACAAGAATCCTTCGACAGATTGTAGCATAGGAATGTCATTTCCTATTAATAGAATGTCCTCCACGTACAAGATGAGGAATACGACAGTTCTTGCTACAACTTTACTATATATGCACGGTTCATCTGGATTTTTGATAAAGTCATATTCTTTGACTGTTTCATCAAAACAGATGTTCCAACTCCGCGATGCCTGCTTCAATCCATAAATGGATTTAAGCAACTTGCATACTTTCCCGCTGCTCCCACTCTGATTGAAACCCTCTGGCTGATCCATATAGACGCACTCTTCTAAATTTCCATTCAGAAAAGCCGTCTTTACGTCCATCTGCCAGATTTCATAATCATGGAAGGCAGCAATAGCAAGAAGGACCCGAATGGATTTGAGCATAGCCACCGGAGAAAAAGTTTCGTCATAGTCCAAACCAGGTCTTTGACGAAAACCCTTTGCAACAAGTCTAGCCTTATAGATTTCCACCTGTCCATCTACACCAATCTTTTTCTTGAAGATCCATTTGCATCCTATAGGTTTTACCCCATCTGGAGCAAAGTCCAAAGTCCATACTTTGTTGGTGTACATGGACTCCATTTCGGTCCGCATTGCATCTAGCCATCGTACCGAGTCGCCGCTCTGGATGGCCTGCTGGAAGCCAGTAGGTTCATCATCATCTATGATGCAATCCTCTCTATTCCCATCTATGAGAAAACCGTAGTATCTCTCAGGCGGATGAGACGGCCTACTACTCCTGCGGAGGGGTGCGGAAATGTCCTGTTCTTCTTGAACTACTTGTTCTACCAAACTTTCAGTATTAGTTTGTGGTTCTGGAATTTCTTCCAGTTCTATTTCGCTCCCACTTGTTTCCTTTTCTAAAAACCGATGTTCTAGACAATGGGCATTACGAGAAACAAATACATTTTGTTCCTCTGCGTAATAGAATAGATATCCCCTTGAATTCTTTGGATATCCCACAAACTTACACTTTACTGATCGTGCCTCGAGCTTGTCCACATGCTGCTTTTTAACAAAAGCTGGACATCCCCAAATCTTTATATACTGTAGATGGGGTTTCTTCCCACTCCACATCTGATATGGAGTGGTAGGCACAGTCTTGGTATGTACCATGTTCAAAAGATATGCCACTGATTCTAGCGCATAACCCCAAAAAGATCGCGGGAACTCAGCATTACTCATCATGGAACGTACCATATCCAATAGGGTTCGATTCCGTCTCTCCGATACGCCGTTATGCTGTGGAGTGTATGGAGGAGTAAGCTGAGAGAGAATTCCTTTCTCTTTTAGGTAACCTAGGAACACGGCACTTAAGTATTCACCACCTCGATCAGATCTTAGTGTCTTGATACTTTTGCCGGTTTAGTTTTCTACTTCATTCTTATACTCTTGGAATTTCTCAAAAGCCTCGGATTTATGTTTCATCAGATAAATGAATCCGTACCTTGAGTAATCATCCGTGAAAGTAATGAAATAGGAAAAACCACCTCTTGCATGTGTAGACATTGGACCACATACATCGCTTTGTATGAGTCCTAAGAGCTCGCTTGCTCTTACTCTATGTTCAGTAAATGGAGTCTTTCATCTTTCTTTTGAGACAAGATTGACAAGTGGCATAAGTTTGATATTCGAACGAGTCCAAATATCCTTCTCTATGTAACTTAGTCAACCTTCTCTCTTTGATGTGACCCAGTCTACAATGCCATAAGAAAGCTTTATTTAAATCTGGAGACTTTCTTTTTAGTGTGTTCTAGACGTTGAAAATTTGGAGTTGGTTTAACACATATATACCGTTATCCAGTGTACCGGACCCAATCAAACTATGATTAAGGTGGATGTTAACAACATCACTTACAAACGTGAAATCATAACCTTTATTTGATAACAAGGAAACAGATATGATATTACACGTTAAGCTGGGTACACAAAAACAGTTATGTAAAACCAAAATGTGTCCACTCGTCAATCCATGGTGATAATCCCCTACGGACACAGCTCCCATGCTAGCTCCGTTAGCAACCTTCAGGGTCATATCACCATCCTTCGGCACACTACGGTTTCTCAGTGCCTGCAATGAATTGCAAATATGAGATCCTGATCCGGTATCCAATACCCAGGAAGTAGAGTTGATTTACAGACAATTCTTAATTACAAACACACCTGAAGTCGATGCCACAGCTTTCTTCGGTTCCTGGTTTTTGGCGTTCCACGCCTTGCAATCCTTCTTCCAGTGCCCTTTCCTGTGACAATGGAAGCACTCATCCTGGCCCACTACCGGTACTGCAAACTTTTTCTTTCCCTTCCCTCCCACCTTACTTACACCTCCTCTAGGTTTGGTGGCGGCCTTCTTTTTCCTTCCTTTGGCCCTAGCCTTGGACCCGGAAGAAGAAGCACCGCTAACAAACATAGCGGGTGTTTCCCTTGCCTTCTGCAAGGTGCTCTCTGCATTCCTTAACATGTTCAGGAGTTCCGGAAGTTCAACTTCTTTTCTTTGAATGTTGAAGTTCTGAATAAACTGGGCGTAGGTGGAAGGAAGGGACTGGAGAATAAGGTCTGTATAGAGCTCATTATCCAAAGTCGTCCCAAGGTCTACGAGCTCTTCTATGTAGCCAATCATCATTAGGACATGTTCTGCTACCGATGATCCGACAGCCAACCTCGCTCGAAACAAGTTCTTAGAGGTTTCGTATCTTGCTATACGAGATTGCTCTCCATAAAGTTCCTTTGTATGGAGAAATATGGCATCTAGTTCCATATCCTCGTGCCTCCTCTGATGTTCATTGTTCATCGAGGCAAGCACGATGCACTTGGCTTTCGCGCAATCATACTCCCAGGTTTTGCGGATTTCCTTATCCGCATTACTGGATTTGGGACCAGGGACAGCAGGTGCCTTAGCGGTGAGGACGTACCCCAATTTGTCATAGGTCAAAGCCATTTTGACATTTCGCAGCCAATCTTTATAGTTTGGCCCTGTCAGTATATTTTTCTCTAAAAGTAACTTAAGTCCAGTCATTATCAGGGTCGCTGCAATTGGGAGAGAGAGAAGAAAACTCTTTAGCATGATGCTCTTGCAAGTTTAGAGTGGTTTTTAATTTATCTAAACTGGATGGCTCCCACTGTTTCTCGAATCCTTCCTCAAACCATAAAAGTAGAATTAGCCAGGACTATTCTCACTGTACAATACTTGCTTAACTGTTCAGCCAGACTGGTGTCGGTACTTCGAATGAGGTTTTCCAACGCTTTCGCGAAGTTCCTTAATTAAATAACCTCTTTTCTCTGGGGCGTAACCCCGCCGAAACCTTTCTTTACACCTACTTGGTTTATAGCCTTGATCGTTAAGTGACGAATCTCCTGATGAGTAGCATATACTCACAGAAGGATCGGGATCCAAATATCATCGTATGATAATGTTGAAAGAATCCTACCAACATTCATCAAACTCCAAATGGTATGCAACTCTTTGCAAATTTCAGTTTCTTTAGAAATTCCCGATATATATATTTTTGCCCCATGCTCTTATGACCTTGGCGTTAGGTCAAAATGTCATAAGTCACATGTCAAGTTCTACCCATCATTATCTTGTTAATTTGAACCCATCCGTACATATCCTTGATGTTCGGCCAAAATGATAATACGACTGTCCCAAACTAACACATCTATCTATGCGACAAATGAATACCCAGCAGCTACCAAACACTATGCCTTGGCGTTAGGTCATTATACATAGCTTGAATACTACTGAATACCCAAATGAAATGACAGAGGGCTACGAATGGTTTTGGCGAAACCATGAACGTAGTGAACTTGATATGACCGAAGGAACCTGATAGCTTTTAAAAGGAGTGGTTAAAGCTCCGCAATTTAAAAATATCATCTGTTTTAAAATAACCGAGTGGTTTCTTTTAAATTGTTCCAACGATTCATCTTTTGGTTTATTTTCTTTGCATTATAAATAATGTGTCCCCTCATTAACCTATCATTGCAGAAAACAACGAAAATACAACGTCATCTTATGCCATCCGCATTCGCCACGGGGTCCCGTCATCACCCGTTAGGTTACTTAACTAACGACAGAGCGGGGGCTGGGCTAGCGCGGGTGTAAAACATAAGTGACGTCTAAATAGCTATCATATATAGATATTGTACATTCGTCAGACGTAATAATAGTCATTCCAGATCTTATATGAACTTTATTGGATTTGCAAGCAATCCGTGTTTGTTTAGAGCCTGCAACAATAGACGGATTACACAGTTGTGATGAATAGCCATTACCCGACCCTAGACCACTACGGGTACTGCAAACTACCCGCCAAATACCCGAAGTGAAGCGGTCTCCCTCAACAAAGTGAGTAGGCCACTAAACACTTCAATGTACCCGGTAGTTTGTGCACCCCATCTTGGGTCTATCCTAGGAGCAAAAACAGTAAAATGAAATAATACAACGGTGGCTACAATCGCAACATGGATGTGCCCCGCAAAATACTATTACAACATTTTACAATTACATTGAATGAATGAATATAACAACCCATCTCAAACCCCGGCTAATCATCACAACAGTCCAATACAGTTCACAACCACAAACAGTAAAAACTATTACATAAATGTGCAACCCCCTGCCAACCGACATACTAGCAGTTAGGGGGGGTTTACGAACACATTATACAAACACAGATATAATCAAATTAGCAAACATCGTATAATTTCGATCGAGCAAACATATCATATTCTACTCCCAAAACTTCTCTGTGCACCTGAGACTTTGAGCAGAAAATAAACATTCCAGAAAACACAACAATATCACAAAAGAATAACAGGAGCAAACTGGGTCGAATCGTCCCCAACTCGGCCGCGGATCCGCGGCGGATCGGTGGGATCGGCCGCGGTTCCACGGCTGTATGGCCGATTCACAAACCCATTTTTCTCCAGTGTTCTTATCTTTCTATACTTGTTACTCTGTAGCAACCTGAAAAAATTTTAGTGCCTGTTTAAAATTCGACACAAACTTGGGATATCGATGTCGTTTTTTGGTTCGTTTTGCGTTCGAAATTAATACGACTTTGCTATTGAGTTAATTATTGTTTAGCAAGGCTCTGATACCACTATAAGTCGATGTACAACACCCCACGACTTGCGGGGAGGCGGAATAATGAAAAACGATCTTGTTTTAGGCGTAAACATCGACTAACCGAGAATCTTTGCATAAACAATAACTAACAAGAAACCATAGAAGAGTTAACTACTATGATAAGTGATTATATCTAAAGAACCGGGTCCTTCATCTTGTCGTTCTCCACGTCCTCTCCGGCCTTCTCTATGTAGTAGAAGATCCACCCAAGAGCTTTACTACAAGCTTCACCTCTAACTTGAGGTAGCAAGGTTTCATAAAACGCTAATCTATGTAACCTAGGTGATATAGAGAATGGTTAAGGATTAAGTAGTCTACTCTAATCCTTGGTCTCAACACATGAGAGGGGAGGATTAGGGTTTGAAGAGAGAGAGCTTGAGGAGAGAGAAAGTAAGCAAGAGAATGAGATGAGATAATGATCTATCATAATATATATCAAGCATTATCATTTATCCAATAAAAGAAAATAAATGATTAATCATCATGCTTAATAAATACAAGAGGGTTGTTCATCTCCATGAGTCATTAAGCATTTATGATGCATTAATGACATGGATGAATAACTCAAATGACTCACTAATCTCATTTAATGCATATGCCACCTTAACCCCCAAGTCACCATCTTCTAGAAGCTTCTCACGTAATTACGAGAACACCCCTCCTATCCGTGAAAACACGGAAAAACTTTAGACTGTATAAATCCAATAACCGGATACTAGAAACTGGCTTAAACCAAAGCCGGCTAGTAAAAACTGTCCGGATGTCGTACGTGCGTAAACTCACGTATGCGTCCGAACCCTTGTCGTAAAACCATACGACCTCTATATCGTTTCGCCTGGAGTATGGAAACTCTCTGTTTGGGACTCTAGGGGCTCGACAACTATGCTGGCAGTGGGTTTAACCACAGACAGCAAGCGGCACTAGCTGTACGTAACAGTCCCCAGGTAGATGTCGATAAGAAGGCTGATGAGGAAACCCATCCGAACTCCTACTAAGTCTTATGTGACAATCTCCGTACAGTCCGGTCTGTTCGTCTAAGGCTGTCGCATATCGGGCCTAGGGGGCGGCAAGCGTCAGTCCCCTAATAGCGGTATAAGTCGTGTCGGAGTGAAGCCCATTACACCCTGAGAAACTACTGGAACCTACCAGCAAATCTCGCTTTCCCTTGCCAGGGACTTTGCGTAATGGCTCTCTGACACAGCGCGATATCAACCACCAATACCGGGAGAGACGAATCCTGTCTAACCGCCACTGCCTCTAAATGCTCGGGACTGCACCGAACTGCTACCTGTTTGAACGACTCCTTTGAGCCGTGGTAGGGTAGCAATCTAGGAATAGTGGGACACACTCGAGGCGAAGTAGCAGTGTCAAGTCTGCGGACTATGCTGTACTCATGTCACCTGGGAACTGTTCACTGACGACTGGTATAAAACCAACCAACAGTTCCCTGTGAGTCCTGTCTGGTGTACCCGTAACCTAACGAGCACCCGCATACTATCTCCGGTACGACGTACTAACGGCTGTGGGACAGACCATCTCCCCAACTGGGATGAGAAGCGTACACACTAGTCTACTCCGGAGGATTGATGCCCTGTCTCGATAATCCTACGACTAGGGACCTGAATAAGGATGTGCTTGTAGACTACCCAGCCCCACTAGTGTAACTGCCATCACAACGATGGTAGTCAAGCAAGATCCTAAGAGCTCTATCAATACGTATACTCACATATTAAGATAGAAAAACCAAGTAGCATACTACCATGTTTAGCAAGACTGTTATATACATGTGAATATCCCAAACTTCCATTATGTAATATACAAACTAGTATGATACAATAATCGCCCCTAGGGCATATACACTAACATTGTGTATATGAATTCGTTGGATTGTCACGGATGAATTGCCGGGGGTTGCGAGATGAGAGTTTTCTTTATCTTTCCATTCATGTAATATGTAAATTGATATAATATTATTTATATGGCCGCACAACCGGGATGGGGTTGTAGCCGTTATTGTATAATTTCTTTTTACTGTTTTTGCTCCTAGGATATACCCATGGTTGGGTGCACAAACTACCGGGTATCTCAAAGTGCCGAGTGGCCTACTCGCGTCGTTGAGGGAGGTTGCTTCGCTTCGGGTATTTGGCGGGTAGTTTGCCGCACTCGTAGGGGTCTAGGGTGGGGTATTGGCTATTCATCGCGACCGTATAATCCACTCTTCGTTACAGGCTCGAACGGAATGAGGATTTCTAGTATATCCAATGTATTCATCTGTGATCTGGAATGGCTATCATTGCATCTGACGAATGTATATATCTATATTGAGATATCTATTTAGGCGTTGCTTATGTTTTGTATCCGCGCTAGTCCAGCCCCGGCTCTGTCATTAGTTAAGTAACCTAACGGGTGATGACGGGACCCCGTGGCGAATGCGGATGGCATAAGCGTACGTCATATTTTTGTTGTTTTCTGCAATGGTAGGATTAATTGATGGGACGCATTAAAATTAATGCAAGAAAAATAAACAAAAGTAAAAGTCGTTGGAACACTTTCAAAAACCACTCGGTTTCTTTTCAAAAAAACTTTTAAACGCGGAGCATAAACCACTCATTTTAAAAGCTATCTCGTTCCATCGATTATATCAAGTTCACTATGTTCACGGTTTCGCCAAAACCATTCGTAGCCCTCCGTCGTTTCACATGGATGGTCAATAGTATTCAAGCTATGTTTGTTGGCCAAAGTCAAGGCATAGTGATTGGTAGCTATTGGGTATTCATGCGCAGCATAGATAGATGTGTTGGTTTGGGACAGTCGTACTGCCTTATTGGCCAAAGTCAAGGGTAGGTGCGGGTGGGTTCAAATTAACCTGGAGAATGACGGGTAGAACTTGACATGTGACTTATGATTTGTTGGCCAAAGTCAAGGTCATAAGAGCATGGGGCAAAAATCCACATCGGGAGTTTCAAAAGAACTGAAACTTGCTAGCGCTGCATACCATTTGGAGTGTGATGATTCTGGTAGGATTCCTTCTGTTTTGTCACGCAATGATATTTGGATCCCGATCCTACTGTGAGTATATGCTACTCCTCGGGAAAATTCTCACTTAACGATCAATGCTATAAACCTAGTAGGTGTCTAAAAAGGTGTTAGCGGGCTGCACCCCCAGGGAAAAGAGGTTATTTAATTAAGGAACTTCACGAAAATGTTGGAAAACCTCCCTCGAAGTACCGACACTAGCCTGGTTGAACAGTTAAACAAGTATTGTACGGTGAGATTGATCCTGACTAATTCTTCCTTTTTGGTTTGAGGAGGGATTCGAGAGACAGTGGGAGCCATCCTGTTTTGACAAATTAAAAACCACTCTAAACTTGCAAGAGCATCATGCTAAAGTGTTTCTTCTCTCTCTCCTAATTGCAGCGACCAAACAATATGACTGGGCTTAAGTTACTACTAGATAAAAACATACTGACAGGGCCAAACTACAAAGATTGGCTCAGAAATGTCAAAATGGCAATCACTTATGACAAGTTGGGGTATCTTCTTACCACCAAAGCTCCCCTTGTCACAGGTCCCAAAACCAGCGTCGCGGATAGGGAAATCCGTAAGACCTTGAAAATCGACTGCGCGAAGGCCAAGTGCCTCGTGCTTGCCTCTATGGACAACGAACATCAAAGGAGGCACGAGAATATGGACCTCGAATCCATATTTCTCCATACAAAAGAACTGTATGGAGAGCAATCTCGTATCGCGAGATACGAAGTGTCGAAGAAGTTGTTTTCGGCAAGATTGGCCGTCGGATCATCGGTAGCGGAACACGTGCTTAAGATGATTGGCTACATAGAGGAGCTCGCGGACCTTGGGACCACGTTGGAGAATGAGCTCTATACGGACTTGATTCTTCAGTCCCTTCCTTCCACTTACGCCCAGTTCATCCTGAATTTCAACTTGCAAGAAAAGGAAGTTGAACTTTCAGAGCTCCTCAACTTGCTGAGGAGTGCAGAAGGCACCCTACAGAAAGGTAGGGAAACATCCACTTTGTTTGTAGGAGGATCTTCCTCTTCTAGGTCCAAGGCGAAAGCCAAGGGAAAGAAGAAGAAAACCCTCGCCATACCAAGGGGCGGTATTAGTAAGGTGGATACGAAGGGAAAGGCAAAAGCAACAAAGGTAGCGGGAAAGCATGTGGATAAGGAAGAATGCTTTTACTGTCATGATAGTGGACACTGGAAGAAAGATTGCAGGGCTTGGCAAGCCAGAACACAGGATCTGAAGCATGTTGCGGCTTCAGCTTCAGGTGTGTATGTTATTGAAAACTGTCTATCAATAAACTCTACTTCCTGGGTATTGGATACCGGATCAGGATCTCATATCTGTAATTCTTTGCAGGCGTTGTGAAACCGTAGGGTTTTGAAGGCAGGTGATATGACCCTCAGAGTTCCGAACGGAGCTGGCATGGATGCTGAGTCCGTGGGGGACTATCACCTGGGGTTGTCAGATGGACACGTTTTGGTTTTGCGTAATTTTTATTTTGTACCCAATGTAACTTGTAATATCATTTCTGTATCTTTAATATCTAAAGAAGATTATGAATTTGCATTTGTAAGCAATGTTGTAAACATTCGCCTTAATCATGTTCTGATTGGGTCAGGTACATAAAACAATGGAATATACGTATTAAACCAACCACAGATTTTCAATTTCCAGAATACACACAAAAGAAAGTCTCCGGAATCAAATCAGGCTTCCTTATGGCATTGTAGACTGGATCACATCAATGAGAGAAAGTTGACGAAGTTACATACAGAAGGATATTTGGATCCGTTCGAATATCAATCATAAGCAACTTGTCAATACTGTCTCAAAGGAAAGATGACAAAGACTCCGTTCACTGGACACGGAGTAAGAGTGAGCGAGCTCTTGGGACTCGTACACAGCGACGTGTGCGGTCCAATGTCTACGCATGCACGAAGCGGTTATTCTTACTTCATTACTTTTACGGATGACTTTTCAAGGTACGGTTTTGTATTCTTAATGAAACATAAATCCGAAGCCTTTGGAAAATTCCAGGAATATAAGAATGAAGTAGAAAAACAAACAGGCAAAAGTATCAAAACACTGAGATCTGATCGAGGTGGTGAATACTTAAGTGCCGAGTTCCTGGATTACTTAAAAGAGAATGGAATTCTCTCTCAGCTTACTCCTCCATACACTCCGCAACATAACGGTGTATCGGAGAGACGGAACCGAACCCTATTGGATATGGTACGGTCCATGATGAGTAACGCTGAGTTACCGTGATCATTCTGGGGATATGCACTGGAATCAGCTGCAAACCTTTTGAACCGAGTTCCAACTAAGACTGTGCCTACTACACCATATCAGATGTGGTGTGGGAAGAGACCCTATCTTAATCACATTAAAACATGGGGATGTCCAGCTTTTGTCAAAAAGTAGCACGCGGACATGCTCGAGGCACGCCCAGTACAGTGCAAGTTTGTGGGATATCCAAAGAACTCCAAGGGATATTTCTTCTATTGCGAAGAGGAACAAAAGGTTTTTGTTTCTCGTCATGCCCACTTCTTGGAAACTGAGTTTTTGGAAAATCAGAAAAGTAGGAGCGCAATAGAACTGGAAGAAATTCCAGAACCACGAGCTATTACTGAAAGCTTAGTAGAACCAGAGGGTTCGAAAGATCAGGACATTCCTACGCCACTCCGCAGAAGTAGTAGGCAGTCTCATCCGCCCGAGAGATACTACGGTTTTCTCATAGACAGGGATAGAGAGGATTGCATCATTGATAGTGATGAGCCGACTAGCTTCCAGCAGGCCATTCAGAGCGTTGACTCGGTAAAATGGCTGGATGCAATGCGCACCGAAATGGAGTCCATGTACACCAACAAAGTATGGACGTTGGACGTTGCTCCAGATGGGGTAAAACCCGTAGGATGCAAGTGGATCTTCAAAAGGAAGATTGGTGTAGATGGATAAGTTGAGACCTATAAAGCTAGACTTGTTGCAAAGGGTTTTCGTCAAAGACCTGGTTTGGACTATGACGAAACCTTTTCTCCAGTGGCTATGCTGAAATCCATTCTTCTTGCCATTGCTGCCTTCCACGATTATGAGATTTGGCAGATGGATGTAAAGACCGCTTTTCTGAATGGAAATTTAGAGGAGTGTGTCTATATGGACCAGCCAGAGGGTTTCATTCAGAGTGGGAGCAGCGGAAAGGTGTGCAAGTTGCTAAAGTCCATCTATGGACTGAAGCAGGCATCGCGAAGTTGGAACATCTGTTTTGATAAGATGGTCAAAGATTTTGGCTTTATCAAAAATCCAGATGAACCATGCATCTATAGTAGATTTGTAGCATGAACTGTCGTATTCCTCGTTTTATACGTGGATGACATTCTCTTGATAGGAAATGATATTCCTATGCTACAATCAGTCAAAGGGTTCTTGTCACACAAGTTCTCCATGAAAGACCTGGGTGATGCCTCTTACAATCTAGGGATCCGGATCTGTCGTGACAGATCCAAGAGGATATTAGGACTTTCACAGTCAAGGTACATCGACACCATACTGAAAAGATTCAGTATGGAAGATTCCAAGCGCGGTAATATTCTGGCTTGTCACGGGATCACCCTCTCCAAAGAGATGTCTCCCAAGACTGATTTGGAAAGGGATCGCATGTCTATTATACCTTACGCTTCTGCGGTAGGCTCTATAATGTATGCGATGTTGTGTACCAGACCAGATGTAGCTTATGCATTGAGTGTGGTAAGCAGGTATCAGTCAAACCCTGGGGAGAAACACTGGATAGCGGTAAAGAACATTCTCAAGTACCTGAGAAGGACTAAGGAGATGTTCTTGGTGTATGGCGGAAAAGACCTCCAGATCGAGGCCTTTGCTGACTCCAGCTTCCAGAGTGACAAGGATGATTCCAAGTCCATGTCGGGTTATGTCTTTAAGCTCAATGGAGGGGCCGTGTGTTGGAAGAGTTCCAAGCAGGAAACCTTTCTGACTCGACGATGGAAGCGGAATATATCGCTGCATCTGATGACGCAAAAGAAGCCGTCTGGATGAGGAAGTTCTTGATAGAACTTCGGGTGGTTCCGTCCATTGTTGATCCAATACCTCTGTATTGTGACAACAACGGGGCTATAGCTTTAGCGAAGGAACCCAGGTCCCATCAGAAGTCCAGGCACATCTTGAGACGGTATCACCTGATCAGGGAGATCATGGGTCGCCAGGAGATCGAGGTTCGGAGAGTTGCTACGGAAGATAACACTGCTAATCCACTCACAAAGGCCTTACCCCAGACTCAGTTCGAGCGGCTGATCGAGATGATAGGTCTTCGATACGCCAGTACATGGCCTTAGTGCAAGTGGGAGATTGTTAGTGTATATGCCCTAGAGGCCATTACTGTATCATACTAGTATGTATATTACTTGATGGAAGCTTGGGATATTCACCTTGTATTGACAATCTTGCTCAATATAGTTGTATGCTACTTGGTTTGTTTCTATTTTAATGTGTGCATGTGTTTATTATAGCATATCGCCTTTACACATTAGTGGAGCCCTTAGGATCTTTGCTTGATTACCAGCGTTGTGATGGCAGTCACACTCGTGGGGGCTGGGTAATCCACAAGCACATCCTTATGCAGGTCCCTAGTCGTAGGACTATCGAGACAGGGCATCGATACTCCGGAGTAGACTAGCGTATGTGCTTCTTATCCCAGCTTGGGAGACGGCCTGTCCCACAGCCGTCAGTACGTCGTACTTGGGATAGTATGCGGGTGCTCGTTAGGTTACAAGTACACTGGACAAGACTCGTCGGGAACTGTTGGTTGGTAATATACCTATCGTCAGTTATCAGTTCCTAGGTGACATGAGTAAAGCTTAGTCTGTTGACTTTACACTGTCACTTCGCCTAGAGTGTGTTCCCACTGTACTTTGATTACTACCTTACCACGGCTCAAAGGAGTCGTGCAAACAGGTAATTTTTGGGTGCAGTCCCGAAGCACTTGGAGGCAGTGACGGTTAGACAGGATTCATCTCTCCCGGTATTGGGGGTTGACATCGCGCTGTGTCAAGGAGATCCATTACACAAAGTCCCTGGCCAGGTCAAGCGAGATAGACTAGTAGGTTTCCAGTGTTATCTCAGGTGTTCTGGGCTACACTCCGACACGACTTGTACCGCTAGTTGGGGACAGACGTTTACCGCCCCCTAGGCCCGCCATGCGATGTTCTCAGAAGAAAAGACCGGACTGTACGGAGATTTTCACATATAGGCTTAGTAGGAGTTCAGATGGGTTTACCTCATTAGTCTTCTTATCGGCATCTACCTGGGGACCGTTACGTACAGCTAGTGCCGCTTGCGGTCTGTGGTTAAACACACTGCCAGCGTAGTGTCGAGTCTTTAGAGTCCCATACAGAGGGTTATTCGCCTTTGGGCAAAACAGAGTAGAGGTCGCATGGTTTTGCGACAGGGTTCGTTCACATCCGCGCACTTGTGCACGTTTGGCGTCCGGACAGACATTACTAGCGGGCTCTGGATTGAGCCAGATCCTAGTATATTTTTTAGGGTTAGTTTTATCTCATAGTATTCATGTTCCTCGGAACACGAATGTGGGTGTGTATGCACAGTTGATTGAGGCGGAGGAAGAGGTTTTTCATTAGGGTTTTAGAACGGGTGCGTATGCACAGTTGAAAGTCGTCTTTTTCCAAACCCTAATGAATTTGTGATATATCAATTAATAATATTAATTAAATGAAATTGTGTCATGGTTGGGTTTGCTGACTTGTTGACCAAGGTTGACTAGTTGACCATGGTTGAAACTTTGACCATCATCATTACACCTCAAAGATGCTCTTTGATCTTTGCAAAAACCATTTAATGTGAAATGATAATTGTCTCATCAAACCAACCATCAACTTTTTCATTTGATTAAAATTATTAATTTGATTAATTCACATATATTGTTATGGTTGTAAAACTATTCTCATTCTATCATAACCAATCTATCACCTCTCTTCATCTTCCTCCTCCTCTAGTTCAAGGAGAATCATTCTCATGAGTTGAGAAACCTCTCCTTGGAGATAAAACACCCAAAGCCACTCTCTACTCTTCCTATGGTTGAAGGTCTAGCAAGTCGGAGACTTTAGTTTTCTCAAAGTTCGAGAAAAGGAGCTCAAGAAAGAAACCCTCAGGTGGATCCATCTTCGACAAGAGAAGGCAACGAGGAAAGCACCATCCGACCACTACAAAGAGTCCAAGAAGAAGGAGTTCAAGTTGAGGTATAACCCCTAACCGAGTAGATAACTCTCCTGTTAGTTGCTACTGTGTAGTTTAGCCAAGATCCGTGTTTTATAGTCCATGTTTCCATGACCCAAAAAATAATTTTTCATCATTTCCGCAAGCCCGAAAGAACCGGGAGAGGTAACGTGGACTTACATAAGCTCCATAATATTGCATGACAAATGAATATATGAATGCATCGGATATCAACCAAAGAATGCAATAATTAAACTAGCATATAAAAGCAAGCACACTAGTACTATGTTGAAACTATCCGCTAGCAATTTATACCAATGAAATAGTGTTTTCTAATGTGTACGTGACATGAAAATTACTGATGATGATGTTTGTGAGCCGGCGAGTTGGTGTACGTGGAGCATACGCATCATCGGTAATGGTGCTGGTATCCTGACAGCATGATTTTATAATAACTAATGAAAACACAATAAGCATGCAATGCGATGCGAACAACAAGAATATACGGAACATGAATAATAACGCAACATATATGAATATACATTATAAATACGAGTCATACAGTTTTGGCATTTGAAATAACACGAATCGTGGTGTTTAGAAAATAGGGGCTACGGTGTTTTTAAGAAAAGACACGTCCTTTGAAATATCCGTAGTATCCCTTGGCCTGTCTTTAAAATACTCATGATTCGTTAGTTTTGGAAATAAGTATGACTCGAGCCCAGTCTAACAACTACTAAGTAAACTACAGGACAAAGCTAAGAGACTAATCAAAGGGTAGGGAAATCCAACTACGTCCGAGCCGATATATCTAGAAGTCACGTACAGTACAATATATAATACGACATCCTCGAGTCGAGAGTGCGGATCAATCATCATATTTATACATTGTACGGTAAAAATACGTCGTACGGCATCCCAAATCGTGGTACGGGTCAATATCATATATAACACATTACTTATCTGGTATCATTATCATCATATTCTGAATTAGGGGTACTGATCTAAATTCTAGTACATTTCGATACCATCAACATATATATATTCGCGTGTGTATGAAAACACATCGCCCAATGATCCGCTATAATATCACGTCGTGTCTCATCACACGACCCAAATCACATCACCGATCTCACGGCATCATGCACAATCACATCGACTCATCTCCAATTATCATATACTATCCTCATCATCCATGTATATGTATATCTATATATATACATACTCACATACATATGTGTGTGTGTGTGTGTCCCCATATACATACAAGAAAATCAAATGTATGTGTGTTTGTGCGCGCGTGTGCCAATCTTTACTCTAGGGTTTCGCGACTAAGAAGCTAAACTACGTTACTTCCAATTACACTAAACTAACCCATGAACTCCAAAAGCATATCTTTATAATCATTTAGTCTCACAATACACACACACACACACACACACACACACATATACATATATGCGTATTCGTATACTACACTGCGAAACTGCGGGGGTGCTATACTTCATCCACCCGACTTCCCCTGTAGATATATATCTACTCACCTTAATCCTTGGTTGCCGAAGTCGATGATTCCACGCACATCTTTGTTGTTCAAAGTCCACTTGAGGGTACCTACATATATACACACATAGCATCGTAAACAGAAATCACGCACGAAAACAAAAATAGCACACGAATCACACATAGGTTAAAACCTATGGTCTACGCACGCAAAAGAACCAAACAACCCCCGATATTGACGTACAAACGTCAAGTAATCGTGATAAAACACAAATACCAAAGTTCAAGTTCACAGAATTCACAAACCGAAATCAGAAACTATGAAAAACACTTCCAGATTTTACACTAGGTGAAATTAGCCAATTTTGCATATGTGGAGGGTCTAATTTAAAGATAAAGGGACCACAGACCAAGCACGAGCCAAATCCGAAGTACCTAGGCCGCAAATTGCGGCCATGGAGGATTAATTTGCGGCCAAGAATGGGAGATGGGGTTTCGAGTCTTTAGGGTATACTCCATATCACATGCACACTTCACTGTAATCGCTAAATATTTTTCAGGCGCCCGGGGTCGTAGCAGATCCCTAAATATCATTACAATTCCCACAATCATCCGATATCGAGGTTTCTATGTTTAGGGTCTGGGGTTCTAGTCTCTGGTTTAGTTCAAAATACTAACACTACAGGGGTTGTAGTCACTAATTACACTCACATACACCATCCCAACTCAAGGAAAGCCCTAACCCTCATCTTGGAATTTTCTAAATTCACTAAACCTCACTAGGACACTTCTAAACATGTATATATGTTGGAGATTGTGCCCTCAGAGTCAATTATTGGATCACAGGCACGTGATTGCAATGGTTGAGGGAGGACCTATCCCGGTAGGACAGTCTTACTCGAGATGATAGTAGGCTATCTGGTTTACCTTTATCATCGTGTACTGCTTTAGGTGACCTGACATGTCATTATTGCACGTTGATAGAGCCCCTAGGATTTGTGCTTGACGGCCAGCAGTATGATGGCGATCATATACGTGGGAGCTGGTAGTCTATAAGCACATCCATAAAAGGCCCCTAGTCATAGGAGTTTTGAGATAGGGCATCGATACTCCAGAGTAGACTAGTGTATACAGTCGAGACCCCGACAAGGGGCGGTGGCCGGTCTCACAAGCCACTGGTGTCAGTTGGTTCACCTAAGATGTATACAGGTGCTCATTGGGTTATGAGTATACCGGACAGGACTCGCCGGGAACATGCTAGTTGGTCTTATACCTGACGTCAGATAGCAGTTCCCTGGTGACATGTGTACAGGTTAGTTCTTCGACCTGAGGATCGTCATTTGTCTCGTGTGAGTTCCCACTGTACTTTGATTACTATCCTACCACTCTCAAAGGAGACGTGCAAACAGGTTTTGGTTGGGTACAGTCCCGAGCCACATGGAGGCAGTGAGCGGATCTTCAGGGGTTCGTCTCTCCCAGTATTGGGGGTGAGTTCGCGCTGTGTCTAGGAGAGCCATTACACGAAGTCCTTGGCCAAGGCTGGAGATTTAATAGTAGGTATTCCAGTAGTATCTCAGGGTGTTCTGGGCTACACTCCGACATGACTTGTACCGCTTTTGGGGGTCTGACTTTTACCAACCCCCTAGGCCCGCCATGCGATGCTCATAGACGAACGGACCGGACTGTACGGATATTGTCACTGACAGGCTCAGTAGGGTGTCAGGATGAGTTCGCTCATCGACGTCCCTTTTGGTCAATAGCTGGTGGCCCGTCACGTATTGGCTTATACATCTGACGTGCTAGTGGTAAAATCCACAGCTATAGTATTGACGAGTCTTTAGAGTCCACCACACTTTCAGTTACTCAAGCTTTCGGGCGAAACGCTGTAGAGGCCGTATGGAGATATGGCAGGGTCCGATCAGATACGTGCGGTATTGCACGGATCAGGATCGGACGTTAGTACTAGAGGCCGTATGCAAATATGGCAGGGTTTGATCAGATACGTGCGGTATTGCACGGATCAGGATCGAACGGATATTACTAGCCGGCTTTGGTTTAAGCCGGATCGTAGTATAGTACGG
The DNA here is from genome assembly GCA_030015575.1 of Agapanthus africanus. NCBI lineage: Eukaryota > Viridiplantae > Streptophyta > Magnoliopsida > Asparagales > Amaryllidaceae > Agapanthus > Agapanthus africanus. The sequence continues at coordinate 253,315,918 of JASDDO010000012.1, forward strand.
TGTAGATTTTGTCTCTTTGCATTTTTGTTCAGTGGGAATACAAATGCGGGTGTGTATGCACAGTATCGGGGTTTTTCCTGTAATTTATTACGGGACCAGTTTTCTGGAGTTGCCAGTTTACATTCCGTTCCGGCCGGTTTTCCTTTGTTCTTTTCCGGCCGGACCTTTCGATTGAGGGTGTTATTTGCAGGTTTGCAAATAACACATTGTGGAGGGGTTTCTTGCAAATGTATTGATTATGATGGCATCTTTTCTTTTCAACCATCATTTGATTCTCTTTACATCACTTGATTTGTATTAAGGTGATTAGAGTTGATTAGATTTAGAGATGACATTGTTATCATGATCTTTGGATATGGTCACCCTTTCTTTTTTCCTACACTCACCTTCCTTCTAGTGTTGGTTTTTATTCCTCCACCATTCTCACTTGATGAGAGAGGCCACACTTGAGAAAGGAGGGTGAGAGAGTTTTTTTTGAGCTTGTGGCATTTTTCTTGATCTCATTTTCATGCTAGGAAAAATGCAAGCACCATTTTTCCTTATCTTGATTCCTCCATCATCTTCAAAGGCAACAAAAACACCAAATGAGACATAGACTCTACACTACATTTTACAGCAAATCTTGGACGCGTCGGCCAGCCAACTTCGCGCCCGAGTTGCCTCGGTATTGAGGTGGGAGCCCGTAAAAGATGCAGGCGATGTGGTGCCCTTCCGGCGAGGAGGCGACGACCGGAGTTTCCGTGGGAGATCGGGACGACGACGAGAAGACCGAAGGACTCGGATCACTCGGTATATCTCTTCCCCATCTTGTAGTTAGCTAGAACTAGTTTAATGGTTCGATCCGGGTGTTTAGTGCGCGGTGGTGCCGGTTTGCTAAGTTCGCAAAATTAAAGTTTATCACCGCTTCCGCATTCCGGCGTTAGTTTGACGGCCGGAGCGCCGCCGTGCACTTACAGTTGTATCAGAGACTCGCCATTAACCTAGTCTAGCTTTGTTTGATGTGTTTGCAGTTCCGATCGACCAAAATTCCAATAACCCGCGTTTTCTTCACATCAGTTTTCTGTCGAATTTTTTCTGGCTTTGGAAGTTCTAAGAATTATGGAGAAATTCGAGACACTGATCATCCAAGGGGAGCGCGGAACCGCGGCCAAACCCCACTTGGCGCCGCGGTTCCGCCGCAGTATGGGTTGATCAGTGTGTCTAATTTCTCCAGTGGGCTTCTGGGCTGATTTTAGGGGTTTTGGAATATTAATATTGGGCCCAGAATTTCTTGATGTGCTACAGTAGTTCTTGGGGCCCACTTGTTAAAATTTGATCGATCGGATATTTTAAACACATTATTTCACAGTATTTACACTATATCTGCGACCGTGAATGTCACTCGATCGGTAAATCCTGTCTAACTGCTATAGCCCGGTTAGACGGATTTGCGAACGTGACTTTCACGTTGATGTTCTGTGTTATGCTGTGATGTTGCGGATTGGTCGTGGGGGATAGCCTGGATGCAATGCTAGTACAGTTTTTGTTGTATTATGTACTTTTGATATTGCAGGGCGAGCGTCCGACATGTGGACTGCCGTCACTGCCTGTTTGTATTATTATTTTGGGGCACGTCCAGGTTGCGGTCTATGTACCCGTTGTATGTATATTTTACTTTCTGTACTAGGATTACCCCGCGGAGGGGTGCACGGATAGCCGGATTCTAGAGGGCAATGGGCCCGCATCTCATGGCATTGAGACGGAGGGGGCTTCACTCTAGTATTGGCGGGCTATTCGCCGTAATTGTAGGGGGTACAGGTTGACCCAGGAGGGGTGCCAAAGTTACCGGATTCCGTGAAGTGCTGGGTGGTCCATTCACGGTGCTGAAGGGGGCTGCCTCGCTTCAGGTTTTGGCGGGTAACTTGCCGCGTCCGTAGGGGTCTACGATTTCATTGCACAGGCTATCCACACGACCAGGGGAACGTCGGGTTTCAGTAGTGGCTCTGTGAAACCCGGGGATCCCAGATATCTGTATTGTTCTATGATGCTGTACATTTCTGTGATGTTGCTTTTTATCACGCCTTGAGCGAAATATATTATATTGGTATATATATTAGTAGATGTTGTATATGTTTTGCATCCGTGCTAGTCCAGTCTCCCTCTGTCGTTAGTTAGCTAACCTAACGGGTAATGACGGGACCCAGTGGCGAATGGGGATGGCATATACGTACATCAGTATATTTTCATTCTTTGTGGTGTGATCAATTGATGGGACTGCGTTGATTCGGATCAATGCAACTTAAAACAAACCTATTCTGATGTTGTTGGAACATTTTTCAAAAAGCTGTTATTGCAAGGACGTTCTCTTTTGTTTTGCATCGTGATATTCAGTTGGAATATCCTGCTCCTCAGTCGACGAGGCAAGGGCCGAGATCCCTTCACCGGGAGTGACCCCTTGGACAGAAGTTTGCATCGGGGCATTAACTTCACTATAGCCGATTACTTTTGCTTTGCATCGTGGTATTCATTTGGAATATCCTGCACCCCATTCTACGGGGAAAGAGTCGAGATCCCTTCACCGGGAGTGTCCTCTTTAGCAAAGGTTTTCGTCACTATATTTTCAAAAAGCTATCCGTTACTTCAACGATATCAAGTTCATTACGTTAAAGGTTTTCGCAAGAAACCATTCGTAACCCTCCGTCGTTTCAGACAGGTAGCACGTAGTATTCATGCTATGTTTGTTGGCCTTCGTCAAGGCATAGTGCATGGTAGCTGCTTGTTGCTTTTCTGCTGCATAGATAAATGTGTTGGTTTGGGACAGTCGTATAGCCTTGTTGACCTTCGTCAAGGGCTTGTACGGGTGGGTTCAAATTAACCTGGATAATGACGGGTAGAACTTGACATGTGACTTATGATTTGTTGACCTTCGTCAAGGTCATAAGAGCATGGGGTAAAAATCACATCGGGAGTTTCAAAAGAACCGAAACTTGCCAGATATGCGCATACCTTCTGGAGTGTGATACCGTGAGCGGATTCCGTCACGTTATCATGCGATGATAGTTGGATCCCGATTCCCACTGATGAGTTGGTTTACTCCTCGGGTGACCCCGACTAATTCTTCTTTCAGGTTTGGAGGAGAATTTGAGGTACAGTGGGAGGTTTCCATATTAGATAAATTGGTAACCATTCTGATCTAGGTTAGAGTGCACGCTGAGTGTTTCTTTTCTCTCTCTCTGGCAGCGACCATTGACCCGACCCTAAGACTACGACTCAGAGACCAAGTTAACCGAACCTTCTAAACACTGGCTTTTGGATTGTCAGTGTTGCAGACCTCATTGCCACTCCTACTTTTACCCTTTTCTCCAGGACACCCCGTATTACTACGAACGTCCACTTCCATTGGACAAAACCATCGTATGGTTAGATACGAACTCGAAGGAATTCGAGGATGGTTTCCGGTTCTGGAGAAAACGGATAAGATTATTCAGTTGTCTTTTCCATTTACCTTCTCTCAAGTTGTGAGTACTCCTTGGTTTAGGAGATAGTACACCTATTACGCAAATTGGATAGTCTTATTCCATACCTTAGGCTGGTGCCGAACGGTGGGGAATGAAGAAAACCAATTAGCATAACGATGGTGTGCAGAAGGTATTAAGTTCAGACAAAGCAAGGGATTAGTAAGAGGGCAAAGTAAAATGCGACTACTATTCACGAACAAACCAAGTATTTCTTCGTCAATCCTAAATCACCTTTGTATTTCTCCAGGACACTCCGTATCACTACGAAGATCCCAGTTTATTGGATAATCCATCGTATGGTTATATACGAACTCGAAAGGAACTTTTTCCAGTTCGGGGATGGATTCCGGTCCAGGAGAAATAGGAATAGGGTTTATTCGGTTGTCTTTTATCTTCACCTTCTCTCGCATTGCGAGTGCTCCTAGGATTAGGACAGTACACCCATTATGCTTATTGGATAGTCTTCTTCCAAACCATAGGCTGGTGTCGAACGGTAGGGAAGGAAGAAAACCAATTGGCCTAAAGCGGTGTGCAGAAGGTAATGACTAAAGACATATAAAGGGATTTGGAATGGTGACAAAGAATTATACGGTTATAGTTGTGAATCTGGATAATGGAAGAGGCATTACTAAGAATACCCGGATACCCCATCGAAACATTTCAATGTTTCAGTTTCACTGTGTAATGTTAAAAGAAAACTGATTTCCCGATTAGATACTTACTCCAGGGTATGTATTTACCAGGTACGATTCTCACATCTGTATGGTTTTACAGATGATGAGTGGGAGTAAGTTGTTGGGAATTGGGTGACTATCCTCATTATATCGGGATTCGTTGCAATCGGTGATATTTGAGGAAATCACCTGGGTTGTTTGCCAGATGGCAAATACTTGGTTTTGAATATCCGCTGTTATGCACCAATTTCAAATTGATATATCTGTACGTCTATTTTTATAGAGTGAGATATACCTTTTTGATATTATGTCTATGACATTTACCTATATCAGTGGATGGTAAGGTAAGGAGCATTAAACAGCGGTGTAATTCTTCTTAACCATAAGTACAGTTTTCAACCTACGACACACAGTGAATGAGTTATCAGACTCAAGGGACTTATACATAGTATTGTATATTTGTCCAGTGTCCTTTAGGACAGTGGGGTTGGTCCTCGTACTATATTCTGTTTACTTATGACTTCTTTAGTTTTTAGACAAGTGTTTCGTGGAAACACAGGGTCTGAATTTTGAGAAGTTATAGGTATTTGAATAAAGTAGAGTACCAGGTATTGCAAGTATCGGGATTCTTCAAAGTGATCGAAGATATAGATACTTGTGTATGGTATTCAGTTGATAGTGATGATTAAGAGAACTTGCTTCTCTTTCAGGTTACTCATAATTGGAAGCATTCCTAAGTTGAGTAACGCTGATCGGCCTCATTCCATTTAGTCGACATGCACTGGAGACAGCTGCATGATTTGAATCTGGTTCAATTAAATCAGTGCCTCTGGTTCTATATTGGATATAGAACAGTTCATATCTTAACGATGTTAAGGTACGGGGAGTTGTCCGGTTTATGCTTAAAACCATACTCTGGATAACTCTAGGCACGTTTCTGTAATGGTTGTTTGTGGGCTGACCCAGGCTATGACGAGGGTTGACTTTCTACCATCTGGAAGATCAATAGTGATATTCTTCTAGACTCGCCACAGTTTTATTATAAATGGATTTTTTCAGAAAACAGTAGTGGGAGTATGGTAGAACTGGAAGTGATTCCAGAACCGCAAACGATTACTGAAGATTTGATAAGGAAAGATTCAATCTGGATTGACATTCCATTGGCCACTCCGCAGATATGGTGGGTAACCTCAGGCACCCGAGAGGTACTCCGGTATGCTCAAGGACGGTGGCAGGAAGGTTCTTGTTTATCCACACTTGCCATTGCTGTTGTTCCAGACTGTGAGACCCGGCAGGAGGATGCGTATAGAGTCGTTCTAAACTTGCTTTAGAAGTGTACGTCTATATGACTCTGCCAGAGGGTTGTCGTGATCAGAGGGAGCAGCGGAAGCATTGGTGGACATGTAGCTTATGTCTATTTATAGACTAAAGCAGAGTAGCGGGGATAGACCATCTATTTCTGATGTGACAGTCATAGGTTTGACTTCGTCTGAATTGGAGATGGATCTGTTGAGAAGGTAGTAGGGTGTGATGTCATGGTATTTGGATGACATACACAGAGTAGGAAGTGATATTCCTATACTACGATCGGTTATACTTTGGTCGTCAGACAGTGGTTTCTCCTCGTAGGACTTGGATATTATATCAGACATTCTGGTTACTAGATCTATAGATCTAGATTTGGGTGGTTTCCCAATCTGGGTACTTAAACAGCATTCTAAGAGTATTTAGAATGGACGACTCCTGGCACGGTAGTATACCTGCAGGTGATGGAGTCACCCTCTCTAAAGGTGTCTTATAGACTAAAGTAGAGAGGGATGTGCATGATTGAGAGATCACTTGCTTAGGCAATTGAGTCAATCATGAGATGTCAAAGTACCACACCAGATATTGTTCTTGCACTAGATGCAATAAGTTGATATTGATCCAATCCTGGAGAAACAGTCGGAAGCAGTTTTAGAACATAAGTGGATGTTCTAGGGATATGATAACGACAGCCTCATTCGGGAGACAGTTATCATTCCAGGCTTCCAAGGTGACATGGACGACAAGGAGGTTGTCAGAGTTATAGTTTTCCCTCTGACGAGGGGCAGTATTTTGGATAGGTGATCCAAGGCAATACTGAGGGATGCATGGCCCAGGATACTGATTAAGTTCAGTTGACGATACAGTCTAAGAAGTTTGGATTTGGAGTTCATTTATGAGCTAGGTCCCATCAGACATCCAGACATATTCTAAGACAGGTATTGCTCATTTCGGGAGATGGTTTTCTCCGTGAACTTGAGATATAGAGAGACATAGAAAGAAACATCAAGGCGGATCCACTCACTGAGGCTATTCCTCGAACGCAATAGTTTCGCAAACGAGTTTTGTGAGACTGACAAGTAGAGGAGTTGGGTGTTCGCTATCACACGGGCTGTGAGTATGCGACATCGCAATAATTAGCCTTGAGTGCAAGTGGGAGATTGTTGGAGATAGTGCCCTCAGAGTCAATTATTGGATCACAGGCACGTGATTGCAATGATTGAGGGAGGACCTATCCCGGTTGGACAGTCTTACTCGAGATGATAGTATGCTATCTGGTTTACCTTTATCATCGTGTACTGCTTTAGGTGACCTGACATGTCACTATTGCACGTTGATAGAGCCCCTAGGATTTGTGCTTGACGGCCAGCAGTATGAGGGCGATCATATACGTGGGAGCTGGTAGTCTATAAGCACATCCTTAAATGGTCTCTACTCGTAGGAGTTTCGAGATAGGGTATCGATACTCCAGAGCAGACTAGTGTATACAGTCGAGACCCCAACGAGGGGCGGTGGCCGGTCTCACAAGCCACTGGTGTCAGTTGGTTCACCTAAGATGTATACAGGTGCTCATTGGGTTATGAGTACACCGGACAGGACTCGCCGGGAACATGCTAGTTGGTCTTATACCTGACGTCAGATAGCAGTTCTCTGGTGACATGTGTACAGGTTAGTTCTTCGACCTGGGGATCGTCATTTGTCTCGTGTGAGTTCCCACTGTACTTTGATTACTACCCTACCACGCTCAAAGGAGACGTGCAAACAGGTTTTAGTTGGGTACAGTCCCGAGCCACATGGAGGCAGTGAGCGGATCTTCAGGGGTTCGTCTCTCCCGGTATTGGGGGTGAGTTCGCGCTGTGTCTAGGAGAGCCATTACACGAAGTCCTTGGCCAAGGCAGGAGATTTACTGGTAGGTATTCCAGTAGTATCTCAGGGTGTTCTGGGCTACACTCCGACACGACTTTTACCGCTTTTGGGGGTCTGACTTTTACCAACCCCTAGGCCCGCCATGCGATGCTCATAGACGAACGGACCGGACTGTACGGATATTGTCACTGACAGGCTCAGTAGGGTGTCAGGATGAGTTCGCTCATCGACGTCCCTTTTGGTCAATAGCTGGTGGCCCGTCACGTATTGGCTTATACCTCTGACGTGCTAGTGGTTAAATCCACAGCCATAGTATTGACGAGTCTTTAGAGTCCACCACACTTTCAGTTACTCAAGCTTTCGGGCGAAACACTGTAGAGGCCGTTTGGAGATATGGCAGGGTCCGATCAGATACGTGTGGTATTGCACGGATCAGGATCGGACGGTTAGTACTAGAGGCCGTATGCAAATATGGCAGGGTTCGATCAGATACGTGCGGTATTGCACGGATCAGGATCAAACGGATATTACTAGACGGCTTTGGTTTAAGCCGGATCCTAGTATAATACAGTGTAGATTTTGTCTCTTTGCATTTGTGTTCAGAGGGAATACAAATGCGGGTGTGTATGCACAGTATCGGGGTTTTTCCTGTAATTTATTACGGGACCGGTTTTCTGGAGTTTCCAGTTTACATTCCGTTCCGGCCGGTTTTCCTTTGTTCTTTTCCGACCGGACCTTTCGATGGAGGGTGTTATTTGCAGGTTTGCAAATAACACATTGTGGAGGGGTTTCTTGCAAATGTATTGATTATGATGGCATCTTTTCTTTTCAACCATCATTTGATTCTCTTTACATCACTTGATTTGTATTAAAGGTGATTAGAGTTGATTAGATTTGGAGATGACATTGTTATCATGATCTTTGGATATGGTCACCCTTTCTTTTTTCCTACACTCACCTTCCTTCTAGTGTTGGTTTTTATTCCTCCGCCATTCTCACTTGATGAGAGAGGCCACACTTGAGAAAGGAGGGTGAGAGAGTTTTTTTTGAGCTTGTGGCATTTTTCTTGATCTCATTTTCATGCTAGGAAAAATGCAAGCACCATTTTTCCTTATCTTGATTCCTCCATCATCTTCAAAGGCAACAAAAACACCAAATGAGACATAGACTCTACACTACATTCTACAGCAAATCTTGGACGCGTCGGCCAGTCAACTTCGCGCCCGAGTTGCCTCGGTATTGAGGTGGGAGCCCGTAAAAGATGCAGGCGATGTGGTGCCCTTCCGGCGAGGAGGCGACGACCGGAGTTTCCGCAGGAGATCGGGACAACGACGAGAAGACCGAAGGACTCGGATCACTCGGTATATCTCCTCCCCATCTTGTAGTTAGCTAGAACTAGTTTAATGGTTCGATCCGGGTGTTTAGTGCGCGGTGGTGCCGGTTTGCTAAGTTCGCAAAATTAAAGTTTATCACCTCTTCCGCATTCCGGCGTCAGTTTGACGGCCGGGGCGCCGCCGTGCACATACAATATATGCTAAAGGAATTGAAATACTACACTAATGGTGAAGAATATACCTCATTTGGCAACTCAAGAATTTTCTTGAGTTGCCCCAAGTGCTCAAAATCCAATTTTTCTTGATCTCCCATGCTTGTAGTGAGCTTGTGCATGATTTTTGTGAAGGGGACATGATGTTTTGGTGTGGGCTTGAGGGTGTTTGTGAGGATGTAGAGGAGGTGGAGAAGAGGGCAGCCATGAGTGAAGGGGAGGGAAAATGATGAAGAAAATAATGAAGGGGGACAAATGTGAGCCATGGTTAAATGACCCCTCACCTCTCTCTCTCTCTTCTCTCTCTTGCCCTTACTCTTTTGTTTATTCCCTTTTCTTTTCTTTTTTCCTTTTTCTTTTCTTCTCTTTTCTTCTCATCTCATTTAAAACAAAGCCATGCATGAAAAATAAAGAAAAAGCCATAGTAGAAAATGTAACAAATGTGAAATATGACATGGTGCATGTCACATGCACAAAACACCATCAATGTGTGATTAGATAGTAATCGTGTTTAGTAATACTTACATATATACAAATCATTGTATACTACATTGCAAAATTCTTAATTTTCATAAATTCATTTAAAATCAATAATTGATATAAATTTCTAAATATTTCCCAATTTATCGGTATTGAATTATACCGTATCATAAAAACTAATCTCCACACATTAAAATATTCATAATATTTATTATTTTAATTACATATATTCCCAAAAATAATATTTTATTTTTCTGAAATGTTACAGTCTTCCCCCCTTAAATAAATTTTGTCCACGAATTTAAATTTAAACCCCTCAAATACTAAAACATTTCAGTAGAATGATCAAGTCGTCGGGGCTCCAAAATCATAAATACATAAAACATATCGTAGCGCAACGCATGCGTATGAAAACGAGTATATAATCCAAAATCAAAACTCCGTCATGCATCCCACAATCATCGGAGTTGTGGTGAAGAAACCAATGTCAAAATCCAACACGAAAACCATCATGATATACTCAAAGCTATAACATGTACACAGTACGCATCGTTGTAAACTCGTCAGAACATCTGAAAGAAATGCATGCCAAACTCTTTTTCAAATCACTGTGCGATGTGCGTATCACGGCACAAGTAGCGAACATTTATTGTAAGAAAATAACTATATATTTATATATATATCCTTTGTTTAGCATACACGTCCCGCCGTTTTGAAAATAATTTAGAAGGGTTTCCTTGTAAAATGTCTCATGTCATCTCGGACACGTAGGTAAATACTGAGACTATAGCTCCTTTTTGGAAATCACTTCGGTAACTATCGATGCATAAAAAAACATATCCAGTTACTATATCAAATAATAAATATCATAAAAACGTACTGGTCAAAAGAAATCATACTCAATAGTACATGTAACAATGTCACGAGCGTCTGGTCCGCATAGAAATCGAAATCAATGAATGTTCCATACATGTGCACAGAAACCAAAACTAAGTGCTGTAAGTGCATGGCGGCGCCCCGGCCGTCAATCCGACGCCGAAATGCGGAAACGAAAACTTTTCTATAAACTAGAACCAGCACCACCGCGCACTAAAAACCCGGATCGGGCCATTAACCTAACTCTAGCAAACTAGAAAATGGAGTAGAGAGCTATACCGAGCGATTCGTGTCCTTCGGTCTTCGGCCTCCACTCCGATCTCCTCGCGGAACCTCCGGTCTTCATCTCCTCGTCGGAACGGGCACCACATCGCCGGGTTCTTTTACGGGCTCCCACCTCTGGACCGAGGCAACTCGGGCACGAAGCTGGCGAGTCAACGTGCCCAAGGGTGATGTAGATGAAGTGTAGAAACCATTGTCTCAATGGGGTGAAGTTGCATTGTATAGATGTGGAGTAGGGAATGAACAATGGAGAGAGGTTAGGAATTTTGGCAAGCAAAGAATGACATGTATGTTTCTCCCACACCACAAAATCAATCTCCCTCTCTCTCTAAATGTGGCCGGCCCCTCTCTCTCAAAAATGGTGGAGCCAAAATTGCAAGTAGAGAAATTGAAATGATAATGAGAAGAAAAAAATGGTCACACCATTTCCAAATCAATCCTAATCAACTCTCATCACATAAATGAAAACCATCATGAAAAAGCAAAGATGCTTAACCCATCATAATCCCCATTTACAAACAAACCCCTCCACTTAGCTAATTTGCAAACTTGCAAATTAGCCCCCTCCATCGGAAAAATCCGGCCGTGAAGGAACAAAGGAAAACTGGCCGGAACGGAATGCAAACTGGCAACTTCAGAAAACTGATCCCGTAATAAATAACAGGAAAATCCCGCGACTGCATATACATGCCAACATTTGTATTACCACTGAATACAAAAGCAAAGAGACAAAACCTACACTGTACAATACTAGGATCCGACTTAAACCAAAGCCCTCTAGTATTATCCGTCCGATCATGATCCGTGCAATACCGCATGTATATGATCGAACCCTGACATGTCTCCACACAGCCTCTATAGCGTTTTGCCCGAAACTTGAGAAAACAGTCTGAGGGGGACTCTAAAGACTCGTCAATACTTTGGTTGTGGATATAACCACAAGCACGTCAGAGGTATTAGCCTATACGTAACGGGCTACCAGGTATTGACCAAAAGGGACGTCGATGAGCGAACTCATCCTGACACCCTACTGAGCCTGTCAGTGATAATATCCATACAATCTGGTCCGTTCGTCTATGAGCATCGCATGGCGTGCCTAGGGGGTTGGTAAAAGTCAGACCCCCAAAAGCGGTACAAGTCGTGTCGGAGTGTAGTCCAGAACACGCTGAGATACTGCTGGAAGGCCTACCAGCAAATCTCCTGCCTCGGCCGAGGGCTTTGTGTAATGGCTCTCCTAGACACAGCGCGACCTTACCCCCAATACCGGGAGAGACGAACCCCTGCAGATCCGCTCACTGCCTCCATGTGGCTCGGGACTATACCCAACTAAAACCTGTTTGCACGTCTCCTTTGAGCGTGGTAGGGTAGTAATCAAAGAACAGTAGGAACTCACACGAGACAAATGGCGATCTCAGGTCGATGAACTAACCTGTACACATGTCACCAGGGAACTGCTATCTGACGTCAGGTATCAGACCAACTAGCATGTTCCCGGTGAGTCCTGTCCGGTGTACTCATAACCCAATGAGCACCGGTATACATCTTAGGTGAACCAACTAACACCAGTGGCTTGTGAGACCGGCCACCGCCCCTCGTCGGGGTCTCAACATAATACACTAGTCTACTCTGGAGTATCGATGCCCTGTCTCGAAACTCCCACCACTAGGGACCATTTAAGGATGTGCTTATATACCCCAGCTCCCACGTATATGATCGCCCTCATACTGCTGGTAGTCAAGCAAGAATCCTAGGGGCTCTATCAAAGTGCAATAGTGACCTGTAAGGTCACCTAAAGCAGTACACGATGATAAAGATAAACCAGATAGCATACTATTATCTTGAGTAAGACTGTCCTACCGGTATAGGTCCTCCCTCAATCATTGCAATCACGTGCCTGTGATCCAATAATTGACTCTGAGGGCACTATCTCCAACAATCTCCCACTTGCACTCAAGGCTAATTATTGCGATGTCGCATACTCACAGCCCGTGTGATACCGAACACCCAACTCCTCTACTAGTCAGTCTCACAAAGCTCGTTTGTGAAACTATTGCGTTCGAGGAATAGACTCAGTGAGTGGATCCGCTGTGATGTCTCTCTTTATCTCAAGTTCGCGGAGAAAGCCATCTCCCGAAAAGAGTAATACCTGTCTTAGAATATGTCTGGATGTCTGATGGGACCTAGCTCATAAATGAACTCCAAATCCAAACTTCTTAGATTGTATCGTCAACTGAAAACAATCAGCATCCTGTGTCATGCCTCCCTCAGTACCCGCTTGGACCACCTGTCCAAACTACTGCCCCTCGTCAGAGGGAAAACTATAACTCTGACAGCCACATTATCATTCAGGTCACCTTGGAAGCCTGGAATGATAACTGTCTCCCAAAGGAGGCTGTCGTTATCATTTCCCTAGAACATCAACTTATGTTCTAAAACTGCTTCCTATCGTTTCTCCAGGATTGGATTAATATCAACTTACTGCATCTCGTGCAAAAACAACATCTGGTGTGGTACTTGACATCTCATGATTGACTCAATTGCCTAAGCAAGTGATCTGCCAATCATGCACATCCCTCTCCCCTTTAGTCTATAAGACACCTTTAGAGAGGGTAACTCCATTACCCGCAGGTAGACCACCGTGCCAGGAGTTGTCCATTCTAAAACACTTTCAAATTGCTGTCTAAGTATCCAGATTGGGAAACTACCCAAATCTAGATCTAAAACCATAGATCCAGTAACAATAATGTCTGATATAATATCCAATTCCTATGTGGAGAAACCACTGTGTGACAACCAAAATATAACCGATTGTAGTATAGAAATTTCACTTCCTACTCTGTGTATGTCATCCAAATAACAGGACATCACACCCTACTAACTGCTTAACAGATCCATCCCCTATTCTGATGAAGTCAAACCTATGACTGTTACACCAGAAATAGATGATCTATCTCCGTTGTATCTGCTTTGGACTATAAATAGACATAAGCGACTTGTCCACCAATGCTTCCGCCGCTCCTACTGACTACGACAATCCTCCGGCAGAGTCATATATACGTACACTTCTGAAGCCAGTTCAGAACGACGCTATACTCATCCTCCTGCCGGGTCTCACAGTCTGGAACAACAGAAATGGCATGTCTGGGTAAACAAGAACCTCCCTGTCACCGTCCTTGAGGCTACCGGAGTACCTCTTGGGTGCCTGAGGTTACCCACCACATTTGCGGAGTGGCCAATGGAATGTCAAACCAGATTGAATCTTTAGGATCTAATCAAATCTTCAGTAATCGTTTGCGGTTCTGGAATCACTTCCAGTTCTACCATACTCCCACTACTGTTTTATGAAAAAATCCATTTTTAATAAAACTGTGGCGAGTCAAGAACAATATCACTATTGTTCTTCCTCATAGTAGAAAGTCAACCCTCGTCATTTCCTGGGTCAACCCACAAAAAGCCATTACAGAAACGTGCCTTGAGTTGTCCAGTGTCCGGTTTTAAGCATAAGCCGGACAACTCCCCGTACCTTAACATCGTTAAGATATGAACTGTTCTATATCCAATATAGAAACAGAGGCACTGATTTAATTGAACCAGATTCAAATCATGCAGCTGTCTCCAGTGCATGACAACTAAATGGAAGGAGGCCGATCATCGTTACTCAACTTATGAATGCTTCCAATTATGAGTAACCTGAAAGGGAAGCAAGTTCTCTTAATCATTACTATCAACTGAATACCATGCATAAGTATCTACATCTTCGATCACCTTGAAGAATCCTGATACTTGCAATACCTGGTTCTCTACTTTACTCTTATACCTATTACTTCTCAAAACTCAGACCTTGTGTTTCTACGAAACACTTGTCTAAAAACTAGAGATGTCATAAGTAAACCGAATATAGTGCGAGGACCAACCCCTCTTTCCTAATGGACACTGGACAACATACAATACTCTGTATACGTCCCCTGAGTCCAATAACTCAATCCCTGTGTGTCGTAGGTTGAAAACTGTACTTATGGTTAAGAAGAATTACACCGCTGTTTAATGCTCTTTACCTAACCATCCACTGATATAGGTAAACGTCGTAGACATAATTTCAAAAGGGTATATCTCACTCTATAAAAATAGACGTAGAGATATATCAATTTGAAATTGGTGCATAACAACGAATATTCAAAACCATATATTTGTCGTCCGGCAAACAACCCAGGTGACTTCCTCAAATATCACCAATTACAACGAATTCCGATATAATGAGGATGATCACCTAATTCCCAATAATTTACTCCCACTCATCATCTGTAAAACCATACAGATGTGAGAATCATACCTAGTAAATACATACCCTGGAGCAAGTGTTTAATTGGGAAATCAGTTTTCTTTTAACAGTACACAGTGAAACTGAAATATTGAAATGTTTCGATGGGGTATCCCGGTATTCCTAGTAATGCCTCTTCCATTATCCAGATTCACATCTGTAACCGTATAACTCTTTGCCATCTCTCCAAATCCCTTTATATGTCTTTAGTCATTACCTTCTGTACACCCTCTTAGGCTAAATAGTTTTCTTCCTTCCCTACTTTTCGGCACCGGCCTATGGTTTGGAAGAAGACTATCCAATAAGCATAATGGCTGTACTGTCCTAATCCTAAGAACACTCGCAATGCGAGAGAAGATGAAGATAAAAGACAACCGAATAAACCTTATTCATATTTCTCCTGAACCAGAATCCATCCCCGAACTGGAACAAGTTCCTTTCGAGTTCGTATATAACCATACGATGGTGTCACGACCCACAGGGTACGGACGCGACTGGCACTTAAGTTTACGAAACGTCTCAAGACGTCCGTAAAATAAGTAAGCCAAAGCCAAGAACCAAAACCAAATAAGCAAAAGAGTGAAGAAAACCCAATCAATTGAAAGCGAGTTTATCAAATAAGTCATATAAAACCCTTTTTAAAAACAATATCAATTTTTCCGAAAATTTCGGCAGAGTCTCCTTTTTAAATACTGGCCCCCAAAATGGGTACAACAAGAATATAAATGAATCCAACAAATATGGCATCCCCAAGCGGGAGCTAGCACTTCGCCACAGGGCGGTCATAAATCCCACGCAATGTAAAGCAACAACATGCGAAATAATCATAATGAAGCATAAGAAAAACAGCATGTCGACTTAAGTGAGCTCGACCCCAAAATACAGCATAAAAGTCCACAAACCTCACAGTCTCATCTCTAGGTCAATATACAACAATACTGGTAGATACAGTAGATGGGTACTCTAGATACACAGAATATACAAGGTGGTGCAAAAATAATAATATAACCCACCTAAGAGCAAAACCTCGAGTCCAGGCAAAAGAAGCAAGTGCGCCCGCCGCTACTGCACTGACGGAGCGGACCTGAAAAAGGCTATGGCACAACGGGGGTGAGTTGCCAACTCGTGAGTAATAAATAACATCTACACATGCTATCGTATGCATGCACACAAGCATCCTAGCATCTAAATACTGGTAAGGCAGGACATAATGGCAAGTATGTATGCAATATGAATATACTAGCAGGTATGAATGCAATGCGAGTCAACTCGTGATCTGAATGTGTAAGTATAAGAAATCATGTTTTTCTCTTTAAGAATCTCTTTTGAAATACCAGCACAATACTAATAGAATCAACAAGAACCTGTGTCCAGCAACAACACCTCAAAACTATCACAAATCTCATATATCCCTGTCATAGTATCTCTGGCCTCAGCCATCCGGCTGACCCAGCTCAATATCAAAATCTCATCATCTCGCGGCCACGGTCGGTATCGTCTGGATATCCGCCGTGCCAAACAGTCACCGGTAGGTAATCCGTCCCCTGCCAGGCTCAACGTCAACACCACATTCATCTTGCCCCGGGGTACCATACCGGGCCCACCATGTACCCGTGACGGTTCCTCCACTCCTCGACAAGGATCTCGAAAACCACAGCAAACTCATGGTGGACGACACATTACATCACTAGAAAACCACAATTACATATTTTAAAAACATAATAAGTTTAGAAATTTTGCGGCTTTCTCCCGAAATCCAGAAATATCATAAAATCTCAAGAAATCCTCATAAGTGCATATATCAATGGTGATGAATGGATATGATATCAATAATTAAGCTACGATGTATGATTAATAGACTAGGCATGAACAAATAATATGATGAGGTACATGCACATGAATGGCAATCCTACGATTTCATTTTAAGGAATTAAAGGCAATAGCACAGGTTTAAGCATCAATTAGTAAAAGGTTTCAAATTATAGGTTATCTAGTGTGGTGGCATGGCAATTACTAGGGCGTGTGTGTAAGCATGAATAGTGCTCGTGCTGCATATAAAAACACTGGCAATGGTGCAGGTGTCCTATAAAAAGGGTTCGCATATGTATGTCATTATAAGGAATGGATGCAGCAAATAATCATATAAGTATTACACCCCTAATTACTAACATCACTAAGAATCTTTTAAGTTACTAAAACTATTGGGCGGCTTGCGCCATCCAACGATAGTCCCCCGTAGATGTTACATCTACTCACCGGAATCCCTAGCTAGTCACGTCCAATCACCGCCTTCCCCTATCGTGCTGCGTCTGACGTCTCCGCGACCGAACCTGGAATTTACATCAATACCAAACATAAGGTTACATATCAAGAACGACGCAAAACCCAAACGAAAACACTAATGTTCACAAGCTAGGTACAACGTGCACAAGGTGCGCGGAACACACGCGAAAATCGCAAAAACTGCAAAAATCGCCGATTTGGTCGCCCGGCAAAACTAAAACCCGTTTACACAAAAATCCGCACTCACGCATCCTAAATGTCATAGGATACGCTAAAAATGTCATCAAGACATCGCAATTAATTCATCACAATATTTTAGTAAAAACTAGTAAGCACAAAAGACATCCAAAATCGTGCAAACTTCGCGGATTTGCGATAAAGTGCACACAACCTCGCGCAAACACCCAAGTTAATCATAGATAGCCACTGCATTAGTTTTAAACCATTAGCAATGCTTAAAAACCTAATTTCCATAAACAAAACCTTTCTTGATTTTCATAATTAGCAATTTCAATGCAAAACTAAACATGACAATACCAATTTAACACTAATTTGAAGCCCACACAAATAATGTAACCTCATTAATTTAGATTAGCAACAACTAGATATCAAAATAGATTCAATTAACTAAATAAGGGTATCTAAAACCTTAGTTAAACTCTAACCATAAACTTTTAAAAAACTAGATTAGAACTAACACTAAATTAACACTACAACAATTTAACTTAAGAAACTTAACCAAAAGAATTTAATTAGCAAGAATTTATACCTCAACTAGAGATCTAGCAAGAATAATTTTCCTCCAAAGATGTCATTTTTCTCCAAGATTTAAACCAATTTGGGCTTGAAAAGAGATAGAATATGGTTTTGTGTTGAATTTGTGAAGAAAATTAGGGATTTCGGTGGATTTTTTTGATGAAATTGGAGCAAAAGGAGATGGGGGAAAATGGGGACCTGCACAAATCTGAGGCTCGGCCAGGGAAAAGGAGGGACGGGAAAGTGAGGAATTGGAGTTGGAAAAACTAAAGTCAAAGCTCTCACATGTCACTCAAAACCCATACCTACATTACTATATTTTAATCCTAACCAAAACAATTCATTCACAATAGATAAAGTCAAAGTGAGGCAAGCAAATTTCTGGACCTGATCATGGTGGGGCCGGCCTAGAGGGAGTGGGGGTGAGTGTGAGTGGATACAAAAAGGTTTTATGCAAAAAGACCCCCCACAAGTCCAAAATTGCAAGTTTTAGCTTAAAATTCATTAAATTTCGTTTTCCATAATAAAAATTAGTTAAAACTCAAAATAAAATACTAAAAATTTATGTTACAACTAGATTTTAATTAAAATAATTTTAAATATTAAAATTAGCCCAAAAAATTTTGTATTTATCGCTAATTTAATGTATTTTCTTACCGGCTTAAAATAATATTAAAAAATTGAAAAATTAGGGAAAATTTTTAAACGACCCGAATTTCATAAGTAACTCATTAGCTACTAAAAAAAAGCAATTACCTATCCATTTTAGGTATAATTAGTCCTAAACTGCAAAATAACAAAAAAGACGGTTTTCGGAAAAATACCGAATTTTCACCGATTTTCAGGAAAACTCCAAAACGACTTTTCAAGACGCTACAATCTTCCCCACTTAAAGAAATTCGGTCCCCGAATTTAAAAATATAACTACGCGTACCTTCAAAGAGATGGGGATATTTCTTCCTCATCTCGCCCTCGGTCTCCCAGGTAACCTCCTCGCTGCTCTGGCTACGCCAAATGACCTTGACGGTTGGTATAATCTTCGATCTCAACTTCTTCACCTGCCGATCCAGGATGGCCACTGGATGCTCTGCAAAAGAAAGGTCGCGCTCTAGCTGGACTGTCGGGTACTGAATCGCATGCGAAGGGTCGTGAAGGTACTTGCGAAGCATCGAAACATGGAAGACGAGGTGAACATCGGGAAAGCTGGGTGGGAGAGCCAAACGATATGCAACAGCGCCGACACGCTCGAGGATCTCGAAGGGACCTACGAATCTAGGGCTAAGCATCCCCTTTCGCCCAAAACGCATCACGCCCTTCATCGGAGAGACTCTCAGAAAAACATGGTCGCCAACTGCGAACTCTAATCTGCGACGGCGCCTGTCTGCATACGATTTCTGTCTGCTCTGAGCCGCTCTCATCCGGTCTCGGATCAACTGTATCTTCGCTGTCGTCTCCTCAACAAGCTGCGGCCCCAAAATACTGCTCTCGCTGAGCTCTGTCCAACAGACGGGAGATCTGCATCTCCTCCCATACAATGCCTCGAAAGGTGCCATCTGAATAGTATCCTGGAAGCTGTTGTTGTAGGAGAACTCCACTAGAGTTAAATGACGATCCCAGCTACCACCGAAGTCTAAAACGCACGCTCTGAGCATGTCCTCGAGAGTCTGAATGGTCCGCTCTGACTGTCCGTCGGTCTCCGGATGAAAAGCTGTGCTGAAGCTCAAACGAGTGCCCAAAGCCTCCTGAAGTCTCTGCCAAAGTCGGCTGGTGAACTGGGTGCCTCGATCTGACACGATACAAGTCGGTACGCCATGCAACAACACGATCTCGTCGATGTAAAGCTGGGCATACTGAGCGAAGCTGAAAGTCGTCTTCACAGGCAGGAAGTGAGCCACTTTCGTCAATCGATCTACCATCACCCAGATGGAGTCATACCCTCGACTGGTCCTGGGTAGACCCACAACAAAATCCATCGAAAGCTGCTCCCATTTCCACTCCGGAATGGGTAACGGCTGCAGCTCACCTGCGGGCCTCTGGTGCTCGGCCTTGACTTGCTGACAAGTCAGGCATCTCGATACAAACTCCGCAATGTCCCTCTTCATCCCGTCCCACCAGTAGGTCTCTCTCATATCATGGTACATCTTGGTGGAACCGGGGTGGACACTATACACTGATCGGTGTGCCTCCTCAAGAATGTCGCGCCGTAATCCATCAGCATCTGGTACGCACAGTCTAGATCCATAGCGTAAAATCCCCTGATCGTCAATCAAGAACTCGGAAAATCTGCCCTGTCCCATCTGTGCCATGATCTCTGAGCAACGGTCGTCACTGCGCTGTGCCTCATATATACGGTCAAGCAACTGTGGGCATGCACGAACATGCGCGAGCTGTCCCCCTGTCAGAGTGAACTCGAACTCAACTCGGCTGTCGCATAACATCTGCCAATCTGCTGACGACTGCCTCTGCACTGCGCGCAAATAGGATAGACTACCCCCGGGCCTCCTACTCAACGCATCTGCCACCACATTCGCCTTGCCTGGGTGATATAAGATCTCGCGGTCGTAGTCTTTCACCAACTCCATCCAACGACGCTGTCTGAGGTTCAGGTCTCGCTGCTGAAATATGTATTTTAAGCTCTTATGGTCTGTGAATATTTGGCACGACTCGCCATATAGGTAATGTCGCCAAATCTTTAGTGCAAAGACCACTGCAGCCATCTCCAAATCGTGAGTAGGGTAGTTCTGTTCGTGCTTCTTCAACTGCCGAGAAGCATAAGCGATCACCCGGCCATGCTGCATCAATACGCATCCTAACCCCACTCGCGAAGCATCACAGTAGACTACAAATCCGCCTGATCCCGAAGGCAAAGATAATACCGGCACCGTAGTCAAAGAAGTCCGTAGCTGCTGAAAACTGCGCTCGCACTCCTCTGTCCAAACGAAAGGAACTCCCTTCCGGGTCAAACCGGTCAAAGGTGCAGCTATACGGGAGAAGTCCTGAATAAAACGCCTGTAGTAGCCCGCCAGGCCTAGAAAACTACGGATCTCAGTAACCGATGTAGGTCGGGGCCACTGCTGAACAGCCTCAATCTTCTTCGGGTCCACACATATGCCGTCTCTCGTAACCACATGACCCAAGAATCCGACGCTGTCCAGCCAGAATGCACACTTGGAGAACTTTGCGAACAGCTGGTGCTCCCTCAGAGTCTGTAACGTAATCTGCAAGTGCTGCTCGTGCTCCTCTCTGCTCCGTGTCACGACCCAAGAATGGCCCGTGACGGCCCTAATACTACGCAACGCCTAAAGACGTAACGTAGTAAAAGAAAGCCAAAACCCAGAAATCTAAACCAAGAAAAAATACGGAAAAGATAATATAAGTTTAAAAACAATTGAAATCGCAACCCAAATTCTTTAAAAGTCTTACTTTCTTTCCTTTAAAATTTTAGCAACACCCCCATTTTTATAAAGAGTAGTCTAGATGAATACAACAGAGATAATGACAATAGAGAAAAAAGCTGTATATACATAAGACCTCAAATCCACAATAATACACCTAACGTCCTCACCAAGTCTCTATGTCAATAATACAACAGTAGATGGAGAGTACAATACAACAAAGGTACAATATGAAATACAAATAACCACCAACCCACCTAAGCAAAACGGTACTATGAGCTGGTACGGTGTCTGTAGCAAAAGGTGGTAGCTGGATAGCTGAATAGAGGAATAGCCTGCCTCGACTACTCTAGGGAACAACCTGAAACACCTGTGGCACAACGGGGGTGAGTTGCCAACTCGTGAATAGTATAAAACATATGCAGGTAATCGCAGGAATGCACGTACAGCATGAATCTAAGATATGCGATTACAGTAGTAATATGTCATGCAATTCTGAAATAAGAAGAGTATACTAGCAGGTACATTTACTATGTGAAGCAATGATGACATGATAATAGTATGCAATAACTATGCAATAGAGATATGAGAAGGCAAATATGCAACTATCATAAGGGTACACTACAAGTACTACCAATATATGAATCTGTGCTTAAGGTAGGTGAGGGTGAGGTATAGGGTGGAATATGTCATTTTCCACGGAAACCTGACGTCGTGGCAGGATCACAATCCATCAAGATACTCCAATCCCAAATTCTCAAATCAGCCCCCACATGGGGCACTCACATCATATAAGTCTCACATCTCCTCAATGTACAATATCGAGTAATCTCCTATATCACGAATGTACGAATCACCAATCACATGGGTATATCCAATGTCCAATCCCAATGAATCAACTAGTATCCCAAGTCCAATCTCCAATAAGTTTCTAGCATTCTAAAGGTAAATATATGTACAGAAATAAATATGATGGGGGCAATACACATATATTAGCGTCCCATACCACTAATATTGGTTTAAGGGTATATATAACAACGGCTAAATCCCCTGTTATATATACAAAAAGGGGTTAAAGAAATATCATGAAACCGTGTGCCAAGCATCGACATAGAAATCCTCGTATATGGGGCTCCGTCAGTCCGGATCAGCCCACGGGGTCCGTCTGCAGTGTCGGCCCTCGGCCCCGACAGTACAGGTCATCCCGCATCCATCTCTCTACTCTGGCCAGTAGCCTCCGGACAACTGCCAGGTCCAAACAATCACCGGTAGGTACTCGCCCGCCTCCAGGCCCAATCGGCAAACCCATCGATCTTCTTGCCGAGGGGAACCATACCGGGCCCCACCATGTACTCTCATACGGCAACCACACCTCGTATGGAGTAGGTAATCAGCACCGATAAAACTCATGGGGGACGCTAATATATCATATCAAGGAAACCGGGTTGTTATATGTATGCATAATTTCATGAACTCCCGCGGTTCCCAAATCCCGAAAACATCATATAGAATCCAGATAAACAATGCATGAATCCAAGAATAAATGTATGCAATATATCTGAATGCGAGCAGGTAAACACAAGTATATAGCTGAACCAGATGTATGCCAAAAACAAGATAAGGTACAGCTAAGTAACATCAGTAAATGTAAATATGCGACAGCAACTGAATATGTGTCTAACATACAGGTGTAGCAAGGTATAGGTATCTACCTATAGGAACTGATATCGTATACCCCCCTGGGTATAAGTAACATATGTAGGAAATCCCTCCCGGTAGGTATAATATGTAGGAGGTATACCTGTAGCTGTATCGCAGAGTGAAAATATACCTATCACTAAAGGTATGATACACTATAGGTATACCGATAAGCTAGATGTCATGTGTGGCAAGTAATAGTAGCTATAAGGGGTAGTGTGTGACATAGCAATTATTGACGGTGTGTGTGTAGCATACAATCCGTGCTTGTGCAACATGGACCGTCAATAATGTGTGCAGTATCCTACGGCTGCTAGTCACAGTATAACAATATCTAAGGAAATGCAGTAAGGCGCAATTCTACAATGACGTAGAATGTGCGACAGGTAATTGAATCCTAGCCCAGACGCATAACGCCATGCGGGCGATTCCCCTGTAGATGTTATATCTACTCACCTAAACTCCACGCTGGGTGAATCCTAACATCTGTTCCCCCTGTAGCCGTGTTCGTAGCCCCTGTCTGCAAACCTGCAAATACGACATGGAAATCACATATAAGCCAAAATCCCGCGAAACGCGATATCGAATCGAAACAAGAAACACGCGTCGCGAACTAAACGCGCGTGTGCACGATACGCTGAATCGTGTGTGTACGCGTTTAAAACCATCGCGACACGCCGCGATACGCTGGATCACAGAACTCACTCACGTATCGCGAAACACCACGAACACAAAAACGACATATAGTCCCAGATTTTCCTACAGGTTCAATATTACAAAACTAGACATGCCAACGACCTAGACACACAGCAGGAAACCCTACACCAAAACCCCAACACCCCTGCCCCCCACTCGGCCGCAAATTGCGGCCAAAACCAAGGAATTGGCGGCCAGGGTTGGGAGAGGGTGACTTGTCTTCTGGTGGTGTATTCTAGACCTATGTATCATGTCCCAGTCTCCTCAATTTTGACCTGAAGGCATCGGGTCTATAGCAGATCACAAATGTCCAATATATCGCTTAAAAACGACAATTTAGCACAATTAAGAAACCTATGGTATTTTTGTGAAACCTGGGTTGAATCTCAGTGGTGGTGACCTAACAACACTACTAGGAGCTAGGTTAACCAATTCCAACACATTCCAACCAACATTCCACACAAAACACCTAAACTAGCACTAAACTAGCAATTTAACACTAATCGACACAAAACCATACACAAATAAGCAAACTAGGGATTGGGGTTCAGAAATATACCCACAAGGATCCTAGAAAGCTGGTGAGGAGGTGTATGGAAGAAGAAGTGAGCTGCTGCCAGGGCTGGGGCTGCTGCTGCTACAGCTTCTGCTGTTGTTGCTCCTCTTGCTGTTGTTAAAGCTGATGATGCTAGCTGCTGCTGCTGATGATGCTAGCTGTTGCTGCTGCTGGAGCTCTCTCTCTCTCAGGTGAGTGTGTGTGTGGGTGTGTGAGTGAGAGAGTGAGTGAAATGAGAGAAAAGAGAATGAGAAATGAGTGAACTAACAAGGCTAACCCCTCCTCTCTTCTCACTCCCTCTCACCTCATTAAATGAGGCATGGGCAAAGCCATGATGCCCATGCTCTCTCTCTCCTCAAGGTCAACACAAAACAAATAATAAAACCCTTAATAAAATTCATTTAATTAACAACAACCATAACTCTTAAACTAATCTTAAAACTAACTTAAGACAAATGGTTAGCTAACCATGGTTGCTAATCATGGTTAAACACCAAAAACAAGCCTAGTTATCATGCACAAGTGTGTGTGTGCCTAACAAAAATATAATAAAATACTCAATAAATAGGATAAAATATTTAAAACTTAATTTGGTAAACTTTTTATTAAAAACCACACATTAAAATATAATTAGCTACAAAACACATTCTAAGGTGTTACAATCTCCCCCCCCTTAAAAAAAATTCGTCCCCGAATTTAAAAAAATAATCCGATACGCATACCTTCAAGAGAAGATTAAAATCCTCAAATCTCGTTCGCAGCCTCCCAAGTGACTAACTCACTATACGGCTACGTCCAAGGAAACCCTTCACAGATGGCAAGACTCTTGACCGATGTTCCTCCACCTGCCGAGCCATTGACACACATGGCTGCTGGTGAACTAAAAATCGCGTCCAGCTCAATGGTCTGATGCCAAATCATGTGAGAAGGTCATGAAGGTAATTGTAAGGTATCATCACAAGGAATACGGGGTGAAAATCCAATAATCTGGGCGGAAGTGCCAATTTAAAGGCAACGAAACTAACTCGCTAATAGGATCTAAAAGGACCTAAAATCCTGGGATAAGCTTCCCAACATCCAACACGTCATTCATCGGAAAGTCCATAGGAATACATGATCTGTCCTACGAACTCGAGTCCATGACCAACACCGTCGTCATAAGACCTCGGTTCGAAATGGACAATCCCCATCCTGACCTAACACAACTGGACCGTCTCCGAAATCTCTAGACTAGCTGGGGTCCAAAGTCCTACTTACACAGAGTCAGAAAACAACAGGCTGGCGATCGACACGATCTAACCCCTAAGCCTAAGGGTGGCCAATTGGAGTGTCTCCTGATAACAGCTATCGAAGGAGAACCCTAACGATGGCGAGTGACGATCCCAACTGCTGACGACAAACACACCACTTAAACAAACAACTAAGCACTGAGTATAACCGGACGACAAGAATCCAAATGGAGTCACACCCTAACTAAACTTGGGTAGAAACCATAACGAAATTTCATGGAGATCTGCTCCGATCCCTACTTCGGAACGGTAAAAGATTGCAACTCTCCAGCCGGCCTCAGATGCTCGACTCAAGCACACAACAAGACTGACACCTTGAAACGAAACCTGAAACTTCTCTTTACATCCCTGTCCACTCATAACCATCTCACAAGTCACGCCAGAGCTGGTGGAACTTGAATGTATATATAGAGAGTTGACAGATGTGCATGCTCTAGGATTATACGTCTCTACCCGATGAAACCAGGTACACAAACGCGTCCCTACTCAGCACATCATTGTCACAAATCAAGGTCTCCGAATCATTACCCAGCCGAATATGCTCAAGTATCTCTGACGTACGAGCTTCGACGGGCAGTGTCTCGCGAAAACGATTTAAGGGAAGTGGTCGGACGCGGACATGAGCAAGCTGTCCCCTCCGTAGAGACGAACTACGCTATACTCAACGATCACACAAGAACTGTAAATCTGCAGAAGACTATTACAACAATCCAAATCCGCTGCAGGGAGATGTACATTAAGCTCTAGTGGTCCGTGGAAAATCTGACACAACTCTCAAACAAGTAGTGTCTCCAAATCTCCAACGTAAAACCACCGCGGCCATCTCCAGATCATGAGTGGAATACCCTCCTCGTACTTCCTCCAAATGTAAGGAAGCAAAAGCGATATCTCTATAGTGTCACCTCAGTACACCCTCGAGCCCACTCAAGAAACATTACAGTTAAACAACAAGTCGCCCGAACCAAAAGCAAAGGAAGAACTGATGCAGCTGTTAACTGAATCTTCAACTGCTGAAAACTCCGTACACATGCCTCAGTTCAAAGAAAAGAGACCTCCTTTTTGGTCAACTCAGTCGACGATGCAGCACTACTCTAGCAATCCTGCATGAAACGGCGGTAAAAACCCTGCTAAGCCCAACAATCCGCGGATCTCCGTCCTGCACATAAGTCTGGGCCTAAGCTGTACGGCCACGATTTCCCTCGGAACCATACGGAACCGTCTCCCGCGACTACAAGACCTAGGAGTCAACACAAAGCAAGCCTGAAGAAACACTCCGAGAATTCAGCAAACTGCTGGTACTCTCCCCGTATCTGCATAACAAATCCTCAAGTGCTACTACTGTCCCTCAAAACACATTAAGTAGACCAGAGTGTCGTAAATAACACAACAGAAACTGGTTGAGGAACGGCCTGCGGAAATCTGGTTCATCATATCTACGAATGCTGCTAGGGAGACAGTGAATCCAACGACTCACAAAAACACAAAAAGCCCGTAGCATGCACAAGGCAGACTTCGGAATGCCGTCACTCCGAATCCGCAATAATGATGACCTGATCCCAAGCAAACTTAGAAAATGTCTCGCACTCTGGAGCTGATCGAGGAAATCGTCACGGCGAGATGAAGGATACCTATCCGCACCGTAAGCCGGCTCAATTAACGATCCGTCGACACACAACCTCAAACTGCCGTCTTTCTCCTCGACGAACAGAAATAGGAGTTTCCAAAACCGAAACACTCAGACGCACAAAACTCCCCAAACCAAAACTCTGCAGCTGATCCTTTAGCTCCCAAGCTTCGCTGGCCCATCTGGAACAACGTCGGAAAAACTCTCGCACGAAAGGAATCCGGTCCAACAATCCCACTGTGGCTCCGGTATCACGAATGAACGCCAAGAATCCACGACATCTCCTCAGTAGCCGACTAGCGAAAAAGGCTGAATTCAAGCTGTGAAAGGCGACACAACTATCCACCTGCACAACAAGAACTGACTTGCCGG
Source organism: Agapanthus africanus (assembly GCA_030015575.1). NCBI lineage: Eukaryota > Viridiplantae > Streptophyta > Magnoliopsida > Asparagales > Amaryllidaceae > Agapanthus > Agapanthus africanus. The sequence continues at coordinate 253,343,431 of JASDDO010000012.1, forward strand.
GGAAAACAAAACCTAACTTGTTTCCTCACGGTAGTCCACAGACGCCTAACACGTAACCGACCAGTCCGTGCCCAGGAGAACGTCAAATCCAACATCTCTAGAAGGATCAAACGACGGACGAATCTCTATCTCCTATCCGATTGGCACAAAACTGAAATACGTGTCGCGCAACGAAAGAATCGCTGACAGAAGTTAACACCACTACGACTAACCTACCCAACCACGGTACAAGCAAGAAACAAACAAATACACCAAGAGAAAATATAACTCAAGGGTACCTGAAAACTCCACATTGGACGTCTGCGCGTCCCGATGAGTAGAAGCAAACTCCTGTGTCTGCTCTCTACTCGCAGCTGGATGAACTCCTCTGGTAGCCTGAGCCCTCTGAGCAAATCTTCCACGTCCACGGCCTCTCTGAATACGATCCTGACGCCGTGCTGAGGAACAATCCCTGATGAAGTGCTGAAGACTTCCGCATCGAAAACATCCACGTGCTGACTGCTGACCATCCTGGGGCTGAGAGCTGAACAACTGCCCTCGTCCTAAGCCTCTGCTACTCCCGTAGTGGCCACGAAATCTGTCTCGACGACCAAACCCCTGTCTCTGGGCTGGTACGCTGGTACGAGTCTTCCACTGTCCTGGAACCCTCTGAGCCTCTGGAATATGCGCCTCGTCAACTGGAGCTGCAACCACTGGTGCTATGTAGGTGACGGACTGCTGCATACTGATCGTAAGGGATAGCTGAGTAACGGGGGTGACAACCTCCTGTCGTAGCTCCCGAACGACGTCAACCAAGGAACTCATCGTCTGGCGGAACTCCTGCATCTCTACCAAAAGTCTATCCATGGTATAGGTCATAGGCTGATCCGTCTGCACTTGTGCAACTAGAGTGCCATCCTGGTCAGTACTCGTCTCACCCGAGCTAACTCTGACCTCGGCCCTCGCTGCTTCGCTCTGAGTCCCCATAGTCATCGGCGGCAAGGCTATAAATAGATATAAGATGAGATTCGATAAGAATGAGGAAATCGAATCTCAAAGATATGAATCATCAAGGAAGGAATGTCAAGCAAATTGTACTTAGGTCACTTAATGCAAAGTACCGCGCTGTGGGTATGCTGCAGACATACACACACTACGTTACTCCGCTTAAGCTACTTACTCCATCATACTAAGGTCATCCTACACTCCGAAAGGTAAAACCTAACGCTCTGATACCAACTTTGTCACGACCCAAGAATGGCCCGTGACGGCCCTAATACTACGCAACGCCTAAAGACGCAACGTAGTAAAAGAAAGCCAAAACACAGAAATCTAAACCAAGAAAAAATACGGAAAAAATAATATAAGTTTAAAAACAATTGAAATCGCAACCCAAATTCTTTAAAAGTCTTACTTTCTTTCCTTTAAAATTTTAGCAACACCCCCATTTTTATAAAGACTAGTCTAGATGAATACAACAGAGATAATGACAATAGAGAAAAAAGCTGTATATACATAAGACCTCAAATCCACAATAATACACCTAACATCCTCACCAAGTCTCTATGTCAATAATACAACAGTAGATGGAGAGTACAATACAACAAAAGTACAGTATGAAATACAGATAACCACCAACCCACCAAAGCAAAACGGTACTATGAGCTGGTACGGTGTCTGTAGCAAAAGGTGGTACCTGGATAGCTGAATAGAGGAATAGCCTGCCTCGACTACTCTGGGGAACAACCTGAAACACCTGTGGCACAACGGGGGTGAGTTGCCAACTCGTGAATAGTATAAAACATATGCAGGTAATCGCAGGAATGCACGTACAGCATGAATCTAAGATATGCGATTACAGTAGTAATATGTCATGCAATGCTGAAATAAGAAGAGTATACTAGCAGGTACATTTACTATGTGAAGCAATGATGACATGATAATAGTATGCAATAACTATGCAATAGAGATATGAGAAGGCAAATATGCAACTATCATAAGGGTACACTACAAGTACTACCAATATATGAATCTGTGCATAAGGTAGGTGAGGGTGAGGTATAGGGTGGAATATGTCATTTTCCACGGAAACCTGACGTCGTGGCAGGATCACAATCCATCAAGATACTCCAATCCCAAATTCTCAAATCAGCCCCCACATGGGGCACTCACATCATATAAGTCTCACATCTCCTCAATGTACAATATCGAGTAATCTCCTATATCCCGAATGTACGAATCACCAATCACATGGGTATATCCAATGTCCAATCCCAATGAATCACCTAGTATCCCAAGTCCAATCTCCAATAAGTTTCTAGCATTCTAAAGGTAAATATATGTACAGAAATAAATATGATGGGGGCAATACACATATATTAGCGTCCCATACCACTAATATTGGTGTAAGGGTATATATAACAACGGCTAAATCCCCTGTTATATATACAAAAAGGGGTTAAAGAAATATCATGAAACCGTGTGCCAAGCATCGACACAGAAATCCTCGTATATGGGGCTCCGTCAGTCCGGATCAGCCCACGGGGTCCGTCTGCAGTGTCGGCCCTCGGCCCCGACAGTACAGGTCATCCCGCATCCATCTCTCTACTCTGGCCAGTAGCCTCCGGACAACTGCCAGGTCCAAACAATCACCGGTAGGTACTCGCCCGCCTCCAGGCTCAATCGGCAAACCCATCGATCTTCTTGCCGAGGGGAACCATACCGGGCCCCACCATGTACTCTCATACGGCAACCACACCTCGTATGGAGTAGGTAATCAGCACCGATAAAACTCATGGGGGACGCTCAAATATCATATCAAGGAAACCGGGTTGTTACATGTATGCATAATTTCATGAACTCCCGCGGTTCCCAAATCCCGAAAACATCATATAGAATCCAGATAAACAATGCATGAATCCAAGAATAAATGTATGCAATATATCTGAATGCGAGCAGGTAAACACAAGTATATAGCTGAACCAGATGTATACGAAAAACAAGATAAGGTACAGCTATGTAACATCAGTAAATGTAAATATGCGACAGCAACTGAATATGTGTCTAACATACAGGTGTAGCAAGGTATAGGTATCTACCTATAGGAACTGATGTCGTATACCCCCCCTGGGTATAAGTAACATATGTAGGAAATCCCTCACGGTAGGTATAATATGTAGGAGGTATACCTGTAGCTGTATCGCAGAGTGAAAATATACCTATCACTAAAGGTATGATACACTATAGGTATACCGATAAGCTAGATGTCATGTGTGGCAAGTAATAGTAGCTATAAGGGGTACTGTGTGACATAGCAATTATTGACGGTGTGTGTGTAGCATACAATCCGTGCTTGTGCAACATGGACCGTCAATAATGTGTGCAGTGTCCTACGGCTGCTAGTCACAGTATAACAATATCTAAGGAAATGCAGTAAGGCGCAATTCTACAATGACGTAGAATGTGCGACAGGTAATTGAATCCTAGCCCAGACGCATAACGCCATGCGGGCGATTCCCCTGTAGATGTTATATCTACTCACCTAAACTCCACGCTGGGTGAATCCTAACATCTGTTCCCCCTGTAGCCGTGTCCGTAGCCCCTGTCTGCAAACCTGCAAATACGACATGGAAATCACATATAAGCCAAAATCCCGCGAAACGCGATATCGAATCGAAACGAGAAACACGCGTCGCGAACTAAACGCGCGTTTGCACGATACGCTGAATCGTGTGTGTACGCGTTTAAAACCATCGCGACACGCCGCGTTACGCTGGATCACAGAACTCACTCACGTATCGCGCGTATCGCACAAACACCACGAACACAAAAACGACATATAGTCCCAGATTTTCCTACAGGTTCAATATTACAAAACTAGACATGCCAACGACCTAGACACACAGCAGGAAACCCTACACCAAAACCCCAACACCCCTGCCCCCCCACTCGGCCGCAAATTGCGGCCAAAACCAAGGAATTGGAGGCCAGGGTTGGGAGAGGGTGACTCGTCTTCTGGTGGTGTATTCTAGACCTATGTATCATGTCCCAGTCTCCTCAATTTTGACCTGAAGGCATCGGGTCTATAGCAGATCACAAATGTCCAATATATCGCTTAAAAACGACAATTTAGCACAATTAAGAAACCTATGGTATTTTTGTGAAACCTGGGTTGAATCTCAGTGGTGGTGACCTAACAACACTACTAGGAGCTAGGTTAACCAATTCCAACACATTCCAACCAACATTCCATACAAAACACCTAAACTAGCACTAAACTAGCAATTTAACACTAATCGACACAAAACCATACACAAATAAGCAAACTAGGGATTGGGGTTCAGAAATATACCCACAAGGATCCTAGAAAGCTGGTGAGGAGGTGTATGGAGGAAGAAGTGAGCTGCTGCCAGGGCTGGGGCTGCTGCTGCTACAGCTTCTGCCGTTGTTGCTCCTCTTGCTGTTGTTAAAGTTGATGATGCTAGCTGCTGCTGCTGATGATGCTAGCTGTTGCTGCTGCTGGAGCTCTCTCTCTCTCAGGTGAGTGTGTCTGTGGGTGTGTGAGTGAGAGAGTGAGTGAAATGAGAGAAAAGAGAATGAGAAATGAGTGAACTAACAAGGCTAACCCCTCCTCTCTTCTCACTCCCTCTCACCTCATTAAATGAGGCATGGGCAAACCAATGATGCCCATGCTCTCTCTCTCCTCAAGGTCAACACAAAACAAATAATAAAACCCTTAATAAAATTCATTTAATTAACAACAACCATAACTCTTAAACTAATCTTAAAACTAACTTAAGACAAATGGTTAGCTAACCATGGTTGCTAATCATGGTTAAACACCAAAAACAAGCCTAGTTATCATGCACAAGTGTGTGTGTGCCTAACAAAAATATAATAAAATACTCAATAAATAGGGTAAAATATTTAAAACTTAATTTGGTAAACTTTTTATTAAAAACCACACATTAAAATATAATTAGCTACAAAACACATTCTAAGGTGTTACACTCCGGGAGTACACCAAGATATCATCGATAAACACGATGATGAACAAGTCAAGATACGGCCTGAATGTACGGTTCATCAAATCCATGAATGCTGCTGGGGCGTTGGTGAGTCCGAACGACATCACCAAAAACTCGTAGTGGCCGTAGCGCGTACGGAAGGCTGTCTTCGGTATATCCTCCTGTCGGACTCGCAGCTGGTGGTATCCTGATCGTAAGTCGATCCTCGAAAAATATCCCGCACCCTGAAGCTGGTCGAACAAATCATCAATGCGTGGCAAAGAATATCTGTTCCGAACGGTAACTTTGTTCAGCTGGCGGTAGTCGATACATAAGCGCAAACTTCCATCCTTCTTCTTGACAAACATGACCGGAGCACCCCACGAAGAAACACTAGGTCGAATAAGCCCCTTATCTAACAAATCCTGCAACTGATCCTTCAGCTCTCGAAGCTCTGCCGGGGCCATCCGATAAGGCGGTATAGAAATAGGCCCCGAGCCGGGAATCAAATCAATGCAGAACTCAATATCGCGCTCAGGCGGTAGCCCAGGTAGCTCATTAGAAAAAACATCAGGGAACTCACAAACAACCTGGACCCGGTCCAACGGAACCTCTACGGCTCGAGTATCACAAATAAACGCTAAGAATCCCTGACATCCCTTCCGCAAGAGCTGACCAGCGCGAAGAGACGAAATCAAGCTGGGAAGGGTGACGCTGCGGTCTCCCTGAATAACAAGGACTGGCTCTCCCGGAAAGCTAAATCCGACTGCCTTCTCACGGCAGTCCACCGAAGCATAACAAGTGGCTAGCCAATCCATTCCCAGAAGCACATCAAAGTCCAACATATCGAGGAGAATCAAATCAACTGATGAATCCCTCTCCCCGATACGAACGGAACACAAACGAAATACAAACCGAGCGTCAAACGACTCGCCTACCGGAGTAACAACAACAAGCGGATGATCTAACGACGACGACTCACGGCCCAACATTGGTGCAAACTGTGTAAAGACGTACGAATGTGTGGAACCTGGGTCGAATAATACCCGTGCGCCGAAAGAACAAACTGGCAAGGTACCTGTCACAACGGCATTGGATGCCTGTGCATCCTGCGGTGTCAAAGCAAATACTCGGGCCTGTCCTCCACCGATAGCGGGCTGACCTCGACCTCGGCCTCTGCCTCTTCGTTCTCTCTGAATAGGACCGCCGCGTCCACGGCCTCTGGGTGCACCTAACTGGCGTGGAGCATCGCCGGTGGTAGGAAGTAGGGCTCTCTGAGGAGGGGGTGGTGATGGTGGTAGGGTCACAAGCGGAACTATCGCTGCTCCCTGTCGTCTCGCCGGACAGTCTCTGACAAGATGGTGCAGACTCCCGCACCCAAAACATCCTGGCGACGGCTGTTGTCCTCGGGAATATGAACCATATGACTGTCCCCCGCCCAAATCCTCTGCCAGGCCTATCTCTCGGAAAGAATCTGGCGCGCTGCCTCTGAGACGGTACATCGGTGCGAATCCTCTTCGGCCCAGAAACGGCCGAAGTCTGTGATATGCGTGCCTCCATCCGCAATGCCGCATCCATAGCAGCTGAATAAGTGTCGTAGTGTTGGGCGCCAATGGCAAGATATAGCTGGGCATCAATGTAAGTCCACGTTGCGACCCCCCGGTTCTTACGGGGAGGCGGAAACGGTATAAAAATCAAATTTTTAGCGCATGGGGCAACATGGACTAACAAAGTCGGGATCTTTTCTAAACTAAACTAGCAAACAAGCTAAAGAGAGTTAGCTACTCAGAAAGATGGTTATACCTAACTTGAACTCCTTCTTCTTCAAACTTTTATAGAGGTTGATGGTTCTTCCTTGTTGCCTTCTCCCGTCAAAGATGGATCCACCTGAGGGTTCAACCTTCGGGCTCTTTCTCGAACTTTGAGAGAACTAGAATCTTCGGCTTGCTAAACCTTTGATCCTAGAGTGAGTAGAGAGTGTCTGAGGGGGTGCTTTTCTTTTAAGGAGAGGGATTCTCAACACATGAGAAGGATTCTCCTTTTGCTAGAGGAAGAAGAAGATGAAGTGAGGAGAGAGAAGCTAAATGATAGAATGAGCTCTCTTTTTCTTTCTTGCAACCATATGACAAAAGAAAAAGAATTATCAAATTAATAATAATAATGAAAATGAAATAGTTGATGGAAGGTTTAGGAATGACCATTATCATTTCAAACATTAAATGGTTTTGCAAGAATCAAAAAGCATCTTTTTTTTGTAATGATGATGGTCAAAACTTCAACCATGGTCAACAAGTCAACCATGGTCAACTAGTCAACAAAAACCAACCATGACACAATTTTATTTTATTAATATTATTAATTGATATAACATAAATCCATTAGGGTTTGGAAAAAGACGACTGTCAACTGTGCATACGCACCCGTTTCGAAACCCTAATGAAAATCCTCTTCCTCCTCCTCAAACAACTGTGCATACACACCTGCATTCTTGTTCCGAGGAACATGAATACTGAGAGATAAAAGCAACCCCAAAACATATACCAGTATCTGACTCAAACCAGAGCCAGCCAGTAATATCCGTCCGGACTCCAAACGTGCACAAGTGCGCGGATGAGAACGAACCCTGTCGCAAAACCATGCGACCTCTACTCTGTTTTGCCCAGAGGCGAATACCCTCTATGTGGGACTCTAAAGACTCGACACTACGCTGGCAATGGGTTTAACCACAGACCGCAAGCGGCACTAGCTGTGCGTAACGGTCCCCAGGTAGATGCCGACAAGAAGGCTGACGAGGTGAACCCTATCTGAACTCCTACCGAGTCTGAATGTGACAGTCTCCGTACAGTCCGGTCTGTTCGTCTAATACATCGCATGTCGGGCCTAGGGGGCGGTAAAATGTCAGCCCCTAATAGCGGTACAAGTCGTGTCGGAGTGAAGCCCAAAACACCCTGAGATAACACTGGAAGCCTACCAGTATATCTCGCTTTCCCTGGCCAGGGACTACTCGTGTAATGGCTCTCCTAGACACAGCGCGATGTCAACCCCCAATACCGGGAGAGACGAATCCTGTCTAACCGTCACTGCCTCCAAGTGCTTCGGGACTGTACCCAACTACTACCCGTTTGCATGACTCCTTTGAGCCGTGGTAGGGTAGTAATCAAAGTACAGTGGGAACACACTCGAGGCGAAGTGCCAGTGTCAAGTCAGCGGACTAAGCTGTACTCATGTCACCTGGGAACTGATAACTGACGATAGGTATAATACCAACCTGTCAGTTCCCGACGAGTCCTGTCCAGTGTACTCGTAACCCAACGAGCACCCGTATACTATCTCCAGTACGACGTACTGATGGCTGTGGGACAAACCATCTCCCACACTGGGATGAGAAGCGCATACGCTAGTCTACTCCGGAGTATCGATGCCCTGTCTCGATGGTCCTGCGACTAGGGACCTGTATAAGGATGTGCTTATAGATTACCCATCCCCCACTAGTGTGACTGCCATCACAACGCTGGTAATCAAGCAAAGATCCTAAGGGCTCCACTAATGCATATAAGTGATATACTGAAATAAACACAAGTACACATTGAAGTAGAATCAAACCAAGTAGCATACTACTATATTGAGCAAGATTGTTTATACAAGGTGAATATCCCAAGCTTCCATTAAGTAATATACAAACTAGTATGATACAGTAATGGCCTCTAGGGCATATACACTAACAATCTCCCACTTGCATTAAGGCCATGTACTGGCGTATCGAAGACCTATCATCTTGATCAGCCGCTCGAACTGAGTCTGGGGTAAGGCCTTGGTGAATGGATCTGCAGTGTTTTCTTCTGAAACAACCCTCCGAACCTCGATCTCCTTGCGATCCACGATCTCCCTGATCAGGTGATACCGCCTCAAGATGTGCCTGGATCTCTGATGGGACCTGGGTTCCTTCGCTAAAACTATAGCCCCGTTGTTGTCGCAATACAGAGGTATTGGGTCAACAATGGACGGAACCACCTGAAGTTCTTTCAAGAACTTCCTCATCCAGACAGCTTCTTTTGCGGCATCAGATGCAGCAATGTATTTCGCTTCCATAGTCGAGTCTGCAACGGTTTCCTGTTTGGAGCTCTTCCAACACACCGCCCATCCATTGAGGGTAAAGACGAAACCCGACATGGACTTGGAATCATCCTTGTCACTCTGGAAGCTGGAGTCAGCAAAGGCCTCGATCTGGAGGTCTTTTCCGCCATACACCAAGAACATCTCCTTAGTCCTTCTCAGGTACTTGTGAATGTTCTTTACCGCTATCCAGTGTTTCTCCCCAGGGTTTGACTGATACCGGCTTACCACACTCAGTGCATAAGCTACATCCGGTCTGGTACACAACATCGCATACATTATAGAGCCTACCGCAGAAGCGTAGGGTATAATAGACATGCGATCCCTCTCCAAGACGCAGCCGCCTCAGTCTTGGGAGACATCTCTTTAGAGAGGGTGATCCCGTAACAAGCCGGTAGATTACCGCGCTTGGAATCTTCCATACCGGATTTTTTTTAGTATAGTGTCGATGTACCTTGACTGTGAAAGTCCCAACATCCTCTTAGATCTATCACGATAGATCTGGATCCCCAGAATGTAGTTGGCATCTCCTAGGTCCTTCATGGAGAACCTCTGTGACAAGAATCCTTTGACTGACTGTAGCGTAGGAATATCATTTCCTATTAGGAGAATGTCATCCACGTACAAGACGAGGAACACTACAGTTCTCCCTACCATCTTACTGTAAATGCATGGTTCATCTGGGTTTTTGATAAAGTCGAATTCTTTGACAGTATCATCAAAGCAGATGTTCCAACTCCGCGATGCCTGCTTAAGTCCATAGATGGACTTTAGCAACTTGCACACTCTACCGCTGCTCCCACTCTGTATGAATCCCTCCGGCTGATCCATATAGACGCACTCTTCCAAACTTCCATTTAGGAAAGCCGTCTTTACGTCCATCTGCCAGATTTCATAATCGTGGAAGGCAGCAATGGCAAGAAGGATCCGAATGGATTTGAGCATAGCCACTGGAGAAAAGGTCTCGTCATAGTCCAAACCAGGTCTTTGACGAAAACCCTTTGCTACAAGTCTAGCTTTATAGGTCTCAACCTGCCCATCTACACCAATCTTCTTCCTGAAGATCCATTTGCAGCCTACGGGTTTTACCCCTTCTGGAGCAAAGTCCAAAGTCCAAACTTTGTTGGTGTACATGGACTCCATCTCGGTCCGCATTGCATCCAGCCATTTTACCGAGTCGCCGCTCTGAATGGCTTGCTGGAAGCTAGTAGGCTCACCATAATCCATGATGCAATTCTCTCTATCCCCGTCTATTAGAAAACCGTAGTATCTCTCGGGCGGATGAGACTGCCTACTACTCCTGCGGAGCGGCGTAGGAATGTCCGGTTCCCCTGAACCTTCTGGTTCTACTAAGGTTTCAGTAATAGCTTGTGGTTCTGGAATTTCTTCCAGTTCTATTGCGCTCCCACTTATCTGATTTTCTAAAAACTCAGTTTCCAAGAAGCGGGCATGACGAGAAACAAGGACTTTTTGCTCCTCTGCGTAATAGAAAAGATACCCCTTGGAGTTCTTTGGGTATCCCACAAACTTGCACTGTACTGAGCGTGCCTCGAGCTTATCCGCATGCTGCTTTTTTACACAAGCCGGACATCCCCATGTCTTAAAGGATTTAAGACAGGGTTTCTTCCTACTCCACATCTGATATGGTGTGGTAGGCACTGTCTTGGTAGGAACTTGGTTCAAGAGATGTGCAGCTGTTTCTAGTGCATAACCCTAGAAAGATCGCGGTAACTCAGCCTTACTCATCATGGAACGAACCATATCTAATAGGGTTCGATTCCTCCTTTCCGATACACCGTTGTGTTGTGGTGTGTATGGAGGAGTACGCTGAGAGAGAATTCCATTCTCTTTTAAGTAGTCCAGAAACTCGGCACTCAAGTATTCACCACCTCGATCCGATCTTAGGATCTTGATACTTTTGCCTGTTTGTTTTTCTACTTCATTCTTATATTCTCGAAATTTCTCAAAGGCCTCGGATTTGTGCTTCATTAAGAAGACATGTACATACCTAGAGAAATCATCTGTGAAAGTAATGAAGTATGAATAACCGCTTCGCGCATGTGTAGACATTGGACCACACACGTCACTGTGTATAAGTCCCAAGAGCTCGCTCGCTCTTTCTCCGTGTCCAGTGAACGGAGTCTTTGTCATCTTTCCCATGAGACAAGATTCACAAGTGGCATAAGATTGGTACTCGAACGGATCCAAGTATCCTTCTTTATGTAACTTAGTCAACCGTGTCTCATTGATGTGACCCAATCTACAATGCCATAAGAAAGCCTGGTTTAATTCTTGAGACTTTCTTTTAAGTGTGTTCTGGACACTGAATATCTGAGCCTGATTCAATACGTATATACCGTTATTTAATGTACCTGACACAATCAGTGCTTGATTTAGGTGGATGTTTACTACATCGCTTACAAAAGCAAAATCATATTTCCTTCCTTAGAAAGTAAGGATACAGATATGATATTAGAAGTCGCACCTGGTACATACAAACAGTCACGCAGAATCAATATCTGCCCAGTTGTCAGTCCTAGGTGATATTCCCCTACGGATACAGCATCCATGCTCATTCCGTTAGCAACCCTGAGAGTCATATCACCATTCCTGATAACCCTACGGTTTCTCAGACCCTCTAACGAATTATAGATATGAGATCCTGATCCGGTATCCAATACCCAGGAAGTAGGGTTAACTGACAAACAGTTCTCAATTACAAACACACTCGAAGCCGAAGCCACAACATGCTTCGTATTCTGGCTACTGGCTTTACAAGCCCTGCAATCCTTCTGCCCATGTTCATTCCCGTAACAATAGGAACATCCCTCTTTTACTACATCTGTTCCTGAAACTTCTGCCCTTCCCTTTCTTTCTACTTCCCTAGTTTCCTATAGGGTAGTAGGTAGAGACTGTTGAACTAAGTCAGCATATGACCCGTTCTTCAACGTGGTCTTCAGGTCTGAGAGCTCAAAAGAGCTGGTCTCTGCAAGGACGTTGCCCCTTACAGATGACCCGATAGCCAACCTCGCTGGAAGCAATTCGTTCGAGGTCTCATATCTTGCGATACGAGATTGCTCTCCATATAAAACTTTGTTATGGAGGAAGATAGAAGCGGAATCTATCTTCTCGTGCTGCCTCTGGTATATACCATCAACTGAGGCTAAAACGAGGCACTTGGCTTTCGCACAGTCTTCTTCCGATGTCCTATGAATATCAATATCCGTGACAGGGGAAACAGGACCTGAGACGGCAGGGGTTGGATCAGTCAAGAGGTGTTCCTGCTTGTCCTGGGCAATGGACATCTGGACAGACCTTTGCCAGTCGTAACAGTCAGATTCAGTCATTTTATTATCTAGATGTAACCTAGGTGCGGTCATCTGGTCGCTGCAGTTAAGAGAGAGAGAAGAAAACACTTAGCATGATGCTCTTGCAAGTTTAGATTGGTTTTTAATTTATCTAAACAGGATGGCTCCCACTGTCTCTCAAATCCCTCCTCAAACCACAAAGGAAGAATTAGTCGGGATCTTTCTCACCGTACAATACTTGCTTAACCGTTCAGCCAGGCTAGTGTCGGTACTTCGAGGGAGGTTTTCCAACGCTTTCGCGAAGTTCCTTAATTAAGTAACCTCTTTTCCCTGTGGGCGTAGCCCCGCTAACACCTTTCTAGACACCTACTTGGTTTATAGCATTGATCGTTAAGTGAGAAAATCCCCGAGGAGTAGCATATGTTGCGCCACGGCAGCGCCCCGGCCGTCTATCCGAGGCCAAATTGCGGAATCAAAAATTTTCCTTACTCGGAAACTGGCGCTACCGCGGACAATATACCCGGATCGTAACCATTAACCTAATGCTTGCAAACAAGAGATGGGAAGAGAAGTATACCGAGTGATCCGAGTCCTCCGGTCTTCTCGTCATCGTCCCGATCTCCCGCGGAAAGTCTTGTCTCCACATCGTCGCCTCCTCGCCGGAAGGGCACCACATCTCCTACGTCTTTTACGGGCTCCTGCCTCGATACCGAGGCAACTCGGGCATGAAGCCGGCAACTCGACATGCTCAAGATATGCTGTAGAATGTGTAGTAGATCATGCTAGTCTCATTTGGGGTTTGTAGTTGCCTTGATGGAGGAATGTGGTTAGGAAAAATGGTGCTTTCATTTTTCCAAAACAAGAAGAAGAAGGAGATGAAGAATTCCTCACATAACAAAGATGAACTCTCTCATTCTTTTCTTTCTCTCAAGTGAAGCTTTCTTTCATCTAGTGAGAAGAATATGGTGGAGGAATGAGAATACCAACCATAACAAGAAGGGAGGTGAGTGTAGGATAAAGAGAATGGTGACCATATCATAAACCTCATCAACACAACCTCACATTAACTCTAATCACAACTAATCAACAAAAAGCAAGTGATGAGAATGGTATCAAAAGATGCTTTCATGATAAATACATTTGCAAGAAAATCCTCCACAATGTGTTATTTGCAAAACTGCAAATAACCCCCTCCATCGGAAAAGTCCGGCCGGGAAATAACAAAGGAAAAACCGGCCGGAACGGAATGCAAACTGGCAACTCCAGAAAACTGGTCCCGTAATAAATTACAGGAAAACCCCTATACTGTGCATACACACCCGCATCTGTATTCCGTCCGGATACAAATGCAATGAGACAAAATCTACACTGTACTAAAGTAGGACCGGCTTAAGCCAAAGCCGGCTAGTAATATCCGTTCGATCCTGATTCATGCAATACAACACCTATCTGATCGAACCCTGCCATATATCCATACGGCCACTAGTACAAACCATCCGATCCCGATCCGTGCAATACCGCACGTATCTGATCGGACCCTGCCATATCTCCATACGGCCTTTACAGCGTTTCGCCCGAAAGCTTGTGTAACTGAAAGTGTGGTGGACTCTAAAGACTCGTCAATACTATGGTTGTGGATTTAACCACTAGCACGTCAGAGGTATAAGCCAATACGTGACGGGCCACCAGCTATTGACCAAAAGGGACGTCGATGAGCGAACTCATCCTGACACCCTACTGAGCCTGTCAGTGACAATATCCGTACTGTCCGGTCCGTTCGTCTATGAGCATCGCATGGCGGGCCTAGGGGGTTGGTAAAAGTCAGACCCCCAAAAGCGGTACAAGTCGTGTCGGAGTGTAGCCCAGAACGCCCTGAGATACTACTGGAATACCTACCAGTAAATCTCCTGCCTCGGCCGAGGGCTTTGCGTAATGGCTCTCCTAGACACAACGTGACCTAACCCCCAATACCGGGAGAGACGAACCCCTGAAGATCCGCTCACTGCCTCCATGTGGCTCGGGACTGTACCCAACTAAAACCTGTTTGCACGACTCCTTTGAGCCGTGGTAGGGTAGTAATCAAAGCACAGTGGGAACTCACACGAGACAAATGACGATCCTCAGGTCGATGAACTAACCTGTACACATGTCACCAGGGAACTGCTATCTGACGTCAGGTATAAGACCAACTAGCATGTTCCCGGCGAGTCCTGTCCGGTGTACTCATAACCCAATGAGCACCTGTATACATCTTAGGTGAACCAACTGACACCATTGGCTTGTGAGACCGGCCACCGCCTCTCGTCGGGGTCTCGACTGTATACACTAGTCTACTCTGGAGAATCGATGGCCTGTCTCGAAACTCCCACGACTAGGGACCTTTTAAGGATGTGCTTATGGACCACCAGCTCTCACGTATATGATCGCCATCATACTGCCGGCGGTCAAGCAAGAATCCTAGGGGCTCTATCAATGTGTAATAGCGACATGGCAGGTCACCTAAAGCAGTACACGATGATAAAGGTAAACCAGATAGCATACTATCATCTCGAGTAAGACTGTCCTACCGGGATAGGTCCTCCCTCAATCATTGCAATCACGTGCCTGTGATCCAATAATTGACTCTGAGGGCACTATCTCCAACAATCTCCCACTTGCACTCAAGGCTAATTATTGCGATGTCGCATACTCACAGCCCGTGTGATACCGAATACCCAACTCCTCTACTAGTCAGTCTCACAAAGCTTGTTTGCGAAACTATTGCGTTCGAGGAATAGCCTCAGTGAGTGGATCCGTTGTGATGTTTCTTTCTATGTCTCTCTATATCTCAAGTTCACGGAGAAAGCCATATCCCGAAATGAGCAATACCTGTCTTAGAATGTCTGGATGTCTGATGGGACCTAGTTCATAAATGAACTCCAAATCGAGACTTTTTAGACTGTATCGTCAACTGAACTTAATCAGTATCCTGCGCCATGCCTTCCTCAGTATTGCCTTGGACCACCTGTCCAAAATACTGCCCCTCGTCAGAGGGAAAAACTATAACTCTGACAACCTCCTTGTCGTCCATGTCACCTTGGATGCCTGGAATGATAACCGTCTCCTAAAGGAGGCAGCCGTTATCATATCCCAAGAACATTCACTTATGATCTAAAAACGCTTCCGACTGTTTCTCCATGATTGGATTAATGTCAACTTATTGCATCTAGTGCAAGAACAACATCTGGTGTGGTACTTGACATCTCATGATTGACTCAATTGCCTAAGCAAATGATCTGCCAATCATGAGTATCCCTCTCCCCTTTAGTCTATAAGACACTTTTAGAGAGGGTGACTCCATCAACTGCAGGTGCACTACCGTGCCAGGAGTCGTCCATTCTAAATACTCATAGAATGCTGTCAAGGTACCCAGATTGGGAAACCACCCAAATCTAGATCTAAAACCATAGATCTAGTAACCAGAATGTCTGATATAATATCCAAGTCCTGTGTGGAGAAACAACTGTATGACAACCAAAGTATAACCGATCGTACTATAGGAATATCACTTCCTACTATGTGTATGTCATCCAAATACCAGGATATCACACCCTACTACCTTCTCAACAGATCCATCCCCTATTCTGATGAAGTCAAACCTATGACTGTCACGTCAGAAATAGATGATCTATCTCCGCTACATCTGCTTTAGTCTATAAGTAGACATAAGCCTGATGTCCACCAATGCTTCCGCTGCTCCCATTGACTACGAAAACCCTCTGCCAGAGTCATATAGACGTGCACTTCTAAAACTAGTTTAGAACGACGCTATACTCATCCTCCTGCCGGGTCTCGCAGCCTGGAATAACAACAATGGCAAGTGTGGGTAAACAAGAACTTCCCTGTCACCGTCCTTGAGGCTACCGGAGTACCTCTCGGGTGCCTGAAGTTACCCACCGTATCTGCGGAGTAGCCAATGGAATGTCAAAACAGATTGAATCTTTAGGTTCCTTATCAAATCTTCAGTAATCGTTTGTGGTTTTGGAATCACTTCCAGTTCTACCATACTCCCACTATTGATTTTGAAAAAATCCATTTTTAATAAAACTGTGGCGAGTCTAGAACAGTATTTCTATTGATCTGCCAGATGGTAGAAAGTCAACCCTCGTCATAGCCTTGGTCAACCCACAAACAGCCATTACAGAAACGTGCCTTGAGTTGTCCAGTGTCTAGTTTTAAGCATAAGCCGGACAACTCCCCGTACCTTAACATCGTTAAGATATGAACTGTTCTATATCCAATATAGAACCAGAGGCACTGATTTAATTGAACCAGATTCAAATCATGCAGCTATCTCCAGTGCATGTCAACTAAATGGAAGGAGGCCGATCAGCGTTACTCAACTTAGGAATGCTTCCATTTATGAGTAACCTGAAAGAGAAGCAATTTCTCTTTAATCATTACTATCAACTGAACACCATACACAAGTATCTACATCTTCGATCACTTTGAAGAATCCCGATACTTGATACACCTGGTTCTCTACTCTATTCAAATACCTATAACTCCTCAAAAACTTAGACCATGTGTTCCTATGAAACACATGTCTAAGAACTAGAGAAGTTAAAAGTAAACAGAATATAGTATGAGGACCAACCCCTCTGTCCTAATGGACACTGGACAACATACAATACTCTGTATAAGTCCGCTGAGTCTAACAACTCTTTAACTGTGCGTCGTAGGTTGAAAGCTGTACTTATGGTTAAGAAGAATTACACCGTTGTTTAATGCTTCTTACCTAACCATCCACTGATATAGGTAAATGTCATCGACATAATATCAAAAGGTATATCTCACTCTATGAAAATAGACGTACAGATATATCAATTTGAAATTGGTGCACAACAGCGGATATTCAAAACCAAATATTTGCCGACCGGCAAACAACCCAGATGATCTCCTCAAATATCACCGATTACAACGAATCCCGATATAATGAGGATGATCACCCTATTCCCAATAACTTACTCCCACTCATCATCTGTAAAACCATACAGATGTGTGAATCATACCTGGTAAATACATACCCTGGAGTAAGTATCTAATCGGGAAATCAGTTTTCTTTTAACATTACACAGTGAAACTGAAACATTGAAATGTTTCGGTGGGGTATCCTGGTATTTCTAGTAATGCCTCTTCCACTATCCAGATTCACGACTGTAACCGTATAATTCTTTGCCACCTCTCCAAATCCCTTTATATGTCTTTAGTCATTACCGTCTGCACACCCCTTTAGGCCAAATGGTTTTCTTCCTTCCCTACCGTTCGGCACCAGCCTATGGTTTGGAAGAAGACTATCCAATAAGCATAAAAGGTGTACTGTCCTAATCCTAGGAGCACTCGCAAAGCGAGAGAAGGTGAAGATAAAAGACAACCGAATAAACCTTATTCCTATTTCTCCTGAACCAGAATCCATCCCCGAACTGGAATAAGTTCCTTTCGAGTTCGTATTTAACCATACGATAGAGTATCCAAATAAACTGTGGATCTTCGTAGTGATACAGAGTGTCCTGGAGAAATACAAAGGTGATTTAGGATTGGCGAAGAAATACTTGGTTCGGTCGTGAATAGCAGTCGCAATTTACTTTTCCCTCTTACTAATCCCTTGCTTTGTCTTAACTTAATATCTTCTGCACACCATCGTTATGCTAATTGGTTTCCTTCATTCCCTACCGGTCGGCACCAGCCTAAGGTTTGGAAGAAGACTATCCAATTTGCGTAATAGGTGTACTATCTCCTAAACCAAGGAGTACTCGCAATGAGAGAAGGTGAAAAGAAAAGACAACTGAATAATCCTATTCATTTTCTCCAGAACCAGAAACCATCCTCGAAGTCCTTCGAGTTCGTATATAACCATACGATGGTTTTGTCCAATGGAAGTGGACGTTCGCAGTAATGTGGGGTGTCCTGGAGAAAAGGGTAAAAGTAGGAGTGGCAATGAGGTCTGCAACTCTGACAATCCAAAAGCATGTGTTAAGAAGGTACGGTCAACTTGGTCACTGAGTCATAGTCTTAGGGTCGGGTCAATGGTCGCTGCCAAAGAGAGAGAGAAAAGAAACACTCAGCGTGCACTCTAACCTAGATCAGAATGGTTATCACTATGTCTAATCTGGAAACCTCCCACTGTACCTCAAATTCTCCTCCAAACCTGAAAGAAGAATTAGTCGGGGTCACCCGAGGAGTAAACTAACTCATAAGTGGGAATCGGGATCCAACTATCATCGCATGACAACTTGACGGAATCCACTCAAGTCACCACACTCCAGAAGGTATGCGCATGCCTGGCAAGTTTCAGTTCTTTTGAAACTCCCGATGTGTGTTTTTACCCCTAGGACCCAAGTGACCTTGACTGAGCCAACATATCAAAGGGTCCTAGTCAAGTTCAACCCGTCATTATCTTGATTGCATTAGACCCACCCGCAAAAATCCTTGACTGAGCCAAAATGACCGCACGACTGTCCTAACCAATCACATATCCATGCAACAGAAAAGCACTACATAGCTACCGAACACTACGCCTCGGCTAAGCACGACATACGCAGCACGAATACTAAGTAATACTAATCTGAAATGACGGAGGGCTACGACTGGTTTTTGGCGAAAAACCTTTAACGTAATGAACTTGATATCGTTGAAGGAACTGCATAGCCTTTTATAAAAATATAGTGACGAAAACCTTCGCTAAAGAGGTCACTCCCGGTGAAAGGATCTCGGCTCTTTCCCCGTAGAATGAGGTGCAGGATATTCCAACTGAATACCACGATGCAAAGCAAAAGTAATCGGCTATAGTGAAGTTAATGCCCTGACGCAAACTTCTGTTCAAGGGGTCACTCCCGGTGAAGGGATCTCGGCCCTTGCCTCGTCGACTGAGGAGCAGGATATTCCAAATGAATACCACGATGCAAAACAAAAAGTGAACGTCCTTGCAATAACAGCTTTTTGAAAAAGTGTTCCAACAACATCAGAATAGGTTTGTTTATCTTGCATTGATCCGAATCAACGCAGTCCCATCAATTGATCACACCACAAAGAACGAAAATATACTGATGTACGTATATGCCATCCGCATTCGCCACTGGGTCCCGTCATCACCCGTTAGGTTACTTAACTAACGACAGAGCGGAGACTGGACTAGCGCAGATGCAAAACATATACAACATCTACTAATATATATACCAATATATTATATTCGCTCAAGGCGTGATAAGAATGCAACATCACAGAAATGTATAGCATCACAGAACAATACAGATATCTGGAAGCCCCGGGTTTCACAGAGCCGCTGCTGAAACCCGACGTTGCCCTGGTCGTGTGGATAGCCTGTGCAATGAAATCCTAGACCCCTACGGGCGCGGCAAGTCACCTGCCAAAACCTGAAGCGAGGCAGCCCCCTTCAGCACCGTGAATGGACCACCCAGCACTCCACGGAATCCGGTAACTTGGGCACCCCTCCTGGGTCAACCTGTACCCCCTACGAGTGCGGCGAATAGCCCGCCAATCATAGAGTGAAGCCCCCTCCGTCTCAATACCATGAGATGCGGGCCCGTTGCCCTCTAGAACCCGGCTATCCGTGCACCCCTCCGCGGGGCAACCCTAGTACAGAAAGTAAAATATACATACACCGGGTACATCGACCGCAACCAGGTCGTGCCCCAAAAGAATAATACAAACAGGCAGTGACGGCAGTCCACATGTCGGACGCTCGCCCCGCAATATCAAATGTACATATAAAACAAAACTGTACTAACATTGCATCCAGGCTATCCCCCACGACCGATCCGCAACAACACAGCATAAACATAGAACATCAACGTGAAAATCACGTTCGCAAATCCGTCTAACCGGGCTATAGCAGTTAGACGGGATTTACCGATCAAGTGACATTCACGGTCGCAGATATAATGTAAATACTGTGAAATAATGTGTTTAAAAATATCCGATCGATCAAACAATTAACAAGTGGGCCCCCAAGTAATACAGTAGCAGTCACAGAAGATCTGGGCCTAAATTTAATATCCCAAAACCCCCAAAATCAGTCCACAAGGCCACTGTAAAAATTGGACAAAGTGACGTCATTAAAGTGCGGCGGAACCGCGGCCCAAGGGGGGATTTGGCCGCGGTTCCGTGCTTCACTAATCGACTGACTGTGTCGAATTTTCACAGAAGTCTTAGAATATCTTGTACATCAGTTTTCTACAACCTGAAAAAAATTTTGAGCATGAAAAAATTCAACAGAAAACTGATGCATGCAAAAACGCGGTTTTTGGAATTTTGGTCGATCGGAAATGCAAAACACATTAGAACAAGCTAGGTAAGGTTAATGGCGTGGCTCTGATACCATGTTGCGCCACGGCAGCGCCCCGGCCGTCTATCCGAGGCCAAATTGCGGAATCAAAAATTTTCCTTACTCGGAAACTGGCGCTACCGCGGACAATATACCCGGATCGTAACCATTAACCTAATGCTAGCAAACAAGAGATGGGAAGAGAAGTATACCGAGTGATCCGAGTCCTCCGGTCTTCTCGTCATAGTCCCGATCTCCCGCGGAAAGTCTTGTCTCCACATCGTCGCCTCCTCGCCGGAAGGGCACCACATCGCCTGCGTCTTTTACTGGCTCCCGCCTCGATACCGAGGCAACTCGGGCATGAAGCCGGCAACTCGACATGCTCAAGATATGCTGTAGAATGTGTAGTAGATCATGCAAGTCTCATTTGGGGTTTGTAGTTGCCTTGATGGAGGAATGGGGTTAGGAAAAATGGTGCTTTCATTTTTCCAAAACAAGAAGAAGAAGGAGATGAAGAATTCCTCACATAACAAAGATGAACTCTCTCATTCTTTTCTTTCTCTCAAGTGAAGCTTTCTTTCATCTAGTGAGAAGAATATGGTGGAGGAATGAGAATACCAACCATAACAAGAAGGGAGGTGAGTGTAGGATAAAGAGAATGGTGACCATATCCTAAACCTCATCAACACAACCTCACATCAACTCTAATCACAACTAATCAACAAAAAGCAAGTGATGAGAATGGTATCAAAAGATGCTTTCATGATAAATACATTTGCAAGAAAATCCTCCACAATGTGTTATTTGCAAAACTGCAAATAACCCCCTCCATCGGAAAAGTCCGGCCGGGAAAGAACAAAGGAAAACCGGCCGGAACGGAATGCAAACTGGCAACTCCAGAAAACTGGTCCCGTAATAAATTACAGGAAAACCCCTATACTGTGCATACACACCCGCATCTGTATTCCGTCCGGATACAAATGCAATGAGACAAAATCTACAATGTACTAAACTAGGACCGACTTAAGCCAAAGCCGGCTAGTAATATCCGTTCGATCCTGATTCGTGCAATACCGCACGTATCTGATCGAACCCTGCCATATATCCATACGGCCACTAGTACAAACCGTCCGATCCCGATCCGTGCAATACCGTACGTATCTGATCGGACCCTGCCATATCTCCATACGGCCTCTACAGCGTTTCGCCCGAAAGCTTGAGTAACTGAAAGTGTGGTGGACTCTAAAGACTCGTCAATACTATGGTTGTGGATTTAACCACTAGCACGTCAGAGGTATAAGCCAATACGTGACGGGCCACCAGCTATTGACCAAAAGGGACGTCGATGAGCGAACTCATCCTGACACCCTACTGAGCCTGTCAGTGACAATATCCGTACAGTCCGGTCCGTTCGTCTATGAGCATCGCATGGCGGGCCTAGGGGGTTGGTAAAAGTCAGACCCCCAAAAGCGGTACAAGTCGTGTCGGAGTGTAGCCCAGAACGCCCTGAGATACTACTGGAATACCTACCAGTAAATCTCCTGCCTCGGCCGTGGGCTTTGCGTAATGGCTCTCCTAGACACAGCGCAACCTCACCCCCAATACCGGGAGAGACGAACCCCTGAAGATCCGCTCACTGCCTCCATGTGGCTCGGGACTGTACCCAACTAAAACCTGTTTGCACGACTCCTTTGAGCAGTGGTAAGGTAGTAATCAAAGCACAGTGGGAACTCACACGAGACAAATGACGATCGTCAGGTCGATGAACTAACCTGTACACATGTCACTAGGGAACTGCTATCTGACGTCAGGTATAAGACCAACTAGCATGTTCTCGGCGAGTCCTATCCGGTGTACTCATAACCCAATGAGCACCTGTATACATCTTAGGTGAACCAACTGACTGTCACGACCCAAAAATGGCCCGTGACGGCCCTAATACTGCGCAACGCCTAAAGACCCAACGTAGTAAAAGAAAGCCAAACCCAGAAATCTAAACCAAGAAAAAATACGGAAAAGATAATACAAGTTTAGAAACAATTGAAATCGCAACCCAAATTCTTTAAAAGTCTCACTTTCTTTCTTTAAAATTTTAGCAACACCCCATTTTTTATAAAGACTAGTCAATATGAATATAACAGAAGAATAAGGACAGTAGAGAAAAAGCTGCATATATAAAGACACCAAATCCATCATAATACACACTACGTCCTCACCAAGTCTCTATGTCAATAATACAACAGTAGATGGAGAGTACAATACAACGAAGGTACAAAATATAATACGGATAACCGTCTAACCCACCTATGCAAAACGGTACTGTGAGCTGATGCGGTATCTGTAGCAAAAGAAGGTAGCTGGATAGCTGGATAGGGGAATAGCCTGCCTCGACTACTCTGGGGGATAACCTGAAACACCTGTGGCACAACGGGGGTGAGTTGCCAACTCGTGAATAGTATAAAACATATGCAGGTAATCGCAGGAATGTACGTACAGCATGAATCTAAGATATGCGATTACAATAATAATAAATCATGAAATGCTGAAATAGGGAGAGTACACTAGCAGGTACAATCAATATATGAAGCAATGATGGCATGATAGTAGTACGCAATGTCTATGCAATAGAGATATGAGAAAGCAAATATGCAACTATCATAAGGGAACACTACAAGTACTACCAATGTATGAATCTGTGCATAAGATAGGAAATGGCGAGGTATAGGGTGGAATATGCCATTTTCCACGGAAACCTGACGTCGTGGTAGGATCACAGTCCATCAAGATACTCCAATCCCAAATCCTCAAACCGGGCCCCACATTGGGCACTCACATCAAATAAGTCTCACATCTCCTCAATGTACAGTATCGAGTAATCCCCTATATCCCGAATGTACAAATCACCAATCACATAGGTATATCCAATGTCCAAGTCCCAATGAAATCACCTAGTATCCCAAGTCCAATCTCAATATGAATCTAACATCCTAAAGATATATATACATGTACAGAAATAATTATGATGGGGGCAATACACATATATTAGCGTCCCATACAACTAATATTGGTGTAAGGGTATATATAACAACGGCTAAATCCCCTGTCATATATACAAAAAGGGGGTTAAAGAAATATCATGAAACCGTGTGCCAAGCATCGGCACAGAAATCCTCGTATATGGGTCTCCGTCAGTCCGGATCAGCCCACGGGGTCCGTCTGCAGTGTCGGCCCTCGGCCTCGACAGTACAGGTCATCCCGTATCCATCTCTCTACTCTGGCCAGTAGCCTCCAGACAACTGCCAGGTCCAAACAATCACCGGTAGGTACTCGCCCGCCTCCAGGCTCAATCGGCAAACCCATCGATCTTCTTGCCGAGGGGAACCATACCGGGCCCCACCATGTACTCTCATACGGCAACCACACATCGTATGGAGCATAGAATCAGCACCGATAAAACTCATGGGGGACGCTCGAAATATCATATCAAGGAAACCGGGTTGTTCATGTATGCATAATTTCATGAACTCCCTCGGTTCCCAAATCCCGAAAACATCATATAAAATCCAGATAAACAATGCGCAATCCAAGAATAAATATATGAGATATATCTGAATGCGAGCAGGTAAACACAAGTATATAGCTGAACCAGATGTGTGCGAAATCATGATAAGGCACAGCTAAGTAACATCAGTAAATGTGAATATGCGACAACAACTGAATATGTATCTAACATACAGGTGTAGCAAAGTATAGGTATCTACCTATAGGAACTGATGTCGTATACCCCCCTGGGTATAAGTAACATATGTAGGAAATCCCTCCCGGTATAAGTAAAATATGTATGAGGTATACCTGTAGCTGTATCGCAAGTGAAAATATACCTATCACTAAAGGTATGATACACTATAGGTATACCGATAAACTAGATGTCAAGTGTGGTAAGCAATGGTAGCTATAAGGGGTAGTGTGTGACATGACAATTATTGACGGTGTGTGTGTAGCATGCAACCCGTGCTCGTGCAACATGAACCGTCAATAATGTGTGCAGTGTCCTACGGCTGCTAGTCACAGTATATAGCTATATCTAGGAAATACAGTAAATGCGCAATTCTACAATGACGTAGAATGTGCGACAGGAAATTGAATCCTAGCCCAGACGCATAACGCCATGCGGGCGATTCCCCTGTAGATGTTATATCTACTCACCTAAACTCCACGCTGGGTGAATCCTATCACTTGCTTCCCCTGTAGCTGTGTCGGTCTGCAAACCTGCAAGTACGACAAGAAATCACATATAAGTCAAGTATCTCGTGAAACGCGATATCGAATCGAAACGAGAAACTCGCGTCGCGAACTAAGCGCGCGTGTGCACGATACGCTGAATCGTGTGTGTTCGCGTCTAAAACCCATCGCGACACGCCGTGATACGCTGGATCACAGAACCCACTCACGTATCGCGTGTATCGCGCAAACACAACTAAACACAAAAGCGACATATAGTCCCAGATTTTCCTACAGGTACAATATTACAAAACTAGACATGCCAATGATCTAGAAAACACTGCAGAGTACCCTACCCAAAACCCCAAGACCCATCTCCTCTTCCTGGCCGCAAATTGCGACCAGAATCCCAAAATTGGTGGCCTGAACATGGGGTTTGGGGCTCGTGTTCATGTGGTGTTCTCTAGACCTAGGTAGAATGCCCCAGTTTTCTCAATTTTATTCTGCAAGGTCCGGGTCTATAGCAGATCATAAAAGTCACAAATATCGCTTTAAAACACCAATTTTGCACAAAAGGGAAAACTTATGGTGTTTTAGTGTAACCTGGGATTTCTCAGTTGAAGTGGCCTAACTAACACTAAACTAACCTAAGGTAGCTAAACAATTCAACAATTTACCACAATTCCACTTAAACACCATAAACTAGTAAAAAAACTCACAAATAAACACTAATCGACACAAAACCATACACCAAGCAAGTTAGGGATTTGGGGTTCAGAAATATACCCAATTGGACCCTAGTGAGCAGGTGAAGAAGTGTGTGGAGGAGATGAGGCTGCTGCAGTTGCTGCTACTGATGTTGCTGCTCTTGTTGCTGTTGTTTTTGTTGTTGTTATTGTTGCTGTTGTTGTAGTTGTTATTATTGCTGTTGTTGTAGTTGTTGTTGTGTCTGTTGTTGTTATTGTTGTTGATGATGATGATGATCCCTGCAGCTGCTGCTGCTGCCTCTCCCTCTCTCTGTTGCTGCTGCGGCTCTCTCTCTCTCTCTCTTACTCTGTTGCTTCAGCTGCTGCTTCTGCTGCTCTCTCTCTATTGCTTCAGCGGCTGCTTCTGCTGCTCTCTCTCTCAGCAGTGAGTGTGTGTGTGTGTGTGAGTGAGGGAATGAGAGAAAGGAAAAGGAATGAGAGGAGGAATGAGGGAACAAGGCCTAGACCCCCCCTCTCTCTCACTTCCCTCATGATGAGGCATGGCTCACACCATACCTCCCATGCCCCCACCCTCACACAAAGTCAACCATGAAGAAAAGAAATTAAACAAAACCCTTTTTTTTCAATACAAATCAAAATCCTTTTCCTAAAAGCAACCATATCCCTAATTAAAAATAAAACCCTTTTAAAAACTATCATGACACCTAATCAAACATTAAAACTAGATTAGAGAAATGGCTAACCCCAAAATAACCCTAGCTTATCATGCACAAGTGTGTGTGTGCCCAACAAAATTCTAATAAAATATACATTAAATTAGATAAAATATTTAAAACATAATTTGGTAAACTTTTTATTAAAAACTATATATTAAAATATAATTAGCTACAAAACACATTCTAAGGTGTTACAATCTCCCCCCCTTAAAAGAAATTCGTCCCCGAATTTAAAACTTATACTGTTACCTGTACCTTCAAAAGAAGATTAAAATCCTCAAATCTCGCTCGCAGCCTCCCAAGTGACTATCTCACTACACGGCTACGTCCGAGAAAACCCTTCACAGATGGCACGACCTTTGACCGACGTTTCTCCACCTGTCGAGCCATTAACACACATGGCTGCGGGCGAGCGAAAGATCGCGTCCAGCTAAATGGTCTGGTGCCAAATCATGTGAGACGGTCATGAAGGAAATTGTAAAGTATCTTCACAAGGAATACGGGGTGAAAATCCAGAAATCTGGGCGGAAGTGCCAAATTGAAGGCAACAAAACTAACTCGCTTATAGGATCTCAGAAGGACCTAAATCCTGGGACA
Source organism: Agapanthus africanus (assembly GCA_030015575.1). NCBI lineage: Eukaryota > Viridiplantae > Streptophyta > Magnoliopsida > Asparagales > Amaryllidaceae > Agapanthus > Agapanthus africanus. Next base: position 253,370,401 of record JASDDO010000012.1, read on the forward strand.
AGCTTCCCCAAAATCCAACACGTCATTTATCGGAAAGTCCATAGGAATCCATGATTTGCCACTGCACACTCAAGCCTGCGACCAGCACAGTCGCATAAGACATCTGTTTGCAATGGACAGTTCTCATCCTGACATGAACACAACTGGACTATCTCCGAATTCTCTAGGCATAGCTGGGGTCCAAAATCCTACCTACGCAGAGTCAGAAAACAACAGGCTGGCGATCGACACGACCTAACCCCTAAGCCTAAGGGTGGCCAATTAGAGCGTCTCCTGATAACAACTATCGAAGGAGAACCCTAACGATGGCGAGTGACGATCCCAAGCTGCTGACGACCAAACAAAACAACAAACACACAAACTTAACAAACCACTGAGTAAACTGAGTATAACCGGATGACAAGAATCCGAATGGAGTCGCACCCTAACCAAAATTAGGTGGAAACCATAACGAAATTCGTGGAGATCTGCTCCCATTCCTGCTTCGGAACGGTAAAAGGTTGCAAGTCTCCAGCCGGCCCCAGATGCTCGACCCAAAGCACACAACAAGACAGACACTTGAAACGAAACCTGAAACTTCTCCTTACATTCCTGTCCACTTGTAACTATCTCACAAGTCACGCCAAAGCTGGTGGAACTGGAATGCATATAGAGAGTTGACAGATGTGCATACCCTAGGATTACACGTCTCTACCCGATGAAACCAGGTACACGAACGCGTCCCTAACTTAGCACACCCTTGTCACAATCAAGGTCTTCGAATCATTACCCAGCCGAATATGCTCAAGTACCTCTGACGTACGAGCTTCGACGGGCAGTGTCTCGCGAAAACGACTTAAGAAAAGTGGTCGGGCGCAGACATGAGCAAGCTGTCCCCTCCGTAGAGACGAACTAAGCTATACTCGACGATCACACAAGAACTGTAAATCTGCAGAAGACCATCACAACAATCCAAATCTGCTGCAGGAAGATGTGTATTAAGCTCTGGTGGTCCGTGGAAAATCTGACACGACTCTCAAACAAGAAGTGTCTCCAAACTTCCAACGCAAAACCACCGCGGCCATCTCCAGATCATGAGTGGAATATCCTCCTCGTACTTCCTCCAAATGTAGGGAAAGCAAAAGCGATATCTCTATAGTGTCACCTCAGTACACCCTCGAGCCCACTCAAGAAACATTACAGTTAAACAACGAAGTCGCCCGAACCGAAAGCAAAGAAGGACTGATGCAGTTGCTAACTGAATCTTCGACTGCTGAAAACTCCGTACACATGCCTCAGTCCAAAGGAAAGAAACCTCCTTTTTGGTCAATTCAGTCGACGGTGCAGCACTACTCTAGCAATCCTGCATGAACGGCGGTAAAACCCTGCTAAGCCCAACAATCTGCGGATCTCCGTCCGGCACACAAGTCTGGACTTAAGCCGTACGGTCACAATCTCTCTCGAAACCATACGAAACCGTCTCCCGTGACTACAAGACCTAGGAGTCAACACAAAACAAGCCTGAAGAAACACTCTGAGGATTTAGCAAACTGCTGGTGCTCTCCCAGCATCTGCATAACAAATCCTCAAGTGCTACTCCTGTCCCTCAAGACACATTAAAATAGACCAGAGTGTCGTAAATAACACGACAGAAACTGGTCGAGGAACGGCCTGCAGAAATCTGGTTCATCATATCAACGAATGCTGCTAGGGCGACAGTGAATCCAACGACTCACAAAAACACACAAAGCCGTAGCACGCATAAGGCAGTCTTCGGCATGCCGTCACTCCGAAGCCGCAATAATGATGACCTGATCCCAAACACACTTAGAAAATGTCTCGCACTCTGGAGCTGATCGGAGAAAATCGTCACGGCGAGATGAAGGATACCTATCCGCACCGTAAGCCGGTTCAATTGACGATCCGTCGATACGCAACCCTAAACTGCCGTCTTTCTCCTTGACGAACAGAATTAGGAGCTTCCAAAAGCGAAACACTCAGACGCACAAAACTCTCCCCAAACCACAACTCTGCAGCTGATCCTTAAGCTCCCTCAGCTTCGCCGGTTCATCTGGAACAACGTCGGAAAAACTCTCGCACGAAAGGAACCCGGTCCAACGATCCCCCGGTGGCTCTGGTATCACGAATGAACGTCAAGAATCCACGACATCTCCTCAGTAGCCGACTAGCTAAACAGGCTGAATTCAAGCTGTAAGAGGCGGCACAACTATCCACCTGTACAACAAGAACTGACTTGCCGGGGAAAACAAAACCTATCTTGCTCCCACATGGTAGTCCACAGACGCCTAACACGTAGCCGACCAGTCCGTGCCCAGGAGAACGTCAAATCCAACATCTCTAGAAGGATCAAAACGACGGACGAATCTCTACCTCCTATTCGATTGGCACGAAACTGAAATACGTGTCGCGCAACAAAAGGATCGCTGACAGAAGTTAGCACAACTACGACTAATCTACCCAACCACAGTACAAGCAAGAAACAAGTAAATACACCAAGAGAAAATAAAATATAACTCAAGGGTACCTGAAAACTCCACATTGGACGTCTGCGCGTCCCGATGAGTAGAAGCAAACTCCTGTGTCTGCCCTCTACTCGCAGCTGGATGAACTCCTCTGGTAGCCTGAGCCCTCTGAGCAAACCTTCCATGTCCACGGCCTCTCTGGAAGCGATCATGACGAGGTGCTAAGGAACAATCCCTGACGAAGTGCTGAAGGCTTCCGCATCGAAAACATCCACGTGCTGACTGCTGACCATCCTGGGGATGAGAGCTGAACGACTGTCCTCGTCCTAAGCCTCTGCTATTCCCGCGACGGCCATGAAATCTGTCTCGACGACCGAACCTCTGTCTCTGGGCTGGTACGCTGGTACGAGTCCTCCACTGTCCTGGAACTCTCTGAGCCTCTGAAATATGTGCCTCGTCAACTGGGGCTGCAACCACTGGTGCTATGTAGGTGACGGACTGCTGCATGCTGATCGCAAGGGATAGGTGAGTAACGGGGGTGACAACCTCCTGTCGTAGCTCCCGAACGACGTCAACTAAAGAACTCATCGTCTGGCGGAACTCCTGCATCTCTACCAAAAGTCTATCCATAGTATAGATCGTAGGCTGCTCCGTCTGCACCTGTGCAACTAGAGTGCCATCCTGGTCAGTACTCGTCTCACCCGAGCTAACTCTGACCTCGGCCCTCGCTGCATCGCTCTGAGTCCCCATAGTCATCGGCGGCAAGGCTATAAATAGATATAAAATGAGATTCGATAAGAATGAGGAAATCGGATCTCAAGGATATGAATCATCAAGGAAGGAATGTCAAGCAATTTTGTACTTAGGTCACTTAATGCAAGGTACCGCGCTGTGAGTATGCTGCAGACATACACACACTACGTTACTCTGCTTAAGCTACCTACTCCATCATACTAAGGTCATCCTACACTCCGAAAGATAAAACCTAACGCTCTGATACCAACTTTGTCACGACCCAAAAATGGCCCGTGACGGCCCTAATACTGCGCAACGCCTAAAGACGCAACGTAGTAAAAGAAAGCCAAACCCAGAAATCTAAACCCAGAAAAAATACGGAAAAGATAATACAAGTTTAGAAACAATTGAAATCGCAACCCAAATTCTTTAAAAGTCTCACTTTCTTTCTTTAAAATTTTAGCAACACCCCATTTTTTTATAAAGACTTGTCAATATGAATATAACAGAAGAATAAGGACAGTAGAGAAAAAGCTGCATATATAAAGACACCAAATCCATCATAATACACACTACGTCCTCACCAAGTCTCTATGTCAATAATACAACAGTAGATGGAGAGTACAATACAACGAAGGTACAAAATATAATACAGATAACCGTCTAACCCACCTATGCAAAACGGTACTGTGAGCTGATGCGGTATCTGTAGCAAAAGATGGTAGCTGGATAGCTGGATAGGGGAATAGCCTGCCTCGACTACTCTGGGGATAACCTGAAACACCTGTGGCACAACGGGGGTGAGTTGCCAACTCGTGAATAGTATAAAACATATGCAGGTAATCGCAGGAATGTACGTACAGCATGAATCTAAGATATGCGATTACAATAATAATATATCATGAAATGCTGAAATAGGGAGAGTACACTAGCAGGTACAATCAATATATGAAGCAATGATGAAATGATAGTAGTACGCAATGTCTATGCAATAGAGATATGAGAAAGAAAATATGCAACTATCATAAGGGTACACTACAAGTACTACCAATGTATGAATCTGTGCATAAGATAGGAAATGGCGAGGTATAGGGTGGAATATGCCATTTTCCACGGAAACCTGACGTCGTGGTAGGATCACAGTCCATCAAGATACTCCAATCCCAAATCCTCAAACCGGGCCCCACATTGGGCACTCACATCAAATAAGTCTCACATCTCCTCAATGTACAGTATCGAGTAATCCCCTATATCCCGAATGTACAAATCACCAATCACATAGGTATATCCAATGTCCAAGTCCCAATGAAATCACCTAGTATCCCAAGTCCAATCTCAATATGGATCTAACATCCTAAAGATATATATACATGTACAGAAATAAATATGATGGGGGCAATACACATATATTAGCGTCCCATACCACTAATATTGGTGTAAGGGTATATATAACAACGGCTAAATCCCCTGTTATATATACAAAAAGGGGGTTAAAGAAATATCATGAAACCGTGTGCCAAGCATCGGCACAGAAATCCTCGTATATGGGTCTCCGTCAGTCCGGATCAGCCCACGGAGTCCGTCTGCAGTGTCGGCCCTCGGCCTCGACAGTACAGGTCATCCCGTATCCATCTCTCTACTCTAGCCAGTAGCCTCCAGACAACTGCCAGGTCCAAACAATCACCGGTAGGTACTCGCCCGCCTCCAGGCTCAATCGGCAAACCCATCGATCTTCTTGCCGTGGGGAACCATACCGGGCCCCACCATGTACTCTCATACGGCAACCACACATCGTATGGAGCATAGAATCAGCACCGATAAAACTCATGGGGGACGCTCGAAATATCATATCAAGGAAACCGGGTTGTTCATGTATGCATAATTTCATGAACTCCCTCGGTTCCCAAATCCCGGAAACATCATATAAAATCCAGATAAACAATGCGCAATCCATGAATAAATATATGAGATATATCTGAATGCGAGCAGGTAAACACAAGTATATAGCTGAACCAGATGTGTGCGAAATCATGATAAGGCACAGCTAAGTAACATCAGTAAATGTGAATATGTGACAACAACTGAATATGTATCTAACATACAGGTGTAGCAAAGTATAGGTATCTACCTATAGGAACTGATGTCGTATACCCCCCTGGGTATAAGTAACATATGTAGGAAATCCCTCCCGGTATAAGTAAAATATGTAGGAGGTATACCTGTAGCTGTATCGCAATTGAAAATATACCTATCACTAAAGGTATGATACACTATAGGTATACCGATAAACTAGATGTCAAGTGTGGTAAGCAATGGTAGCTATAAGGGGTAGTGTGTGACATGGCAATTATTGACGGTGTGTGTGTAGCATGCAACCCGTGCTCGTGCAACATGAACCGTCAATAATGTGTGCAGTGTCCTACGGCTGCTAGTCACAGTATATAGCTATATCTAGGAAATACAGTAAATGCGCAATTCTACAATGACGTAGAATGTGCGACAGGAAATTGAATCCTAGCCCAGACGCATAACGCCATGCGGGCGATTCCCCTGTAGATGTTATATCTACTCACCTAAACTCCACGCTGGGTGAATCCTATCACTTGCTTCCCCTGTAGCTGTGTCGGTCTGCAAACCTGCAAGTAAGACAAGAAATCACATATAAGTCAAGTATCTCGCGAAACGCGATATCGAATCGAAACGAGAAACTCGCGTCGCGAACTAAGCGCGCGTGTGCACGATACGCTGAATCGTGTGTGTACGCGTCTAAAACCCATCGCGACACGCCGCGATACGCTGGATCACAGAACCCACTCACGTATCGCGTGTATCGCGCAAACACAACTAAACACAAAAGCGACATATAGTCCCAGATTTTCCTACAGGTACAATATTACAAAACTAGACATGCCAATGATCTAGAAAACACTGCAGAGTACCCTACCCAAAACCCCAAGACCCATCTCCTCTTCCTGGCCGCAAATTGCGGCCAGAATCCCAAAATTGGCGGCCTGAACATGGGGTTTGGGGCTCGTGTTCATGTGGTGTTCTCTAGACCTAGGTAGAATGCCCCAGTTTTCTCAATTTTATTCTGCAAGGTCCGGGTCTATAGTAGATCATAAAAGTCACAAATATCGCTTTAAAACACCAATTTTGCACAAAAGGGAAAACTTATGGTGTTTTAGTGTAACCTGGGGATTTCTCAGTTGAAGTGGCCTAACTAACACTAAACTAACCTGAGGTAGCTAACCAATTCAACAATTTACCACAATTCCACTTAAACACCATAAACTAGCAAAAAAACTCACAAATAAACACTAATCGACACAAAACCATACACCAAGCAAGTTAGGGATTTGGGGTTCAGAAATATACCCAATTGGACCCTAGTGAGCAGGTGAAGAAGTGTGTGGAGGAGATGAGGCTGCTGCAGTTGCTGCTACTGATGTTGCTGCTCTTGTTGCTGTTGTTTTTGTTGTTGTTATTGTTGCTGTTGTTGTAGTTGTTATTGTTGCTGTTGTTGTAGTTGTTGTTGTGTCTGTTGTTGTTATTGTTGTTGATGATGATGATGATCCCTGCAGCTGCTGCTGCTGCCTCTCCCTCTCTCTGTTGCTGCTGCGGCTCTCTCTCTCTCTCTCTTACTCTGTTGCTTCAGCTGCTGCTTCTGCTGCTCTCTCTCTATTGCTTCAGCTGCTGCTTCAGCTGCTGCTTCAGCTGCTGCTTCTGCTGCTCTCTCTCTCAGCAGTGAGTGTGTGTGTGTGTGTGAGTGAGGGAATGAGAGAAAGGAAAAGGAATGAGAGGAGGAATGAGGGAACAAGGCCTAGACCCCCCCTCTCTCTCACTTCCCTCATGATGAGGCATGGCTCACACCATACCTCCCATGCCCCCACCCTCACACAAAGTCAACCATCAAGAAAAGAAATTAAACAAAACCCATTTTTTTCAATACAAATCAAAATCCTTTTCCTAAAAGCAACCATATCCCTAATTAAAAATAAAACCCTTTTAAAAACTATCATGACACCTAATCAAACATTAAAACTAGATTAGAGAAATGGCTAACCCCAAAATAACCCAAGCTTATCATGCACAAGTGTGTGTGTGCCCAACAAAATTCTAATAAAATATACATTAAATAAGATAAAATATTTAAAACTTAATTTGGTAAACTTTTTATTAAAAACTATATATTAAAATATAATAGCTACAAAACACATTCTAAGGTGTTACACTGACACCAGTGGCTTGTGAGACCGGCCACCGCCCCTCGTCGGGGTCTCGACTGTATTCACTAGTTTACTCTGGAGAATCGATGCCCTGTCTCGAAACTCCCACGACTAGGGACCTTTTAAGGATGTGCTTATGGACCACCAGCTCTCACGTATATGATCGCCATCATACTGCCGGCAGTCAAGCAAGAATCCTAGGGGCTCTATCAATGTGTAATAGCGACATGTCAGGTCACCTAAAGCAGTACACGATGATAAAGGTAAACCAGATATCATACTATCATCTCGAGTAAGACTGTCCTACCGGGATAGGTCCTCCCTCAATCATTGCAATCACGTGCATGTGATCCAATAATTGACTCTGAGGGCACTATCTCCAACAGCATATACTCACAGTAGGATCGGGATCCAAATATCATCGCGTAATAAAACCGAAGGAATCCTACCAGAATCATCACACTCCAAATGGTATGCAGCGCTAGCAAGTTTCAGTACTTATGAAACTCCCGATGTGGATTTTTGCCCCATGCTCTTATGACCTTGACTAAGGCCAACAAATCATAAGTCACATGTCAAGTTCTACCCGTCGTTATCCAGGTTAATTTGAACCCACCCATATATACCCTTGACTATGGCCAACAAGGCAATACGATTGTCCCAAACCAACGCATTCTATCTATGCAACATATGAATACCTACCAGCTACCAAACACTGTGCCTTGACTAAGGCCAACAAACACAGCTTGAATACTGTTGAATATTCATATGAAACGACGGAGGGCTACGGATGGTTTTGGCGAAACCATGAACGTAGTGAACTTGATATAATCGATTGAACGAGATAGCTTTTAGAAGGAGTGGCTCAAGCTCCGCATTTAAAAGTTAGTTTTGAAAAGAACCGAGTGGTTTTTCGAAAGTGTTCCAACGATTTTAACTTGGTTTATTATCTTGCATTAGTTCTTTTAATCCGTGATATTCTTGCATTAGTTCTTTTAATGCGTCCCATCATTTAAATCCTACCATTGCAGAAAACAACCAAAATATGACGTATGCTTATGCCATTCGCATTCGCCACGGGGCCCCGTCATCACCCGTTAGGTTACTTAACTAACGACAGAGCGGGGGCTGGGCTAGCGCGGCTGTAAAACATAAGCAACGCCTAAATAGTTATAAATATAGCAATGATAGACATTACAGATCACAGATGAATACATTGGATATACTAGGAATCCGCAATCCGTTCGAGCCTGCAACGAAAAGCGGATTACACGGTCGCGGTGAATAGCCAAAACCCCACCCAAGACCCCTACGGGTGCGGCAAACTACCCGCCAAGTACTCGGCAGTTTGTGCACCCCTCCATGGGTCTATCCTAGGAGCAAAAACAGTAAAAAGAATTATACAATGACGGCTACAACCCCGACCCGGTTGTGCGGCCAAACAAATAATAATATTACATCAATTTACATATTACAAATGAATGAAAGAAAAACAAAAGCTCATCTCACATCCACCCCGGCTATTCACCCACGACAGTCCAACACATTCATATACACATTCCAATATCAAACACAGAACACTGAGATGTATAACCCCGACTAATCGACTTATAGCGATTAGCCGACGTTCAATACATACAAACATCATAGATATAACCAATATAGTCCAAGTGTAGTGAAGTTCGGAAAAAAAATACGGAATTATAGGCCCCCAAAAACAAATTTCTATTCTGGAAAATCTGGGCACATATAATATATCTTAAAAGTCCTAAAACCAACACAGAGATACACTGCACCAAAATCGAGGCAGAGAGGAGACAAGACGGCCGTGGATCCGCGGCGACATAGCTTGCTGTCGCCGCGGAAACGCGGTCGTTTGGTCAGATCTCTGGCTCGTTTTTGGTGGTTATCTTTAAAAAACCCTGAGATAATTTTTGGTATATAACAAATTTTGTTTTGACCAGAAATTTTTTTAACAGAAACTAGGGTTTTTGAAAAGTTTGGTTTTTGGATTTTTCGGTTCCGAACTTCGTTACACTTCACTACCTAGCTAGTTTAAGTTTAGTTAGGCTCTGATACCACTGTAAGTCCACGTTGCGACCCCCGGTTCTTACGGGGAGGCGGAAACGGTATAAAAATCAAATTTTTAGCGCATGGGGCAACATGGACTAACAAAGTCGGGATCTTTTCTAAACTAAACTAGAAAACAAGCTAAAGAGAGTTAGCTACTCGGAAAGATGGTTATACCAAACTTGAACTCCTTCTTCTTCTAACTTTTGTAGAGGTTGATGGTTTTTCCTTGTTGCCTTCTCCCGTCAAAGATGGATCCACCTGAGGGTTCAACCTTCGGGCTCTTTCTCGAACTTTGAGAGAACTAGAATCTTCGGCTTGCTGAATCTTTGATCCTAGAGTGAGTAGAGAGTGTCTAAGGGGTGCTTTTCTTTTAAGGAGAGGGATTCTCAACACATGAGAAAGATTCTCCTTTTGCTAGAGGAAGAAGAAGATGAAGTGAGGAGAGAGAAGCTAAATGATAGAATGAGCTCTCTTTTTCTTTCTTGCAACCATATGACAAAAGAAAAAGAATTATCAAATTAATAATAATAATGAAAATGAAATAGTTGATGGAAGGTTTAGGAATGACCATTATCATTTCAAACATTAAATGGTTTTGCAAGAATCAAAAAGCATCTTTCTTTTGTAATGATGATGGTCAAAACTTCAACCATGGTCAACAAGTCAACCATGGTCAACTAGTCAACAAAAACCAACCATGACACAATTTCATTTTATTAATATTATTAATTGATATAACATAAATCCATTAGGGTTTGGAAAAAGACGACTGTCAACTGTGCATACGCACCCGTTCCGAAACCCTAATGAAAATCCTCTTCCTCCTCCTCAAACAACTGTGCATACACACCTGCATTCTTGTTCCGAGGAACATGAATACTGAGAGATAAAAGCAACCCCAAAACATATACCAGTATCTGACTCAAACCAGAGCCAGCCAGTAATATCCGTCCGGACTCCAAACGTGCACAAGTGCGCGGATGAGAACGAACCCTGTCGCAAAACCATGCGACCTCTACTCTGTTTTGCCCAGAGGCGAATACCCTCTGTGTGGGACTCTAAAGACTCGACACTACGGTGGCAGTGGGTTTAACCACAGACCGCAAGCGGCACTAGCTGTGCGTAACGGTCCCCAGGTAGATGCCGACAAGAAGGCTGACGAGGTGAACCCCATCTGAACTCCTACTGAGTCTGAATGTGACAGTCTCCGTACAGTCCGGTCTGTTTGTCCAATACATCGCATGTCGGGCCTAGGGGGCGGTAAAACGTCAGTCCCCTAATAGCGGTACAAGTCGTGTCGGAGTGAAGCCCAAAACACCCTGAGATAACACTGGAAGCCTACCAGTATATCTCGCTTGCCCTGTCCAGGGACTACTCGTGTAATGGCTCTCCTAGACACAGCGCGATGTCAACCCCCAATACCGGGAGAGACGAATCCTGTCTAACCGTCACTGCCTCCAAGTGCTTCGGGACTGTACCCAACTATTACCCGTTTGCACGACTCTTTTGAGCCGTGGTAGGGTAGTAATCAAAGTACAGTTGGAACACACTCGAGGCGAAGTGCCAGTGTCAAGTCAGCGGACTAAGCTGTACTTATGTCACCTGGGAACTGATAACTGACGATAGGTATAATACCAACCTGTCAGTTCCCGACGAGTCCTGTCCAGTGTACTCGTAACCCAACGAGCACCCGTATACTATCTCCAGTACGACGTACTGATGGCTGTGGGACAGACCATCTCCCACACTGGGATGAGAAGCGCATACGCTAGTCTACTCCGGAGTATCGATGCCCTGTCTCGATGGTCCTGCGACTAGGGACCTGTATAAGGATGTGCTTATAGATTACCCAGCCCCCACTAGTGTGACTGCCATCACAACGCTGGTAATCAAGCAAAGATCCTAAGGGCTCCACTAATGCGTATAAGTGATATACTGAAATAAACACAAGTACACATTGAAGTAGAATCAAACCAAGTAGCATACTACTATATTGAGCAAGATTGTTTATACAAGGTGAATATCCCAAGTTCCATTAAGTAATATACAAACTAGTATGATACAGTAATGGCCTCTAGGGCATATACACTAACAATCAAGTCCCTGTACGAACCTCTTCCCCATCTTCTCTTCGGTAACCACCAAATACGGAGCATATCGGGATAACTGTGTAAACTGGATGTCATACTCAGACACCGTCATCCCAGGTGTCTTGACTAAGGCCTCGAAGCTACGAGCTCTGGCGTCACGAACGCTCTCTGGGAGGAAACGAGCTAGAAAGACCGCTGTAAACTCGGCCCAAGTCATAGGCGGTAGACCTGCAGCTCGACCTCTCAAGACTGACTCCCACCATGTCTGCGCGAGACCCTCTAGTCGGAAACTCGCAAGCTCTACCCATCGATCATCCGAACATCTCAGCGAACGGTAGATCCTGGCTAAACTGTCAAGGAACGTCTGTGGGTCCTCCGCTGCCTCGGTGCCGGTGAATACTGGAGGTCTCAGCCTCATGAAATCCTGTAGTGAAACCGGAATGGCCACGGTGGTAGTAGTAGGAGCAGGTATCATGTTTGTCTGTGATGTAGTAGGTACGTCATCCGGCCTCGGTGTACGACTGGCTGCAACTAGGGATCCTACCATCTGACGTAGCTCCTGCATGCCCCCCATCATCTGTCGCAACTCCTCCATACCAGTCTCGAGCCCATCCATACGGCCTGGGGAAGGTGGATCGGTCTGTCCCTGCGGCGTAGGCATACCACCCTGCTCAGTCCTAGTCTCGGACGAGCCAACTCGAATCTCGTCTCGGGCGGCAGCCCTCTGTGCCCTCGTAGCCTTCGGCGGCATAGTGGCTGGTACAGAAAAAGGATAATAAGAACAGTGCAATAGAATCATAGGATACACGGAATTTAAGAAGGAATTTCAAGCAAGTATCCTAAAGTCACTTAGGCGGAGTACCGTATCGCAAGTATGCCGCGGACATACATACGCTACGTTATCCTACTTAAGTCACTTACTCCATCTACCAAGGGTCATCCTACACTCAAAAAGGTAAAACCTATCGCTCTGATACCAACTTTGTCACGACCCACAGTGTACGGACGTGACTGGTACTTAAGTTTACGAAACGTCTCAAGGCGTCCGTAAAATAAGTAAGCCAAAGCCCAGAACCAAAACCAAATAAGCAAAAGAGTGAAGAAAACCCAATCAATTGAAAGCGAGTTTATCAAATAAGTCATATAAAACCCTTTTTAAAAACAATATCAATTTTTCCGAAAATTTCGGCAGAGTCTCCTTTGTAAATACTGGCCCCCAAAATGGGTACAACAAGAATATAAATGAATCCAACAAATATGGCATCCCCAAGCTGGTGCTAGCTCTTCGCCACAGGGCGGTCACAAATCCCACGCAATGTAAAGCAACAACATGCGAAATAATCATAATGAAGCATAAGAAAAACAGCATGTCGACTTAAGTGAGCTCGACCCCAAAATACAGCATAAAAGTCCACAAACCTCACAGTCTCATCCCTAGGTCAATATACAACAATACTGGTAGATACAGTAGATGGAGTACTCTAGATACACAGAATATACAAGGTGGTGCAAAAATAATAATATAACCCACCTAAGAGCAAAACCTTGAGTCCAGGCAAAAGAAGCAAGTGCGCCCGCCGCTACTGCACTGACGGAGCGGACCTGAAAAAGGCTATGGCACAACGGGGGTGAGTTGCCAACTCGTGAGTAATAAATAACATCTACACAGGCTATCGTATGCATGCACACAAGCATCCTAGCATCTAAATACTGGTAAGGCAGGACATAATGGCAAGTATGTATGCAATATGAATATACTAGCAGGTATGAATGCAATGCGAGTCAACTCGTGATCTGAATGTGTAAGTATAAGAAATCATGTTTTTCCTTTTAAGAATCTCTTTTGAAATACCAGCACAATACCAATAGAATCAACAAGAACCTGTGTCCAGCAACGACACCTCAAAACTATCACAAATCTCATATATCCCTGTCATAGTATCTCTGGCCTCAGCCATCCGGCTGACCCAGCTCAATATCAAAATCTCATCATCTCGCGGCCACGGTCGGTATCCTCTGGATATCCGCCGTGCCAAACAGTCACCGGTAGATAATCCGTCCCCTGCCATGCTCAACGTCAACACCACATTCATCTTGCCCCGGGGTACCATACCGGGCCCACCATGTACCCGTGACTGTTCCTCCACTCCTCGACACGGATCTCGAAAACCACAGCAAACTCATGGTGGACGACACTTTACATCACTAGAAAACCGCAATTACATATTTTAAAAACATAATAAGTTTAGAAATTTTGCGGCTTTCCCCCGAAATCCAGAAATATCATAAAATCTCAAGAAATCCTCATAAGTGCATATATCAATGGTGATGAATGGATATGATATCAATAATTAAGCTACGATGTATGATTAATAGACTAGGCATGAACAAATAATATGATGAGGTACATGCACATGAATGGCAATCCTACGATTTCATTTTAAGGAATTAAAGGCAATAGCACAGGTTTAAGCATCAATTAGTAAAAGGTTTCAAATTATAGGTTATCTAGTGTGGTGGCATGGCAATTACCAGGGCGTGTGTGTAAGCATGAATAGTGCTCGTGCTGCATATAAAAACCCTGGCAATGGTGCAGGTGTCCTATAAAATGGGTTCGCATATGTATGTCATTATAAGGCATGGATGCAGCAAATAATCATATAAGTATTACAACCCTAATTACTAATATCACTAAGAATCTTTTAAGTTACTAAAACTATCGGGCGGCTTGCGCCATCCAACGATAGTCCCCCGTAGATGTTACATCTACTCACCGGAATTCCTAGCTAGTCACGTCCAATCACCGCCTTCCCCTTTCGTGCCGCGTCTGACGTCTCCGCGACCGAACCTGGAATTTACATCAATACCAAACATAAGGTTACATATCAAGAACGACGCAAAACCCAAACGAAAACACTAATGTTCACAAGCTAGGTACAACGTGCACAAGGTGCGCGGAACACACGCGAAAATCGCAAAAACTGCAAAAATCGCCGATTTGGTCGTCCGGCAAAACTAAAACCCGTTTACACAAGAATCCGCACTCACGCATCCTAAATGTCATAGGATACGCTAAAAATTTCATCAAGACATCGCAATTAATTCATCACAATATTTTAGTAAAAACTAGTAAGCACAAAAGACATCCAAAATCGTGCAAACTTCACGGATTTGCGATAAAGTGCACACAACCTCGCGCAAACACCCAAGTTAACCATAGATAGCCACTGCATTAGTTTTAAACCATTAGCAATGCTTAAAAACCTAATTTCCATAAACAAAACCTTTCTTGATTTTCATAATTAGCAATTTCAATGCAAAACTAAACATGACAATACCAATTTAACACTAATTTGAAGCCCTCACAAATAAAGTAACCTCATTAATTTAGATTAGCAACAACTAGATATCAAAATAGATTCAATTAAATAAATAAGGGTTTCTAAACCTTAGTTAAACTCTAACCATAAACTTTTAAAAAACTAGATTAGAACTAACACTAAATTAACACTACAACAATTTAACTTAAGAAACTTAACCAAAAGAATTTAATTAGCAAGAATTTATACCTCAACTAGAGATCTAGCAAGAATAATTTTCCTCCAAAGCTGCCATTTTTCTCCAAGATTTAAACCAATTTTTGCTTGAAAAGAGATAGAATAAGGTTTTGTGTTGAATTTGTGAAGAAAACTAGGGATTTCGGTGGATTTTTTTGATGAAATTGGAGCAAAAGGAGATGGGGGAAAATGGGGACCTGCACAAATCTGAGGCTCGGCCAGGGAAAAGGAGGGAGGGGAAAGTGAGGAATTGGAGTTGGAAAAACTAAAGTCAAAGCTCTCACATGTCACTCAAAACCCATACCTACATTACTATATTTTAATCCTAACCAAAACAATTCATTCACAATAGATAAAATCAAAGTGAGGCAAGCAAATTTCTGGACCTGATCATGGTGGGGCCGGCCTAGAGGGAGTAGGGGTGAGTGTGAGTGGATACAAAAAGGTTTTATGCAAAAAGAACCCCCACAAGTCCAAAATTGCAAGTTTTAGCTTAAAATTCATTAAATTTCGTTTTCCATAATAAAAATTAGTTAAAACTCAAAATAAAATACTAAAAATTTATGTTGCAACTAGATTTTAATTAACATAATTTTAAAGATTAAAATTAGCCCAAAAAATTTTGTATTTATCGCTAATTTAATGTATTTTCATACCGGCTTAAAATAATATTAAAAAATTGAAAAATTAGGGAAAATTTTTAAACGACCAGAATTTCATAAGTAACTCATTAGCTACTAAAAACAAGCAATTACCTATCCATTTTAGGTATAATTAGTCCTAAACTGCAAAATAACAAAAAAGACGGTTTTCGGAAAATACCGAATTTTCACCGATTTTCAGGAAAACTCCAAAACGGCTTTTCAAGACGCTACTGATGGAGAATCCAATAAACTGTGGATCTTCGTAGTGATACGGAGTGTCCTGGAGAAATACAAAGGTGATTTAGGATTGCCGAAGAAATACTTGGTTTGGTCGTGAAAAGCAGTCGCAATTTCCTTTGCCCTTTTACTGATCCCTTGATATGTCTTTACTTAATACCTTCTGTACACCATCGTTATGCTAATTGTTTTTCTTCATTCCCCAACGTTCGGCACCAGCCGAAGGTTTGGAAGAAGACTATCCAATTTGCGTAATAGGTGTACTATCTCCTAAACCAAGGAGTACTCACAACCTGAGAGAATGTAAAAGGAAAAGACAACTGAATAGTCCTATTCGTTTTCTCCAGAACCGGAAACCATCCTCGAATAAATTCCTTCAAGTTCGTATATAACCATACGATGGTTTTGTCCAATGGAAGTGGACGTTCGTAGTAATACGGGATGTCCTGGAGAAAAGGGTAAAAGTAGGAGTGGCAATGAGGTTTGCAACTCTGATAATCCAAAAGCCAGTGTTTAAGAAGGTTCGGTTAATCTTGGTCACTGAGTCATAGTCTAGGGTCGGGTCATGGTCGCTGCCAAAGGGAGAGAGAAAAGAAACACTCAGCGTTCACTCTAACCTAGATCAGAATGGTTATCACTTTATCTAATCAGGAAACCTCCCACTTTACCGTCAAATTCTCCTCCAAACCAGAAAGAAGAATTAGTCGGAATCACCCTAGGAGTAAACCAACTCATCAGTGGGAATCGGGATCCAACTATCATCGCATGATAACGTGACGGAATCCGCTCACGTTATCACACTCTAGAAGGTATGCGCATATCTGGCAAGTTTCAGTTTCTTTAGAAACTCCCGATGTGATTTTTGCCCCATGCTCTTATGACCATGACTTTGGCCAACATATCATAAGTCACATGTCAAGTTCTACCCGTCATTCTCCAGGTTAATTTGAACCCACCCGTACCTACCCTTGACTTTGGCCAACATGGCAGTACGACTGTCCCAAACCAACGCATCTATCTATGCTGCATATGAATACCCAATAGCTACCAATCACTGTGCCTTGACTTTGGCCAACATACACAGCTTGAATACTATTGACTATCCATATGAAACGACGGAGGGCTACGAATGGTTTCTGGCGAAAACCTTTAACGTAATGAACTTGATATCGTTGAAGGAACCGGATAGCTTTTTAAAAATATAGCGACGAAAACCTTTGCTAAAGAGGTCACTCCCGGTGAAGGGATCTCGGCTCTTTCCCCGTAGAATGAGGTACAGGATATTCCAACTGAATACCACGATGCAAAGAAAAAGTAAACGACTATAGTGAAGTTATTGCCCTGACGCAAACTTCTGTCCAAGGGGTCACTCCCGGTGAAGGGATCTCGGCCCTTGCCTCGTCGACTGAGGTGCAGGATATTCCAACCGAATACCACTGTGCAAAACAAAAGAAAATGCCCTTGCAATAACAGCTTTTTGAGAAAATGTTCCAACATCAGAATAGGTTTTTTTAGCTTGCATTGATCCGAATCAATGCAATCATATCAATTGATCACACCAATAAAGAACAAAAATAATGATGTACGTATATGCCATCCGCATTCGCCACTGGGTCCCGTCATCACCCGTTAGGTTACTTAACTAACGACAGAGCGGGGACTGGACTAGCACGAATGCAAAACATATACAACATTTACTAGTATATATATCAATATATAATATTCTTTTAAGGCGTGATAAAAAGCAACATCACAGAAATGTAATAAGCAGCATAGAACAATACGGATATCTGGGATCCCCGGGTTTCAAGAGCCGCTACTGAAACCCGACGTTCCCCTGGTCGTGTGGATAGCCTGTGCAATGAAATACTAGACCCCTACGGGCGCGGAAAGTTACCCGCCAAGACCTGAAGCGAGGCATCCCCCTTCAGCAACGTGAATGGACCACCCAGCACTTCACGGAATCCGGTAACTTGGGCACCCCTCCTGGGTCAACCTGTACCCCCTACGAGTGCGGCGAATAGCCCGCCATTTCCACAGTGAAGCCCCTTCCGTGTCAAAGTCATGAGATGCGGGCTCGTTGCCCTCTAGAACCCGGCTATCCGTGCACCCCACCTTGGGGTAATCCTAGTACAGAATGTAAAATATATACAACGGGTACATCGACCTCAGCCCGGTCGTGCCCCAAAAGAATAATATACAAACAGGCAGTGACGGCGGTCCACAGGTCGGACGCTCGCCCCGCAATATCAAATGTACATATACAACCAAACTGTACTACCATTGTATCCAGGCTATCCCTACGACAAATCCGCAACATCACAGCACAATACAGAAAATCAACGTGAATGTCACGTTCGCAAATCCGTCTAAAAGGGCTAAAGCAGATAGACTGGATTTACCGATCGAATGACATTCACGGTCGCAGATATAATGTAAATACTGTGAACTAACATGTTTAAAATTTTCGATCGATTAAATTTTCCGTTGTGGGCCCCAAGCACTACTGTAGCACTCAAAATAAGTCTGGGCCCAAAAAGAATATACCAGAACCCCTATTTCCATGTCAGAAGCATACGATGAAAATTTGGTGCAGTGAAGCCAACATTCGGCGGCGGTTCCGCGTCCAAAACGTGGTTTTGGCCGCTGTTCCGCCATGCTACAGTATCTTCAGCCTACCAAATTTTCACAGAATGCATAAAAAACCCTGCACGTATTTTTACAATGTACCAAATAATTTTTAAAGCATTGTAAAAATTCGACAGAAACTACGACATGGAAACGCGGCTTTTGGAAATTCGTTCGATCGAACTTATAAACACGTTAGAGCAAGCTAGACTAGGTTAATGGCTTGTCTCTGATACCAGTGTAAGTGCACGGCGGCGCCCCCGCCGTCAATCCGACGCCGGAATGCGGAAACAAAAACTTTTCTATAAACTAGAACCGGCACCACCGCGTACTAAAAACCCGGTTCGGGCCATTAACCTAACTCTAGCAAACTAGAAAATGGAGTAGAGAGCTATACCGAGCGATCCGTGTCCTTCAGTCTTCGGCCTCCACTCCTATCTCCTCGCGGAACCTCCGGTCTTCATCTCCTCGTCGGAACGGGCACCACATCGTCGGGTTCTTTTACGGGCTCCCACCTCTGGACCGAGGCAACTCGGACATGAAGCTGGTGAGTCGACGTGCCCAAGGGTGCTGTAGATGAAGTGTAGAAACCATTGTCTCAATAGGGTAAAATTACCTTGTATAGATGTGGAGTAGAGAATGAACAATGGAGAGAGGTTGGGAATTTTTGCAAGCAAAGAATGAAATGTATGTTTTTCCCACACCACAAAATCAATCTCCCTCCCTCTCTAAATGTGGCCGGCCTTTCTCTCTCAAAAATGGTGGAGCCAAAATTGCAAGTAGAGAAATTGAAATGATAATGAGAAGAAAAAAATGGTCACACCATTTCCAAATCAATCCTAATCAACTCTCATCTCATAAATGAAAACCATCATGAAAAAGCAAAATTACTTAACCCATCATAATCCTTATTTACAAACAAACCCCTCCACTTAGCTAATTTGCAAACTTGCAAATTAGCCCCCTCCATCGGAAAAATCCGGCCCTGAAGGAACAAAAGAAAATTTGCCGGAACGGAATGCAAACTGGCAACTTCAGAAAATTGATCCCGTAATAAATAACAGGAAAACCCCGCGACTGCATATACATGCCCGCATTTGTATTCCCACTGAATACAAATGCAAAGAGACAAAACCTACACTGTACAATATTAGGATCTGGCTTAAACCAAAGCCCGCTAGTATTATCCGTCCGATCATGATCCGTGCAATACCACACGTATATGATCGAACCCTGCCATATCTCCATACGACCACTACAGCGTTTCGCCCGAAACTTGAGAAAACGGTCTGTGGGGGACTCTAAAGACTCGTCAATACTTTGGTTGTGGATTTAACCACTAGCACGTCAGAGGTATTAGCCTATACGTAACGGGCTACCAGGTATTGACCAAAAGGGACGTCGATGAGCGAACTCATCCTGACACCCTACTGAGCCTATCAGTGACAATATCCGTACAGTCCGGTCCGTTCGTCTATGAGCATCGCATGGCAGGTCTAGGGGGTTGGTAAAAGTCAGACCCCCAAAAGCGGTACAAGTCGTGTCGGAGTGTAGTCCAGAACACGCTGAGATACTACTGGAATGCCTACCAGAAATCTCCTGCCTCGGTCGAGGGCTTTAAGTAATGGCTATCCTAGACACGGCACGACCTCACCCCCAATACCGGGAGAGACGAACCCCTGCAGATCCGCTCACTACCTCCATGTGGCTCGGGACTGTACCCAACTAAAACCTGTTTGCACGTCTCCTTTGAGCGTGGTAGGGTAGTAATCATAGCACAGTAGGAACTCACACGAGACAAATGACGATCTCAGGTCGATGAACTAACCTGTACACATGTCACCAGGGAACTGCTATCTGACTTTTGGTACAAGACCAACTAGCATGTTCCCGGCGAGTCCTGTCCGGTGTACTCATAACCCAATGATCATCTGTAAACATCTTAGGTGAACCAACTGACACCAGTGGCTTGTGAGACCGGCCACCGCCCCTCGTCGGGGTCTCGACTGTATACACTAGTCTACTCTGGAGTATCGATGCCCTGTCTCGAAACTCCCACAACTAGGGACCATTTAAGGATGTGCTTATATACCCCAGCTCCCACGTATATGATCGCCCTCATACTGCTGGTAGTCAAGCAAGAATCCTAGGGGCTCTATCAACGTGCAATAGTGACCTGTAAGGTCACCTAAAGCAATACACGATGATAAAGATAAACCAGATAGCATACTATTATCTTGAGTAGGACTGTCCTACCGGTATAGGTCCTCCCTCAATCATTGCAATCACGTGCCTGTGATCCAATAATTGACTCTGAGGGCACTATCTCCAACAACTGCAACGGGTGTGCACGAAAACACTGTTGGTGTATATGCCCTAGAGGCCATTACTGTATCATACTAGTTTGTATATTACTTAATAAAAGCTTGGGATATTCACCTTGTATATACAATCTTGCTCAAAATAGTAGTATGCTACTTGGTTTGTTTCTACTTCAATGTGTACATGTGTTTATTTTAGTATATCGCCTATACACATTAGTGGAGCCCTTAGGATCTTTGCTTGATGGCAGTCACACTAGTGGGGCTGGGTAATCTATAAGCACATCCTTATACAGGTCCCTGGTCGCAGGACTATCGAGACAGGGCATCGATACTCCGGAGTAGACTAGCGTATGCTCTTCTCATCCCAGTGTGGGAGATGGTCTGTCCCACAGCCATCAGTACGTCGTACTTGAGAGAGTATGCGGGTGCTCGTTGGGTTACGAGTACACTGGACAGAACTCGTCGGGAACTGACTAGTTGGTATTATGCCTATCGTCAGTTATCAGTTCCCAGGTCACATGAGTACAGCTTAGTCCGCTGACTTGACACTGTCACATCGCCTCGAGTGTGTTCCCACTGTACTTTGATTACTACCCTACCACGGCTCAAAGGAGTCGTGCAAACAGGTGGTAGTTGGGTGCAGTCCCGAAGCACTTAGAGGTAGTGACGGTTAGACAGGATTTGTCTCTCCCGGTATTGGGGGTTGACATCACGCTGTGTCTAGGAGGGCCATTACACGAGTAGTCCCTCGCCAGGGCAAACGAGATATACTGGTAGGCTTCCAGTGTTATCTCAGGGTGTTTTGGGCTTCACTCCGACACGACTTGTACCGCTATTGGAGGACTGACGCTTACCGCCCCCTAGGTCCGCCATGCGATGTATCAGACGAACAGACCGGACTGTACCTAGATTGTCACATTCAGGCTCAGTAGGAGTTCAGATGGGTTTCACCTCGTCAGTCTTCTTGTCGGCATCTACCTGGGGACCGTTACGCACAGCTAGTGCCGCTTGCGGTCTGTGGTTAAACCCACTGCCAGCGTAGTGTCGAGTCTTTAGAGTCCCATACAGAAAGCTATTCGCCTTTAGGCAAAAGAGTAGAGGTCGCATGGTTTTGCGGCAGGTCGCATGGTTTTGCGACAGGGTTCGGTCACATCCGTGACTTGTGCACTACAATGTCCGGACAGTTTACACTAGCGGGCTTTGGTTTAATCCAGATCCTAGTGTACCTTTTGGGATTGGATTTATCCAGTTTGTATTCGTGTTCCTCAGAACGCGGATGCGGGTGTGTATGCACAGTTAACGGAGAGACAGAGGCGGAGGATTCTCATTAGGGTTGTTGACCGTTGACAGTTGACTATTGACTTTTTGCTCAACACTAATGAGAATATGATATGTGATTAACAATTATATTAATTAGGTATTATGGTGACATGGTTGTTGAGTTGTTGACTTTGTTGACTTGTTGACTTGTTGACTTTGTGGACCTGTTGACTAGGCTTGACTAGTTGACCATCATGATAACCATAGCTATCATTTCATGGCAAAGACTTTTGCTTGCTTGCTCTTTTGTGCAAAATGTGTGCATGAAATGATATGGCTATGGTTGCTTAAACCATCACATAATACTTGATTGATATGATGTGATATGATTGTTTTGGATTATGAGAGCCAAATAAGAAAAGTCTTCTCTCATTCTTTCATGCTCATTCTCTCTCTTGTTCTTGAGCTCTCATCTCCTTCCTCTTGCTCTCCCTCTCTTGACTCTATGGTTCACTTGTCTCATGAGTTGAGAACCAAGAACCATAGATAAAATCCCATACAAACTCTTCTCTACTCACTCTAGTTCACAAGGTTTAGCAAACCGAGTGAACTAGTTTGTTCAAAGTTCGAAGAAGGAGCCAAAGGTTGAGGCTTTCAGGTGGATCTATCTTCGGCGCAAGGAGACGACGGGGAGAAGCCGATTCGGATGACCATCAAAGCTTGAAGACGAAGAAGTTCGAGATATAGAAAGGTATAACCCCCTAACCGAGTAGTTAGCAACTCGTAGTTAGGTAGTTAGTTAGATGTTGAACAAAGATCCGGGTTTTGAGTCCATGTTACCACCTCTAAGAAAATCATTTTTTATCAAATTCCGCATGCCCGAAAGTACCGGGAGACGTAGCATGGACTTACAAACACCAGTCAAGGGCAACGAGTGTTCCTGACAATCTCATCAGGTGCATCTGAAATGCACGAAGAATCCCGATTTAGTGCATCTGGTGTGCACTAAAATCGCATCAAGCGCGCCAAGTATGCTGTCACAACCCAAAGTTTGGCCCGTGACCGGCACTTAACCACGTAACATCTACAGCCGTAACGCGACTAAGTGAACCGAAAACCCAGAAATCAAACTAATAAAAGTATAGAGTGTTATAAGTTGTAAATGAAAACACTTACTAACATGTTATGAAATCTACGTAAACAATCACCAAGATAACAATATACGACGCCGTAGCGAAGATCAAGATCCACAAGTGGGAACATCACAGATAGAATAAACTGCAAGTACAGCCGGTTCACAAAGAGCTCGACACCAGAATACAAATAAAGTACATCATCGTTCTCACACTGTCTCTAAGTCAAATACATACATGGTAGATGGAGAATACTAGATACAACAATGTACATAACTGAAAGATAAACAGATACCGCACAAAACCCACCTATCAGCAAAAGAGCTAGTACACCAACTATGGGGGTATCTGTGTCAAAAGATGCAAACGCAGCCTGCCGCGACTACTCCGAAGGGCAACCTGCAAACACTGTGGCACAACGGGGGTGAGTTGCCAACTCGTGAATTGAGATAACATATAAAGGTAATCGCGAGCATGCACGTACTGCGCTACTCTATCATATGCCAACAGATGATATCAATATGTGATCAGCAGTATGTGCAAAAATCATGCAAGTACTCTATCAGGTAATGTCACTACAGGATGAGGTACAATAATAAATGCTGAGTATGGGCAATATAATATCTACACGGAATGTCAACGTGGAATATATAATCGGTGTCCATCGATGCTCCCAGATCCCCCAAATAGCTCAGGCGCCGGCACTCTCATCGGCCCTCAAATCCTGTACATCTCTGAGAATCCCGAGTGCCCAACATCGGCACCCAAATATCATAAATACTCGTGTCCAGCATCGACACGCAAATCCTCATCCATCCGGCCCCGTCAGTCCGGGTCAGCCCACGGGCTCCGTCTGCGGTATCGGCCCTCGGCCCCGGCAGTACGGATCACCCCACATCCATCTATCGACTTTGATCAGTATCCTCCGGATAACTGTCAGGTCCAACCAATCACCGGTAGGTAGTATTCCCTCTGCCAGGCTCACCGTCTACTACACAGCGAAACCGTTCTCGCCCCGGGGTACCATACCGGGTCCACCATGTACCCGTAATCAGCCTCAACCAGCTCCTCGATTCGGGTTCACATATATCACTCTAGCACCGAGGAAACACATGGTGGACGCACCGAAATATCATATCAAGGGGACCGGGTTTTTAAATGATTACATATTTGAAATAGCCACGGTTCCCAAATCCAGAAATCACATGTAATCCAAACCAATATGCAAGTCCATGATCCGATTTGATATGTGCATCAAATATGAATATCATGCCAAGTCACATATAGATGAGCTACAATATAATGATCCGATGTAAATTCTACAGTGTGAGTGTCATGGCATTTACTAACGGTGTGTGTGTAACATGCAGGATAGTGCTCGTGCAACATGGACCGTTAGTAATGGTGCGGTGTTCTATCAATTCTAGTTATGTCCAAATAGCAGGGAATGCAGTATGCACTAAATAGTAGCCGTGAATAGTCAATGTATACAAAAGAAACTATAAGGTCCTATCCGCCCCGACGTAGAACGCCAAGCGGGCGATATCCCCGTAGATGTGAAATCTACTCACCGTAGTCTCTCGCTAGGTATAGCCAACAACTTGTTCCCCTCCTTCGTGGCGCCCGCCGTACTCGCCTGCGAATCCTATAATTTCACAACATATCACTCATAAGCTCAAAACCGTACAAACACGACATTTAAAGCCAACTAGAAACCCGTGCCGCAAACCAAGCGCGCGTGTGCGCGATATGCTAAAACGTGTGATTACGCGCCTGAAGACACTCTGACGCGTCGCGATACGCAGAAACCCCAAACCCTCACACACGTATCACGCGTGTCGCGAAAGATTAAAAATACGGGAAATAGGGTATTCTACTCCAGATTTTGATACAGAACTGATCTTATAAAAATAGATATACCAAAATACTCCACATAGCAGCAGACTCCTGTGACCCAAACCCCAACTCCCAACTCTCCCATCTGGCCGCAAATTGCGGCCAGAATGATTATTCCGGCGGCCTCACTTGGGAATTGGGCTCCCAGGTTTGGTGTGTACACCCAATACCCCCTGTGTATGCTACAGTAACGTCTAGTTTCACTCAGAAATATCTCGGGTAGCAGCAGATCCTACTGGGCCTTAATTCTAGTTAAAATCCACACTTTTGCACTAAAATCAAACTTTAGGGTATTTTTCTGAAATCTGAAACAAACCTAAGTCTAAACCCACACTAATAACTCAATAACAAGCTAATCAAGCCACAACAACATAAACTTTAACATATTACCACTAAATCCCTTCAATAGCACTAAAATTGCACAAAAAGGTGATATTTTGAAACTAAACATGCAAGTTATGGAGAATGAGGTTAAGACATGAATTTATACCTTCAAATGACCTTATAAAACACCAAAAGTCCAGCTCCTCTCTCAGGTGTGCAGATTTGCCTTTGAAAGCATCAAAAACCTCAATTTTTCATGGTTTTGGGATGGAAAATGTGTTGATTTGTGTAGGGTTTTGTTTGGGGATCAAAGGGAAATGAAAAGAGAAGAGAATATGGAGATAAATGGGGGTTTTTGCTGCTGGAATTGCTGCTGGATTTCAGAATGAGGGAAAGAGAGAGAAAAGAGAAGAAAGGGGGTCAAAAGTCAAAGTTTCATACCTAACACCATGCTCATTTGTTTATTGGATTTGAATTATAAAATGGGGTTTTGTTTTAGATAAAAGGGTGGGGGGAAAATAACAACCATGCAACACAAGAATGGTTAACATGCAACCCAAAACCCTAAGTCCCAAAAATGCTAAGTGTGCAAGTGTACACTACAAAGAAATTTTTTCCAATTTGCTAACTCGACTAAATATAACTAATAATCCTATGAACACAATTATAAAAACATGCACGAATACTAATTATCACGAAAACATTCTAACGGAAATTCAAAGTGTTACAATCTACCTCCCTTAAGGAAATTCGGTCCCCGAATTTAAAAATCTAATCATACGCACCTTCAAAAAGATGGGGATACCTCTTCCTCATCTCGCTCTCGGTCTCCCAAGTGACCTCCTCGCCGCTCTGGCTACGCCAAAGGACCTTGACGGACGGTATCTCTTTCGATCTCAATTTCTTCACTTATCGATCCAAGATCATCACCGGCTGCTCTGCATAGGAAAGGTCACGCTCATGCTGGATCGTCGGGTGTTGAATCGCATGCGACGGATCATGAAGATATCTGCGGAGCATCGAAACGTGAAATACGGGGTGCACGTATGGAAAACTGGGCGGAAGGGCTAATTGATACGCAACCGCATCAACACGCTCGAGGGTCTCGAAGGGCCGCACAAATCTGGGACTAAGCTTTCCCTTCTTCCCAAATCTCATCATGCCTTTTATTGGTGAGACCCTAAAGAAAACACGATCACCATCAGAAAACTCAAGTCTGCGCCGACGACGGTCCTCATAAGACCTCTGCCTACTCTGGGCTGTTCTCATCCTATCGCGAATCAACTGGATCTTCACGGTCTTCTCCTCTACAATCTGCGGTCCTAAGATACTGCTCTCACTGAGCTCCGTCCAACAGGTGGGCGATCTGCATCTCCTCCCATAAAGAGCCTCAAACGGTGCCATCTGAATGGTCTCCTGGTAGCTGTTGTTGTAGGAGAACTCTACTAAGGGCAAATGATGATCCCAGCTACCTCCGAAGTCTAATACGCATGCTCTGAGCATGTTTTCGAGAGTTTGAATAGTCCGCTCTGACTGCCCGTCGGTCTGCGGTTGGAATGCTGTGCTGAAACTCAAGCGAGTGCCCAAAGCCTCCTGAAGCCTCTGCCATAACCGGCTAGTAAACTGGGTGCCTCTATCGGACACGATGCATGTCGGAACTCCGTGCAGTCGTACAATCTCATTAATGTAAATCTGGGCATACTGAGCAAATCGGAAAGTCGCCTTCACCGGTAGGAAGTGAGCCGCCTTCGTCAAACGATCCACGATCACCCAGATGGAGTCATACCCTCGACTAGTCCTGGGTAGACCCACAATGAAGTCCATAGATATATGTTCCCATTTCCACTCCGGAATGGGTAACGGCTGTAGCTCTCCCGCGGCCTCTGGTGCTCAGCCTTGACTTGCTGACCCGTCAGGCATCTCGACACAAAATCTGCAATGTCTCTCATCATTCCGTCCCACCAGTAAATATCTCTCAAGTCATGGTACATCTTGGTGGAACCGGGATGAACACTGTATACCGACCGATGTGCCGCCTCAAGAATATCGCGCCGCAATCCCTTAGCATCTGGTACGCACAGTCTAGCTCCAAATCGTAATATCCCCTGGTCATCGATCACGAACTCAGAAAATCTGCCATGTCCCATCTGTGTCCTGATCTCTGAACAGCGGTCATCACTGTGCTGTGCCTTATGTATACGGTCAAGCAACTGTGGGTGTGCACGAACATGCGCAATCTGTCCTCCGATCGGCGTAAACTTGAACTGTACCCGGCTGTCGCATAAGATCTGCCAATCCGCCGACGACTGCCTCTGTACTGCGCTCGAACAGGATAGACTACCCTCGGGCCTCCTGCTCAAGGCATCCGCCACTACATTCGCCCTGCCCGGGTGATACAAGACCTCACAATCGTAGTCCTTCACTAAATCCATCCATCGGCGCTGTCTAAGGTTCAGGTCTCGCTGCTGAAATATGTACTTTAAGCTCTTATGGTCAGTGAATATCTGGCACGACTCTCCATACAGATAATGTCGCCAGATCTTGAGTGCAAAGACCACCGCAGCCATCTCCAGATCATGAGTGGCGTAATTCTGTTCATGTTTCTTTAATTGCCGCGAAGCATACGCAATCACCCTGTTATGCTGCATCAAAACGTACCCTAGCCCCACTCGTGAAGCATCACAGTAAACCACAAATCCGTCTGATCCTGAAGGCAACGATAGCACTGGTGTCGTAGTCAGTAGAGCCCGTAGCTACTGGAAACTGTGCTCACACTCCTCTGTCCAAGCGAAGCGAACTCCCTTCCAGGTCAACCCGGTCAAAGGTGTAGCAATGCGAGAGAAGTCCTGCACAAATCGCCTGTAATAGCCTGCCAACCCTAGAAAGCTGCGAACCTCCGTCACTGACGTGGGTCTAGGCCAACTCCGAACTGCCTCGATCTTCCTCTGGTCGACAAATATACCATCTCGTGTAATCACGTGCCCCAAGAAGTCTACGCTGTCTAGCCAGAAAGCACACTTTGAAAATTTGGCGAAAAGCCGATGCTCCCTCAAGGTCTGCAGTGTAATCCGCAGGTGCTGCTCGTGCTCTTCTCT
This sequence comes from Agapanthus africanus, assembly GCA_030015575.1. Lineage (NCBI taxonomy): Eukaryota > Viridiplantae > Streptophyta > Magnoliopsida > Asparagales > Amaryllidaceae > Agapanthus > Agapanthus africanus. Next base: position 253,399,085 of record JASDDO010000012.1, read on the forward strand.
ACTCCGAGAATACACCAAGATATTTTCAATAAACACTATGATGAACAGATCAAGATACAGCCGGAAAATACGGTTCATCAAGTCCATAACTACAGCTGGCGTGTTGGAGAGTCCGAACGACATCACCAGAACTCATAATGGCCGTAACGTGTGCGGAAGGCTGTCCTAGGAATGTCCTCCTGTCGAACCCGCAGCTGATGGTAGCCCGATCGCAAATCGATCCTCGAAAAATATCCTGCCCCCTGAAGCTGGTCGAACAAATCGTCGATGCGTGGCAAGGGACATCTGTTCCGCACCGTCACCCTGTTCAGCTGGCGGTAGTCGATACACAAAAGTATACTGCCGTCCTTTTTCTTGACAAACAGGACTGGAGCACCCCAAGGAGAAACACGGGGTCGGATAAGTCCCTTATCCAGCAAGTCCTGCAACTGGCCCATCAATTCTCTAAGTTCCGTCGGGGCTATCCGATAAGGCGGTACAGAAATAGGCCCCGTGCCAGGAACCAAATCAATACAGAAAGAATTATCACGCTCGGGCGGTAGCCCAGGAAGCTCGTCAGGGAACACATCAGGGAACTCGCTAACAACCGGAACCCGATCCATCGGAACCTCTGTAGCTCTAGTATCACAAACATAGGCGAGAAATCCCTGACATCCCTTCCTCAAAAGCTGTCCAGCACGAAAAGAAGAAATCACACTATGAGGGGTGGCACCACGGTCCCCCAACACAACAACAACTGACTCGCCGGGAAAACAAAATCGAACTTTCTTCTCACGACAGTCAACAGAAGCATAGCAGGTGGCTAACCAATCCTTGCCCAAAAGAACGTCGAAGTCCAACATCTTAAGAAGGATCAAATCGACCGGCAACTCTCTCTCGCCAAAAGGGACGGTACAGGATCGGAACACGTAACTAGCGACAAACGACTCTCCGACAGCAGTAGTCACAACAAGCGGTTGACGAAGCAAACCGGACTATCTACCCAAACTCGGCACAAGGTGTGTGGATACATACGAGTACGTGGAAACATATGAGCACAAGGATCCGGATCAAACAATACGTATGCAACAAAGGACAAACTGAAAGAGTACCTGAAAGCTCTGCGTTGGACGCCCTCACGTCCCGATGAGTCGAAGAGAAAACTTGTGCCTGTCCTTCATCTGCGACTGACCGAACTCCTCCTCTACTAACCGGACCCCTCTACGCGAACCCTCCGCGTCCACTACGTCTCAGAATACGACCCAGACGTGGTGTGAAGGAACACTGCCTGATGAGGTGTTGAAGGCTCCCACATCGTAAACATCTACGTGCCGGCTGCCGTCCTCCCTGGGGATGAGAGCCAAACAACTGCCCTCGTCCTAAGCCTCTGCTCTGGGCTGGTATACCAGTACGATTTCTCAACTGTTCTGGAACTCTCACGGTCTCTGGAAGACGTGTCCCGTAAACTGGGGCTGCCTCCACCGGTGCTATGTAGGGGACGGAATACTGCATGATGATCGCAAAGAACAACTGGGTAACAGGGGTGACAACCACCTGTCGCTGCGCTCGAACGACCTCTACCAACGAGCTCATCGCCTGGCATAGGCCCTACATCTCTACCACTAGTCTAGCGATCTGAGCTGTCGTAGGGGGAACAATCTTTCCTGGTACCACAGGAGTACTACTCGGATTAGTCCTTGTCTCAGATGAATCAACTCGAACCTCGGCTCTGACGGCCGCTCTCTGCACCCTCGTAGTCCTTGGCGGCATGATGGCTGAAAAGAAGGTAGGATCCGATGAGGATATAGAAATCGAATCGCAAGGATGTATACAATCATGAGGGAATTTCAATCAATAAGTCCTAAGGTCGCTTAGGCGGGGTACCGTGTCGTGAGTATGCCGCGGAACATACACACGATACGCTACCCTGCTGCAGCTACCTATTCCATCATACCAGTGTCATCCTACACTCCGAAAGGTAAAACCTACGCTCTGATACCAACTTTGTCACGACCCAAAGTTTGGCCCGTGACCGGCACTTAACCACGTAATGTCTACAGGCGTAACGCGACTAAGTGAACCGAAAACCTAGAAATCAAACCAATAAAAGTATAGAGTGTTATAAGTTTTAAATCAAAACACTTACTAACATGTTAAGAAATCTAAGTAAACAATCACCAAGATAACAATATACGACGCCGTAGCGAAGATCAAGATCCACAAGTGGGAACATCATAGATAGAATAAACTGCAAGTACAGCCGGCTCACAATGAGCTCGACACCAGAATACAAATAAAGTACATCATCATCCTCACACTGTCTCTAAGTCAAATACATACATGGTAGATGGAGAATACTAGATACAACAATGTACATAACTGAAAGATAAATAGATACCGCACAAAACCCACCTATCAGCAAAAGAGCTAGTACACCAACTATGGGGGTATCTGTGTCAAAAGATGCAAACGCAGCCTGCCGCGACTACTCCGAAGGGCAACCTGCAAACACTGTGGCACAACGGGGGTGAGTTGCCAACTCGTGAATAGAGATAACATATAAAGGTAATCGTGAGCATGCACGTACTGCGCTACTCTATCATATGCCAACAGATGATATCAATATGTGATCAGCAGTATGTGAAATAATCATGCAAGTACTCTATCAGGTAATGTGTAACGTCTTCAAAATAATAAAATATGATTTTTGGGAAATTTTATAATTTAATATTATTTTAATGAATATTTTAATATTCTGGTATAATTAAATACAGATAAATAGGGAAAAATTATGGAAAATTCTAAAATAAGGTATTTTAAGGAATTGCCTCGTTTTCTGTGCATGCCCCCATTTCCTCTAGTTTTGACCCTGAGTATGTCTAGTTTTGACTGATTCCATCTAGGGTGAAATCTGGGTTGATTTTCCTATGTTGGTATATAATTTGGGACTTGTTTTAGCATGGATTTTGGTATTTGGTGATTCATTCCTGTCGGGTGGCGTTTGGACGTCAACGACAAGTGGATTTTGATTGTGTTTACATGCGAGTCGATAGGTTTTTCCTATGCGGGTAGCGTGTGCTATTTTGGTTTCCGATGTGATTTTCATGTGCTTTAGCATTGTGATATACTTGTAGGTACCCCGCGTGATGTTGAGGCAAAGAAGGTGAAGATAGCGACATCGGCTTTGGCACACGAGAAGCAAGGTGAGTAGATTATATCTACAGGGGGAAGTCGGGTGGATGGCGTATAGCACCCCCGCAGTCCGTAGATAGATTATTATGTAGTTATCGTGATATTAGGTGTATTATGGATATTACAGGGTTAGAAGTTACTAGTGCAGTTCATAGTCGCGAACCCTAGGATAGAATTACACCTATACACACACCCTTGCTTATCACTTGTACTTGCACTATGATTGATGATATGTGATGACTTTGGAGATGAGTCGATGATGTGGGCTTGGTGCCCTGGGATCGGTGATTTGATGCGATTCATATGTGGGATATGACTTGTGATTCTTGCGGGCTTGGGATATGTGTTTACCCCCGCATGCATACTTTACTGATGTTACCGTTTTGTACTAGACATAGAGTAGTACTCCTGACTATATGTTCTGATGATGGTGATATCTGTTATGTGATGAGACAGTGAGATGTTGACCCCTACCCAGCTTTTGGGGATGCCGTACGATGATTTACCGTACGTGCCGATATTGATGATAGATCCGCACTCATAACTCGAGGATATCTTATGATATGACATTGAGGCGAGATCACCGACTATATATCTTTATATATATACCGACTCAGATTTAGGTGGTTTCCACACCTACCCCTCCTGTTTGACCTGATACTTAGGTGTAGTTGCATAGTAGATACTTCACTGTGGTGTTGACTACTAGATTTCTGCATCTTCATGCTATTCGCATTGCTGGCATATGTTCATTGCTATATTATTATCATGCTGTTAGGACACCAGCACCATTATCGATGATGCGTATGTTCCACGTACACTATTTGCCGGCTCACACACTTCATCATCGATAATTGCCATGCCACTACACTGTAGTACTATTGCATTCATGAGATGATTCTTCCTTCGACATATGCACATTACTATTCCATGTTGCATGATTTCCGATATGATTACTGTTCTTTACATGTCGCATACGTCATAGATTGACTGCATAGCACATCGCATTGGATTTACTTCCTGATGTTGGATTTTCATGTGATTTCTGGTTTTTGAGGACCGTGGGGTTATTTAAGAAAAGAGGCACTTTTATGAAAACCCGGTACCTCGTGATATGATATTTCGGTGCGTCCACCACGCGTTTTCTCGGTGCTGAGACGTGTGCTTGAAACCCGATTCGAGGAGGTGATGATCCGTTTGTGGGTTCGTGGTGGGCCCGGTATGGTTCCCCTCGGCGAGATTATCGATGGGTTTGCCGATTGAGCCTGGAGGCGGGCGAGTACCTACCGGTGATTGTATTTGAGCTCGGCGGATATCTGGAGGATACCGGCCGCAGTCGAGAGATGGGCTGACCCGTACTGCCGGGGGCCGAGGGCCGATACCGCAGACGGAGCCCAGAGATGGACATGGGTTGACTCGTACTGCCGGGGGCCAAGGGCCGATACCGCCGACGGAGCCCCATATGGATGAGGATTTACGTGTCGATGCTAGGCACGGGTTTTCATGATGTTTTTCCATGATATTGTTTATATCCTCATACTTGCATACTTGATGCTTATCATCAGTGGGTGACGAGTGGACGGGTTCCACATACATACAGACATGGATTATGTACAGACTTGGATCATATACAGACTGGTTTTACATTGATCATACTTTATTTGTATATATAACAGGGTATGAGGACGCTGTTATATATACCCTTACACCAATATTAGTGGTATGGGACTCTAATATATGTGTATTGATATCATTGATATTTCTTCATGGTTACTTCATGCAGACATACCTTACACTGATGACATGTGATTACCTGAGTACCTGGCACTACATACATGATTAGATGTTACCTTGCCACCCTATTACACTCAGATGTACTCTTGTGGATTATATTATTGATCGTTGACTTAGGTTTATGTCTTGCATTCGGTTTCTGCTTATAGATGTTTCTATTCACGAGTTGGCAACTCACCCCCGTTGTGCCACAGTTCTTGCAGGTTCTGCCGTACAGGTTCTATTGCGGCATTTCTGGCACACTTTCTTCTTGCGGGTGACTTGCTTTGGTAGGTGGATTCTTTCGCATCAAGAACCACCATTGTATTTATTTATTTCATTGTATCTAGAATTTCCATCAACCAAAACTTGTATTGTTTCAGACCTAGACTAGTGATGTATTATTTCGACCTTAGAGTCGCGCTTAGTAGTATTGCGTTTTTTTCTTATTGCTTTTGAGTTTTCTTTGGATTTGATCCTCGCCACTAGGCGTTGTATATTATTGCTACATATGTGGTTGTGACCGTCGATTGACGAAGAGCTAGCTCCCGCTTGGGGATGCCATTATCATTGCATACATATTGTTATACTTGTTGTACCCCATTCGGGGCCACTTTTTCAAAAGAAACTCTGCCGAAATTTTTAGAAAAGACTTTATTGTTTTCAAAACGTATCTTCGGCTTAGTTATTTAAAAACCTTGATTTCAAACCTGTATTTTCTTCACTTCTTTAAACCAGTTTTCTTTACTTATTCTCAAAAATGGTTTTAGATTTCTGGGCTTTTGGCTTACTTGGATCAGATGGAGTCCTATAGGCTTCATATGGTTCAAGGGCCAGTCACGTGCTCTTTCGGGTCGTGACATAATGTCACTACAGATGAGGTACAATAATAAATACCGAGCATGGGCAATATAATATCTACACGGAATGTCAACGTGGAATATATAATCGGTGTCCATCGATGCTCCCAGATCCCCCAAATAGCTCAGGCGCCGGCACTCTCATCGGCCCTCAAATCCTGTACATCTCTGAGAATCCCGAGTGCCCAACATCGGCACCCAAATATCATAAATACTCGCGTCCAGCATCAACTCGCAAATCCTCATCCATCGGGCCCCGTCAGTCCGGGTCAGCCCACGGGCTCCGTCTGCGGTATCGGCGCTCAGCCCCGGCAGTACGGATCACCCCACATCCATCTATCGACTCTGATCAGTATCCTCCGGATAACTGTCAGGTCCAACCAATCACCGGTAGGTAGTAGTCCCTCTGCCAGGCTCACCGTCTACTACACAGCGAAACCGTTCTCGCCCCGGGGTACCATACCGGGTCCACCATGTACCCGTAATCGGCCTCAACCAGCTCTTCGATTCGGGTTCACATATATCACTCTAGCACCGAGGAAACACATGGTGGACGCACCGAAATATCATATCAAGGGAACCGGGTTTTTAAATGATTACATATTTGAAATAGCCACGGTTCCCAAATCCAGAAATCACATGTAATCCAAACCAATATGCAAGTCCATGATCCGATATGATATGTGCATCAAATTTGAATATCATGCCAAGTCACATATAGATGAGCTACAATATAATGATCCGATGAAAATTCTACAGTGTGAGTGTCATGGCAATTACTAACGGTGTGTGTGTGTAACATGCAGGATAGTGCTCGTGCAACATGGACCGTTAGTAATGGTGCGGTGTTCTATCAATTCTAGTTATGTCCAAATAGCAGGGAATGCAGTATGCACTAAATAGTAGCCATGAATAGTCAATGTATACAAAAGAAACTATAAGGTCCTATCAGCCCCGATGTAGAACGCCATGCGGGCGATATCCCTGTAGATGTGAAATCTACTCACCGTAGTCACTCGCTAGGTATAGCCAACAACTTGTTCCCTCCTACGTGGCGCCCGTCGTACTCGCCTGCGAATCCTATAATTTCACAACATATCACTCATAAGTTCAAAACCGTACAAACACGACATTTAAAGCCAACTAGAAACCCGTGTCGCAAATCAAGCGTGCGTGTGCGCGATACGCTAAAACGTGTGATTACGCGCCTGAAGATACAACGACGCGTCGCGATACGCAGAAACCCCAAACCCACACAAACGTATCACGCGAGTGGCGAAAGATTAAAAATACGGGAAATAGGGTATTCTACTCCAGATTTTGATACAGAACTGATCTTATAAAAATAGATATACCAAAATACTCCACATAGCAGCAGACTCCAGTGACCCAAACCCCAACTCCCAACTCCCCCATCTGGCCGCAAATTGCGGTCAGAATGATTATTCCGGCGGCCTCACTTGGGAATTGGGCTCCCAGGTTTGGTGTGTACACCCAATACCCCCTGTGTATGCTACAGTAACGTCCTGTTTCACTCGGGTAGCGGCAGATCCTACAGGGCCTTAATTCTAGTTAAAATCCACACTTTTGCACTAAAATCAAACTTTAGGGTATTTTTCAAAAATCTGAAACAAACCTAAGTCTAAACCCACACTAATAACTCAATAACAAGCTAATCAAGTCACAACAACATAAACTTTAACATATTACCACTAAATCCCTTAAATAACACTAAAATTGCACAAAAAGGTGATATTTTGAAACTAAACATGCAAGTTATGGAAAAAGAGGTTAAGATATGAATTTATACCTTCAAATGACCTTATAAAACACCAAAAGTCCAGCTCCTCTCTCAGGTGTGCAGATTTGCCTTTGAACGCCTCAAAAACCTCAATTTTTCATGGTTTTGTGATGGAAAATGTGTTGATTTGTGTAGGGTTTTGTTTGGGGTTCAAAGGGAAATGAAAAGAGAAGAGAATATGGAGATAAATGGGGGTTTTTGCTGCTGGAATTGCTGCTGGATTTCAGAATGAGGGAAAGAGAGAGAAAAGAGAAGAAAAGGGGTCAAAAGTCAAAGTTTCATACCTAACACCATGCTCATTTGTTTATTGGATTTGAATTATAAAATAGGGTTTTGTTTTACATAAAAGGGTGGGGGAAAAATAACAACCATGCAACACAAGAATGGTTAACATGCAACCCAAAACCCTAAGTCCCAAAAATGCTAAGTGTGCAAGTGTACACTACAAAGAAAAATTTTCCAATTTGCTAACACGACTAAATATAACTATTAATCCTATAAACACAATTATAAAAACATGTACGAATACTAATTATCACGAAAACATTCTAATGGAAATTCAAAGTGTTACATATGCGCAAGAATCCAAATCAAGTGCACAAGGTGCACGAAAACAAATATCGAGTATCATAATCAAAATCGACGGTATACAACACATCTCAATCCAAATCAGGTATACCGTGGTATATAATCTCAAAACCACATGCATCAGCGTGCACAAAATCGAATCAAAGTATTAAAAGTGCGTGAAAACTACACCGAAAACACAAGTCAAATCACATGCATACCATAGGCATGAAATCAAAATCAACCATATCGAATGACACCAAATCGAAGTAGAGTGCAACTGTGGTGCACAAAATCTCAATCATGCAAATAAATTGCCCAAAATGACGAACACGTGATAATCGAATCGTCAAATCGCAAATCGTAAACACTGTCGTCGATATGTCCTTCCATCAAAGTCGAGAAGGTGTCGGTGCATCCAAAGCTAGCAGAGCAAGATATCTACTTGCCTCCTTTTCATGGTCTGGCGCCTTGTGCCCCTAGGTTCTCGTCTCTCACTATGAAATGCTAGTTACATAGCTCCTCGGCTCAACGGCCTAACATGGAACGATGACGGAAACAGTTCCGCTCTGACACATCCTCTAAAGATCTCTGGCCAACTATCATGGTCACTCATAACATGTCTCTTCGATGATGCCAACTCCGGCCTACTAGGTGTGCGTAATACGACCGATCCTGGGACCAAATCTTCTCATTTATTATTCTAGAAAGATCTTGTCGGGGTCTCTCCCAATCTCGTTTCTGCCGAACTGCCCGGAAGTTATCACCCTTTACTAAATCCATTTCATGTTTCGGAACGGCTGCATACTCATCACGACTCATTCTGGAAGATATATCCATATTCAACGCCTCTGCATGCGTATCACATCTCTGATGTCAACGGAGTGGAACGCCATCTCGTCGAAATCTCGTAAGAACCTCTTACTCCACTTTTCTATAATGTCGACTAATTCGGACTCGTCTCTTCGTAGCTGTATGGACTACGCTACAACGGCCATACTCATACCTAGAGTCTCCCAAGTAATGTATCCCATCACATGATATCCGTACGACGTTGAACTTTTTGATCGATTCATCAAAGTCCCATAATTTCCCGAGAGCTCAACACTCGTGCACAGTTTAATAATATCGAGTACATGCCACAGTACCTATGGACCGGCCGTAGAAAGGCAAACCCAAGTCTCATTAATGGCACCGCGGAACTGTCACAAACCCTAAGGTTTAAAAGTGTTTCCATGGTCATTATGTAGAGTTAGGGTTTCATTCTTCTAGAGGGTCCACAGAATTACTTGCATGCTTTTCCGAATACCTTAAACTTGCAAAAATGGGTTTCTGACATTCGATCGTTTTCTATCGACTCTCAATGTACTTGCGTTAAGTCTTCTCAAGCTGGAATCAATCAATCTGATGACCTCGCATCGGGGTATGCAACGAACCACAAGTCCTAGTCATTCATCCTTGGGTGACTAGCGATCTTCTATCATATCTCTAAGTATAAACTCGTGCTGCAATAGCTTCAAACATCTGGGGCGGTATCTTGTCAGTCGCAGCAACATTTGGCTCATTCGTCCGCACGCTAAGCAGTGCCTCAATCATCAAGAATAATGGTGCATTGACGGTCATCACATTCTAGCTGGCCTTTACCAGTGGCCCAATCCTCTGGTGCCGATCTGCAGGTTCGAGAAATTTTAGTAAAAGCATTCCATCAACGCTCATGGCGCGAAAAACACAATAAAACAACATATCTATACACTCGTGTGTCAATGGAATTACGCCCTGGTCAGTTCTCGTCCAAGACGAGCTCATGCTGACCGCCACTCTAGCAGCAACTCTCTCTGCCCGTGCAATCATGGTAACACAAACCACAAACCGATATCGATGAGGATAGATCATAAGAATGCATATAATACGGTGCAAAGAAATGTACATCCTAAGGCTCCTTAATCGGAGTAGCGTATCGTAACTATGCCGCGGAACATACACACGGTACGCCACTCTACTTAAGTCACGTACTCCATCAACCAAGGTTAACCTATGCGACGAAAGTTCGGGTCTAATACCTGCTCGACCAAGTCTAAGTTCCGTAAGGTGAAGCCTAGGTTCCGAATATATATACGCCCTAGACTCCGCATAGTCAAACATAGAATCGAACCAAGGTTAAACCTAGCGCTCTAATACCAACTTTGTCACGACGCGAAATGGTACGTGACTGGCACTTGAATCATATGAAGTTTATCGGACCCCATCTAATTCAAGTAAGCCAAAAGCCCAGAAATCTAAACCATTTAAAAGAGAGTGAAGGAAAAGTTCATTTAAAAGTTAACATATAAATTTACTTTGAAAGTCGTAGTAAGCATTTTTAAAACGTCAAATCTTTTCCGAAAATTTCGGTAGAGTTTCTTTTGTAAATACTGGCCCCAAACGGGTACAAACATACATAATATAAAGGCATCCCAAAGCGGGAGCTAGCTCTTCGCCAATTGGCGGTCACAACCACGCAAGCAATATAATATACAACGCCGAAGGGCGAGGATCAAAACTCATTAAAAAAAAGCAATATCCACAAGAAAACCATAACAATACAAGCGCGACTCTAAGGTCGAAAGAATAAACATACTGGTCTTCTAAGTCTAACAAATATACAAGTCTAGTTGATAGAGTTTACTAGATACAAATGGAACTAAATACAGATACTATGGTGGTCACGATACAAGTGAACCCACCTACCAAAGCAATCACCCGGAAGGAAGTAGTGTGCCAGCAAGCCACAATGAAACCTGTACGGCAGAACCTGCAAGAAACTATGGCACAACGGGGGTGAGTTTCCAACTCGTGAGTAGAAAACATCACCGAGCAGAAATCACATGTATGACTCTATCGTAGGTCATACAATAATATCTATATAATATATAACCTGGAGCATCTGAAAAAGGCCAGGGTAAACATCTAACAGAAGTGTAATACCAAGTGCTCGTGTCAGTGCCTCAGGTAGCAACATAATACATATATGAGGTATGAATGCATGAAAACAGAATGCAACTGAATGAGAAAACTGTTTTCATATCTCAGTAAGATTTCTGCATAAAATCGAATTATCATCAATGAAATCAACAGAGAATCAGTGTCAAGCATGAACACAAAAAATATATATCTCGCTATCTCAATATATCGGGCTTCGGCAATCCGGACTGGCCCGTATCATCAAATCTCAATATCTCAGGCTTCGGCAATCCGGACTGGCCTATATCATCAAATCTCAAGACTACGTCGGTATCCTCCGGATATCCACCACATCACAATCACCGGTCGGTAAAGCTCCCCTGCCAGGCTCAACGCCATCATCTGCGACCATCTTGCCCTGGGGAACCGCACCGGGTCCACCAAGCACCCGCAGATGGTTCATCCTCCTCCTCGAATCGGGTGTATGATACCGCTCAAGAGCCGAGAAAACTCATGGTGGACACCACTCAAATCATATAATGAGAAAACCGCAATTTTCTATCTTTAAAATGATAATAAGTTTATAAAATCCTTGCGGTTTCTCCAAATCCAGAAATCTCTTGGAAATCCGAAATCCCAATATTAAGAGTAAATAAAAAATGAATTACCGGCAATAAGCTCCATAATATTGCATGACAAATGAATATATGAATGCATCGGATATCAAGCAAAAAATGCAATAATTAAACTAGCATGTAAAAGCAAGCGCACTAGTACTATGTCGAAACTATCAGCTAGCAATTTATACCAATGAAATAGTGTTTTCTAATGTGTACGTGACATGAAAATTACCGATGATGATGTGTGTGAGCCGACGAGCAGGTGTACGTGGAGCATACGCATCATCGGCAATAGTGCTGGTGTCCTGACAGCATGATTTTATATAACTAATGAAAACACAATAAGCATGCAATGCGATGCGAGCAGCAAGAATATAAGGAACATGAATAATAACACAACATATAATAAAATACATTATACATACGAGTCATATAGTTTTAGCATTTGAAATAACACAAATCATGGTTTTAGAAAATAGGGGCTACGGTGTTTTTAAGAAAAGGTACGTCTTTTGAAATATCTGAAGTATCCCTTGGACTGTCTTTAAAATACTCACGATTCGTTAGTTTTGGAAATAAGTATAACTCAAGCCCAGTCTAACATCTACTAAGTAAACTACAGGACAATGCTAAGAGAATAATCAAAGGGTAGGGAAATCAACCTACGTCCGAGCCGATATATGTAGTAGTCAGTGATATCGCCTCAATAACGTCACGTACAGTACAATATATAATACGACATCCTCGAGAGAAGAGTGCGGATCAATCATCATATTTATACATCGTACGGTAAAAATACGTCGTACGGCATCCCAAAACGGGGTACGGGTCAATATCACATATAACACATTACTTATCTGGTATCATTATGATCATATTCTGAATTAGGGGTACTGATCTAAAGTCTGGTACATTTCGATACCATCAACATATATATATATATATATATATATATATATATATATATATCTGTGTGTATGAAAACACATCGTCCAACAATCCTCTATAATATCATATCGTGTCTCATCACACGACCCAAATCACATCACCGATCTCACGACATAATGCGCAATCACATCGACTCATCTCCAAGTATCATATACTATCCTCATCATCCGTGTATATGTATACCTATATATATACATATTCACATACATATATGTATATATATATCCCCATATACGCACAAGAAAATCAAATGTATGCGTGTGTGTGTGCGTGTGTGCGCCAATCTTTACTCTAGAGTTTCGCGACTAAGAAGATAAACTACGATTACTTCCAATTACACTAAACTAACCCATGAACTCCTAAAGCCTATCTTGATAATCATTTAGTCTCACAACACACACACACACACACACACACACACACACACACACATATAAATTCATATACTACACTACGAAACTGCGGGGGTGCTATACGCCGTTCACCCGACATCCCCCATGGATATATATCTACTTACCTTGATCCTTGTTTGCCGAAGTCGATAACGCCACACTCATCTTTGTTTTTCAAATTCCACTTGAAGGTACCTACATATATACACACATAGTATCGTAAACAGAAATCACGCACGAAAACCAAAACAGCACACGAATCGCACATAGGTTAAAACCTATGGTCTACGCACGCAAAAGAACCAAACAACCCCCGATACAGACGTACAAACGTCAAGTAATCGTGATAAAACACAAATACCAAAGTTCAAGTTCACAGAAATCATAAACAGAAATCAGAAATTGTAAGTCTACGGTAGCGCCCAGACCGTCTGTACGAGGCCAAAATGCGGAAACGAAAACTTTTCTTAAACTTGAAACCGGCGCTATCGCAGACTTTAATCCCAAATCGAACCATTAACCTATAACTAGATAACAAGAGAAGGGTTAGAAAAGCTATACCGATCGATCCGTGTCCTTCGGTCTTTAGCCATCGTCTCTAGCTCCTCGCGGAATCTCCGATCTCCAGTCTCCTCGTCGGAAGGGCACCACATCAAAGAGTCTTTTTACGGGCTCCCGCCTCTGAACCGAGGCAACTCGAACACGAAGTTTGCTAGCCGACGTGTCTAAGATTGCTGTAGAATATACGTAGAACACTTTGTCACAAGGGTTAATCGAAGTTGCCTTTAGGAAGTGTGAGGAGAAATGATCTTTGGAATTGAGTTAAGGATTTTTGTGCAAGAAATGAGATCAATTTTTCCAAACCCAAAAGAATGGGGCTGTCCAAAATGGCTCGGCCATGGCTGGGAAATGCATGGTGGTGGTGAGTGTAGGAACAAATAAAATGGTGACCATAAGCAGAAGAAAACCTCACATCCATTAGCCAAATCAATCCAATCTCAATTAATGCAAACCTTGAACCAAGAACACCTAGAACCCTCATGAAGCATCCATGTGCTGCTGAAGCCCCGGCAACCACAGAAAACCCCCTCAATTTATAAATCCCCACTTTACAAAAACCCCCTTCAATGGAAATTCAGCCATAAGAGAGAAGAATGGAAAAATGGCCAAATAAAGAATGCAAACTGGCAACTTCAAAATGCGATCCGGTAACAAAATTACAGGATAACTCCGCAACTGTATATACATACCCGCATTTGTATTTCGACCGAATAAAAATGCAATGAGAAAAAATCTACACAGTATAATACTAGGATCCGGCTTAAACCAAAGCCCGCTAGTAATATCCTTCCGAACTATGACACGTGCATAAATGCACGCGTATGTTCGAACCCTGCCATAAATCCATACGGCCTCTACAACGTTTCGCCCGAAACTTGAGAAACTTGCTGTGGGGGACTCTAAAGACTCGTCAATACTTTGGCTTTGAATTTAACCACTAGCACGTCAGTAGTACTAGCTGTACGTAACGGGCTACCAGGTATTGACCAAAAGGGAGGTCGAAGAGCGAACTCATACTGACACCCTACTGAGCCTGTCAGCAACAATATCCATACAGTCCGGTCCGTTCGTCTATGAGCATCGCACGTCGGGCTTAGGGGGTTGGTAAAAGTCAGACCGCCAAAAGGGGTACAAGTCGTGTTGGAGTGTAGCCCAGAACACCCTGAGATACTACTGGAATACCTACCAGTAAATCTCTTTCCTTGGATAAGGATTTCGTGTAATGTCTCTCCTAGACACAGCGCGATCTCACCCCCAATACCGGTGTAACGCTTTGAAAATCGTTTCGGTGAAATTTCGAAAAATCGGTAAGATAAGGGGGTTTTCTGTAAAAAAGTCAAAATGCAAATATCTTATTATAAAAATTAAATATACATATTCTAGCTATGTAATTGCTATTATTTGGTGTTTATTGAGCCGCTGGTGAAATTTCAAATTTTCTGAAAAAAAATATTATTTTATTATTATTTTAAGCCGTCACTAATACATTTAATTAGGGAAAATTACAAATTGGAATGAGTTGAAACAAATTTTGTGCATCATAAAACATTAAATAAAATTTTATCATGTGGTTTTTGTAACGAAATCATTTGCCAAAACGGTTTAGAAATTATTGAAGAAAAAAAGGCTTTTTTTTAGCGTAAATGGATGTTTGGGGTATTGTATTTATCATTTTTCATCACCCCACACCCGTACCCACACCCACACACCCCCATTCACTTATCCCCCTTGAAGAATTCAGCAGCCCCCTCTTTTGTCCCCACTTGGATTTCAAGGAAAAGAAATGAAAGAAAAGAAAAGAAAATGGATAAAAGAGTTGGACTTTTGACTTTGTGTTGACTTGGACTTCCTTACTTATTATTTTCTCCATCTCACTCTCTCTCCTCCCTCACCCAACCCCCCCACAACCTGGCCGAAACCAGCAACCCCCCCCAACAGCCCCATTTTCCTCTTCTCCTCTCTTTGTTCCATCAAAGAAAAATCCACAAAAAATCAAGCAAAAATCAAAATCAAAATCCGACTCCTACCCATTTTAGCTTAGCCCGTATAGCATGGATTTTGGTGGCAAGGGAGAATTTTGGAGGGCTATGTGTGCTTGTGGATCTTCATATGTTTTTGGTATAATTCTAAACATTTTTGTTGCTTAAATTGTTACTAATTTCTTAAGCTAATTTAATTAAGTGTTAATTTGGATATGTGAGTTTAATTGCAAGTTTTGGAATTCAAGTTATGAATTTGAATGCAAGTTAGGGTTTTGTAGAATTGGTGTATGGTTGTGTGTTATATTTAGGCTTTTTGTCATGTTAATACAAGATTAGTAGCTAGTGCTAATGGTTAGTTTAAAAAAATTGTGTTAATGTGCTAATTTGCCTACTAGATTTTTGAATTTGGTTAAATAGTTGGGATTAAAAATGTGTTTAGGTTTTTCATGACTTCATTAACTTTATTAAGTGTGGTTTAATGCTTTAGATCATGCAAATCTAAGCTAGATTGTAGTTTGTGCATTTTTGCTTTGAAATTGTTAAAAAGGGTATTTTTGTAAACTAGAATATTAGGGTTTCCGGAATTTAATGAGTTAGGGAAAATTACAAATTGAGATGAGTCGATGAGATTGGGCTTGAGGCCAGGAGATCGGTGATGTGATTTGGTTCGTATTGAGATACGACATAATGTTTTAGCGGGTCTTTTTGCGTAGTGATTCTTACACCGGCATGCATACTTAGGCGGTATAAGCATGGTACTAGACGTAGATCAGTACCCCGATCATGATATTTGATAAAGAGGATACCAGGTGAATAGTATGATGAATGTGATTTTGACCCGTACCCAGAATTGGGGGATGTCGTACGACGGATTTACGTACGAGCTATATCTTGATGATTGATCCGCATTCTTGACTTGGGATGTCTGATTATAGATATGGTATCGGATATGATATTTTTGAGGCGGGATCACCGACTAAAATATATACAGGTATGTATATGTATCGACTCGGACGTTAGGCGGTTTCCTTACCTGTAGTTCAGCTTGTTAGTTCAGCCGTATAGTTTAATGTAGCTGTTAGATTAGATTAGACTCTTACCTATTTCAAAAACTAACGAATCGTGGCTATTTTAAAAGATAGCCCAAGGATCCTACGGATATTTTAAAAGACTCATCTTTTCATAAAAACACCGTAGCCCCTATTTTCAAACCCCATGATTTGTGTTATTTCAAAAGGCACCATTTGTAGGATTTATATTAGATTATTACAGTTTAGTTATCGTTGTGTCTAGTATTCAGCTCCCGCTCATTTTTACTGTTCGCTCCGCATCGCATACTTATATTATAATTTCTTATTGCATTATTAATAGCATGCTGTTAGGACACCAGCACCATTACCGATGATGCGTATGTAACACGTACACCTACTTGCCGGCTCACACACATCTTCATCGGTAATTGCCATGTCACGTACACTTTAGAGAATATATTTGCTTGACTTAGCTTGTTAGTTAGTAGGTTGATATGATATTAGTGTACCTGGGTTATATGCCAGTTTAGACATTGTAGTTATTACTTGTCACTTCATGCATACTGTTATTCCATTGTTCATGCCTAGTTATTAATCATACATTGCAACTTGGTTATTGATACCATATACATTCATTAGCATTGACATATGCACTTGTGATGACTTCTTGAGATTTATGATATTTCTGGATTTCGGGGGAAAGCCGCAAAATTTCTAAACTTATTAACCTTTTAAAATATGTAAATTGCGGTTTTCTAGTGATGTAAGTGTCGTCCACCATGAGTTTGCTGTGGTTTTCGAGATCCGTGTCGAGGAGTGGAGGAACCGTCACGGGTACATGGTAGGCCCGGTATGGTACCCCGGGGCAAGATGAATGTGGTGTTGACGTTGAGCCTGGCAGGGGACAGATTACCTACCGGTGATATTACCCGACGCGTCGGATATCCGGAGGATACCGTCGTGGTCTTGAGATGGATGGTAGGGGCCTGTCTGGACTGACGGCGCCCTAGATATTGAGATTGAGACATTGATATTTCGAGACAGTGAGATTTATGTTTTGTGTCGATGCTAGACACTGTTGATACTGATTTCATTATGATACCTCAGTTTAAAAATACGAAGGAAATCTCACTAAATTATGAAAACAGTTTCTTCATTTACATGTATTCTGTTTCATGCATGCATACCTCATTCATATGATATATTGCTACCTGAGGCACAGACAAGGCCACATGAGATTACACTCGGATTAGATATTTACCCTAGCCTTGTTATAGGCTGCATGTTATATACATTTTTGAGGATATATTATGATCATTGACCTAGGTTGTGCTATTTATGCGATTTCTGTGCGTAGATATTTTTCTATTCACGAGTTGGCAACTCACCCCGTTGTGCCCCAGTTTCTTACAGGTTTGCCGTACAGGTTTCATTACGGCTTTGCGGGCTCAGTTTCATTCGGGTGACTTGCTAGTAGGTGGGTTTTTCTTGTATCGTACCCATCATATTACCTTGTATAATATTATTCCGTTGTATCTAGTAAATTCCATCAACGAAACATGTATTTTTGAGATAGAGACCAGTGTTGTTTATTCTTTCGACCTTAGAGTCGCTCGTTATATTTCTGGTGGTTTTGAGTTTCCTTTTGAGTTTTGATCCTCGCCGTTGGCATTGTATATTATATTGCTTGTGTGGTTGTGACCGTCGATTGACGAAGAGGTAGCTCCCGCTTGGGGATGCCATTTATTGATTTCGTATACTATTCATGTTGTATCCCGTTTGGGAGCCAGTATTTACAAAGGAGACTCTGCCGAAATTTTCAGTAAATTTTGATGTTCTTAAAAACCGCATAATTCGGCTTATGCTATTAAAACTACTTGTTTTAAATTGGTTTTCCTTCACTCTACTATTTTCCTGGTTTGGATTTCTGGGTTTCGGTTTACTTAGATTACGTACGCCTCGAGACGTTCGTAATTTAAGTGCCGGTCATGTTCCATACTTTCGGGTCGTGACAACCGGGAGAGACGAAACCCCTGCCGATCCGCTCACCGCCTCCATGTGGCTCGGGACTGTACCCAACTAAAACCTGTTTGCACGAATCCTTCGAGACGTGGTAGGATAGTAATCAAAGCACAGTGGGAACTC
Source organism: Agapanthus africanus (assembly GCA_030015575.1). Lineage (NCBI taxonomy): Eukaryota > Viridiplantae > Streptophyta > Magnoliopsida > Asparagales > Amaryllidaceae > Agapanthus > Agapanthus africanus. Next base: position 253,417,876 of record JASDDO010000012.1, read on the forward strand.
ACACGAGACAAATGACGATCTCAGGTTGATGAACAAACCTGTGCATATGTCACCACGGAACAGCTATCTGACGTCAGGTATAATACCAACTAGCATGTTCCCGGCGAGTCATGTCCGGTGTACTCATAACCCAATGAGCACCTGTATACATCATAGGTGAACCAACTGACACCAATGGCTTGTGAGACCGGCCACCGCCCCTCGTCGGGGTCTCGACTGTATACACTAGTCTACTCTGGAGTATCGAAGCCCTATCTCGAAACTCCCTCGATTAGGGACCTTTTAAGGATGTGCTTATAGACCCCAGCTCCCACGTATATGATCACCATCATACTGCTGGCAGTCAAGCAAGAATCCTAAGGGATCTATCAACGCGCTATAGTGATCGGTAACATCACCTAAAGCATACACACGATGATAAAGATAAACCAAATAGCATACTTTCATCTTGAGTAAGACTGTCCTACCGGTATACTTCCTCCCTCAATCATTGCAATCACGTGCCTGCGATCCAATAATTGACTTTGAGGGAACTATATCCAACAATCTCCCACTTGCACTCAAGGCTAATTATTGCTATGTCGCATACTCACAGCCCGTGTGATACCGAACACCCAACTCCTCTACTGATCAGTCTCACAAAGCCCATTTGCGAAACTATTGCGTTCGAGAAATAGCCTCACTGAGTGGATCTGCCCTGATGTTTCTTTCTATGTCTCTCTTTATCTCAAGTTCGCGGAGAAAGCCATCTCCCGAAATGAGCAATACCTGTCTTAGAATATGTCTGGATATCTGATGGGACCTAGTGCATAAATGAACTCCAAAACCAAACTTCTTAGAATGTATCGTCAACTGAACTTAATTAGTATCCTGCGCCATGCCTCCCTCAGTATCCGCTTGGACCAACTATCCAAAATACTGCCCCTCGTCAGAGGGAAAACTATAACTCTGACAGTCACTCTGTCATCCAGGTCACCTTGGAAGCCTGGAATGATAACCGTCCCCTGAAAGAGGTTGTCGTTATCATATCCCTAGAACATCCACTTATGTTCTAAATCTTCTTCCGAATGTTTCTCCAGGATAGGATCAATATCAACTTATTGCATTTAGTGAAAAAACAACATCTGGTGTGGTACTTGACATCTCATGATTGACTCGATTGCCTAAGCAAGTGATCTGCCAATCATGCACATCCCTCTCCCCTTTAGTCTGTAAGACAGCTTTACAGAGGGTGACTGCATCACCTGCAGGTACACTACCATGCTAGGAGTCGTCCATTCTAAAGCACCTTTAGAATGCTGTCTAAGTACCCAGATTGGGAAACTACCCAACTCTAGATCTAAAACCATAGATCTAGTAACCAGAATATCTGATATAATATCCATATCCTATGTGGAGAAAATAACTTTGTGACAACCAAAGTATAACCGATCGTAGTATAGGAATATCACTTCCCACTCTATGTATGTCATCCAAATACCAGGACATCACACCCTACTACTTTCTTAACAGATCCATCCCCTATTCTAATGAAGTCCAACCTATGACTATTACATCAGAAATAGATGATCTATCTCCGCTATATCTGCTTTAGTCTATAAATAGACATAAGCTACTCGTCCACTATGCTTCCGCTTCTCCCACTGACTAAGACAACCCTCTGGCAGAGTAATATACACGTACACTTCTAAAGCTAGTATAGAACGACGCTATACTCATCCTCCCGCCGGGTCTCACATTCTGGAACAACAGCAATAGCAAGTCTGGGTAAACAAGAACCTCACTGTCACCGTACTTGAGGCTACCGGAGTACCTCTCGGGTGCCTGAGGTTACCCACCACATCTGCGGAGTGGCCAATGGAATGTCAAACCAGATTGAATCTTTAGGTTCTTATCAAATTCTCAGTAATCGTTTGCGGTTCTGGAATCACTTCCAGTTCTACCATACGCCCACTGCTGTTTTCTGAAAAAGTCAAGAACAATATCACTATTGATCTTCCAGATGGTAGAAAATCAACCCTCGTCATAGCCCGGGTCAACCCACAAACTGCCATTACAGAAACGCGCCTTGAGTTATCCAGAGTCTGGTTTTAAGCATAAGCCGGACAACTCCCCGTACCTTTACATTGTTAAGATATGAACTATTCTATATCCAATATAGAAACAGAGGCACTGATTTAATTGGAACCAGAATCAAATCATGCAGCTGTCTCCAGTGCATGTCGACTAAATAGAAGGAGGTCGATCAGCGTTACTCAACTTAGGAATGCATCCAAATATGAGTAACCTGAAAGAGAAGCAAGTTCTCATAATCATTACTTTCAACTGAATACCATACAAAAGTATCTACATCTTCGATCACCTTGAAGAATCCTGATACTTGCAATACCCGGTTCTCTACTTTATTCATATACCTATAACTTCTCAAAACTTGGATCTTGTATTTCTATGAAACACATGTCACAAGTAAACAGAATATAGTACGAGTACCAACCCCTCTATCCTAATGGACACTGGACAACATACAATACTCTGTATAAGTCCCCTGAGTCTAATAACTCATTCCCTGTGTGTCGTAGGTTGAAAAATGTACTTATGGTTAAGAAGAATCACCGCTGTTTAATTCTCCTTACCTAACCATCCACTGATATAGGTAAATGTCATGGACATAATTTCAAAAAGTTATATCTCACTTTATAAAAATAAACGTACAGATATATCAATTTGAAATTGGTGCATAACAACGGATATTCAAAACCAAATATTTGCCGTCCGGCAAACAACCCAGGCGATTTCCTCAAATATCACCAATTACAACGAATCCCGATATAATGAGGATGATCACCCAATTCCTAATAACTTACTCCCACTCATCATCTGTAGAACCATACAGATGTGAGAATCAAACCTGGTAAATACATACCCTGGAGCAAGGGCTAATTGGGAAATCAGTTTTCTTTTAACAATACACAGTGAAAATGAAACATATAAATGTTTCGAAGGGGTATCCGGGTATTCCTAGTAATGACTCTTCCATTATCATATTCACAACTGTAACCGTTTATTTCTTTGCCATCTCTCAAAATCCCTTTATTTGTCTTTACTCATTATCTTTTATACACCCTTTTGGGCTAAATGGTTTTCTTCCTTCCCTACCGTTCGGAACCAGCCTATGGTTTGGAAGAAGACTATCCAATAAGCATAATGGGTGTACTCTCCTAATCCTAGGAGCACTCGCAACTCGAGGGAAGGTAAAGTTAAAAGACAACTGAATAAAACCTTATTCCTATTTCTCCTAAACCAGAATCCATCCCCGAACGGGGACAAGTTCCTTCGAGTTCGTATATAACCATACGATGGAGTATCCAAATAACTGTGGATCTTCGTAGTGATACGGAGTGTCCTGGAGAAATACAAAGGTGAAGTAGGAGTGGCGATGATATACTTGGTTTGGTCGTGAATAGCAGTCGCAGTTTACTTTGCCCTCTTACTAATCCCTTTATTTGTCTTTACTTAATACCTTCTGTATACCTTCGTTAGGCTAATTGGTTTTCTTCATTCCCCACCGTTCGACACCTGCCTATGGTTTGGAAGAAGACTATCCAATTAGCATAATAGGTGTACCGTCCTAATCCAAGGAGCACTCGCAACCTGAGAGAAGGTAAAAGGAAAAGACAACTGAATAGTCCTATTCATTTTCTCCAGAACCAGAAACCATCCTTGAATCTGGAACAAATTCCTTTGAGTTCATATATAACCATACGATGGTTTTATCCAATGGAAGTGGATGTTCGTAGTACTATGGGGTGTTCTGGAGAAAAGGGTAAAAGTAGGAGTGGCAATGAGGTATGCAATTCAGACAATCCAAATGCCAGTGTTTTAAGAAGGTTCGGTTAACTTGGTGACTGAGTCATAGTCTAGGGTCGGTCCATGGTCGCTGCCAAAGAGAGAGAGAGAGAAAAGAAACTCTCTGCGTGCACTCTAACCTAGATCAGAATGGTTATCAATTTATCTAATCAGGAAGCCTCCCACTGTAACCTCAAATTCCCCTCCAAACCTGAAAGAAGAATTAGTCGGAATTAACCGAGGAGTAAACCAACTCATCAGTGGGAATCGGGATCCAACTATCATCGGATGATAATGTGATGGAATCTATTACGTTATCACGCTCCAGAAGGTATGCGCATATCTGGTAAGTTTCATTTTCTTTAAAAACTCCCGATGTGATTTTTACCCCATGCTCTTATGACCTTGACTTTGGCGAACAAATCATAAGTCACATGTCAAGTTCTACCCGTCATTATCCAGGTTAATTTGAACCCACCCGTACCTACCCTTGACTTTGACCAACAAAGCAGTACGACTGTCCCAAACCAACGCATCTATCTATGCAACAGAAAGGTAACAAATAGCTACCATACACTATGCCTTGACTTTGGCCAACAAACATAGCATGAATTCTAAGTGCTACCCGTCTGAAATGACGGAGGGCTACGAATGGTTTTTGGAGAAAAACCTTTAACGTAATGAACTTGATATCGTTGAAGGAACCGGATAGCTTTTTATAAATATAGTGGCGAAAACCTTTGCTAAAGAGGTCACTCCCGGTGAAGGGATCTCAGCTCTTTCCCCGTAGAATGAGGTGCATGATATTGCAACTGAATACCACGATGCAAAGCAAAAAGTAATCGACAATAGTGAAGTTATTACACTGACGCAAACTTCCGTCCAAGGGGTCACTCCCGGTGAAGGGATCTCGGCCCTTGCCTCGTCGACTGAGGTGCTGGATATTCATAACCTAATACCACGATGCAAAGCAAAAAGGCAATCGGCTATACTGAAGTTATTACCCTGACGCAAACATCTGTCCAAGGGGTCACTCCCGGTGAAGGGATCTCGGCCCATGCCTCGTCGACTGAGGTGCTGGATATTCATAACCGAATACCACTGTGCAAAACAAAAGAGAACGTCCTTGCAATAACAGTTTTTTTTGAAAAATGTTCCAATAGCATCAGAATAGGTTTGTTTAGCTTGCATTGATCCGAATCAATGCAGTCCCATCAATTGATCACACCAATAAAGAACGAAAATATGATGTACGTATATGCCATCCGCATTCGCCACTGGGTCCCGTCACCACCCGTTATGTTACTTAACTAACGACAGAGCGGGGACTGGACTAGCGCGGATGTAAAACATATACAACATCTACTAGTATACGTATCAATATATAATAATCGCTCAAGGCATGATAAATGCAACATTACAGAAATGTAATAAGCATCACAGAACAATACAGATAATCTGGGATCCCTGGGTTTCATAAAGCCGCAACTGAAACCCGACGTTCCCCTGGTCGTGTGGATAGCCTGTACAATGAAATCCTAGACCCCTACGGGCGCGGCAAGTTACCCGCCAATTACTGAAGTGAGGCAGCCCCCTTCCACAAAGTGAATGTACCACCCAGCACTTCACGGAATCCGGTAACTTGGGCACCCCTCCTTGAGCCAACCTATACCCCCTACGAGTGCGGCGAATAGCCCGCCTATTCTAGAGTGAAGCCCCTCCATCTCAAAGCCATGAGATGTGGGCTCGTTGCCCTCTGGAACCCGGCTATCCGTGCACCCCACCGCGGGGTAATCCTAGTACAGAAAAGAAAAATATATACAACGGGTACATCGACCTCAGCCCGGTCGTGCCCTAAAAGAATAATATACAAACAGGCAATGACGACAGTCTACATGACGGACGCTCGCCCCGCAATATCAAATGTACAAATAATACCAAATTGTACTAACATTGCACCAACCTATCCACCATGACAAATTCGCAAAATCACAGCACAACACAGAACATCAACGTGAATGTCACGTTCGCAAATCCATCTAAAAGCGCTATAGCAATTACAAAAGATTTACCGCTCGAATGACATTCACGGTCGCAGATATAAAGTAAGCACTGTGAACTAACATATTTAAAATTTTCGATCGACAAAATTTCCCGAAGTGGGCCCCAAGCACAAATCCAGTACTGTAACAAATCTGGGCCCAAAAAAAATATTCTAAAAACCCCAATTCCAAGTTAAAGACTGATCAGTCGAAAATACTGTATATTTTAGCAGGCAATTTCATTAACATCTGCATACATATAGGAGAGTACGGTATTCATAATTCACATATTAGCTAATTGGTCGCAAAATATCAAATTACATGTATTCGACCTTTAAACCGGAAATTCTAAGGAAATTAACTGCATTGCATTACATAGCATATTTTCTATATCTTGCAACCCCTATTTTGAAGTCTATGCAGGAAAAGAGATACTTGTTCGATCAATACATTGCTCGACCATTACAATTGCTCGTAAACTCATTGAAAGCAAATCTGGTATCAACATAGAAGGGCAACTGCAATTCTAAACATCAAAGAATAACCCATACAGCAGTACCAAGCAACAGAAGAAAGCACAGATCCCAACCTCATCATTGTGCGGCGGAAGGGCGGCCAAAGCCCACCTCATGCGGCGGTTGCGCGGCGGATCCAGGGAGTCAGCTCCTCGGATTTCACCAAAACTCCTGATTGAGTTCCCACTACTCAAAAATGCACACAAAAGTCCAGAAGAGTCCAGAAACTTCCACCAGATCATCAAGCTCCTAAACTAGCCTAAAACTTCTAGAACTTTCCTAAACCCTTGCTTAAACCCTAAGCTAAAGCCAACAAACTTGTCAACAAACTTTGGGAGGGAAAGTCCAATTCAAACCTAAACCTAGTTCTATAAATAGGACCCTAGACTCATTCATTAGAGAGGTGGCCATAGAGAGGAAAAGATTCAACATCTTAGATTTTAGCCATTCTCTCTTTCTCCATCTTCTTCTTCCTCAAGATTAGTGAGAAATCTTGTAGGAAACCCTAACCCTAGATCCAACCACAATTCAAGATCTTGAGTGCAAGCCAAGCAAGATTCCTTCAACCCTTTTATGAGCCGAGCCGATCTTCCATCGGGCAAGAGATCCAAAGTAGATCCACGATCCACGGAGTCGAGCGAAGCCGAGTCAATGATCGATTTCTTTCTTCTTGTAGATCTTGAAAGAATGTATTGAATTTGTTGATTAAATAAAAGGTGATATTTTCTCCATTCTTGTTTTCTTTAAATTCCGCATCATGTTATCTTTACTATTCTTGAATATTGTCTATGTGGTGATGCGTGAATAAAACTCCGCTCGTTAAGGAGTCGAAACGATCTTTAGTATGATGATGTAGCAAATTTGTAATCAATTCTTGAATCCCACGAGTGTGTAAACCCTAGCAAGTTCAAGAATCGACAACCCAATTTGATGCGATGCTTTCTTGATCAACATCGCTCGAGATTGGGGTGATCCGATCGCTTCTTGAAATTGCTAGAGGCTAGAATATAAATGGTATCCTCGAAAGAGCAAGGGTTAAGAGATGAAACCCTAATTTCATCAAGAAAACCCTAACTCGCGTCGATAACCATTGATCTAGTATAAACTCTTCGAAGGACAAGAATACAAAATATTGTAGACTACAACACATCTAAAGATCCTATCGATTCCTACGAGCCTCTCTATCATTCTTGATTGTTGTTTGGAAAATACCATTGAAACCCGATTCTTGTTGTTTATAATTTCGTGATTCTTTAGAAAAGATTAGTGACACACAAATACAAATCAACTCCTGAATCTTGTTTTCTTGTTGCTTAACATTTCATTTCAAACAAATAAAAATACAAACGAATCTCGAGATCCCTGAGGACGATCCGCACTCATTCATTAACTTCAACTGACACCGTTGTTTGATTGCGGTCAAATATTTTTGGTTGTGATTTCTTCACAATTTCATACGACACAACGAGAAAAAAACTCCAATCAAAGACCACTGTAGAAAAATTGTTGTAGAGAAGCCCCTTAACCGCGGCGGAACTGCGGTCAACACGCCGGTATGGCCGCGGTTCCGCGGCATTACTGTAGGATCACTTTGCCAAATTTCAACAGTCTTCTTAAAAAAGCCTGGCTGATTTTCTGAAACAGTCAAAATAATTTTTGGACGACAAAATAAATTCGACAGAAACTACTAAAATAGAATCGCGGTTTTGGAAAATTCGTCCGATCGTTGTTTTAAACAAGTTAGAACAAGCTAGTAAAGGTTAATGGCGTGGCTCTGATACCATGTAAATCTACGGTAACGCCCCGGCCGTCTGTCTGAGGACAAAATGAGGAAACGGAAACTTTTCTTAAACTTGAAATCGGCGCTATCGCAGACTTTAATCCCAGGTCGAACCATTAACCTATAACTAGCTAACTAGAGAAGGGTTAGAAATGCTATACCGATCGATCCGTGTCCTTCGGTCTTTAGCCATCGTCTCTAGCTCCTCGCGGCATCTCCGATCTCCGGTCTCCTCGTCGGAAGGGCACCACATCAAAGAGTCTTTTTACGAGCTCCCGCCACTGAACCGAGGCAACTCGGACACGATGTTTGCTGGACGACGTGTCCAAGATTGCTGTAAGATATACGTAGAACACTTCGTCTCAAGGGTTAATCGAAGTTTCCTTTAGGAAGTGTGAGGAGAAATGAGCTTTGGAATTGAGCTAAGGATTTTTGTGCAAGAAATGAGATCAATTTTTCCACACCCAAAAGAATGGGGCTGTCCATGGCTGGAAAAAGCATGGTGGTGGTGAGTGTAAGAACAAATAAAATGGTGACCATAAGCACAAGAAAACCTCACATCCATTAGCCAAATCAATCCAATCTCAATTAATGCAAACCTTGAACCAAGCACACCTAGAACCCTCATGAAGCATCCATGTGCTGCTGGAGCCCCGGCAACCACAAAAAAAACCCTCACTTTGTAAATTCCCACTTTGCAAAAAGCCCCCTTCAATGGAAAATTCAGCAATAAGAGAGAAGAATGGAAAAAATGGCCAAATAAAGAATGCAAACAGGCAACTTCAAAAAGCGATCCGGTAATAAAATTACAGGATAACTCCGCAACTGTATATAGATACCCGCATTTGTATTTCGACCGAATACAAATGTAATGAGATAAAATCTACACAGTATAATACTAGGATCCGGCTTAAACCAAAGCCCGCTAGTATTATCCGTCCGAACTATGACACGTGCACAAGTGCGCGCGTATGTTCGAACCCTGCTATAAATCTATACGGCCTCTACAACGTTTCGCCCGAAACTTGAGAAACTGTCTATGGGGGACTCTAAAGACTCGTCAATTCTTTGGCTGTGGATTTAACCACTAGCACGTCAGTGGTACTAGCTGTACGTAACGGGCTACCAGGTATTGAACAAAAGGGAGGTCGATAAGCGAACTCACACCCTACTGAGCCTGTCAGTGACAATATCCGTACAGTCCGGTCCGTTCGTCTATGAGCATCGCATGTCGAGCCTAGGGGGTTGGTAAAAGTCAGACCCCCAAAAGCGGTACAAGTCGTGTCGGAGTGTAGCCCAGAACACCCTGAGAAACTACTGGAATACCTACTTGTAAATCTCCTGCCTTAGCCAAGAACTTCATTTAATGGCTCTCCTAGACACAGCGTGATCTCACCCCCAATACCGGGAGAGACGAAACCCCTGCCGATCCGCTCACCGCCTCCATGTGGCTCGGGACTGTACCCAACTAAAACATGTTTGCACAACACCTTTGAGCCGTGGTAGGGTAGTAATCAAAGCACAGTGGGAACTCATACGAGACAAATGACGATCTCAGGTCGATGAACAAACCTGTACACATGTCACCAGGGAACTGCTATCTGACGTCAGGTATAATACCAACTAGCATGTTCCCGGCGAGTCCTGTCCGATGTACTAATGACCCAATGAGCACCTGTATACATCTTAGGTGAACCAACTGACACCAATAGCTTATAAGACCGGCCACCGCCACTCGTCGGGGTCTCGACTGTATACACTAGTCTACTCTGGTGTATCGATGCCCTGTCTCGAAACACCCTCGACTAGGGACCTTTTAAGGATGTGCTTATAGACCGTAGCTCCCACGTATATGATCACCATCATACTGCTGGCAGTCAAGCAAGATCCCTAACACTACAGGGGTTGTAGTCACTATTTACACTCACATACACCATCCCAACTCAAAGAAGGCCCTAACCCTCATCATGGAATTTTCTAAATTCACTAGATCTAACTAAAACACATCTAAACATGTATATATGCTAAAGGGATTGAAATACTACAATAATGGTGAAGAATATGCAGAAACAGTCAGCTCAGAATACAGAGAACATGAAGTCGGCGAAAAGGGGTCGCCCTACTTACACAGGTGGCTCGAGGAACATTACTCGAGCCATGGAGTTATCGGTAAATTACAATAGACCGACCTTTGTGATATTCTGCAAGATTAAGAGTTATTTTTTAATATTTCTAATATTAAGAGTTACTTTCTAATATTGCAGACATCTCGGACCGTGGCATCAGGTGGTACACTGAGCGTGTTGTCCGCATATCTTGCCGTCCACGGCACCTCGACAGATCCCACCACGGGCGAGCTTCGATATCCCGACGTCGCTACCCAGGAGTATTGCGTAAGTCTTAATATTTTTTCTACCCAAATTTGAAATTTTAGTTTTGGAAGGTTCAAGTTTAAATTTTATACTTATACTTTACTGCTTAATGTGGGTGTAGGAGCGGGTGGTTGAGCAGGCCCAGGCCTCGGGGATTAATTTTACCGAACAGAGCGATCCGGGGATGCTGACCCCAGTTCTGGACGCCGCACACGGAGGGCACCACGGAGGTTGGGAGAGAGGCCGGGGCTGGGCCCTAGCAGGGCCCATATGAGGTTGGACTCCACCCCGGCGGTTACTTCCTCCGTCTCCGGTGACCGACGTGTCCATCAGGAACTGGAGAGCTTAAGGGCCACCGTTCAGGAGTTGAAGGAGATGATGGTATGTATACTACTTTATAGTAAAATATCATGTCATATTATATAGATATCAACATATCCATAATTAGTACGTAGCTTGAGCTTATTTGGTTTTAGACTTAAGTTTGATTAATCATACATACATATGTAATTAAAATAAACGACGGTTTTCCAAACTAGATATCTAAATGGGGTTTCTAAATAACTTAATAATGATACGAATTCGAATAATACACAGTTCTTACACGCTTCTTACACACGTTATGTCCAGACGCGACAGGGTACATCGACCGAGCCTCCACATGCATCTCCTTCGGCTGCGGCTCCGCAAGCTACTACATCGGCCGCGGTTCCGCAGACAGCTCCTATAGCTCCACCGCCCGCTCAGACTCCCGCAGCCGCGGCTCCACAAGCGACTACCTCTACGGCGGCTGCGCAGACCACATCGCCAGCTCCACAGGCCGCTCAGACTCCCGCTCGCGCCGAATTGCAGAGTTTATTGACCGAGGAGCAGGCGCGCATTATTCTATCGTTATTCAGAGGTGGAGCTGGACCGAGCTAGGGTAGCTTTTTGGTTCTTATTTTTTGAAACATGTATTTATTTATATCATACACATTGTACTATATTTTGAAACGATATTGATATTGGTTTATATTTATATCATATTCAGTTTTTGGGTTTCTTTTGTATATTATATGCGTGAGATGTGATTATGAATACTGCGATATATGTTGTGTGATGATTAATTTTATATTTGATTGATGTATATATTATTGTGCACAGGGCGGGAAAAAATCAGGCAGCCCTTTTTTTAAAAAAAAATACAGATAATGTGTACCTACGGCTTAATCCGTAGGTACACATGTTGCCCCTACGGCTATATCCGTAGGGGCAAAATATCAGCAGTAACTGATATTTCCACCCTGATCTCAGTACCAGGGGGTTGGGAGTGCCCCTACGGACATCTCCGTAGGGGCCATTGCTTAGCCCCTACGGAGTTATCCGTAGGGGCAAAATATCAGGATTTCTGATATTTTGCCCCTATGATAGGTACCTACGCAGGTATCCATAGGGGGTAGTACTTTTCCCTACGGCTATGTCCGTAGGTACAATTAATATATTTAAAAAAACCGTAAATAATATACCATTTTTTACCCTACGGCCTACTCTGTAGGTGCAACAGGACCTACACAGAAATTCGTAGGGGCATGATTTTGCCCGTAGGGGAAAGTTCAGGACTTCAACTTGCACCTGCGGCCTTTGCACCTACGGGGTCTTTTTTCTCCCATACGCACATCTCCGTAGGGGCAGTGGGTTGCCCCTACGGATAAATCCGTAGGGGCAAGCCTGATTTGTAGTAGTGCAAGTGCTCAAAATCCAATTTTTCATGATCTCCCATGCTTGTAGTGAGCTTGTGCATGATTTTTGTGAAGGGAACATGATGTTTTGTGTGGGATTGAGGGTGTTTGTGAGGTTGTAGAGGAGGTGGAGAAGAGGGCAGCCATGAGCGAAGGGGAGGGAAAATGATGATGAAAATAATGAAGGGGGACAAATGTGAGCCATGGTCAAATGACCCCTCACCTCTCTCTATCTTCTCTCTCTTGCCCATACAATTTTGTTTATTCCCTTTTCTTTTCTCTTATCCTTTTCTTTTCTTCTCATCTCATTTAAAACAAAGCCATGCATGAAAAATAAAGAAAAAGCCATGGTAGAAAATGTAACAAATGTGTAACATGACATGGTGCATGTCACATGCATAAAACACCATCAATGTATGATTAGATACTAATCGTGTTTAGTAATACTTACTTATATACAAATCATTTACATTGCAAAATTCCCAATTTTCATAGATTCATTTAAAATCAATAATTGATATAAATTTCCAAATATTTCCCAATTTATCGGTATTTAATTATAACGTATCATAAAAACTAATCTTCACACATTAAAATATTCATAATATTTATTATACTAATTATATAAATTACGAAAAATAATATTTTATTTTTCTGAAATGTTACACACGTATACCGTCTCTCGTAACTGCGTGACCCAAGAAATCCACACTATCCAGCCAGAAGGCACACTTGGAGAATTTGGCGAACAACTGGTTTTCCCTCAAAATCTGCAATGTAGTTCGCAAATGCTGCTCATGCTCCTCTCGACTACGGGAGTATACAAGAATATCATCAATGAATACAATAAAGAACTGATGAAGAAACGACCAGAAAATGCGGTTCATCATATCCATGAAAGCTGCTGGAGCATTGGTGAGCCCAAACGACATCACCAAAAACTCATAATGCCTGTACCGTGTGCGAAAAATAGTCTTCACAATGTCATCCTTCCGAACTCTCAATTGTTGATACCCTGACCGCAAATCGATCTTCGAGAAATAGCCAGCTCCCTCCAGCAGATCGAATAAGTCATCAATACGAGGTAATGGATACCTATTTCGTACCGTAACTCGATTCAGCTGCCTGTAGTCGATGCACAATCCCATACTGCCGTCCTTCTTTTTAACGAATAAAACAGGAGCTCCCCATGGCAATACACATGGACGAACGAGCCCCTTATCAAGCAATTCTTGCAACTGACCCTTGAGATCCTTCAGCTCTGTCGGGCCATCGATAAGGCGGTACAGAAATAGGCCCCGCACCCGGAATCAAGTCAATACAGAATTCGATATCGCGATCAGGCTGCAATCTTGGTAACTTAGCAGGGAATACATCAGGAAATTCTCGCACGATCGGAACCTAGTCCAACGGGACCTTAGCGGCTCCTACGTCCTGAATAAAGGCTAGGAATCCACGAAAACCCTTCTTCAAAAACCGTCCCGCACAAAGAGCAGAAATCATTTTGGCAGGAGTCATACTACAGTCTCCCAGCAAAACAAAAATCGGTTTGCCTGGAAAATAGAATCTGACCGCTTTCCCCCGACAATCAACATAAGCATGACAAGCGGCCAGCCAATCCATACCGAAGTATATCAAAATCTAGCATTTCCAGGAGAATCATATCGACTAACGAATCACTATCACCAATACGTACTGAACAGGACCTGAATACGTGTCGGGATACAAAAGAATCTCCCACGGGAGTAATCACAACTAGAGGTAACTCTAACAACGACGACTCTCTCACTAGAGAAAATGCAAAGTGTGCAGACACGTAAGAGTGCGTAGAACCGGGATCAAATAAAATGTGTGCATCTAAAGAACATACTGAAAAATTACCTGTCACATCTGCATTGGATGCCTGGGCATCCTGTGGAATCAAGGCAAAAACCCGAGCCTGGCCCCTACCAGCATCCTGACGTCCTCTCCCTCGATCTCCACGTCCTCTCGGAAAACTTCCTGCAAAACCCCGACCTCGTGGTACAACGGCCTGGCGCATAGTGCCAACTGGTGGAGGAAGTAGTGCTATCGGAGTGGAAGGTGGAAGGGGTAAAGCAGTGTACGGAACAACAGTACCTCCATTACGTCTACACTCTCTAGCCAAATGCCCTGGAAGTCCGCAACTAAAACATGTAAACGGGGGCCTCTGCTCCATGGGATACGAACTGAACATCTGGCTCTGAGCCCAGCCTCGACCAACACTGCGGCCTAGAGTGTGTCTCCATCCACCTCTCCCAAGCAGTTTGATAACTGACCCCATAGGTCTGGTCCTCTTTGGCTCCAGAACAATCGCTGTCTCGTTCAGACGCTCTTCTACTCGCATAGCTGCGTCCATGGCCTGGGTATAAGTGTTGGGTCCTGACAGCACCCCGGCTGTCGAAACGCGGCCAAAATGCGGAACATAAATTTCTGAAACCGGGGCTACCGCTACCCGAATCCCGGATCGACCTTAAACCCTAAACTAGCAAACTAAACTAAGAGTTAGAATTGTTATACCGAGTTGATACGTGTCCTTCGGTCTTCATTCCAAGCTCCTAGTGGCTCGTCGATGTGGTTTGGTTGCCGGTCTTCCTTCGTCTCCGATGATCCACCCGAGGGAAACGACGTAAGCTCCAACCTCGTCGAACGAGGTAACCGACGCTCCAAAGTCTCTAGCGATGGAGAGTCGAGGTGTATGAATGTGTCACTACATTTTTCTCTCTACTCAAAATGCTCATGGAGCAACCAAAGAAGATGAAGAAGAAGGTGATCAAGATTTGGCATGAGGCAACAAAAATGGTTAAATCTTTTTGTGTGAATGAGAGAGTGAGAGCAATGAAGCAAGTGTGTAATGTTTTCCAAAATGAAATCCATCATCAAAAGAATTGGCCGGCCCCCCTTCTCTCCTCCACACAAAATATCATTTTCTTTTTCCAAATAAACAATGTGCTACCATGCTTTGACCCATGCCACAAGCCATGCTTTGACTCACCTTTTCCACCTCATTTCTTAATTGAATTTCTAAAAGAAAATCAAATAAAAAAAGTGGCATCTTCTAGAAGCTATTCCGTATAAAAATACGAAATACTTCCGGTACATGTACCTAAATACATATACGCGTATTCGTACCAAAATACGAATAGCCGAGAGAGAAAATAAATAGCGAACAATAATACTAGAATACATATATATTTAAATACATATGTAAATTATTAAATCAAAACCTGATTTAATAATCTGGTTTAATCCTAAGCCGCTAGTATTATCAACCGTCCGATTAAAATCTGCACAGCATGTGCACATATTTAATCGGACACCTGTATGTATCAACATACCTCATGTACACCATATCCCCTAAACCGTGAAAACCCTCTGTATGGGACTCTAAAGACTCGTCAATACGCTGGCAGTGGGTTTAACCACAAGCACGTCAGCGGCACTAGCTGTACGTAACGGCTACCCAGGTATTGAGGGAAAGGGAGGCCGACGAGCAAACTCATCCTGAACCCCTACTGAGCCTGACAGTGACAATATCCGTACAGTCCGGTCTGTTCGTCTGAGAGTATCGCATATCGAGTCTAGGGGGGTGGATAAAGTCAGACCCCTAACAACGCGATATATAGTGTCGGCATGTAACCCATAACCACTTGAGAAACTATCGATCCTGGATCGGTAATTCTCTTCTACAATGGCCATGGATTTATGGTGATGGCCACCCATACACAATGCAACATCAACCCCCAATACCGGGATAGACGAATCCCAGACGATCCGATTACTGCCTTCATGTGGCTCGCGACTATACCCAACTAAAACCTTTTTGCATGACTCTTTTGAGCCGTGGTAGGGTAGTAATCAAAGCACAGTGGACTCACACGAGACAAATGATGATCTCAGGTCGGCAGACTAACCTGCACACATGTCACCTGGGAACTGCTATCTGACAATAGGTATAATACCAACAAGCAGGTTCCCGGCGAGTCCGTCCAGTGTACTCATAACCCAATGAGCACCTGTATACTATCTTAGGTGAACAAACTAACACCAATGGCTTGTGAGACCTGGCCACCGCCCCTCGTCTGTGTCTCGATCAGTATACACTAGTCTACACTAGAGTATCGATGCCTGGTCTCGATACTCCTACGACTAGGGACATTTAAGGATGTGCTTATAGACCCCAGCTCCCACATATATGATCGCCATCATAATGCTGGAAGTCAAGGAAGAATCCTATGGGCTCTATCAACATGTACATGATGATAAAGGCAAACCAGATAGCATACTATCATATTGAGTAAGACTGTTTTATCGGTATAGGTCCTCACTCAATCATCATAATCACAAGTTCGCGACTATGATAATTGCCTTGAGGGCACTTTAGATATTGTGCCCTCAAAGTCAATTATTGGATCGCAGGCACGTGATTGCAATGATTGAGGAGGACCTATACCGGTAGGACAGTCTTACTCATAATGATAGTATGCTATCTGGTTTGCCTTTATCAGTCGTGTACAGGTTCAGGTGACTGATCACCGTTACACGTTGATAGAGCCATTAGGATCTTGCTTGAATACCAACAGTATGATGGCGATCATGTAAGTCCATGCTACCTCTCCCGGTACCATCGGGCATGCGGAATTTGGTGAAAAACAATTTTTCAAGAGGTGGTAACATGGACTCAAAACCGGATCTTTGTTAAACATCTAACTAACAACCTAACTAGGAGTTGTTAACTACTCGGTTAGGGGGTTATACCTTTCTTTCTTGATCTCCTTCGTCTTCAAGCCTCGATGGTTGTCCGGATCGCCTTCACTCCGTCATCTCTTTGCGCCGAAGATAGATCCACCTCGAAAGCTTCTACCTTTGGCTTCTTCTTCGATCTTTGAAGAAACTAGTTCACTTGGTTTGCTAAACCTTATGAACTAGAATGAGTAGAGAACCATAAAGAAAAAGAGAGGGAGAGCAAGAGGAAGGAGATGAGAGCTCAGGAACAAGAGAGAGAATGAGAATGATAGAATGAGAAAGACTTTTCTCTCTTGGCTCTCATAATCCAAAACCATCATCACAAAAATAGTAATCAAGTATTGTGTAAATGGTTTAAGCTACAATAGCCATATCATTTCATGCACTCATTTTGCATAAGAGAACAAGCAAGCAAAAGTCTTTGCCGTGAAATGATAGCCATTGTCATCATGATGGTCAACTAGTCCAACCTAGTCAACCGGTCAACAAAGTCAACAAGTCAACAAAGTCAACCCCTCAACAACCATGTCACCATAATACTTAATTAATATTATTGTTAATCATATATCATATTCTCATTAGGGTTGAGCAAAAAGTCAATCGTCAACAGTCAACGGTCAACAACCCTAATGAGAATCCTCTGCCTCTGTCTCTCCGTCAACTGTGCATACACACCCGCATCCGCGTTCCGAGGAACACGAATACATACTGGATAAATCCAATCGCAAAACGTACACTAGGATCTGGCTTAAACCAAAGCCCGCTAGTGTAAACTGTCCGGACACTGTACGTGCATAAGTGCACGGATGTGACCGAACCCTGTCGCAAAACCATGCGACCAGTCGCAAAACCATGCGACCTCTACTCTTTTGCCTAAAGGCAAATAGCTTTCTGTGTGGGACTCTAAAGACTCGACACTACGGTGGCAGTGGGTTTAACCACAGACCGCAAGCGGCACTAGCTGTGCGTAACGGTCCCCAGGTAGAAGCCGACAAGAAGACTGACGAGGTGAAACCCAAATGAACTCCTACTGAGCCTGAATGTGACAATCTCCGTACAGTCCGGTCTGTTCGTCCGATACATCGCATGGCGGGCCTAGGGGGGCGGTAAACGTCAGTCCCCTAATAGCGGTACAAGTCGTGTCGGAGTGAAGCCCAAAACACCCTGAGATAATACTGGAAGCCTACCAGTATATCTCGATTGCCCTGGCCAGGGACTACTCGTGTAATGGCTCTCCTAAACACAGCGCGATGTCAACCCCCAATACCGGGCGAGACGAATCCTGTCTAACCATCACTGCCTCCAAGTGCTTCGGGACTGTACCCAACCACTACCTGTTTGCACGACTCCTTTGAGCCGTGGTAGGGTAGTAATCAAAGTACAGTAGGAACACACTCGAGGCGAAGTGACAGTGTCAAGTCAGCGGACTAAGCTGTACTCATGTCACCTGGGAACTGATAACTGACGATAGGTATAATACCAACCGGTCAGTTCCCGACGAGTCCTGTCCAGTGTACGCGTAACCTAACGAGCACCCGTATACTATCTCCAGTACGACGTACTGATGGCTGTGGGAGAGACCATCTCCCACACTGGGATGAGAAGCGCATACACTAGTCTACTCCGGAGTATCGATGCCCTGTCTCGATAGTCCTGCGACTAGGGACCTGTATAAGGATGTGCTTATAGATTACCCAGCCCCCACTAGTGTGACTGCCATCACAACGCTGGTAATCAAGCAAAGATCCTAAGGGCTCCACTAATGTGTATAGGTGATATACTAAAATAAACACATGTACACATTGAAGTAGAAACAAACCAAGTAGCATACTACTATATTGAGCAAGATTGTTTATACAAGGTGAATATCCCAAGCTTCCATTAAGTAATATACAAACTAGTATGATACAGTAATGGCCTCTAGGGCATATACACTAACAATCTCCCACTTGCACTAAGGCCATGTACTGGCGTGTCGAAGACCTATCATCTCGATTAGCCGCTCGAACTGAGTCTGGGGCATGGCCTTGGTGAATGGATCTGCAGTGTTATCTTCTGAAGCGACCCTCCGAACCTCGATCTCCTGGCGATCCACGATCTCCCTGATCAGGTGATACCGCCTCAAGATGTGTCTGGATCTCTGATGGGACCTGGGTTCCTTCGCTAAAGCTATAGCCCCGTTGTTGTCGCAATACAGAGGTATTGGATCAACAATGGACGGAACCACCTGATGTTCTTTCAAGAACTTCCTTATCCAGACAGCTTCTTTTGCGGCATCAGATGCAGCGATGTATTCCGCTTCCATCGTCGAGTCTGCAACGGTTTCCTGTTTGGAACTCTTCCAACACACCGCCCCTCCATTGAGGGTAAAGACAAAAGCCGACATGGACTTGGAATCATCCTTGTCACTCTGAAAGCTGGAGTCAGCAAAGGCCTCGATCTGGAGGTCTTTTCCGCCATACACCAAGAACATCTCCTTAGTCCTTCTGAGGTACTTGAAAATGTTCTTTACTGCTATCCAGTGTTTCTCCCAAGGGTTTGACTGATACCGGCTTACCACACTCAGTGCATAAGCTACATCCGGTCTGGTACACAACATCGCATACATTATAGAGCCTACCGCAGAAGCGCAGGGTATAATAGGCATGCGATCCCTCTCCAAATCAGTCTTGGGAGACATCTCTTTAGAGAGGGTGATCCCGTGACAAGCCGGTAGGTTACCGCGCTTGGAATCTTCCATACTGAATCTTTTCAGTATGGTGTCGATGTACCTGGACTGTGAAAGTCCTAATATCCTCTTGGATCTATCACGATGGATCCGGATCCCCAGGATGTATGAGGCATCACCCAGGTCTTTCATGGAGAACCTGTGTGACAAGAACCCCTTGACAGATTGTAGCATAGGAATGTCATTTCCTATTAAGAGAATGTCATCCACGTATAAAACGAGGAATACTATAGTTCTCGCTACAAATCTACTATAGATGCATGGTTCATCTGGATTTTTGATAAAGCCAAATTCCTTGACCGTCTCATCAAAATAGATGTTCCAACTCCGCGATGCCTGCTTTAGTCCGTAAATGGACTTAAGCAACTTGCACACCTTTCCGCTGCTCCCACTCTGAATGAAACCCTCTGGCTGGTCCATATAGACACACTCCTCTAAATTTCCATTTAGAAAAGCGGTCTTTATGTCCATCTGCCAAATCTCATAATCGTGGAAGGCAGCAATGGAAAGAAGGATCCGAATGGATTTCTGCATAGCCACTGGAGAAAAGGACTCGTCATAGTCCAAACCAGGTCTTTGACGAAAACCCTTTGCTACCAGTCTAGCTTTATAGGTCTCAACCTGTCCATCTACACCAATCTTCCTTTTGAAGATCCACTTGCATCCTACGTGTTTTACCCCGTCTGGAGCAATGTCCAACGTCCATACTTTGTTGGTGTACATGGACTCCATTTCGGTCCGCATTGCATCCAGCCATTTTACCGAGTCAACGCTCTGAACGGCTTGCTGGAAGCTAGTAGGCTCATCATAATCCATGATGCAATCCTCTATATCCCCGTCTATGAGAAAACCATAGTATCTCTCGGGCGGATGACACTGCCTACTACTACTGCGGAGCGGCGTAGGAATGTCCTGTTCTTTTGAACCCTCTGGTTCCACTAAGCTTTCAGTAATAGTCTGTGGTTCTGGAATTTCTTCCAGTTCTACTGCGCTCCCACTTATTTCCTTTTCTAAGAACTGGTGTTCTAGAAAGTGGGCATGGCGAGAAACAAGAACTTTTTGTTCCTCTTCGCAGTAGAAGAAATATCCCTTGGAATTCTTTGGATATCCCACAAACTTGCACTGTACTGAGCGTGCCTCGAGCTTGTCCGCATGTTGCTTTTTAACAAAAGCTGGACTTCCCCATGTCTTAATGTGCTTAAGATAGGGTCTCTTCCCACACAACATTTCATATGGTGTAGTAGGCACAGTCTTAGTTGGAACTCGGTTCAAAACGTATGCAGCTGATTCTAGCGCATACCCCCAGAATGATCGCGGTAACTCAGCGATACTCATCATGGACCGTACCATATCAAATAGGGTTCGGTTCCGTCTCTCCGATACACCGTTATGTTGCGGAGTGTATGGAGGAGTAAGCTGAGAGAGAATTCCGTTCTCTTTTAAATAATCCAGGAACATGGCACTTAAGTATTCTCCACCTCGATCCGATCTTAGAATCTTGATACTTTTGCCGGTTTGTTTTTCTACTTCATTCTTATATTCCTGGAACTTTCCAAATGCTTCGGACTTATGTTTCATTAAGAAGACATAACCGTACCTTGAAAAGTCATCCGTAAAAGTAATGAAGTAAGAATAACCGCTTCGCGCATGTGTAGACATTGGACCGCACACGTCGCTGTGTACGAGTCCCAAGAGCTCGCTCGCTCTTACTCCGTATCCAGTGAACGGAGTCTTTGTCATCTTTCCTTTGAGACAGGATTGACAAGTGGCATACGATTGATATTCGAACGGATTCAAATATCCTTCTGTATGTAACTTCGTCAACCTTCTCTCATTGATGTGACCCAGTCTATAATGCCATAAGAAAGTCTGATTTATTTCTGGAGACTTTCTTTTGTGTGTATTCTGGACATTGAAAATCTGTGGTTGGTTTAATACGTATATACCATTGCTCAATGTACCTGACCCAATCAAAACGTGATTAAGGTGAATATTTACAACATTACTTACAAACGCAAATTCATAACCTTCTTTAGAAACTAAAGATACAGAAATGATATTACAAGTTGCGTTGGGTACAAAAAAGCAATTACGCAAAACCAAAACATGTCCATCTGACATTCCCAGGTGATAGTCCCCCACGGCCTTAGCATCCATGCTAGCTCCGTTTGCAACTCTGAGGGTCATGTCACCTGCCTTCAAAACCCTACGGTTTCTCAACGCCTGCAAAGAATTACAGATATGAGATCCTGATCCGGTATCCAATACCCAGGAAGTACAGTTTATTGAAAGACAGTTTTCAATAACATACACACCTGAAGCTGAAGCCGCAACCTGCTTCAATTCCTGTGTCCTGGCTTTCCAAGCCCTGCAATCATTCTTCCAGTGACCTTTCTTATGACAATAGAAGCATTCTTCTTTATCCACAAGCTGCCCCGCTTTCTTTGTTACCTTTGCTTTTCCCTTCGTATCCACTTTACTAACACCGCCCCTTGGTTTGGCGGGGGCTTTCTTCTTCTTTCCCTTGGCTTTCGCCTTGGACCTAGAAGAGGAAGATCCTCCTACAAACAAAGTGGATGTTTCCCTACCTTTCTGTAGGGTGCCCTCTGCACTCCTCAGCATGTTGAGGAGTTCTGAAAGTTCAACTTCCTTTTCTTGTAAGTTGAAGTTCAGGATAAACTGGGCGTAAGTGGAAGGAAGGGACTGGAGAATCAAGTCCGTATAGAGCTCGTTCTCTAACGTGGTTCCAAGTTCCGCGAGCTCCTCAATGAAGCCAATCATCTTAAGCACGTGTTCCGCTACCGATGATCCGATGGCCAACCTTGCCGAAAATAACTTCTTCGACACTTCGTATCTTGCGATACGAGATTGCTCTCCATACAGTTCTTTTGTATGGAGAAATATGGATTCAAGGTCCATATTCTCGTGCCTCCTCTGATGTTCGTTGTCCATCGAGTTAAGTACGAGGCACTTGGCCTTCGCGCTATCAATCTCCCAAGTCTTACGGATTTCCTTATCCGCGACGCTGGAGGTGGGACTTGGGACTGGGGGAGCTTTGGTGGTAAGAAGATACCCCAGCTTGTCGTAAGTGATTGCCATTTTGACATTCCTGAGCCAATCTTTGTAGTTTGGCCCTGTCAGTATGTTTTTATCTAGAAGTAACTTAAGTCCAGTCATGTCGATTGGTCGCTGCAATTAGGAGAGAGAAGAAGAAACACTTAGCATAATGCTCTTGCAAGTTTAGAGTGGTTTTTAGTTTGTCTAAACAGGATGGCTCCCACTGTTTCTCGAATCCCTCCTCAAACCAAAAAGGAAGAATTAGTCAGGATCAATCTCACCGTACAATACTTGCTTAACCGTTGGGCCAGGCTGGTGTCGGAACTTCGAGGGAGGTTTTCCAACGCTTTCACGAAGTTCCTTAATTTAAGAACTTCTTTTCCCTGGGGGCGTAGCCCCGCTAACACCTTTCTAGACACCTACTAGGTTTATAGCATTGATCGTTAAGTGAGAAATTTCCCGAGGAGTAGCATATACTCACAGTAGGATCGGGATCCAAATATCATCGCGTGACGAAACTGAAGGAATCCTACCAGAATCATCACGCTCCAAATGGTATGCAATACTAGCAAGTTTCAGTTCTTTTGAAACTCCCGATGTGGATTTTTGCCCCATGCTCTTATGACCTTGACTTTGGCCAAAATATCATAAGTCACATGTCAAGTTCTGCCCGTCATTATCCAGGTTAATTTGGATCCACCCGTACCTACCCTTGACTTTGGCCAAAATGGCAGTACGACTCTCCCAAACCAACGCATCTATCTATGCTACACATGAATACATAATAGCTACCATTCACTATGCCTTGACTTTGGCCAACATACATAGCTTGAATACTATTGACCATTTATGTGAAACAACGGAGGGCTACGAATGGTTTTGGCGAAACCGTGAACGTAGTGAACTTGATTTAGTCGATGGAATGAGATAGCTTTTAAATGGAGTGGCTCAAACTCCGCATTTTAAAAGTTTGTTTTGAAAAGAACCGAGTGGTTTTTCGAAAGTGTTCCAACGACTTTTACATGGTTTATTTTCTTGCATTAGTTCTTTTAATGCGTGATATTCTTGCATTAGTTCTTTTAATGTGTCCCATCATTTAAAACCTACCATTGCAGAAAACAACCAAAATATGACGTACGCTTATGCCATTCGCATTCGCCACGGGGCCCCGTCATTACCCGTTAGGTTACTTAACTAACGACAGAGCGGGGGCTGGGCTAGCGCGGCTGTAAAACATAAGCAACGCCTAAATAATATCATATATAGATATATTGCAATGATAGACATTTCAGATCACAGATGAACACATTGGATATACTAGGAACCCGCAATTCGTACGAGCCTGTAACGAAAAGCAGATTACACGGTCGCGGTGAATAGCCAAAACCCCACCCAAGACCCCTACGGGTGCGGCAAACTACCCGCCAAGTACCCGAAGCGAAGCAACCTCCCTCATCCCCGTGAGTAGGCCACTCGACACTTCGGCATACCCGGTAGTTTGTGCACCCCTCCATGGGTCTATTCTAGGAGCAAAAACAGTAAAAAGAAATTAAACAATGACGGCTACAACCCCGACCCGGTTGTGCGGCCATACAAATAATTATTACATCAATTTACAAATTTACATGAATTGAAAGAAAAGAAAACTCTCGTCTCACAACCCCTGGCTATTCACCCGCGACAATCCAATGAATTCATATACACATTCCAATGACATTACAGATCACAGATTTGTATAACCCCCACTAATCGACATATAGCGATTAGTAGACGTTCAATACAAATATCACATCACAGAAAAACCCGTCAGCTTAAGTCTTTTAGAAGTTCGATCAAAAATACGGATTTATAGGCCCCAAATACAAAATTTTCGTTCTGGAAAATCTGGGCAGAAAACACATATGCCAAAAATCCCAAAACAGACCTAGAAGCACTCTGCAAGAAGAATTTTCCCCGACCGAGTTAACTCGGCCGCGGAACCGCGGCAGAAGCATGCTCCCGCCGTGTTTTCGCGGCACATTGAACGATTCAGGGGACGAAATTTCTTGGGTGTTCACACAAAAGCCTGAGCCGATTTTTAAGATAAGATTTATCAAATTTTGAACAGAAAAAATTTCGGCAGAAACTTGACAGTTTTGGGTTCGTTTTGCGACTTTTCTTTGATCGATCTTCTAGCTACTTGCTAACATATTAGATAGAGTTTAACTAGGCTCTGATACCACTGTAAGTCCATGCTACCTCTCCCGGTACCTTCGGGCATGCGGAATTTGGTGAAAAACAATTTTTCAAGAGGTGGTAACATGGACTCAAAACCGGATCTTTGTTAAACATCTAACTAACAACCTAACTAGGAGTTGTTAACTACTCGGTTATGGGGTTATACCTTTCTTTCTTGATCTCCTTCGTCTTCAAGCCTCGATGGTTGTCCGGATCGCCTTCACTCCGTCATCTCCTTGCGCCGAAGATAGATCCACCTCGAAAGCTTCTACCTTTGGCTTCTTCTTCGATCTTTGAAGAAACTAGTTCACTTGGTTTGCTAAACCTTATGAACTAGAATGAGTAGAGAAGATTGTGTTGGGATTTTACTCTATAATTCTTGGTTCTCAACACATGAGACAAGTGAACCATAAACAAAAAGAGAGGGAGAGCAAGAGGAAGAAGATGAGAGCTCAAGAACAAGAGAGAGAATGAGAATGATAGAATGAGAAAGACTTTTCTCTCTTGGCTCTCATAATCCAAAACCATCATCACAAAAATAGTAATCAAGTATTGTGTAAATGGTTTAAGCTACAATAGCCATATCATTTCATGCACTCATTTTGCATAAGAGAACAAGCAAGCAAAAGTCTTTGCCATGAAATGATAGCCATTGTCATCATGATGGTCAACTAGTCCAACCTAGTCAACCGGTCAACAAAGTCAACAAGTCAACAAAGTCAACCCCTCAACAACCATGTCACCATAATACTTAATTAATATTATTGTTAATCATATATCATATTCTCATTAGGGTTGAGCAAAAAGTCAATAGTCAACAGTCAACGGTCAACAACCCTAATGAGAATCCTCTGTCTCTGTCTCTCCGTCAACTGTGGATACACACCCGCATCCGTGTTCCGAGGAACACGGATACATACTGGATAAATCCAATGCCAAAACGTACACTAGGATCTGGCTTAAACCAAAGCCCGCTAGTGTAAACTGTCTGGACACTGTACGTGCATCAGTGCATGGATGTGACCGAACCCTGTCGCAAAACCATGCGTCCAGTCGCAAAACCATTCGACCTCTACTCTTTTGCCTAAAGGCGAATAGCTTTCTGTGTGGGACTCTAAAGACTCGACACTACGCTGGCAGTGGGTTTAACCACAGACCGCAAGCGGCACTAGCTGTTCGTAACGGTCCCCAGGTAGAAGCCGACAAGAAGACTGACGAGGTGAAACCCATCTGAACTCCTACTGAGCCTGAATGTGACAATCTCCGTACAGTCCGGTCTGTTCGTCTGATACATCGCATGGCGGGCCTAGGGGGCGGTAAACGTCAGTCCCCTAATAGCGGTACAAGTCGTGTCGAAGTGAAGCCCAAAATACCCTGAGATAACACTGGAAGCCTACCAGTATATCTCGATTGCCCTAGCCCGGGACTACTCGTGTAATGGCTCTCCTAGACACAACGCGATGTCAACCCCCAATACCGGGAGATACGAATCCTGTCTTACCGTCACTGCCTCCAAGTGCTTCGGGACTGTACCCAACCACTACCTGTTTGCACGACTCCTTTGAGCCGTGGTAGGGACCTGTATAAGGACGTGCTTATAGATTACCCAGCCCCCACTAGTGTGACTGCCATCACAACGCTGGTAATCAAGCAAAGATCCTAAGGGCTCCACTAATGTGTATAGGTGATATACTAAAATAAACACATGTACACATTGAAGTAGAAACAAACCAAGTAGCATACTGCTATATTGAGCAAGATTGTTTATACAAGGTGAATATCCCAAGCTTCCATTAAGTAATATACAAACTAGTATGATACAGTAATGGCCTCTATGGCATATACACTAACAGATCATATACGTGAGAGTTGGGTAGTCTATAAGCACATCCTTAATTGTGGTCCCTAGTCTTGTGAGTTTCGAGACAGGGCATCGATACTCCGGAGTAGACTAGTGTATACAGTCGAGACCCCGACGAGGGGCGGTGGCCGGTCTCACAAGTCACTGGTGTCAGTTGGATCACCTAAGATGTATACCGGTGCTCATTGGGTTTTGAGTACACCGGACAGGACTCGCCGGGAACCTGCTAGCTGGTATTATACCAATCGTCAGATAGCAGTTCCCTGGTGACATGTGTCCAGGTTAGTTCATCGACCCGAGGTCGTCATTTGTCTCGTGTGAGTTCCCACTGTGCTTTCATTTCTACCCTACCACGGCTCTAAGGAGTCGTGCAAACATGTCTTTTTTGGGTAAAGTCCGAGCCACATGGAGGCAAGTGAGCGGATCGGCAGGGGATTCGTCTCTCCCGGTATTGGGGGTAAGGTCGCGCTGTGTCTAGGAGAGCCATTACACAAAACCCTCAGCCGAGGTAGGATATTTACTGGTAGGTACTCCAGTAGTATCTCAGGGTGTTCTGGGCTACACTCCGACACGAATTATACTGCTATTGGGGGTTTGACGTTACCAGCCCCCTATGCCGATATGCGATACACATAGACGAACGGAACAGACTGTATGTATATTGTCACTTTTAGGCTCAGTAGGGTTCCAGGATGAGTCCGCTCATCGGCTTCCCTTGTGGTCAGTACATAAACAGCCGTTACGCACAGCTAGTGCTGTTGACTGTTCGTGGTTAAACCCACTGCCAGGGTACTGAGGAGGCATTAGAGTCCCCCACAGATAATTTCCCAAGTTCGGGCGAAACTTTGTAGAGGCCGTATGGTTTTATGCTAAGGTTCGGAAAATGCACGTGCGTTTACGCACGTGTCATATTTCCGGCAGAAAATACTGGTGGGCTTTGGTTTATGCCGAATCCGAGTATTATACTTTGTGGATATAATATCTTTGTGTCACGACCCGCAATTCGGCCCGTAACCGGCACTTAAACTACGTAACGTCTACAGGCGTACGTAACTTAAGTAAGCCGAAAACCCAGATATCTAAACCACCCAAAACTGGATCAACGGAGAAAAACATAGTTTAAAACATTTAGAAATTTACAATTTAAAATCTCTAACTCTAGTTTTCTTTCATGGAAAATTTCGGCAGCACCTCCTTTGTAAAACTAGCCCCGAAAACGGGTACAACACAGATAATATATATAAAACATCCCAAGTGGGAGAAAATCACGCCCACCGGCGGAGACAATCACCACAACAAGTATACGACGCCATAGCGAAGAAATATCAAAGAAACGACTATAAAATAAGTAACTATCCAACACAACCGGCTTCTACGAGCACGGCTCCCAAAATCAACCAATATAATACAACACTAAAATCTCATAAGTCGTCTCTAAGTCATATACAACAGAGGTAGATGGAGAATACTAGATCCAACAAAAGATATACAATACACAAAACGGATAACCGCAAACCCACCTAAAAGCAACGGCCTCACTGCCTATAGTAGTGGTATCCACAAAAGTAGTGATGATAAGCTGCCCTGCCGCGACTACTCAGAGGGTAAGTCCTGCAAAACACTGTGGCACAACGGGGGTGAGTTGCCAACTCGTGAATAGTAATTAACATCATACTGAAAATCGCAAGTATGCACTAACAGCAATGATTAATAACATGTGAATTTCTAAATGTTATCATGCCTGGAGCGATTATTGTATATTGGTATATATACTATTAGATGTTGTATATGTTTTACACCCGTGCTAGTTCAGTCCCCGCTCTGTCGTTAGTTAAGTAACCTAACGGGTGATGACGGGACCCAGTAACGAATGCGGATGGCATATACGTACATTTTATTTTCGTTCTTTACTGGTGTGATTAATTGATAGAACTGCGTTGATTCTGATCAATGCAAAGGAAAACAAACCTGTTTGGATGTTGTTGGAACAGTTTTAAAATGTGTTATTTCAAAGACGTTTCCTTTTGTTTTGCACAGTGGTATTCGGTTGGAATATCCTGCACCTCATTCGACGAGGCAAGGGCCGATATCCCTTCACCGGGAGTGACCCCTTGGGCAGAAGTTTGCGTCAGGGTAATAACTTCACTATAATCAATTACAAGTTGTTTTGCATCGCGATATTCAGTTGGAATATCCTGCACCTCATTCCACGAGTAAAGAGCCGAGATCCCTTCACCGGGAGTGACATCTTTAGCAAAGGTTTTCGCCACTATATTTTTTATAAAAAGCTATCAGGTTCCTTCAGCGATATCAAGTTCGTTACGTTAAAGGTTTTTCGCCAAAAACCAGCGGTAGCCCTCCGTCATTTCTTTTGGGTATTCAGTAGTATTCAAGCGATGTATTTTGACCTAACGCCAAGGCATAGTGTTTAGTAGCTACTGGGTATTCATTTGTTGCATAGATAGATGAGTTGGTTTGGGACAGTCGTTCTGCCATTTGGCCCACGTCAGGGGCATGTGCGGGTGGGTTCAAATTGACAAGATAATTATGGGTAGAACTTGGCATGTGACTTATGAAATTTTGACCTAACGCCAAGGTGATAAGAGCATGGGGCAAAAATCTTATTGGGGGTTTCTAAAGAAACTGAAACTTGCCAAGTATGCGCATACATTCTGGAGTGTGATAACATGAGTGGATTCCTTCACGTTATCATGCGATGAGAGTTGGATCCCGATTCCCACTGATGAGTTGGTTTACTCTTCGGGTGATCCCGATTGATTCTTCTTTCAGGTTTGGAGGAGAATTTGACAGTACAGTGGGAGTTTCCCTGATTAGATAAAGTGATAACCATTCTGATCTAGGTTAGAGTGCACGCAGAGTGTTTCTTTTCTCTCTCTCTTTGGCAGCGACCATTGACCGACCCTAGACTATGACTCAGTGACCATGTTGACCGAACCCTCTTAAAATATTGGCCTTTGGATTGTCCGAGTTGCTTAAGTCATTGCCGCTCTTTCTTTTACCCTTTGTATTTCTCAGAACACCCCGTATTACTATGGACATCCACTTCCATTGGATAGATCCATCGTATGGTTATATACGAACTCGAAGGTACTTCTTCGAGGATGGATCCGGGTTAAGGAGAAATAGAATTGGTTTATTCAGTTGTGTTTTATTATCACCTTCTCTCAGGTTGCGAGGGCTCCTTACTTTAGGAGAGTACACCTATTACGCTTATTGGATAGTCTTATTCCAAACAATAGGCAGGTGTCGAAAGGTAGGGAATGAAGAAAACCAATTAGCCTAAGTAGGGTGTACAGAAGGTAATAACTAAAAACAAAATAAAGGGATTAGAAAGAGGGCAAAGTAAATTGCGACTGTTATCATTCACGACCAAACCGCGTACTTCATCTCCACTCCTATTTCACCTTTGTTTTTTTCCCCAGTTCGGGAGAAATAGAATATGGTATTATTCAGTTGTCTTTTATCATCACCTTCTCTCAAGTTGCGAGTACCCCTTGGTTTAGGAGAGTACACCTATTATGCTTACTGGATAGTCTTCTTCCAAACCATAGGCTGGTGCCGAACGGTAGGGAATGAAGAAAACCATTTAGCCTAACGATGGTGTACAGAAGGTAACGACTAAATACAAATAAAGGGATTTGGAGAGATGGCAAAGAAATATACGGTTACAGTCATGAATTGGATTATGGAAGAGTCATTACTAGGAATACCAGGATACCCCTACAAAACATTTTCATGTTTTAGTGCATTGTTAAAGGAAAACTGATTTCCCGATTAGGTACTTGTAAGTGCACGGCGGCGCCCCGGCCGTCAAACTGACGCCGAAATGTAGAAGCGGTGATAAACTTTATTTTTGCGAACTTGGCAAACCGGTACCACCGCGCACTAAACACCCGGATCGTGCCATTAAACTAGATCTAGCTAACTACAAGACGGGTTAGAGATATACCGAGTGATCCGAGTCCTCCGGTCTTCTCGTCGTCCTCCCGATCTCCTGCGGATACTCCAGTCGTCGCCTCCTCGCCGGAAGAGCACCATATCTCCTGCATCTTTTACGGGCTCCCACCTCAATACCGAGGCAACTCGGGAACGAAGCTGGAAAGTCGACGTGCCCAAGATTTGCTGCAGAATGTAGTGTAGAGGCTATGTCTCATATGGGGGCTTTGTTGCCATGAAGGATGGAGGAGGAGGTTAAGAAAATTGGTGCTTTCAATTTTCTAGCAAGAGGAATATGAGATGAAGAATTCCTCACATCAAAAATGAACTCTCTCTTTCTCTTCTCTCAAGTGTGGCCTCTATCATCAAGTGAGAAAGGTGGAGGAATAAAAACCAACACTAGAAGGAAGGTGAGTGTAGGAAAAGAGAAAAGGTGACCATATCCAAAGATCGTGATAACAATGTCATCTCCAAATCTAATCAACTCTAATCACCATTAATACAAATCAGGTGATGTGAAGAGAATCAAATGATGGTTGAAAAGAAAAGATGCCATCATAATCAATACATTTGCAAGAAACCCCTCCACAATGTGTTATTTGCAAACTTGCAAATAACACCCTCCATCGAAAGGTCCGGCCGGAAAAGAACAAAGGAAAACCGGCCGGAACGGAATGTAAACTGGAAACTCCAGAAAAACTGGTCCCTTAATAAATCACAGGAAAACCCCGATACTGTGTATACGCACCCGCATTTGTATTCCCACTGAACACAAATGCAAGAAGACAAAATCTACACTGTACTATACTAGGATCCGGCTTAAACCAAAGCCGGCTAGTAATATCCGTCCGATCCTGATCCGTGCATTACCGCACGTATCTGATCGAACCCTGCCATATATCCATACGGCCTCTAGTACTAACCGTCCGATCCTGATCCGTGCAATACCGCACGTATCTGATCGGACCCTGCCATATCTCCATACGGCCTCTACAGCGTTTAGCCCGAAACTTGAGTAACTGTAAGTGTGGTGGACTCTAAAGACTCGTCAATACTATGGTTGTGGATTTAACCACTAGCACGTCAGAGGTATAACCCAATATGTGACGGGCCACCAGCTATTGACCAAAAGGGACGTCGATGAGTGAACTCATCCTGACACCCTACTGAGCCTGTCAGTGACAATATCCGTACAGTCCGGTCCGTTCGTCTATGAGCATCGCATGGCGGGCTTAGGGGGTTGGTAAAAGTCAGACACCCAAAAGCGATACAAGTCGTGTCGGAGTGTAGCCCAGAACACCCTGAGATACTACTGGAATAACTACCAGTAAATCTCCTGCCTTGGCCAACGACTTCGTGTAATGGCTCTCCTAGACACATCGCGACCTCACCCCCAATACCGGGAGAGACGAACCCCTGAAGATCCGCTCACTGCCTCCATGTGGCTCGGGACTGTACCCAACTAAAACCTGTTTGCACGACTCCTTTGAGCCGTGGTAGGGTAGTAATCAAAGTACAGTGGGAACTCACACAAGACAAATGACGATCGCCAGGTCGATGAACTAACCTGTACACATGTCACCAGGGAACTGCTATCTGACGTCAGGTATAAGACCAACTAGCATGTTCCCGGCGAGTCCTGTCCGGTGTACTCATAACCCAATGAGCACCTGTATACATCTTAGGTGAACCAACTGACACCAGTAGCTTGTGAGACCGGCCACCGCCCCTCGTCGGGGTCTCGACTGTATACACTAGTCTACTCTGAAGTATCGATGCCCTGTCTCGAAACTCCTACGACTAGGGACCTTTTAAGGATGTGCTTATAGACTACCAGCTCCCACGTATATGATCGCCCTCATACTGCTGGCAGTCAAGCAAGAATCCAAGGGGCTCTATCAACGTGCAATAGTGACCTGTAAGGTCACCTAAAGCAGTACACGATGATAAAGGTAAACCAGATAGCATACTATCATCTCGAGTAACACTGTCCTACCGGGATAGGTCATCCCTCAATCATTGCAATCACGTGCCTGTGATCCAATAATTGACTCTGAGGGCACTATCTCCAACAATCTCCCACTTGCACTCAAGGCTAATTATTGCGATGTTGCATACTCACAGCCCGTGTGATACCGAACACCCAATTCCTCTACTTGTCAGTTTCAGAAAACTCGTTTGCGAAACTTTTGCGTTCGAGGAATAGCCTCAGTGAGTGGATCCGCTTTGATGTTTCTTTCTATGTCTCTCTATATCTCAAGTTCGCGGAGAAAGCCATCTCCCGTAATGAGCAATACCTGTCTTAGAGTATGTCTGGATGTCTGATGGGACCTAGCTCATAAATGAACTCCAAATCCAAACTTCTTAGACTGTATCGTCAATTGAACTTAATCAGTATCCTGCGCCATGCCTCCCTCAGTATTGCCTTGGACCACCTGTCCAAAATACTGCCCCTCATCAGAAGGAAAACTATAACTCTGACAACCTCCTTGTCGTCCAGGTCACCTTGGAAGCCTGGAATGATAACTGTCTCTCGAATGAGGCTGTCGTTATCATATCCCTAGAACATCCACTTATGTTCTAAAACTGCTTCCAACTGTTTCTCCAGGATTGGATCAATGTCAACTTATTGCATCTAGTGCGAGAACAACATCTGGTGTGGTACTTTGACATCTCATGATTGACTCAATTGCCTAAACAAGTGATCTGTCAATCATGCACATCCCTCTCTCCTTTAGTCTGTAAGACACCTTTAGAGAGGGTGACTCCATCACCAGCAGGTACACTACCGTGCCAGGAGTCGTCCATTCTAATTACTCTTAGAATACTGTCTATGTACCCTGATTGGGAAACCACCCAAATCTAGATCTAAAACCATAGATCTAGTAACCAATATGTCTGATATGATGTCCAAGTCCCATGTGGAGAAACTACTGTGTGACGACCAAAGTATAATCGATCGTAGTATAGGAATATCACTTCCTACTCTGTGTATGTCATCCAAATACCATGACATCACACCCTACTACCTTCTCAACTGATCCATCCCCTATTCTGATGAAGTCAAACCTATGACTGTCACATCAGAAATTGATGATCTATCTTCGCTATATTTTCTTTAGTCTATAAATAGACATAAGCCACCTGTCCACCAATGCTTCCGCTGCTCCCACTGTCTACGACAACCCTCTGGCAGAGTCATATAAACGTACACTTCTAAAGCCAGTTTAGAACGACGCTATACTCATCCCCCCGTCGTGTCTCGCAGCCTGGAACAACAACAATGGCAAGTGTGGGTAAACAAGAACTTCCCTGTCACCGTCCTTGAGGCTACCGGAGTACCTCTCGGGTGCCTGAAGTTACCCACCTTATCTGCGGAGTGGCCAATGGAATGTCAAACCAGATTGAATCTTTAGGTTCCTTATCAAATCTTCAGTAATCGTTTGCGGTTCTGGAATCACTTCTAGTTCTACCATACTCCCACTGCTGTTTTCTGAAAAAATCCATTTTTATTAAAACTGTGAACAATATCTCTATTGATCTTCCAGATGGTAGAAAATCAACCCTCGTCATAGCCTGGGTCAACCCACAAACAGCCATTACAGAAACGTGCCTTGAGTTATCCAGAGTCTGGTTTTAAGCATAAGCCGGACAACTCCCCGTACCTTAACATCGTTAAGATATGAACTGTTCTATATCCAATATAGAACCAGAGGCACTGATTTAATTGAACCAGATTCAAATCATGCAGCTGTCTCCAGTGCATGTCAACTAAATGGAAAAAGGCCGATCAGCGTTACTCAACTTAGGAACGCTTCCAAATATGAGTAACCCGAAAGAGAAGCAAGTTCTCTTAATCATCACTATCAACTGAATACCATACACGAGTATCTACATCTTCGATCACTTTGAAGAATCCCGATACTTGCAATACTTGGTTCTCTACTTTATTCAAATACCTATAACTTCTCAAAATTCAGACCATGTGTTTCCACGAAACACCTGTCTAAAAACTAGAGGAGTCATAAGTAAACCGAATATAGTACGAGAACCAACCCCTCTGTCCTCATGGACGCTGGACAACATACAATACTCTGTATAAGTCCCTTGAGTCTGATAACTCATTCACTGTGTGTCGTAGGTTGAAAACTGTACTTATGGTTAAGAAGAATTACACCGCTGTTTAATGCTCCTTACCTAACCATCCACTGATATAGGTAAATGTCGTAGACATAATTTCAAAAAAGGTATATCTCACTCTATAAAAATAGACGTACAGATATATCAATTTGAAATTGGTGCATAACAACGGATATTCAAAATCAAATATTTGTCGTCTGGCAAACAACCCAGGTGACTTCCTCAAATATCACCGATTACAAAGAATCCCGATATAATGAGGATGATCACCCAATTCCCAATAACTTACTCCCACTCATCATCTGTAAAACCATACAGATGTGAGAATCATACCTGGTAAACACATACCCTGGAGTAAGTGTCTAATCGGGAAATCAGTTTTCCATTAACAGTACACAGTGAAACTGAAACATTGAAATGTTTCGTTGGGGTATCCTGGTATTCCTAGTAATGCCTCTTCCATTATCCAGATTCACAACTGTAACCGTATAATTCTTTGCCACCTCTCTAAATCCCTTTATATGTCTTTAGTCATTACCTTCTGTACACCCCTTTAGGCTAAATGGTTTTCTTTCTTCCCTACCGTTCGGCACCAGCCTATGGTTTGGAAGAAGACTATCCAATAAGCATAATGGTTGTACTGTCCTAATCCTAGGAGCACTCGCAACGCGAGAGAAGGTGAAGATAAAAGACAACCGAATAAGCCTTATTCCTATTTCTCCTGAACCAGAATCCATCCCCGAACTGGAACAAGTTCCTTTCGAGTTCGTATATTACCATACGATGGATTATCCAATAAACTTGGGATCTTCGTAGTGATACGGAGTGTCCTGGAGAAATACAAAGGTGATTTAGGATTGACGAAGAAATATTTGGTATGGTCGTGAATAGCAGTCGCAATTTACTTTGCCCTCTTACTAATCCCTTTCTTTGTCTTAACTTAATACCTTCTATACACCGTTTAGGCTAATTGGTTTTCTTCATTCCTTACCTGTCGGCACCAGCCTAAGGTTTGGAAGAAGACTATCCAATTTGCGTAATAGGTGTACTACTCCTAAACCAAGGAGTACTCGCAACCTGAGAGAAGGTGAAAAGAAAAGACAACTGAAAAGTCCTATTCGTTTTCTCCAGAACCAGAAACCATCCTCGAATTCCTTCGAGTTCGTATATAACCATACGATGGTTTTGTCCAATGGAAGTGTACGTTCGTAGTGATACGGGGTGTCCTGGAGAAAAGGGTAAAAGTAGGAGTGGCAATGAGGTTTGCAACTCTGACAATCCAAAAGCCAGTGTTAAAGAAGGTTCGGTCAACTTGGTCACTGAGTCATAGTCTAGGGTCGGGTCAATGGTCGCTGCCGAAGAGAGAGAGAAAAGAAACACTTAGCGTGCACTCTATCCTAAATCAGAATGGTTATCACTTTTTCAAATCAGGAAACCTCCCACTGTACCGTCAAATTCTCCTCCAAACCTGAAAGAAGAATTAGTCGGGATCACCCGAGGAGTAAACCAACTCATCAGTGGGAATCGGGATCCAACTATCAATGTATGATAACGTGACGGAATCCGCTCACGTCATCACACTCCATAAGGTATGCACATATCTGGCAAGTTTCAGTTCTTTTGAAACTCCCGATGTGATTTTTACCCCATGCTCTTATGACCTTGACTTTGGCCAACATATCATAAGTCACATGTCAAGTTCTACCCGTCATTTTCCAGGTTAATTTGAACCCACCCGTACATACCCTTGACTTTGGCCAAAATGGCAGTACGACTGTCCCAAACCAACGCATCTATCTATGCTGCATATGAATACCCCATTAGCTACCAATCACTGTGCCTTGACTTTGGCCAACATACACAGCTTGAATACTATTGACTACCCACATGAAACAACGGAGGGCTACGAATGGTTTTTGGCGAAAACCTTTAAAGTAAAGAACTTGATATCGTTGAAGAAACGGATAGCTTTTTAGAAAAATATAGTGATGAAAACCTTTACTAAAGAGGTCACTCCCTGCGAAGGGATCTCGGCTCTTTCCCCGTAGAATAAGGTGCAGGATATTCCGACTGAATACCACGGTGCAAAGCAAAAGTAATCGGCTATAGTGAAGTTAATGCCCTGACGCAAACTTCTGTCCAAGGGGTCACTCCCGGTGAAGGGATCTCGGCCCTTGCCTCGTCGACTGAGGTGCTGGATATTCATAACCGAACATCACTGTGCAAAACAAAAGAGAATGTCCTTGCAATAACAGCTTTTTGAAAAGTGTTCCAACAACATCAGATTAGGTTTGTTTTTAACTTGCATTGATCCGAATCAACGCAGTCCCATCAATTGATCACACCACAAAGAACAAAAATATACTGATGTACGTATATGCCATCCGCATTCGCCACTGGGTCCCGTCATTACCCGTTAGGTTAGCTAACTAACGACAGAGCGGGGACTGGACTAGCGTGGATGTAATACATATACAACATCTACTAATATATATACCAATATATTATATTTCGCTCAAGGCGTGATAAAAAAGCAACATCACAGAAATGTACAGTATCACAGAACAATACAGATATCTGGGATCCCCGGGTATCACAGAGCCACTACTGAAACCCGACGTTCCCCTGGTCGTGTGGATAGCCTGTGCAATGAAAACCTAGACCCCTACGGGCGCGGCAAGTTACCCGCCAAAACCTGAAACGAGGTAGCCCCCTTCAGCAACGTGAATGGATCACCCGGCACTTCAAGGAATCCGGTAACTTGGGCACCCCTCCTGGGTCAACCTGTACCCCCTACGAGTGCGGCGAATAGCCCGCCAATCCTAGAGTGAAGCCCCCTCCGTCTCAATGCCATGAGATGCGGGCCCGTTGCCCTCTAGAACCCGGCTATCCGTGCACCCCTCCGCAGGGTAATCCTAGTACAGAAAGTAAAATATACATACAACGGGTACATCGACCGCAACCTAGCCATGCCCTAAAATAATAATACAAACAGGCAGTGACGGCAGTCCACATGTCGGACGCTCGCCCCGCAATATCAAATGTACATAATACAACAAAACTGTACTAGCATTGCAACCCGGCTATCCCCATGACCGATCCGCAACATCACAGCAATATATAGAACATCAACGTGAATGTCACGTTCGCAAATCCGTATAACCGGGCTATAGCAGTTAGACAGGATTTACCGATCGAGTGACATTCACGGTCGCAGATATAATGTAAATACTGTGAAATAATGTGTTTAAAATATCCGATCGGTCAAATTTTAACAAGTGGGCCCCAAGCACTACTGTAGCACATCAAGAAATTCTGGGCCCAAAAATAATATTCCAGAAACCCTATTTTCACCCCAGAAGCCCACTGGAAAATTTTGACGCATTGATCCCTCTAACCTGCGGCGGAACCGCGGCGTCAAGTGGGGTTTGGCCGCGGTTCGGCGCTCTCCATGAACGATCAATGTCTCGAATTTTCCCAGAACTCTTAGAACTTCTAGTACATCAGTTTTCTACAACCTGAAAAATTTTTGGAGCCAGAAAAAATTCGACAGAAAACTGATGTGAAGAAAACGCGGGTTTTATGAATTTTGGTCGATCGGAAATGCAAACACATCAAACAAAGCTAGACTATGTTAATGGCGAGGCTCTGATACCACTGTAAGTGCACGGCGGCGCCCCGGCCGTCAAACTGACACCGAAATGCGGAAGCGGTGATAAACTTTATTTTTGCGAACTTAGCAAACCGGCACCACCGCGCACTAAACACCCGGATCGTGCCATTAAACTAGATCTAGCTAACTACAATACGGGTTAGAGATATACCGAGTGATCCGAGTCCTCCGGTCTTCTCGTCGTCGTCCCGATCTCCTGTGGATACCCCGGTCGTCGCCTTCTCGCCTGAAGGGCACCACATCGCCTGCATCTTTTACGGGCTCCCACCTCAATACCGAGGCAACTCGGGCACGAAGCTGGCAAGTCGACGTGCCCAAGATTTGCTGTAGGATGTAGTGTAGAGGCTATGTCTCATATGGGGGTTTTGTTGCCATGGAGGATGGAGGAGGAGGTTAAGAAAATTGGTGCTTTCAATTTTCTAGCAAGAGGAATATGAGATGAAGAATTCCTCACATCAAAAATGAACTCTCTCTTTCTCTTCTCTCAAGTGTGGCCTCTATCATCAAGTGAGAAAGGTGGAGGAATAAAAACCAACACTAGAAGGAAGGTGAGTGTAGGAAAAGAGAAAAGGTGACCATATCCAAAGATCATGATAACAATGTCATCTCCAAATCTAATCAACTCTAATCACCATTAATACAAATCAGGTGATGTAAAGAGAATCAAATGATGGTTGAAAAGAAAAGATGCCATCATAATCAATACATTTGCAAGAAACCCCTCCACAATGTGTTATTTGCAAACTTGCAAATAACACCCTCCATCGAAAAGTCCGGCCGGAAAAGAACAAAGGAAAACCGGCCGGAACGGAATGTAAACTGGCAACTCCAGAAAAACTAGTCCCTTAATAAATCACAGGAAAACCCCGATACTGTGTATACACACCCGCATTTGTATTCCCACTGAACACAAATGCAAAGAGAAAAAATCTACACTGTACTATACTAGGATCCGGCTTAAACCAAAGCCGGCTAGTAGTATCCGTCCGATCCTGATCAGTGCAATACCGCACGTATCTGATCGAACCCTGCCATATATCCATACGGCCTCTAGTACTAACCGTCCGATCCTGATCCGTGCAATACCGCACGTATCTGATCGGACCCTGCCATATCTCCATACGGCCTCTACAGCGTTTCGCCCGAAACTTGAGTAACTGTAAGTGTGGTGGATTCTAAAGACTCGTCAATACTATGGCTGTGGATTTAACCACTAGCACGTCAGAGGTATAAGCCAATACGTGACGGGCCACCAGCTATTAACCAAAAGGGACGTCGATGAGCGAACTCATCCTGACACCCTACTGAGCCTGTCAGTGACAATATCCGTACAGTCCGGTCCGTTCGTCTATGAGCATCGCATGGCGGGCCTAGGGGTTGGTAAAAGTCAGACCCCCAAAAGCGGTACAAGTCGTGTCGGAGTGTAGCCCAGAACACCCTGAGATACTACTGGAATACCTACCAGTAAATCTCCTGCCTTGGCCAAGGACTTCGTGTAATGGCTCTCCTAGACACAGCGCGACCTCACCCCCAATACCGGGAGAGACGAACCCGTGAAGATCCGCTCACTGCCTCCATGTGGCTCGGGACTGTACCCAACTAAAACCTGTTTGCACGACTCCTTTGAGCCGTGGTAGGGTAGTAATCAAAGTACAATGTGAACTCACTCGAGACAAATGACGATCCCCAGGTCGATGAACTAACCTGTACACATGTCACCAGGGAACTGCTATCTGACGTCAGGTATAAGACCAACTAGTATGTTGCCGGCGAGTCCTGTCCGGTGTACTCATAACCCAATGAGCACCTGTATACATCTTAGGGGAACCAACTGACACCAGTGGCTTGTGAGACCGGCCACCGCCCCTCGTCGGGGTATCGACTGTATACACTAGTCTACTCTGGAGTATCGATGCCCTGTCTCGAAACTCCTACGACTAGGGACCTTTTAAGGATGTGCTTATAGACTACCAGCTCCAACGTATATGATCGCCCTCATACTGCTGGCAGTCAAGCAAGAATCCTAGGGGCTCTATCAACGTGCAATAGTGACCTGTAAGGTCACCTAAAGCAGTACACGATGATAAAGGTAAACCAGATAGCATACTATCATCTCGAGTAAGACTGTCCTACCGGGATAGGTCCTCCCTCAATCATTGCAATCACGTGCCTGTGATCCAATAATTGACTCTGAGGGCACTATCTCCAACAGTACTTACTCCAGGGTATGTATTTAACAGGTATGATTCTTACATCTGTATGGTTTTACAGATGATGAGTGCGAGTAAGTTATTGGGAATTAGGTGATCATCCTCATTATATCGGAATTCGTTGTAATTGGTGATATTTGAGGAAATCACCTGGGTACAGTTTTTAACCTACGACGCACAGGTTTTGAGTTATTAAACTCAGCGGACTTATACAGAGTATTGTATGTTGTCCAGTGTCCGTCAGGACAAAGGGGTTGGTCCTCGTACTATGTTCTGTTTACTTGTGACTTCTCTAGTTTTTAGACAAGTGTTTTGAAGAAATATAATGTCTAAGTTTTGAGAAGTTATGGGTATAAGAATAAAGTAGAGAACCAGGTATCGCAAGTATCGGGATTCTTCAAAGAGATCGAAGATGTCGATACTTGTGATTGGTATTCAGTTGATAGTAATGGTTTTGAGAAACTTGTTTCTCTTTCAGGTTACTCATAATTGGATGGATTCCTAAGTTGAGTAATGCTGATTAGCCTCTCTCTATTAAGTTGATGTGCACTGGAGACAGCTGCATGTTTAGAATCTGGTTCCAATTATATATGTGCCAAAGTTTCTATATTGGATATAGAATGGTTCGTATCTTAACGATGTTAAGATACGGGGAGTTGTCCGGCTTATGCTTAAAACCAGACTCTGGATAACTCAAGGCACGTTTCTGTAATGGCTGTTTGTGGGTGGGCCCAGGCTATGGCGAGGGTTGATTTTCTACCATCTGGAAGATCAATAGTGATATTGTTCTTGACTCGCCACAGTTTTAGTAAAAATGGATTTTTTCAGAAAACAGAAGTGGGAGTATGATAGAACTGGAAATGATTCCAGAACCGCAAACGATTACGGAAAATTTAATAGGACCTAAATATTCAATCAGATATGACATTCCATTAGCCACTCCGCAGATATGGTGGGTAACCTCAGACACCCGAGAGGTACTCCGGTAGCCTCAAGGACGGTGACAAGGAGGTTCTTGTTTACCCAGACTTGACACTACTATTATTCCAGAGTATGAAACCCGGCAGGAGGTTAAGTATAGCGTCGTTCTAAACTAGTTTTAGAAGTGCATGTATATATTATTCTTCCAGAGGGTTGTTGTGGTCAGTAGGAGCAGCGGAAGCATAGTGGGCAAGAAGCTTATGTCTATTTATAGACTTGAGCAGATATAGGTGGAGCTCCGCTTTAGGTGGAGCTCGGAACACAACTCTCGGATGGATCGTCTTCGACTCTAGGAGGCCGCGGAGGTGACCAAGATCCGGATCGATCCTTGGAGCTTGCATGGATGAGGAGAACAGCGGAGAGAAGACCCGAAGGACCGGTTTTGTGAGGTATAATCTCTTTAGCATAGTAGGTAGAACCTAATGTTGTTTGTTAGCAATGTTTTGGCAAAGATCCTCATGCTATAGTCCATGTTACCTTGTGTTAGAAAATTGTTTTTTACCTGTTCCGCCTCCCCGTAAGCACCGGAGTGGGTAACGTAGACCTACAGTGGTATCAGAGACTCGCTAAACCATTACTAACTTGTTAGCAAAGTGTTAGAAATTCGATCGCCGAAAAAAATCGCAAAACACGTCGAAAAATCCACTTTTCTGTCATTTTTAAAAACTGGTCCAAAATTTTTTAAGGGACCTTAAAAATACGTGCAGGGTTTTCTGGGGAAACTGTAGAAATTTGGGAGCCTGAGTCACTCAGAAGACCGCGGATCCGCTGCCGATCCAAGCGATCCACCGTGGATCCGCGGCCGAGTTGACTCGGCCGCGCATTGAATTTCTTCAGGTGTTCTCTGTGATGGTTTTGTGATTTTTAAGATAGTCTGTTTCTGCCCAGATTTTGCTGAGTACTGTGTTGTGCTTGGGGTAGATTCAAATCAAGTTTTCTATCGAAATTCTAAGTACTTTTGCTATTCGGATATTCTGTGATGTAATATATGTATTGAACGTCTACTAATCGCTATACGTCGATTAGTGGGGGCTATTCATATCTGTGATCTGTGATGTTGGTTTGTGTATATGAACTTGTTGGATTATCGCGGATAAATAGCCGGGGTTTGTGAGATGAGAATTTCTTTATCTTTCATTTGATGTAATATGTAAATTGATGTAATATTATTTTTATGGCCGCCATCCGGGATGAGTTTTTAGCCGCCATTGTATATTATTTCTTTTACTGTTTTTGCTCCTAGGATAGACCCAAGGTGGGGTGTACAAAATACCGGGTATTTTGAAGTGCCGAGTGGCCTACTTACATTGTTGGGAGAGGTTACTTCACTTCGGGTACTTGGCGGGTAGTTTTCGCACCCGTAGGGGTCTAGGGTGGGGTTTGGCTATTCATCGCGGCCGTGTAATCTGTCTTTCGTTGCAGGCTCTAACGAAACCCGGATTCCTAGCATATCCAATGTGTTCATCTGTGATCTGGAATGGCTATCATTGCATCTGACGAATGTATATATCTATATATGATATCTAGTAGGCGTTTCTTATGTTTTGCATCCGCGCTAGTCCAGCCCCCACTCTGTAGTTAGTTAAGTAACCTAACGGGTGATGACGGGGCCCCGTGGCGAATGC
Organism: Agapanthus africanus; assembly: GCA_030015575.1. NCBI lineage: Eukaryota > Viridiplantae > Streptophyta > Magnoliopsida > Asparagales > Amaryllidaceae > Agapanthus > Agapanthus africanus. The sequence continues at coordinate 253,461,362 of JASDDO010000012.1, forward strand.
GGATGGCATAAGCGTACATCATATTTTCGTTGTTTTCTGCAATGATAGGATTAATTGATGGGACACATTAAATTAATGCAAGAAAATAAACCAAAGTTAAAATCGTTGGAACAATTTCAAAACCACTCGGTTTCTTTTCATAACAGAAAACTTTTAAAAATGCGGAGCTTAAACCACTCCTTTAAAAGCTATCAGGTTCCTTCGATTATATCATGTTCATTACATTCACGGTTTCGCCAAAACCATTCGTAGCCCTCCATCATTTCAGTTAAATATTCAGTAGCATTCAAGCTATGTATTTTGACCTTCACCAAGGCATAGTGATTGGTAGCTGCTGAATATTTATCTGTAGCATAGATAGATGCGTTGGTTTGGGACAGTAGTACTACTATTTTGGCCTTCGTCAAGGGTATGTACGGGTGGATTCAAATTAACCTGGATAATGACGGGTAGAACTTGACATGTGACTTATGATATGTTGGCCTTCGTCAAGGTCATAAGAGTATGGGGCAAAAATCCACATCGGGAGTTTCTAAAGAAACTGAATCTTGCTAGTGCTGCATACCATTTGGAGTTTGATAATGTTGGTAGTATTCCTTCAGCATTATGTCACATTGATATTTGGATCCCGATTCTACTGTGAGTATTCGCTACTCCTCGGGAAACTTTTCACTTAACGATCAATGCTATAAACCAAGTAGGTGTCTAGAAAGGTGTTAGCGGGGCTACGCCCACAGGGAAAAGAGGTTATTTAATTAAGGAACTTCGCGAAAGCGTCGTAAAACCTCCCTCGAAGTACCAACACTGGCCTGGATGAACGGTTAAGCAAGTATTGTACGGTTAGATTGATCCCGACTAATTCTTCTTTTATGGTTTGAGGAAGGATTCGAGAAACATTGGGAGCCATCATGTTTAGATAAATTAAAAACCAATCTAAACTTGCAAGAGCATCATGCTGAGTGTTTTCTTCTCTCTCTCTTAATTGCAGCGACCCAGTGACCAGACATAGGTTACATCAAAATAATAAAATGACTGAACCTGACTGTTATGACTGGCAAAGATCTGTCCAAATGTCCATTGCCCATGACAAGCTGGGACACCTCCTAACTAATCAAACCCCTACAGTCTCAGGACCAGTTTCCCCTGTCACGGATATTGATATCCGTAAGACATCGGAAAAAGACTATGTGAATGCCAAGTGCCTCGTGTTGGCCTCAGTTGATGGTGGATACCAGAGGCAGAACGAGAAGATGGAATTAGCTTCTATCTTCCTCCATAACAAAGATTTATATGGAGAACAATCTCGTATCGCAAGATAGGAGACCTCGAACGAATTGCATCAAGCGAGGTTGGCTTTCGGGTCATCTGTAGGGGACAACGTCCTTACAGAGACTAGCTATTTTGATGAGCTCATGGACCTGAAGACCACGTTGAAGAACGGGTCAAGTACTGACTTGATTCTACAGTCTCTGCCCTCTACTTATACCCTGAAGGAAACCAGGGAAGATAGGGGAAAGGGAAGGGCAAAAGTTTCGGGACTGGATATAGTAAAGGAGGGACGTTCCTATTGTTATGGGAAAGGACATTGGCAGAAGGATTGCAGGGCTTTGAAAGCCAGTAGCCAGGAATCGAAGTATGTAGTGGCTTCGGCTTCGGGTGTGTTTGTAATAGAAAACTGTATGTCAATTAGCCCTACTTCCTGGGTATTGAATACCGGATCAGGATCTCATATCTGTAATTCATTACAGGCTCTGAGAAACCATAGAGTTATCAGGATAGGTGATATGACTCTCAGGGTTGCCAACAGAATGAGCGTGGACGCTGAATCCGTAGGGGAATATCATCTTGGATTGACAACTGGGCAGATATTGATTCTGCGTAACTATTTGTATGTACCTAGTATGGATTGTAATATCATATCTGTATCCATACTTTCTATGGAAGGATATGATTTTACTTTTGTAAGCGATGTGGTTTACATCCACCTAAATCAAGTTTTGATTGGGTCAGGTATATTAGAAAATGGGATATACGTACTGAATCAAGCTCAGGTTTTCAATATCCAGAACACACTTAAAAGAAAGTCTCCAGAATTAAATTAGGCTTTCTTATGGCATTGTAGACTGGGTCACATTCATGAGACACGTTTAACAAAGTTGCATAAAGAGGGATACTTGAATCCATTCGAGTATCATTCTTATGCTACTTGTGAATCTAGTCTCATGGGAAAGATGACAAAGACTCCGTTTAATGGACACGGAGTAAAAGCGAGCGAGCTCTTAGGATTCATACACAGTGACGTGTGTGGTCCAATGTCTACACATGCGCGAAGTGGTTATTCATACTTCATTACTTTTAAGGATGATTTCTCTAGGTATGGACATGTCTTCCTGATGAAGAATAAATCCGAGGCCTTTGAGAAATTTCTAGAATACAAGAATGAAGTTGAAAAACAAACAGGCAAGAGTATCAAGACACTGAGATCTGATCGAGGTGCTGAATACTTGAGTGCCGAGTTTCTGGACTACTTAAAAGGGAATGGAATTCACTCTCAGCTTACTCCTCCATACACACCACAACAAAACGGTGTATCTGAAAGGCGGAATCGAACCCTATTGGATATGGTTCGTTCCATGATGAGTAAGGCCGAGTTACCGCGATCCTTCTGGGGTTATGCACTAGAATCAGCTGCATATCTTTTGAACAAGGTTCCCTCCAAGACTGTGCCTACCAAACCATATCAGATGTGGTGTGGGAAGAATCCCCATCTTCAATATCTGAAGATATAGGGATGTCCAGCTTTTGTTAAAAAGCAGCATGCGGACAAACTCGAGGCATGCTCAGTAATGTGTAAGTTTGTGGGATACCCAAAGAACTCCAGGGGGTATCCTTTCTATTACGCAGAGGAACAAAAGGTTTTTGTCTCTCGTCATGCCCACTTTCTAGAACATCAGTTTTTAGAAAAAGGAACAAGTGGGAGAGCAATAGAACTGGAAGAAATTCCAGAACCACAAGCTATTACTGAAAGCTTGGAAGAACCAGAAGTTCCAAGAGAATCTGATATCCCAGCGCCACTGCGCAGGAGTAGTAGGAAGTCTCATCCGTCTGAGAGATACTACGGTTTTCTTATAGATGGGGATCGAGAGGATTGCGTCATTGAAAATGATGAGCCTACTAGCTTCCAGCAAGCCATTCAGAGCGGTGACTCAGTAAAATGGCTGGATGCAATGCAGACCGAAATGGAGTCCATGTACACTAAAAAAGTTTGGACTTTGGACATTGCTCTAGAAAGGGAAAAACCCGTAGGCAGCAAATGGATCTTCAGAAAGAAGATTGGTGTAGATGGGCAGGTTGAAACCTATAAGGCTAGACTTTTTGCAAAGGGTTTTCGTCAAAGGCCTGGTTTGGACTATGACGAGACCTTTTCTCCAGTGGCTATGCTCAAATCCATTCGGATCCTCTTGCCATTGCTGCCTTCCACGATTATGAGATCTGGCAGATGGACGTAAAGACGGCTTTCCTAAATGGAAATTTGGAAGGTGCGTCTATATGGATCAGCCGGAGGGATTCATTCAGAGTGGGAGCAGCGGTAAAGTGTGCAAGTTGCTTAAGTCCATCTATGGACTGAAGCAGGCATCACGGAGTTGGAACATCTGCTTTGATGATACTGTCAAAGAATTCGACTTTATCAAAAATCCGGATGAACCGTGCATTTATAGTAAGATTTTAGGGAGAACTGTGGTATTCCTCGTCTTGTACGTGGATGGCATTCTCCTAATAAGAAATGATATTCTTATGCTACAGTCAGTCAAAGGATTCTTGTCACAGAGGTTCTCCATGAAGGACCTGGGCGATGCCAACTACATTCTGGGGATCCAGATCTATCGTGATAGATCTAAGAGGATGTTGGGACTTTCGCTGTCCAGGTACATCGACACCATACTGAAATGATTCAGTATGGAAGATTCAAAGCGTGGTAATCTACCGGCTTGTCACGGAATCACTCTCTCCTAAGAGATGTCTCCCAAGACTAATTTGGAAAGGGCTCGCATGTCATCTATACCCTACGCATCTGCGGTAGGCTCTATAATGTATGCGATGTTGTGTACCAGACCAGATGTAGCATACGCATTGAGCGTTGTAAGCCGGTATCAGTCGGACCCAGGGGAGAAACACTGGATAGCAGTAAAGAACATTCTCAAGTACCTGAGAATGACTAAGGAGATGTTCTTGGTGTATGGCGGAAAAGACCTCCAGATCGAGGCCTTTGCTGACTCCAGCTTCCAGAGTGACAAGGATGACTCCAAGTCCATGTTGGGTTATGTCTTTACCCTCAATGGAGGGGCGTATTGCTGGAAGAGCTCTAAGTAGGAAACCGTTGCTGACTCAACTATGGAAGCGGAGTACATAACTGCTTGCGATGCCGCAAAGGAAGCTATCTGGATGAAGAAGTTCTTCACGGAGCTTCAGGTGGTTCCTACCATTGTTGATCCAATACCGTTGTATTGTGACAACAACGGCGATATAGATTTAGCGAAGGAACCCAGGTCCCATCAAAAGACCAGGCACATTTTGAGGCGGTACCACTTGATCAGGGAGATCGTAGATCGCCGGGAGATTGAGGTGAAGAGAGTAGATTCGGAGAATAACAATGCAGATCCATTCATGAAGGCCATACCCCAGACTCAGTTCGAGCGGCTGATCGAGATGATAGGTCTTCGATACGCCAGTACATGGCCCTAGTGCAAGTGGGAGATTGTTAGTGTATATGCCATAGAGGCCATTACTGTATCATACTAGTTTGCATATTACTTAATGGAAGCTTGGGATATTCACAGATGTATAGACAATCTTGCTCAAAATGGTAGTATGCTGCTTGGTTTGTTTCTACTTTAATATGTGCATGTGTTTCTTTTAGCATATCGCCTATACATATTAGTAGAGCCCTTAAGATCTTTGCTTGATTACCAGCGTTGTGATGGCAGTCACACTTGTGGGGGCTGGGTAATCTATAAGCACATCCTTATACAGGTCCCTAGTCGTAGGATTATCGAGACGGGGCATCGATACTCCGGAGTAGACTAGCGTATGCGCTTCTCATCCCAGCAGGGGAGATTGTCTGTCCCACAGCCATTAGTACGTCGTACTGGAGATAGTATGCGGGTGCTCGTTAGGTTACGAGTACACTGGATAGGACTCGTCGGGAACTGTTGGTTGGTACTATACCCATCGTCAGATAACAATTCCCAGGTAACAGGAGTACAGCTTAGTCCGTCGACTAGACACTGCTACTTCGCCTCGAGTGTGTTCCCACTGTACTTTGATTACTACCCTACCACGGCTCAAAGGAGTCAAGCAAACAGGTAGCAGTTGGGTGCAGTCCCGAAGCACTTGGAGACAGTAGCGGTTAGATAGGATTCGTCTCTCCCGGTATTGGGGGTTGATATTGCGTTGTGTCTAGGAGAGCCATTACACAAAGTCCCTGGCCAGGGCAAGCGAGAATTACTGGTAGTGTTTCTAGTAGTTTCTCAGGGTGTTCTGGGCTACACTCCGACACTGCTTGTACCGCTATTAGGGGTCTGACGTTTTCCGCCACCCTAGGCCCGCCATGCGATACTCTCAGACGAACAGACCGGACTGTACGGAGATTGTCACATTCAGGCTCAGTAGGAGTTCGGATGGGTTTACCTCATCGGCCTTCTTATCGACATCAACCTTGGGACCGTTACGTACAGCTAGTGCCGCTTGCGGTCTGTGGTTAAACCCACTATTGGCGTAATGTCGAGACTTTAGAGTCCCACACAGAGAGTTTCCCTGCACTGGGTAAAAGGTGTAGAGGCCGTATGGGTTTACGGCAAGGCTACGATCACTTACGTACACTTGTGCGCGTATGCTGTTCGGGCAGACAATACTAGTGGGCTTTGGTATAAGCCGGATCCTAGTATTGTATGGATTGATTAGTTTTGTCTTCTGTGCATTCGCATTCTACGGAATGCGGATGCGGGTGTGTATGCACAGTTGTTTGGAGCGAAGAAGAAGGAGGTGCCTCATTAGGGTTTTGACAGTTGGTTCGGTCAAAACCATTATGAGGCGGGGACATTATTTACTAATCTTTTTAATGATAATTATTTTATGGCTAATTTCTTTGACCATTTGATCATACTTGATCTTGTTGACAATTTGACCATTATTGACTAAGATCTTTCATGTGAGATCTAGAGTCTTCTTTTTGTTTTGGTTTTATTTTGAGATGATAATGGTCAAATTAATGTAGCCATCAACTTTATCATGATAAGAGATTATTAATGATAATGTTTATCGATCATTATTCTCTTCTCATTCTCTCTCTTCAAATGAGAGCTCCCATGGTTGCACCTTCTTCTTCCTCTCTAGATTTTTCCTTTCCTCTCATGTGTTGAGAAAATAAGGATCTAAATTGACAAACAAATCCATCTTCTTCTTTTACACCACCTAGGACATCAAGCATAGCACACTTGTTGCCCTAGTTACCTCGGCTTGAGGTGGAGCTCGAAACACAAAACTCTCGGGTGGATCGTCTTCGACTCTAGGAGGCCGCGGAGGTGACCAAGATCCGGATTGATCCTTGGAGCTTGCATGGACGAGGAGAACAGCGGAGAGAAGACCCGAAGGACCGGTTTCATGAGGTATAATCTCTTTAGTATAGTAGATAGAACCTCATGTTGTTTGTTCGCAATGGTTTGGTAAAGATCCTCATGCTATAGTCCATGTTACCTTGTGTTAGAAAATTGTTTTTTACCTATTCCGCCTCCCCGTAAGCACCGGGGTGGGTAACGTGGACTTACAGTCCCATCAATTAATCGCACCAGAAAAGAACGAAAATAAAATGTACGTATATGCCAACCGCATTCGCCACTGGGTCCCGTCATCACCCGTAAGGTTAGTTAACTAACGACAGAGCGGGGAATGGGCTAGCGCGGGTGCAAAACATATACAACATCTACTAGTATATATAAATATATATATAACATTCATCCCATGTATGATATAAGCAACATCACAGAAGCAACAAAGAATGGTGGATAATCTGGAGCCCCGGGTTTCACTTGAGCCGCAAGTGAGACCCGACGTTCCCTGTCGTGTGGATAACCTGTGCAATGAAACCTAAACCCCTACGAGCACGGCAAGTTACCCGCAAAACCAGAAGCGAGGCAGCCACCTTCAGCAACGTGAATTGACCACCTAGCACTTCACGGAATCCGGTAACTTGAGCACCCCTCCCGGGTCAACCTATACCCCCTACGAGTGCGGCGAATAGCCCGCCAATTCTAGAGTAAGGTCCCCTCCGTCTGAATGCCTTGAAATGCGGACCAGTTGCCCTCTAGAACCCGGCTATTCGTGCACTCCACCTCGGGGTAATCCTAGTACAGATAATAAAAATATATACAAGAGTGACATCGACCTCAGCCTGGTCGTGCTCTAAAAGAATAATATACAAACTGGCAGTGATGGCAGTCCACATGTCGGACGCTCACCCCGCAATATCAAATGTACAAATGAAATTAAACTGTACTAACATTGCACCCCAAGCTATCAACCACGGCGATCCAACCAACATCACAGCACAACACAGAACATCAACGTGAATGTCACGTTCGCAAACCCATCTAAAAGACATATAGCAATTAGACGAGTTTACCGATCAAGGGACATTCATGGTCGCAGATAGAAATGTATGTACTGTTAAATGCGCACTTAAAATATCGATCGACTAAGTTCCAAATTGGCCCCAATAGCAAAACAACACTTCACTGAAACATGGGCCAAAACAGAATATCAAAAAAATCACATTTCCAAGTCAGGGTGCTACATGAGAAATTTTTAAGCCCGTCGCTACAAGATGGCCGCGGAACCGCCGCCAAAAAGCTGTAAGTGCGGCGATTCCCCGGCGCTATGGAGGCATCAGGAGCCTAAAATTTTCCAGTACCATTATAATCGCCTGCATGGATTTTGAAGATGCCTGAAATAATTTTTTGACCACTTTTGAAAATCGACAGCAAACATAAAAATGAAAACGTGATTTTGGTAAATTCTGTCAATCGATCTTTTAAGCACGTTTAAACAAGCTAGTAAGGGGTTTAAAGGATGGCTCTGATACCATGTTGGGTCCCGGCAGCGCCCCGGCAGTCGAAACGCGGCCAAAATGTGGAATAAAAATTTCTGAAACCGGCGCTACTACTACCCGAATCCCGAATCGACCTTAAACCCTAAACTACCAAACTAAACTAAGTGTTAGAATTGTTATACCGAGTTGATCTGTGACCTTCGGTCTTCATTCCAAGCTCCTAGCGGCTCGTTGATGTGTTTTGTTTGCCGGTCTTCCTTCGTCTCTGTTCATATCAGATTTTTGCATTTTCATACCGCCCAATTTTTATCACATTACATATCGATAGGTACTCTTGAGCCGTGTTTGCTAGTCAATTGCAGGGTACAGGTTCTCGACTCTAAAACAGTGAAATTCATGGAAAAACACGACAAAGTCCGGGTTCCTGCCAACCACAGATAAAACACGGATCTCCGCTCTTTATCCGTCTGTTGCCACACACCAGCTTAAGAGACAAAATGGCAAATCAATGCCGTTTTCATGCACAAGGCTCGATGGCAGCACAAGATCCAAGAAATTTACACGGAGCTCGAGGAAATCATGACAAAAAGATCCACATCAAATCACCTTTTGCTCAACAGAAATTCTGGAAGAAATGTGGAAGGCTTATTAGAAAACACATATGCCAAACTACAGACCACAGCAGACCAGGGGGCCCCACAAAACCGGAAGACCTAAGTCCTCTATATGGCCGCGGTTCCGCGGCCGTACGGCCTTGTCGGATGATGTGTTTTCAGGGGTATTTTGGTCTTTCTATGTACAGGCAGAATTTTGCACTAGATTTCCATTTCCCTGCCTATAAATAGCCCAGATCCTTGTGAAGCCAAGGGTGCATAATCTTGTATTTTTCTAGGTTTAGAATACTTGTTTCTTCTTTCTCTTCTCATCTCTTCTCCATTAAAACTTGTAGTGAGCTTTGTGAGTGAAGAATGATGAATAAAGAAGATCCTTTTGCTATTATATCTTGTCTTGTTCTTTTATAATTGCTTGTAATTTTAATTTGTTAACTTAGTTGTTGTTATTTCTTGTTGTTTCTTTCTTTTCTCTTTTCCTTTATCATTAAAACAACCATGATGCTTACGCTTGATCCTTGCCAAGGTGAGGTCGCAAATAGCTAGTTGTTATCTTCTAATCTCCTTCTTTCTATCTTCCTCTTTTGTTTTGTTTTCTTTTCATTATGATGTGTGAGTAGTTTCATACTTGTTAGGGTAGGATAAGGGAAGTTTGAGAGAAGGAAATCTCTCTCACTCTTTCCTTGCCCAACATCTTAAATCAACTCCTGTTAATTGAACCACAATCCGCTCCTTACGGCACCCTATCTTACATGATAGCGGTTATTCCGTAGTGAGACCGGTTGTGGTTGAATTAACCGGAGGTTATGGCTAAGAGCCAAGAACGGACGGACAAGCACCAAAAGGAAGAACTTATGCGTTGGAAAGCCTAGCTTATACTCGCAAGTTCCTTCCTAGTCGTGCTAATCCCCGTTGTTGCCGATTACCGTAACACCGGTATTAAGAAGGGCAACGAAAGAGGTGAGCGACTCCTAACTCAAACTAACCTAATCCGAAACCTAACAAACTCTCTTTACATATCACTTTAACACTTAGATAATCACAAACAAAATCTGGACCTTCGGACTTAACTCGTTAAAACACATAGAAAAAGATTCCCATCTCCCTGCGGACGACCCGTACTCAACCGGCTAGCTACAAGCGAAACCATCTTGATTGAGGTAATTAACTAAACTTAAACACGCAGAATCTCTTACAATCAAATGGACTCTTCAGCCGTGTTTGGTAGTCAATTGCAGGATACAGGTTCTCGACTCTAAAACAGTGAAATTCATGGAAAAACACGACAAAGTCCGGGTTCCTGCCAACTACAGATAAAACACGGATCTCCGCTCTTTATCCGTCTGTTGCCACACACCAGTTTAAGAGACAAAATGGCAAATCAATGTCGTTTTCATGCACAAGGCTCAATGGCAGCACAAGATCCAAGAAATCTACACGGAGCTCGAGAAAATCATGACAAAAAGATTCACATCAAATAACCTTTTGCTCAACAGAAATTCTGGAAGAAATGTGGAAGGCTTATCAGAAAACACATATGCCAAACTACAGACCACAACAGACCAGGGGGCCCTACAAAACCGGAAGACCTAAGTCCTCTATATGGCCGCTGTTCCGCGGCCTAAGCATGCTTAGGCCGCTGTTCCGCGGCCGTACGGCCTTGTCGGATGATGTGTTTTCAGGGGTATTTTGGTCTTTCTATGTACAGGCAGAATTTTCCCTAGATTTCCATTTCCCTGCCTATAAATAGCCCAGATCCTTGTGAAGCCAAAGGTGCATAATCTTGTATTTTTCTAGGTTTAGAATACTTGTTTCTTCTTCCTCTTCTCATCTCTTCTGCATTAAAACTTGTAGTGAGCTTTGTGAGTGAAGAATGATGAATAAAGAAGATCCTTTTGCTATTATATCTTGTCTTGTTCTTTTATAATTGCTTGTAATTTTAATTTGTTAACTTAGATGTTGTTATTTCTTGTTGTTTCTTTCTTTTCTGTTTTCCTTTATCATTAAAACAACCATGATTCTTACGCTTGATCCTTGCCAAGGTGAGGTCGCAAATAGCTAGTTGTTATCTTCTAATCTCCTTCTTTCTATCTTCCTCTTTTGTTTTGTTTTCTTTTCATTATGATGTGTGAGTAGTTTCATACTTGTTAGGGTAGGATAAGGGAAGTTTGAGAGAAGGAAATCTCTCTCACTCTTTCCTTGCCCAACATCTTAAATCAACTCCCGTTAATTGAACCACAATCCGCTCCTTACGGCACCCTATCCTACATGATAGCGGTGATTCCGTAGTGAGACCGGTTGTGGTTGAATTAACCGGAGGTTATGGCTAAGGGCCAAGAACGGACGGACAAGCACCAAAAGGAAGAGCTTATGCGTTGGAAAGCCTAGCTTATACTCGCAAGTTCCTTCCTAGTCGTGCTAATCCCCGTTGTTGCCGATTACCATAACACCGATATTAAGAAGGGCAACGAAAGAGGTGAGCGACTCCTAACTCAAACTAACCTAATCCTAACCCTAACAAGCTCTCTTTACATATCACTTTAACACTTAGATAATCACAAACAAATTTTGGACCTTCGGACTTAACTCGTTAAAACACATAGAAAAAGATTCCCATCTCCCTGCGGACGACCCGTACTCAACCGGCTAGCTACAAGCGAAACCGTCTTGATTGCGGTAATTAACTAAACTTAAACACGCAGAATCTCTAACAATCAAATGGCGTCGTTGCCGGGGAGACGGTAGTTTATTTCTTTGTGTAATTTCGGGTTAACTTGTGAATATAAAAACAACCGAAAAACCAAACAAAAAAATATACTTTGTAAAAAAATCATCTTGTTATTTTTGATTAGTTTTTGTGCAAGTGTGCAGGAAAATACGAAGTTCGAGTTCAGTGCCAAAGACGTGGGAAGATAGACCCACATCTCGCGGCTACACCGCGACGGATCGAAACGAAGCAAAAGGTCTACTGTAAGATTCTGGAGCAGTTCCAGTAAGCAAATCCAAATTCAATAGCTCCAGACAAGAAGAGGACAGCAACAGAAGCACACCCAAATTTTTCATAGGCCCAACTCCTCCTTATTGTCGCGGAACCGCGGCATAAGCAAGCTTAGGCCGCGGAACCGCGGCCACTTGGTGGAGTCAGGGTACCATTTTCTTTCTGTAAGTCTCTCTTCTACTCCCCACTCCTCTGGACTCCAATAAACTGTGTTTTCTGCAGATTTCTTTGCGCAAATTCTCTTCCCCCTTCCAATAAACTGTTCTTGTGCAGCATTCTTTGCGCCGCGCTAAAAATAAAATTTTTTTGCAGTTGATTTGTTATCGCTTTGCATTCATTAATACGGACTTAAGGGGCTTGAAACCAATTCAGATTGGGTGGGGATTTCATCACCCTTCCCAGGACCCCAAAAATCACAAAAAGCATATGCATTGACCATTTTTAAAATTAAAAAATACGAGACTCAGCCCTAAGGACTTCGCGCTCAATAGGACAGAGGACTAGTTACAGGCATCGGCCGTTTATCCTATCTGACTTTTGCGGTGCCTAGGCAAGTGTGACGAAGGCAAGTGGTTATTTAATTAAGGAACTTCGCGGAAGCGTTGGACAACCTCCCACTTACCTGGCACTTATCTGGCCGCATTAGACGGAGAAGAGGCGGTTTGAGGTCCTTTTTCTAGCCCTCTGGAACAGTTAGGAGCAGGTCTAGTAGACCTAGGTGACCCTAGATCTAGGTGAGATTGTGCATATCTTATTTGTGATTACTTAAAGCCGTAAGTCCGTACATATTTCTGTAAAGCTCTTTCTAAAAAGGAAAAAAAGGAAAAAAATCAAAAACTTTTATAAAAACTTGCCCTTTGTCGCCAAATCCATTTTTCACCCTCCATCCATCGTTTTTCTCCATTGACGTTTTCTTACCCTCACCTTCTCCGCTTTGACTATACTAAACTCATTTAGTGTATGTCCGCTTGGACTCGGGACACTAGCGCCCGTCTAGTCCGCGTTACGTTAGTCGCTACCGACTACGCGATCGACTCCGAAGTCGAAACTCCGTCCACTCCTCTTTCACCCCTTCCCTTGCCGGCCAACTCCGACGTTGACCGGAATTCTGTTCATACATCTTCACCTTCACCTTCACCAACCTCTTCTTCCGCGATGTCAGGATTTAATCCGAACATCTCTTTGACTACCGCTGGATTGGCTCCACCTCCTACGGAGACCAATATCCCACCACCACCGCCTGTTGTAGCGCCGCAGTGAATCGTGCTCCAGGATCGTTTCTATCCCACCCGTTCTGCACTTCCCACCTGCCTTTCTCTTCCACCGGCCAATGGGGAAAACTTTGAAATTAAGCCCCACTTCATCAACATGCTTCCACGATTTCATGGGCTTGAATCTGAAGATGCCTATATCTTCATCAATAAATTTCAAAACGTCTGTGCCATGATGAAAACCACCCAACTGTCGGACGATGCTATACGTCTGCGGGTCATTCCGTTCACTTTATGCGATCTTGCTGAAAAATGGCTGTATAGCACCGCTTCCCATTCCATAACCAGTTGGGATGAGTTTGTTAAAGCGTTTCTCAAAAAGTTCTATCCGAATCATAAAACCGCAAGGATTCGCAATGAAATCAACCAATTCTCTCAGCTTCCTTCTGAACCCTTCTGGAAGTGCTTTGACCGGTACAAAGACCTTCTTGTTCAGTGTCCTCACCACGGTATAGAGAAATGGCAACTTTGCCAAACCTTATACGAGGGCCTGAACCCAGCAACGAAGCAGTTGTTGGAAACCATCTGTCAGGGCCACTTCCTATCGAAATCTGACGAGGAAGCGTGGCAGTTCTTTGACGGCCTTGCGGAGCAAACGCTACAATGGGAGAGCACCAGACCGACATCTTCTTCTTCTACCTCCACTTCTTCCGGTCAGCCTAGGGTAGGAATTCACCAACTTGATTTCTCTATTGCGATGAAAGCTAAAATGGCTGCAATAACGAGAAAGCTTGAAGCGATTGAGAGCAAATTCTCTTCTCCTGCTCCTGCCCCTGTACTCCCCCTTCGTACCATCTGCGCTTATTGTTCCGATCCTTCTCACTTGACCGAAGAGTGTCCTTACAATCCATCATCGCAAGGATAGGATCAGGTTAATGCTGCATTCCAGCAAAGACCGAGGAATGATCCATACTCTTCCACCTACAATCCCGGTTGGAGGAACCACCCCAATTTCGCCTGGAATCAGAATCAGAATCAATTCCAAGGCAACAATTTCCAAAGGGCCCCTCCACCGCAACAACAAGCGCAACAACAAACTCAACAGCAGTTTCAGCAGCCCTTCAAACCAAACCTTTCCAAAATCAGACGAACAACTTTGCACCCAACAATTCTTTTCCACCAAACAACTTTGTTCCGTCAAACAACGATAAGGTTTCCTCGCTCGAACGAAGTCTGGAGGCGTTCGTTAAACAATCGACTCAGTCCACCGCCAACATCCAGTCTTCCATTCAGTCCTTAGTGCAACACACTGCCGCACACGGGCAAAGCATCAAGACCATCGAGGCCCAGATTGCACAGCTGAACGCGGCCTTAAGCGAGCGAGAGAAGGGGAAGCTCCCGTCCCAACCACTCCCATATCCCGGTCACCCACATAATGTACATGTTGCTCTTGAACAACAGAATCATAATGTGAGTGTCGTGAACACATTGAGATCGGGAAGGATGCTGCAAAACAAAATCGGCACACGGATCAACGAAGACACCCTGGCCGCTTCTTCTTCTTCTTCTTCTTCTTCTTCTTCTTCTTCTTCGTCTTCTGAGCCTATTCTCCGTTCTTCACAAGGCTCTCCTTCCTTTTCTTCTGCTCTGAATGGATCCACTTCTCACTCCACGAAAACACCTGTTCTGGGATCCGTTCCAACTCCACAATCTCCTCCTCCAGCATTAGACTCAACCAATTTTAAAAATGTTCCATTTCCAAACCGGTTGAGGTCTAATAAACAAAATCCTCAAATGGAGAAGATTCTGGAGTTATTTAAGCAGGTTAACATTAACATTCCTCTTTTAGATACTGTCCAACAAGTCCCGTCCTACGCAAAAATCTTAAAGGACTTGTGCACGAAAAAGAGGAAGTCTCAGGTACCCAAGAAAGTTTTCTTGGCCAGTGCTGTGAGTGATGCCCTTACCCAATCTTTACCACAAAAACGGAAGGATCCTGGCTGTCCTACGATTTCAATTACCATTGGGGATAAGAACATCAACCGTGCACTATTAGATCTTGGTGCCAGTGTTAACCTGCTTCCGTATTCAGTATACGAGCAATTAGGCGTCGGAGAGCTGAAACCCACGCACTGCACTCTCCAAATGGCCGACCGATCGATCACCCATCCTAGGGGTGAGCTAGAGGATGTGTTAATAAAAGTCGGGGACTTCATATTCCCCGTTGACTTCATTGTATTAGACACACAGCCTGTAGCTAACCCCCGGAATCAAATTCCGGTGATACTCGGTCGCCCATTTCTTGCAACCTCAAATGCTGTGATCAATTGTCGCAATGGTTCGATGAACCTCTCTTTTGGAAACATGACGATTGAACTCAACATTTTTAGGTTGGGGAATCAGCCCGCCGAACCTAATGCTCATATACTGGACGTCTGCTCGATCCAGGAGATCACCCCAGAAGAATGTGAATTCGAGGAGTTTCTGTTCGAACACGATAATCTTGACGCCACTAGTGCGTTCCTCCTCGAACCTGCTGGTGTTTCTGCGCCCGACAACGACTACGAGTGTTTTACGTTCTCGAACGATCTTAACCGCGCACAACCCGAGTTTGAATCTTTCGAATTTTCGGATGAGTTACCTGAACCATCCGACTCGGTCGCCTACACTCGTTTTGAACCTTTGCTGGAGTCCTTTGAGTTGGAGACCTCTGCACCAATCTTGCCTTCAATCGTTTCACCTCCATCGCTCAAACTCAAGCCTTTGCCGTCTCACCTTAAGTATGCGTACTTAGGTGAACACGAGACCCTCCCTGTCATCATTTCGGCTTCTCTAGCTCCCGAGCAAGAGAAAGCCCTTCTAGCGGTCTTGCACAGTGATTGTTAGGATAAGTGCGTGTTCAAGTTCTAGTTTAAATACCGCAATCAAGACGGTTTCGCTTGTAGCTAGCCGGTTGAGTACGGGTCGTCCGCAGGGAGATGGGAGTCTTTTTCAAAGTGTTTTAACGAGTTAAGTCCGGTTTTCAGATTTTGTTGGATTATCTAAGTGTTGAGTTGATATTTAAAGAGAGCTTGTTAGGGTTAGGATTAGGTTAGTTTGAGTTAGGAGTCTCCACATCTTTCGTTGCCCCACTTAATATCGGTGTTACGGTAATCGGCAACAACGGGGATTAGCACGACTAGGAAGGAACTTGCGAGTATAAGCTAGGCTTTCCAACGCATAGTCCTTCCTTTTGGTGCTTGTCCGTCCGTTCTTGGCTCTTATCCATAACCTCCGGTTAATTCAACCACAACCGGTCTCACTACGGAATCACCGCTATCATGAAGGATAGGGTGCCGTAAGGAGCGGATTGTGGTTCAATTAACGGGAGTTGATTTAAGTTGTTGGGCAAGGAAAGAGTGAGAGAGATTTCCTTCTTTCAAACTTCCCTTATCCTACCCTAACAAGTAGAGAACTACTCACACTTCATAATACGGAAAAATAAAACAAACAAAAGAGGAAGATAGAAAGAAGGAGACTAGAAGAATACGACTAACTATTTGCGACCTCACCTTGGCGAGGATCAAGCGTAAGTATCATTGTCATATGTAAGGATAAAGAAAAAGAAAGAAGCAAGAAACAACACGGAAATAACAACAACTACTTAACAATTAAAATTACAACAAATTACAATAAGTAAAGAAAGAGACATGCATGATAATAAAATGGTCTTCTTTATTCATCACTCTTCACTCAAAAGCTCACTTACAAGTTTAATGGAGAAGAGGTGAGAAGAGGAAGAAGAACATGTAAACTAAAACCTAGCAAAAAGAAATACAAGAATGGACCCCTTCCTTCACAAACCTCTGGGCTATTTATAGGCCATTAAATGAAACCCTAGGGCAACCACCAGAACCTATACAAAAATACCAAAATACCCCCAAAACACTTTTTCCCTTGGCGCCAGAATGGCCGCGGATCCGCCGCCTGGACCCCACTTTGGCCGCGGATCCGCGGCCTTTTGGTGGGGTTGGATGCTCCAATTTCTTGTGCTGGCCTGGTTTGCAGTGCACTTCATTCTGGTACATATAGTTTTTCATAATTTCTTCACGAATTTTCCAGAATTTCTGTTGAGGGAAAGGTGGACTTTTTGTCAAGATTTTGTCATGATTGCCTCGAGCTCCGCGTAGATTTCTTGGAAGTTGTTGTTGCCATTGAGCCTTGTGCATGAAGGTGACATTGATTTGACATTTTGTCTTCCTAAACTGGTATCTGGCAACATACGGATGAAGAGCGGAGACCGTGTTTTATCTGTGGTTGGCAGGAACCCGGACTTTTTTCGTGTTTTCCATGAATTTCACCGTTTTAGAACCGAGAACCTGTATCCTGCAATTGACTAGCAAACACGGCTCAAGAGTATCTACGGATATGCAATGTGATAAAAATTGGGCGGTATGAAAATGCAAAAATCTGATATGAACAAATACCCCCAAACTTATCATTTGCTCGTCCCGAGCAAAGCCCATTTATTCTCAAAAAAATTCCTAACCTCACTTTCGCAGGGAACGCGATTGCACTGAGCATGTGCAACAAGCCGTTAAACCTCTAGGTGTCCCTAGTAGGAGGAGTGTTGTCTCCTGAGGGTTTTCAGCGGATACTACCCACAAAATCCGGTCAAAATCTGATATGAACACACAACAACAGGCAAGCTTTTGGCTGGTCCATGGCGGACATCAAGGGGATTAGTCCCCTGATCGTTGAGCATCACATTCAGCTGATGGATGATGCCAAACCAGCCTGGGATCCACAAAGACGTCTCAATCCAGTCATGAAAGAGGCTGTGAAGAAGGAGATCGTAAAATGTCTAGATAGTGGTATCATTTACCCTATCTCTGATAGCCAGTGGGTTAGCCCCATTCATGTTGTCCCCAAGAAGTCGGGCATCACGGTCATAACCAACGAGGCGAACGAGTTAATCCCTACTCGCACCCAAACTGGGTGGCGAGTATGCATTGATTACAGAAAACTCAACGCCGCAACGCAGAAAGACCACTTTCCGCTACCTTTCATTGACCAGATGCTTGAACGATTGGCCGGACACGAGTACTACTGCTTTCTTGATGGCTACTCCGGCTACAATCAGATTCCCATCGCCGAAAAAGACCAGGACAAGACCACATTCACTTGTCCTTTCGGCACGTTTCCATATCGTCGCATGCCCTTTGGGTTATGCAATGCGCCCGCAACCTTCCAGCGGTGTATGATGGGAATCTTCTCAGACATGGTGGAAAAATTTCTGGAGATTTTCATGGATGATTTCTCCATCTTCGGCGATTCCTTCAACGAGTGTTTGCTGCATCTTGACGCTGTCCTTACCCGATGTAAGGACAAGAATCTCACTTTGAATTGGGAGAAATGCCACTTCATGGTGCGCGAAGGTATTGTCTTAGGACATATCATTTCGCAAAATGGCATAGAGGTTGACAAAGCAAAGATTGAGGTCATTTCCAATCTTCCTCCTCCCCGATGCGTCAGAGATATCCGAGCCTTCCTTGGCCATGCCGGTTTCTATAGACGGTTCATCAAGGACTTTAGCAAGATTGCTAGGCCCTTGACTCTTTTGATGGCCAAGAATACGCCATTCGACTTCAACTCGAGCTGTGTGACAGCATTTGAGTCTTTGAAACGCTCACTCACTTCCGCTCCCATTCTTTCTTCACCTGACTGGACGCACCCATTTAAGATTATGTGCGATGCATCCGACTTTGCCATTGGTGCTGTCCTTCGACAACACATCAACAAGATGCCGCACGTAATCTATTATGCGAGCCGAACCCTGAACGACACCCAACTCAATTATACAACAACTGAGAAGGAATTCTTAGCTGTTGTATTTGCTTTAGAAAAGTTCAGGCCCTACCTCATCGGCTCTCCAGTCATTGTCTACACTGATCATTCTGCTCTGCGCCATCTTTTTGCGAAGAAAGATGCAAAATCTCGGTTAATCCGTTGGATCCTCTTGCTTCAGGAGTTCGACCTTGTCATTAAGGACAAATGAGGATGTGAAAACGTAGTTGCCGACCATCTCTCACGACTTCCTTCTTCGCCTTCGCTTTAAATTCCGATCAACGACGTGTTCCCGGATGAACAGCTCTTGACAGTATCTTGCGAACCCTGGTTCGCAGATATTGTGAACTATTTGGCCACGGGATTACTACCGACTGAATGGTCAAGTCAGGACAGACTTCGCTTCTTATCCCAAGTAAAACACTTTTACTGGGACGAACCCTATTTGTTCAAGTACTGTCCCGACCAGATTATTCGTCGGTGTGTCCCTGACGAGGAATTCAAAAGTGTGCTGTAATTTTGCCACGATCAAGCGTGTGGCGGGCATTTTGGCCCCAGAAAGACAGCTGAGAAGATCTTGCAATGTGGTTTTTACTGGCCACAACTCTTCAAAAACGCTCATGACTATTGCAAGACTTGCTCCCGGGGCCAACACTTGGGTCGGATATCCCGGAGGAACGAGATGCCGCTCCAACCAATCTTGGTTGTGGAGATTTTCGATGTTTGGGAGATAGATTTCATGGGGCCGTTTCCCAGCTCTTTTGGGAATTTGTAGATCCTTCTTGCTGTTGATTACGTCTCTAAATGGGTTGAGGCTGTGCCCAGCCGGACTAACGACAACAAGGTTGTCGTTAGGTTCCTTAAAGAAAACATTTTCTCCCGGTTTGGGCACCCCCGAGCGATCATTAGCGACAATGGAAGTCATTTCTGCAACAGGACTTTCGAGGCCTTGATGCGGAAATACTCCATTAATCATAAGCTATCCACGCCCTACCACCCCCAAACCTGCGGGCAGGCCGAAGTTTCAAATCGGCAAATCAAGCAGATACTGGAGAAGACGGTTTCCAAGAACCGCAAGGATTGGTCGCTGAAACTCACTGATGCCCTTTGGGCATTTCGAACCGCTTATAAGACCGACCTTGGCATGCCTCCCTATTGTCTTGTGTACGGAAAAGCCTGCCACCTACCTGTCAAAATAGAGCATCGCGCATTTTGGGCGATAAAAGAGTTGAATCTGTCTCTTGAAGATGCGGGCAGCCATCGGAAGGTGCAGTTGAACGAACTGAGCGAGCTTAGGGATGAGGCTTACGATAACGCGGTTGTCGTTAAGAATCGAACGAAGGTGTTTCACGATAAACACCTTTTGCGCAAAACCTTCGTACCTGGTCAGCAGGTACTTCTTTACGACACCCGACTTCACTTCCATCCAGGAAAGCTCAGATCTCGCTGGACAGGGCCGTATTTTGTGCGGAATATGTATCCGCAGGGCGCTGTGGATTTGGAGAATCCGAAGGACGGTTCATTTTTCAAAGTGAATGGACACCGACTCAAACCGTACCTTAGCGCCGAACCAACAGAGGAGCTCCTGGTCTTACAGGAGCCGGTTTACCCTGCATAATCTTCCTCTGCCTACCTCCAAACTTCGGTTATCCGGCCAAGAACAGTGGACACTGTTCCAAATAAGTTTGGGGGTATGTATAAACCATTTTGTATATATTTGTGGATATTCTTTTTCTTTTTCTTTAAAAACAAAAACATAAAAAAATTGTGTATCGCTAACCGACAATTTTGACCCTTCAAATGATCTCTTCATGCAATGACAGTGAGGACACTGTCCAGTTTAAGTTTGGGGGTACGCTCGGTACGCATTTCTTACCTTCGCATTCATATGTATATTTTGCATCTGCATATTAAAATCCATAAAATCCATAAAAATCTGAAAATTTTCTAAAAACATAAAAACTTTTCTGTCAAGATAGCTAGTGGGAGGACTCTGATTCAACATTTCGACGGTTTTGTTTGATAAAATAAGAATAACTAAATATTATGTTTAGATTTTGAAAACCTGAAAGATAACTCTCCTTTGAAGATAACTATAGCTGATATACGTCTTTACATCACACTACACGTATCGTGAGTTTTTGGGAATTAGATGACTAGTCTTTTATGTCGAAAAACTTTTAAATGGATCAATGATTTTCTGAGGATCAAATAGGTTTGTTCTGAAATAAGTAATATCAAGAATAGTTTATGAAGTGAGTGAATATGAAGGAATGTTATTGATGCCTTAATTGGAACTAAGTCTGAAAAATAACCCATCTGGAACTTGATTGGAATGATTACACACCAAACACACTAAACACGTCTTTTATCCAAAAAAATAATTGAACTGCCGGTTATATCTCCGTTCGTATTAAATCATCTGATTTTCACGCCAAACTGTCTTTTGTTTTTGGACCTGGGTAACTTGAGTAATTAAGTCCACCGGGGTGTTTTTACACCTAATGCCCTAAAGCCAACTGGTTTGGGTGCATTGGCCCAAAGCTCGCTAAGAAGCCTAGAAAGTCCAGAGTAAAACAAAATCAAGCAAGTGTTCTCTCCGAGTTAAAATTCCTAACGGTTCTTTGTGTGAGAATAATCTTGATAAAAGACAGGCATTTATAAAAAATTTAGCGGAGATATGAAGGTTTTAGTCTATGATAAAGACTATTGCACGTTCACAGAGGTGTGTATGAAATGAAAACAAGAAAAAGGTGGAGTGAAGAATAAGACCTAGTTTCCTCTTAGGGAAGATAGAAATTCTGAAGTTGAAACTTTACAGGAAAACGAAACTTGAAAAATGCTTAACTCTTTATAAAACTTATGTGATCCTTTTAAAATTGTTATCTGGGCTTTTTTGTGTGACATGATGACTTTAATCGATCATTCTGGAACTTAACGACACTATTTGCACTACACGTAAAGACATATAAAATCTGTAGTTAAATAAGAAGCGAGGAGTGAAAAATAAAGGTTCGATAGTCTAGACTTAGGATCATAGAATTGTTATTTTCTGAAACAAAACTTTAGGGGTTTGAATCTTATTTATTTTACAAAACTAGCTTGACCGGATTTTGCGGGTAGTATCCGCTGAAAACCCTCAGGAGACAACACTCCTCCTACTAGGGATACCTAGAGGTTTAACGGCTTGTTGCACATGCTCAGTGCAATCGCGTTCCCTGCGAAAGTGAGGTTAGGAAATTTTTTGTGAATAAATTGGCTTTTCTCGGAACGAGCAAATGATAAGTTTGGGGGTATTTGTTCATATCAGATTTTTGCATTTTCATACCGCCCAATTTTTATCACATTGCATATCGGTAGGTACTCTTGAGCTGTGTTTGCTAGTCAATTGCAGGATACAGGTTCTCGACTCTAAAAACAGTGAAATTCATGGAAAAACATGACAAAGTCCGGGTTCCTGCCAACCACAGATAAAACACGGATCTCCGCTCATTATCCGTCTGTTGCCACACACCAGTTTAAGAGACAAAATGGCAAATCAATGTCGTTTTCATGCACAAGGCTCAATGGCAGCACAAGATCCAAGAAATCTACATGGAGCTCGAGGAAATCATGACAAAAAGATCCACATCAAATCACCTTTTGCTCAAGAGAAATTCTGGAAGAAATGTGGAAGGCTTATCAGAAAACACATATGCCAAGCTACAGACCACAGCAGACCAGGGGGCCCCACAAAACCGGAAGACCTAAGCATGCTTAGGCCGCGGTTCCGCGGCCGTACGGCCTTATCGGATGATGTGTTTTCAGGGGTATTTTGTTCTTTCTATGTACAGGCAGAATTTTGCACTAGATTTCCATTTCCCTGCCTATAAATAGCCCAGATCCTTGTGAAGCCAAGGGTGCATAATCTTGTTTTTTTCTAGGTTTAGAATACTTGTTTCTTCTTCCTCTTCTCATCTCTTCTCCATTAAAACTTGTAGTGAGCTTTGTGAGTGAAGAATGATGAATAAAGAAGATCCTTTTGCTATTATATCTTGTCTTGTTCTTTTATAATTGCTTGTAATTTTAATTTGTTAACTTAGTTGTTGTTATTTCTTGTTGTTTCTTTCTTTTCTCTTTTCCTTTATCATTAAAACAACCATGATGCTTACGCTTGATCCTTGCCAAGATGAGGTCGCAAATAGCTAGTTGTTATATTCTAATCTCCTTCTTTCTATCTTCCTCTTTTGTTTTGTTTTCTTTTCATTATGATGTGTGAGTAGTTTCATACTTGTTAGGGTAGGATAAGAAAAGTTTGAGAGAAGGAAATCTCTCTCACTCTTTCCTTTCCCAACATCTTAAATCAACTCCCGTTAATTGAACCACAATCCGCTCCTTACGGCACCCTATCCTACATGATAGCGGTGATTCCGTAGTGAGACCGGTTGTGGTTGAATTAACCGGAGGTTATGGCTAAGAGCCAAGAACGGACGGACAAGCACCAAAAGGAAGAACTTATGCGTTGGAAAGCCTAGCTTATACTCGCAAGTTCCTTCCTAGTCGTGCTAATCCCCGTTGTTGCCGATTACGGTAACACCGATATTAAGAATGGCAACGAAAGAGGTGAGCGACTCCTAACTCAAACTAACCTAATCCTAACCCTAACAAGCTCTCTTTACATATCACTTTAACACTTAGATAATCACAAACAAAATCTGGACCTTCGGACTTAACTCGTTAAAACACATAGAAAAAGATTCCCATCTCCCTGCGGACGACCAGTACTCAACCGGCTAGCTACAAGAGAAACCGTCTTGATTGCGGTAATTGACTAAACTTAAACACGCAAAATCTCTAACAATCAGTCTCTGATGATCCACCCGAGGGAAACAGTGGAAGCTCCAACCTCGTCGAACGAGGTAACCGACGCTCCAAAGTCGCTAGCGATGGAGAGTCGAGCTGTATGGAAGTGTCACTACATTTTTCTCTGTACTCAAAATGCTCATGGAGCAACCAAAGAAGATGAAGAAGAAGGTGATCAAGATTTGGCATGAGGCAACAAAAATGGTTAAATCTTTTTGTGTGAATGAGAG
Source organism: Agapanthus africanus (assembly GCA_030015575.1). Classification (NCBI taxonomy): domain Eukaryota; kingdom Viridiplantae; phylum Streptophyta; class Magnoliopsida; order Asparagales; family Amaryllidaceae; genus Agapanthus; species Agapanthus africanus. Next base: position 253,485,184 of record JASDDO010000012.1, read on the forward strand.
AGTGGGAGCAATGAAGCAAGTGTGTAATGTTTTCCAAAATGAAATCCATTATCAAAAGAATTGGTCAGCCCCCCTTCTCTCCTCCACACAAAATGTCATTTTCTTTTTCCAAATAAACAATGTGCAACCATACTTTGACCAATGCCACAAGCCATGCTTTGACTCACCTTTTCCACCTCATTTCTTAATTGAATTTCTAAAAGAAAATAAAATAAAAAAGGTGGCATCTTCTAGAAGCTATTCCGTATAAAAATACGGAATACTTCCGGTACATGTACCAAAATACATATACGCGTATTCGTACCAAAATACGAATAGCCGAGAGAGAAAATAAATAGCGAACAATAATACTAGAATACATATATATATATACATATGTAAATTATTAAATCAAAACCTGATTTAATAATCTGGCTTAATCCTAAGCCGCTAGTATTATCAACCGTCCGATTAAAGTCTGCGCAGCATGTGCACAAATTTAATCGGACACCTGTATGTATCAACATACCTCATGTACAACATATCGCCTGAACCGTGAAAACCCTCTGTGTGAGACTCTAAAGACTCGTCAATACGCTGGCAGTGGGTTTAACCACAAGAACGTCAGCGGCACTAGCTGTACGTAACGGCTACCCAGGTATTGAGCGAAAGGGAGGCCGACGAGCAAACTCATCCTGAACCCCTACCGAGCCTGACAGTGACAATATCCGTACAGTCCGGTATGTTCGTCTGAGAGTATCACATATCGAGTCTAGGGGGTGTATAAAGTCAGACCCCTAACAACGCGATATTTAGTGTCGGCATGTAACCCATCACCACTTGAGAAACTATCGATCCTGGATCGGTAATTCTCGTCTACCATGGCCATGGATTTGTGGTGATGGCAACCCGTACACAATGCGACATCAACCCCCAATACTGGGAGAGACGGATTCTCGACGATCCGATCACTGCCTCCATATGGCACGGGACTGTACCCAACTAAAACCAGTTTGCATGAATCCTTTGAGCTATGGTAGGGTAGTAATCAAAGCACAGTGGGAAATCACACGAGACAAATGATGATCTCAGGTCGGCAGACTAACCTGCACACATGTCACCTGGGAACTGCTATCTGACGTCAGGTATAATACCAACTAGCATATTCCGGGCGAGTCCTGTCCGGTGTACTCATAACCCAATGAGCACCTGTATACTATCTTAGGTGAACAAACTAACACCAATGTCTTGTGAGACCTGGCCACCGCCCCTCGTCGGGGTCTCGATCAGTATACACTAGTCTACACTGGAGTATCGATGCCCGGTCTCAATACTCCTACGACTAGGGACATTTAAGGATGTGCTTATAGACCCCAGCTCCCACAAATATGATCGCCATCATAATGCTGGCAGTCAAGAAAGAATCCTATGGGCTCTATCAACATGTACATGATGATAAAGGCAAACCAGATAGCATACTATCATCTTGAGTAAGACAGTTTTATCGGTATAGGTCCTCACTCAATCATCATAATCATAAGTTCGCGACTATGATAATTGCCTTGTGGGCACTATAGCCAACAATAAGTATCAAAATGTTGGGAGCCTATAGCAAGGAATAGTTGTGTGTCCGGACTCCTCACAAACCTCTTCACCTGGAGCTCCTCCGTAGGAACTAAGTATGGAGCATAGCGTGATATCTGGGTGAACTGCAAGTCATACTTTGCCACCGGCATATCTGCAGGTTTTCGTAACGCCTCGAAACTGCTGGCTCTGGCATCTTTTATGCTTTGGGGAAGAAATCTAGCAAGGAACACCTCAGAAAACTCTGTCCCTGTCATCGGAGGAAGACTAGTGGCTCTCCCTCTCTCTATCGACTCACACCATGCCTGTGCAAGTCCCTCCAATAAAAAGATGGTCAGCTCCATCGACCTTGCATCAGAACATCTCAATGACCTGCCTGTTGGATATAGTGCCCTCAGAGTCAATTATTGGATCGCAGGCACGTGATTGCAAAGATTGAGGGAGGATCTATGCCGGTAGGACAGTCTTACTCGAGATGATAGTATGCTATCTGGTTTATCTTTATCATCGTGTACTGCTTCAGTTGACCTTTCAGGTCACTATTGCGTGTTGATAGAGCCCTTAGGATTCTTGCTTGACCACCAGCAGTATGATGGTGATCATATATGTGGGAGCTGGGGTCTGTAAGCACATCCTTAAAAGGTCCCTAGTAGTGGGAGTTTCGAGACTGGGCATCGATACTCCATTAGTAGACTAGTGTATACAGTCGAGACCCCAACGAGGGGCGGTGGATGGTCTCACAAGCCATTGGTGTCAGTTGGATCACTTAAGATGTATAAAGGTGCTCATTGGGTTATGAGTACACCGGACAGGACTCGCTAGTAACATGCTAGTTGGTATTATACCTGACGTCAAATAGCAGTTCCCTGGTGACATGTGTACAGGTTAGTTCATCGACCTGAGATCATCATTTGTCTCGTATGAGTTCCCACTGTGCTTTGATTACTACCCTACCATGGGTCAAAGGAGTCATGCAAACTGGTTTTAGTTGGGTACAGTCCCGAGCCACATGGAGGCAGTGAGCGGATCGACAGGGGTTTTGTCTCTCCCGGTATTGGGGGTGAGATCGCGCAGTGTCTAGGAGAGCCATTACACGAAGTCCTTGGCCAAGGCAGGAGATTTACTGGTAGGTATTCCGGTAGTATCTCAGGGTGTTCTGGGCTACACTCCGACACGACTTGTACCGCTTTTGGGGGTCTGACATTTACCAACCCCCTAGGCCCGACATGCGATGCTCATAGACGAACGGACCGGACTGTACGGATATTGTCACTGACAGGCTCAGTAGGGTGTCGGGATGAGTTCGCTCATTGACCTCCCTTTTGGTCAATACCTGGTAGCCCGTTACGTACGGCTAGTACCTCTGACGAGTTAGTAGTTAAATCCACAGCCAAAGTATTGACTAGTCTTTAGAGTCCCCCATAGACAGTTTTCAAGTTTCGGGCGAAACGTTGTAGAGGCCGTATGATATATGGCAGGGTCCGATCATATATGTGCAGTAGTGCACAGATCATGATCGGACGGATCATACTAGTGGGCTTTGGTTTAAGCCGGATCCTAGTATTAGATTTGTTGGATTACTTTAGTCTCATCGCATTCGCATTCAGTCGGAATGCGGATGCAGGTATGTATATATAGGTGAGGGGTATCCTTATGATCCGTCACGAGTTTAATTTAGACGTTGCCATATCTTTTTGTTGTAAACATTTGGATTAATGTTTGCAAGTGGAAAATGTGAGCGGAAATCATCATGAAGAGGCACAATCAATTAGGTTACTCATGGTCTCTTTTTTAGCACTAATGTCACCTAATTGATTGATTTGTGTGTTGAATTGATGGATGGAGAGAGAAAGGGCAGCCATATCCTTTTGGGTTAGCTCTTGTATTTTCCAATTTCTTGCTCTCATGATCAATTCAACACAAGAAAAGAAAAGAAAAGAGAGCCTCTTCTTCTTCTTCTTCCTCTTGCTTACATCATCCACCAATGGCATCATCTCTAATCTCCATCCATACAATGGATGCAAGAGACAAAGTGATCACAAACATTCTCTACAACACCTTGGACACGTCGGCTAGCGAACTTCGTGCCCGAGTTGCTTCAGATAAAGAGGGAGCCCGTAAAAAGACTCGAAGATGTGGTGCCCTTCCCGACGAGGAAATCGAGACCGGAGATGCTGCGAGGAGCTTGGGATGGTGGCCAAAGACCGAAGGACACGGATCGATCGGTATAGCTTTCCAACGCTTTCTCTAGTTGCTAGTTATAGGTTAATGGTTCGATCCGGATTTAAAGTATACGATAGAGCCGGTTTCAAGTTTTGAAAAACTTTTCGTTTCCACATTTTGGCCTCGGACAGACGGGCGGGGCGCTACCGTACACTTACATGGTATCAGAGCCACGCCATTAAGCTTTACTAGCATGCTCTAACGTGTTTAGAACATTGATCGGATGAAATTTCCAAAAACTGCATTTCTAATCATGTAGTTTCTGTCGAATTTTTTTTATCGTTGAAAAATTATTTTGAGTATGTCAGAAAATCATTCAGGGTTTTCTAAGAAACCTGATGAAATTTTGTAGGCTGATTTCACTGTAGCGCGGCGGAACCGCGGCCGTACCCACATTTTGGCCGCGGATCCGCCGTAGTACTGTAGCAAAACTGCACCAAAATTTCTGCAGTGCTCTCTGACTTGGAAATGGGGTTTCTCGTATTTTTTGTTTGGGCCCAGATTTGTTTGAATACTGGGAATTGTGCTTGGGGCCCACTTCGGGAAATTTTGTCGATCGAAAATTTTAAACATGTTGGTTCACAGTATTTACATTATATCTGCGAGTGTGAATGTAATTTGATCGGTAAATCTTGTCTAATTGCTATAGCCCTTTTAAGAGGATTTACGAATGTGACATTCACGTTGATGTTCTGTGTTGTGCTTTGATGTTGCGGATTTGTCGTGGTGGATAGCCTGGATGTAATGGTAGTATAGTTTGGTTGTATTTGTACATTTGATATTGCGGGGCGAGCGTCCGACATGTGGACTGCCGTCACTGCCTGTTTGTATATTATTCTTTTGGGGCACGACCGGGCTGAGGTCGATGTACCCGTTGTATATTTTACTTTCTGTAATAGGATTACCCCGCGGTGGGGTGCATGGATAGCCGGGTTCTAGAGGGCAACGGGACTGCATCTCATGGATTTGAGACGGAGGGGGCTTCACTCTAGAATTGGCGGGCTATTCTTCGCTCTCGTAGGGGGTACAGGTTGACCCAAGGAGGGGTGCTCAAGTTACCGGATTCCGTGAAGTGCTGGGTGGTTCATTCACGTTGTTGAAGGGGGCTGCCTCGCTTCAGGTTTTGGCGGGTAACTTTCCGCGCCCGTAGGGGTCGAGGATTTCATTTCACAGGCTATCCACACGACCAGGGGAACGCCGGGTTTCAGCAGCGGCTCTATAAAACCCGGGGATCCCAGATTATCTGTATTGTTCTATGATGCTTATTACATTTCTGTGATGTTGCATTTTATCACGCCATGAGCGATTATTATATATTGATATATATACTAGTAGATGTTGTATATGTTTTACACCTACGCTAGTCCAGTCCCCGCTATGTCGTTAGTTAAGTAATCTAACGGGTGATGACGGGACCCAGTGTCGAATGCGGATGGCATATACGTACATCATATTTTCGTTCTTTTGTGGTGTGATTAATTGATGGGACTGCATTGATTCGGATCAATGCAAGCTAAACAAACCTATTCTGATATTATTGGAACATTTTAAAAAAAAAGGTTGTTATTGCAAGGACGTTCTCTTTTGTTTTGCATAGTGGTATTTGGTTATGAATATCCAGCACCTCAGTCGACGAGGCAAGGGCCGAGATCCCTTCACCGGGAGTGACTCCTTGGACAGAAGTTTGCGTCAGGGTAATAACTTTACTATAGCCGATTACTTTTTGATTTGCATCGTGGTATTCAGTTGGAATATCTTGCACCTCATTCTACGGGGAAAGAGCCAAGATCCCTTCACCGGGAGTGACCTCTTTAGCAAAGGTTTTCTCCACTATATATTTATAAAAGCTATGCAGTTCCTTCAACGATATCAAGTTCATTACGTTAAAGGTTTTTCTTCAAAAACCTGCCGTAGCCCTCTGTCATTTCTGACGGGTATTATTTAGTATTCGTGCTGCGTTTGTTGACCTAATCAAGACGTAGTGTTCGGTAGCTAAGTGGTGCTTGTTTTTTGCATAAATGGGTTTGGTTAGGACAGTCGTGCGGCCTTATTGACCTAGTCAAGGGCACGTACGGGTGGGTTTAATGCAGTCCAGAATAATGAGGGGTTTAACTTGACTAACGGTTTATGGTTTGTTGACCTAGTCAAGGTCATAAGCCGCTTGGGGTAAAAATCACATCGTGAGTTTCTAAAGAAACTGAAACTTGCCAGATATTCGCATACCTTCTGGAGTGTGATAACGTGAGTGGATTCCATCACGTTATGATGCGATGATAGTTTGATCCCGATTCCTACTGATGAGTTGGTTTACTCCTCGGGTGATCCTGACTAATTTTTCTTTCAGGTTTGGAGGAGAATTTGACGTTAAAATAGGAGGTTTCTTGATTAGATAAATTGATAACCATTCTGATCTAGGTTAGAGTGCACGCTAAGTGTTTCTTTTCTCTCTCTCTTTGGCAACGACCATGGCTCGACCCTTGACTATGACTCAGTGACCAAGATTAACCGAACCTTCTTAAAATACTATCTTTTGGATTGTCAGAGTTGCATACCTCATTGCCACTCCTACTTTTACCCTTTTCTCCAGAACACCCCGTATTACTACGAACATCCACTTCCATTGGATAAAACCGTCGTATGGTTATATACGAACTCGAAGGAACTTGTCCAGATTCGAGGATGGTTTCTGGTTCTGGAGAAAATGAATATGACTACTCAGTTGTCTTTTCCTTTTACCTCCTCTCAGGTTGCGAGTGCTCCTTGGATTAGGACAATAAACCTATTATGCTTATTGGATAGTCTTCTTACAAACCATAGGCAGGTGCCGAATGGTGGGGAATGAAGAAAACCAATTAGCCTAACAAAGGTGTACAGAAGAAATTAAGTAAAGACAAATAAAGGGATTAGTAAGAGGGCAAAGTAAACTGCGACTGCTATTCACGAACAAACCAAGTATTTCATCGCCACTCCTACTTCACTTTTGTATTTCTCCAGGACACTCCGTATCACTACGAAGATCCACAGTTATTTGGATATTCCATCGTATGGTATATACGAACTCGAAGGAACTTGTTCCAGTTCGGGGATGGATTCATGTTCAGGAGAAATAAGAATAAGGTTTATTCAGTTGTCTTTAATCTTACCTTCTCTCAGGTTACGAGTACTCCTAGGATTAGGAGAGGACACCCATTATGCTTATTGGATAGTCTTCTTCCAAACCATAGGCTGGTGCCGAACGGTAGGGAGGGAAGAAAACCATTTAGCCTAAAGGGGTGTACAGAAGGTAATGACTAAAAATATATAAAGGGATTTGGACAGATGGCAAAGAAATATACGGTTACAGTTGTGAATCTAAGAAGAGGCATTACTAAGAATACCCGGATACCCTTTTGAAACATTTTCATTTTTCAGTTTCACTGTGTATTGTTAAAAGAAAACCGATTTCCCAATTAGCCCTTGCTCCAGGGTATGTATTTACCAGGTTTGATTCTCACATCTGTATGGCTTTACAGATGATGAGTGGGAGTAAGTTATTGGGAATTGGGTGATCATCCTCATTATATCGGGATTCGTTGTAATTGGTGATATTTGAGGAAATCGCCTGGGTTGTTTGCCAGATGACAAATATTTGGTATTGAATATCCGTTGTTATGCACCAATTTCAAACTGATATATCTATACGTTTATTTTTATAAAGTGAGATATAACTTTTTGAAATTATGTCTATGACATTTACCTATATCAGTGGATGGTGAGGTAAGGAGCATTAAACAGCGGTGTAATTCTTCTTAACTATAAGTACAGTTTTAAACCTACGACACACAGAGAATGAGTTATTAGACTCAAGGGACTTATACAGAGTATTGTATGTTGTCCAGTGTCCATTAGGACAGAGGGGTTGGTACTCATACTATATTCTGTTTACTTGTGACTTCTCTAGTTCTTAAACATGTGTTTCGTAGAAATGCAAGGTCTAAGTTTTGAGAAGTTATAGGTATAAGAATAAAGTAGAGAACCAGGTATTGCAAGTATCAGGATTCTTCAAGGTGAAAGAAGATGTAGATACTTGTGTATGGTATTCAGTTGATAGTAACGATTAAGATAACTTGCTTCGCTTTCAGGTTACTCATATGTGGATGTATTCCTATGTTGAGTAATGCTGATCGGCCACTTTCCATTTAGTTGACATGCACTGGAGACAGCTGCATGATTTGAATCTAGTCCCAATTTAATCAGTGCCTCTGTTTCTATATTGGATATAGAATAGTTCATATCTTAACAATGTTAAGGTACGGGGAGTTGTCCGGCTTATGCTTAAAACCAGACTCTGGATAATTCAAGGCACGTTTCTGTGTCTGTTTGTGGGTTGACCCGGGCTATGACGAGGGTTGACTTTCTACCATCAGGAATATCAATAGTGATATTGTTCTTGACTCGCCACAGTTTTAGTAAAATGGATTTTTTCAGAAAACAGTAGTGGGAGTATGGTAGAACTGGAAGTGATTCCAGAACCGCAAACGATTACTTAAAATTTGATAAGAACCTAAAGATTCAATCTGGTTTGACACTCCATTAGCTACTCCGCAGATATGGTGGGTAACCTCAGGCACCCGAAAGGTAAACCGGTAGCCTCAAGGACGGTGACAGGGAGGTTCTTGTTTACCCAGATTTGACACTACTGTTGTTCCAGGCTATGAGACCCGGCAAGAGGATGAGTATAGCATCGTTCTAAACTAGATTTAGAAGTGCACGTGTATATGACTCTGCCAGAGGTTGTCGTAGTCAGTAGGAGCAGCGAAAGCATAGTGGACAAGTAGCTTGTGTCTATTTATGGACTAAAGCAGATATAGCCGAGATAGATCATCTGTTTCTGATGTGACTGTCATAGGTTTGACTTCATCAGAATAGGGATAGATCTATTAAGAAGGTAGTAGGGTGTGATGTCCCGGTATTTGGATGACATACACAGAGTAGGAAGTGAAATTCCTATACTACGATCGGTTATACTTTGGTTGTCACACAGTAGTTTCTCCATATAGGACATGGATATTATATCAGATATTCTGGTTACTAGATCTATGCTTTTAGATCTAGATTTGGGAAGTGTCATAATCTGGGTACTTAGACAGCATTCTTATGGTGTTTTAGAATGGACGACTCCTGGCACGGTAGTGTACCTGCAGGTGATGGAGTCACCCTCTCTAAAGATGTCTTACAGACTAAAGGGGAAAGGGATGTGCATGATTGGCAGATCACTTGCGTAGGCAATTGAGTCAATCATAAGATGTCAAGTACCACACCAGACGTTGTTTTTGCACTAGATGCAATAAGTTGATATCAATCCTATCCTGGACAAATATTCGGAAGATGTTTTAGAACATAAGTGGATGTTCTAGGGATATGATAACAACAGCCTCTTGTAGGAGACGGTTATCATTCCAGGCTTCCAAGGTGACCTGGATGACAGAGTGACTGTCGGAATTATAGTTTTCCCTCTGACGAGGGGCAGTATTTTGGACAGGTGGTCCAAGCGGATACTGAGGAAGGCATGGAGCAGGATACTGATTAAGTTCAGTTATCGATACAGTCTAAGAAGTTTGGATTTGGAGTTAATTTATGAACTAGGTCCCATCAGATATCCAAACATATTCTAAGACAGGTATTGCTCATTTCGGGAGATGGCTTTCTCCGCGAACTTGAGATAAAGAGAGACCTAGAAAGAAACATCAGGGCGGATCCACTCACTGAGGCTATTCCTCGAATGCAATAGTTTCACAAACGGGCTTTGTGAAACAGATTAGTAGAGGAGTTGGGTGTTCGGTATCACACGGGCTGTGAGTATGCGACATCGCAATAATTAGCCTTGAGTGCAAGTGGGAGATTGTTGGATATAGTGCCCACAGAGTCAATTATTGGATCGCAGGTACGTGATTGCAATGATTGAGCGAGTACCTATGCCGGTAGGACAGTCTTACTCGAGATGATAGTATGCTATCTTGTTTATCTTTATCATTGTGTACTGCTTCAGGTGACCTTACAGGTCACTATTGCGCGTTGATAGAGCCCTTAGGATTCTTTCTTTACTACCAGTAGTATGATGGCGATCATATATGTAGGAGCTGGGGTCTATAAGCACATCCTTAAAAGGTCCCTAGTCGTGGGAGTTTCGAGACTGGGCATCGATACTATATTAGTAGACTAGTGTATACAGTCGAGACCCCGACGAGGGGCGGTGGCTGTCTCACAAGCCATTGGTTTCAGTTGGATCACCTAAGATGTATACAGGTGCTCATTGGGTTATGAGTACACCGGACAGGACTCGCTGGTAACATGCTAGTTGGTATTATACCTGACGTCAGATAGCAGTTCCCTGGTGACATGTGTATAGGTTAGGTCATCGACCAGAGATCGTCATTTTTCTCGTGTGAGTTCCCACTGTGCTTTGATTACTACCCTAACATGGCTCAAACGAGTCGTGCAAACAGGTTTTAGTTAGGTACAGTCCCGAGCCACATGGAGGCAGTGAGCGGATCGACAGGGGTTTCTTCTCTCCCGGTATTGGGGGTGAGATCGCGCTGTATCTAGGAGAGCCATTACGCGAAGTCTTTAGCCAAGGCAGGAGATTTACTGGTAGGTATTCCGGTAATATCTCGGGGTGTTCTGGGCAACAATCCAACACGACTTGTACCGCTTTTGGGGGTCTGACTTTTACCAACCCCCTAGGCCCGCTATGCGATTCTCATAGACGAATGGACCGGACTGTACGTATATTGTCACTGACAGGCTCAGTAGGGTGTCAGGATGAGTTCGCTCATCGACTTCCCTTTTGGTCTATACCTGGTAGCCCGTTATATACGGCTAGTACCTCTGACGAGCTAGTGGTTAAATCCACAGCCAAAGTATTGACGAGTCTTTAGAGTCCCCCACAGACAGTTTTCAAGTTTCGGGCGAAACGTTGTAGAGGCCGTATGATATAAGGCAGGGTCCGATTATATACGTGCAGTAGCGGACGGATCATACTAGTGGGCTTTGGTTTAAGCCGGATCCTTGTATTAGATTTGTTGGATTACTTTAGTCTCATCGCATTCGCATTCAGTCGGAATGCGGATGCAGGCATGTATATACAGGTGAGGGGTATCCTTGTGATCCGTCACGAGTTTACTTTAGACGTTGCCATATCTTTTCGTTGTAAACATTTGGGTTTATGTTTACAAGTGGAAAATGTGAGTGGAAGTCATCATGAAGAGGCACAATCAATTAGGTGACTCATGGTCTCTTTTTTAGCACTAATGTCACTTAATTGATTGATTTGTGTGTTGAATTGATGGATGGAGAGAGAAAGGGCAGCCATATTGTAACACTTTGAATTTCCGTTTGAATGTCTTTCGTGATAATTAGTGATCGTACGTGTTATTATATATATGTGTTCCTAGGATTATTAGTTATTTTTAGTAGTGTTAGCATATTGGGAATTTTCCTTTGTAGTGTACACCTTGCACATTAGACATTTTTGAGACTTAGGGTTTTTGGTAACATGTTAACCATTTTCTTGTGTTGCATGGTTGTTATTTTTCCACCACCCTTTTATCCAAAACAAAACCCTTTTTCATAATTCAAATCCTATTAAACAAATGAGGCATGGGGTTTAGGTAAAGAGCTTGACTTTTGACCCATTTTCTTCTCTCCTCTCTCTCTTTTCCCCACTTCAGAATTCCTGTAGGAATTCCAGCAGAAAACCCCCTCTTCCTCCATCTTTTCTTCTCCTTTTTCATTTCCCTTTGATCCATACACAAAACCCTATACATATCAACTCATTTTCTTCACAAAATCATGGAAAAGTGAGCTTTTTGAGGTGTTTAAGGCAAATATGCACACTAGAGGGAAAAGCTGAGACTTTTGGTGTTCTACAAGGTTCTTAGAAGGTATTAACTCATATTTGCACTCCTTTTTCTTAGATTTGTAGTATTCTTTAGTAAAAATCTCAGTTTTGTGCATTTTTGGTGATATTTAAGGATATTTGTGATTCACATGTTAGATTAGGGTTTTGTTAGTTGTGTTAGCTCTATTATGTGTTATTAGAGCTATCTTAGGCCAAGTTTTGTTTCAGTTTGCACAAAAATACCCTAAAGTTCCATTTTAGTGTAAAAGTGTGGATTTTAACTAGAAATAAGGCCCTGTAGGATCTGCTGCTACCCGAGATATTCCAGAGTAAAACTAGATGTTACTGTAGCATGTATGGGGGGTATAGAGTGCACACACAAAACCTGGGAGCCCAATTCCCTACCCAGGCCGCCGAATTATGCATTCTGGCCGCAAATTGCGGCCAGATGGGGGAGTTTTGGGTTGGGGTTTGGGGTGTTGGTATCTGCTGCTATGTTGGTTGTTTTGGTATATATAGTTTTACAATATATTTCCTGTATCAAAATCTGGAGGTGATTACCTATTTTCCTGTATTTTCAATCCTTCGCGACACGCGTGATACGTGTGTGTGGGTTTGGGGTTTCTGCGTATCGTGACGCGTCGGAGTGGTTTCAGGCGCGTAATCACACGTTTTAGCGTATCGTGCACACGCACGCTTGGTTCGCGACACGAGTTACTAGTTCGGCTTTAATGTCGCGTTTGTGTGACTTCCAGCTTATGTGTGATATATTGTATAATTCTAGGTTCGCAGGCGAGTACGGCGGACGCCGCGCAGAAGGGGAAACAAGTTGTTGGCTATACCTAGCGAGAGACTACGGTGAGTAGATTTCACATCTACGGGGATATCGCCCGCATGGCGTTCTACGTCAGGGCTGATAGGACCTTATAGTTTCTTTTGTATACATTGACTGTTCAAGGCTACTATTTAGTGCATACTGCATTCCCTGCTATATGGATATAAATTAGAATTGATAGAACACCGCACCATTACTAACGGTCCATGTTGCACGAGCACTATCCTGCATGTTACACACACACCGTTAGTAATTGCCATGACACTCACACTGTAGAATTTACATCGGATCATTATATTGTAGCTCATCTATATGTGACTAGACAGCTATTCACACTTGATGCATATATCACATCGGATCATTATATTGTAGCTCATCTATATGTGACTTGACAGGCTATTCACACTTGATGCATATATCACATCGGATCATTATATTGTAGCTCATCTATATGTGACTTGACAGGCTATTCACACTTGATGCATATATCACATCGGATCATTATATTGTATCTCATCTATATGTGACTTGACAGGATATTCACACTTGATGCATATATTACATCGGATCATTATATTGTAGCTCATCTATATGTGACTTGACATGATATTCATATTTGATGCACATATATCGGATCATTGACTTGCATATTGGTTTGCATTATATGTGATTTCTGGATTTGGGAACCGTGGCTATTTCAAATATGTAATCATTTAAAAACCCGGTTCCCTTGATATGATATTTTGGTGCGTCCACCATGTGTTTCCTCGATGCTAGAGTGATATATGTGAACCCGAATCGAGGAGCTGGTTGAGGCCGATTACGGGTACATGGTGGACCCGGTATGGTACCCCGGGGCGAGAACGGTTTCGCTGTGTAGTAGACGGTGAGCATGGCAGAGGGACTACTACCTACCGGTGATTGGTTGGACCTGACAGTTATCCGGAGGGTACTGATCAGAGTCGATAGATGGATGCGGGGTGATCCGTACTGCCGGGGCCGAGGGCCGATACCGGAGACGGAGCCCGTGGGCTGACCCGGACTGACGGGGCCCGATGGTTGAGGTTTTGCTTGTCGATGCTGGACACAAGTATTTATGATATTTGGGTGCCGATGTTGGGCACTCGGGATTCTTAGAGATGTACTGGATTTGAGGGCCGAGGAGTGTGCCGGCGCCTGAGCTATTTGGGGGATCTGGGTGCATTGATGGACACCGATTATATATTCCACGTTGACATTCCGTGTTGATATTATATTGCCCATGCTCAGCATTTACTATTGTACCTCATCCTGTAGTTACATTACTTGATAGAGCACTTGCATGATTATTGCACATACTGCTTATCACATATTGATATCATCTGTTGACATATGATAGAGTAGCGCAGTACGTGCATGCTCGCGATTACCTTTATATGTTATCTCTATTCATGAGTTGGCAACTCACCCCCGTTGTGCCACAGTGTTTGCAGGTTGCCCTTCGGAGTAGTCGCGGCAGGCTGCGTTTGCATCTTTTGACACAGATACCCGCATAGTTGGTGTACTAGCTCTTTTGCTGATAGGTTGGTTTTGTGCAGTATCTGTTTATCTTTCAGTTATGTACATTGTTGTATCTAGTATTCTCCATCTACCATGTATGTATTTGACTTAGAGACAGTGTGAGGACGATGATGTATTTTATTTGTATTCTGGTGTCGAGCTCGTTGTGAGCCGACTGTATTTGCAGTTACCCTATCTGTGATGTTCCCACTTATGGATCTTGATCTTCGCTACGGCATCGTATATTGTTATCTTGGTGATTGTTTACTTAGATTTCCTATCATGTTAGTAAGTGCTTTCTTTTAAAAACTTATAACACTCTCTACTTTCACTGGTTTGATTTCTGGGTTTTCGGTTCACTTAGTCGCGTTACGCCTGTAGACGTTACGTGGTTAAGTGCCGGTCACGGGCCAAACTTTAGGTCGTGACAAAGTTGGTATCAGAGCGTAGGTTTTACCTTTCGGAGTGTAGGATGACCCTGGTATGATGGAGTAGGTAGCTGCAGCAGGGTAGCGTAGCGTGTGTATATTCCGCGGCATACTCACGATACGGTACTCCGCCTACGCGACCTTAGGACTTGTTGATGTAAATTCCTTCTTGAGTATATACATTCTTGCGATTCGATTTTCGTATCCTTATCGAATCCTATTGTTCCTGATAGCCAATATGCCGCCAAAGACTACGAGGGCGCAGAGAGCGGCCGCGAGGGCTGAGATTCGAGTTGACTCGTCCGAGACGAGGACTGATCCGGGTAGTACACCGGTTGTGCCCGAGCAGGCTGTTCCTGCCGTGACATATCAGATTGCTATGTTAGGGGCTGGTGTGCTGGAGATACGCCAGGCGATGGGATCCAGTATGCAGGAGATGCGCCAGATGATGGGATCTCTAGTTGAGACACTTCGAGCGCAGCGACCAGAGGTAGTTCCACCCGTTGCAGAGACCGCGGTGGTACCCACAGTGCAGGCAGTTGCACCTGCGACTGCATAGGTTATTACAGTATCGCTGTCAGAGTTTATGAGGCTGAAGCCTCCGGTCTTCACAGGCACCGATGTGGCCGAGGATCCACAGTCTTTCATTGATAGGATGGCGCGGATATGTCGTTCACTTAGATGCGCAGATGCGAGATGGGTTGAGTTCGCGAGCTTTCGCCTGGAAGGTCTTGCGCAGAAATGGTGTGAATCAGTCGAGAAGGGTAGAGCAGCAGGTCTTCCTCCTATGACCTGGACAGAGTTCGTGGCGCTATTCCTTGCCCGCTTTCTTCCCCTGAGTGTCAGAGATGCTAGAGCACGTAGGTTCGAGTCTTTACGCCAGACGCCAGAGATGTCAGTGGCAGAGTACGATGTGCTGTTCACCGAGCTATCCGTTTATGCTCCGTATCTAGTGGCTACTGAGGAGTTGCGAGTCAAGAGATTTGTCTGAGGCTTGCTTACACCACTATTCCTTGCTATCAGCGCGCAGCATTACGAGACATACGCAGCAGCAGTAGATGCAGCATTATTAGTTGAGGAGCGCCTTGCTGAGACTTCGGCAGTTCCAGAGCCGAAGAGAGTTCGTGCAGATACGTCAGTGCAGAGACGGCCTTCTCGGCGTCGTGACAGGCACCTTGCAGGTGGCAGAGATTCGAGACGAGGCCGATTGTTTAGCTCATATTCCCAGGAGGGTCAGCGACCGTCATCAGGATGTTACCGTTGCGGGAGTTCTTATCATCGTGTGCGAGATTGTCCGGAGGTACCCCGGAGTGGGGCGGCAGCACCACATGTTACATTACCACCTTCACCACCTCAGACGGCATTGCCGATAGTACCTACTGTTACTCTGTGTCAGACGCATACACAGAGAGGTTGTGGTCGTGGAGGATTTGTTCATAGAGGACGAGGTGGCCGAGGTAGAGGGCAGCCAGCGGCCGGCAGGGGACAGTTAGTTGCAGGTGGAGGACAGGCGCGAGTTTTTGCTTTGACGCATCAGGACGCGCAGGCGTCCAATGCGGTGGTCTCAGGTATCCTTCCTGTATGTTCGGTTGATGCACACGTGTTATTCGATCCCGGATCCACGCACTCGTACGTATCCACACACTTTGTGCCGAGTTTGGGTAGAGAGTCCGGTTTGCTTGACCAGCCGCTTGTTGTGACTACTCCTGTGGGAAAGTCGTTTGTTGCTAGGCACGTGTTCCGATCCTGTACCATCCGTATTGGCGAGAGAGAGTTGCCAGTCGATTTGATCCTTCTTGAGATGTTGGACTTCGACGTTCTTTTGGGCATGGATTTGTTAGCCGCGTGCTATGCTTCTGTTGACTACCGCGAGAAGACAGTTCGGTTTTGTTTTCCCGGCGAGTCGGTTGTTGTTGTGCTGGGGGACCGTGGTGCCACCCCCCACAGTGTGATTTCTTCTTTTCGCGCTGGACATCTTTTGAGGAAGGGATGTCAGGGATTTCTCGCATACGTTTGCGATACTAGAGCTACAGAGGTTCCTCTGGATCAGGTTCCGGTTGTTAGCGAGTTCCCTGATGTGTTCCCTGACGAGCTTCCTGGGCTACCGTCCGAGCGTGATATTTCTTTCTGCATTGACTTGGTTCCTGGCACGGGGCCTATTTCTGTATCGCCTTATCGGATGGCCCCGGCAGAACTTCGAGAATTGAAGGGCCAGTTGCAGGACTTGCTGGATAAGGGGCTTATTCGACCCAGTGTTTCTCCTTAGGGTGCTCCAGTCCTGTTCGTCAAGAAGAAGGACGGCAGTATGCGTTTGTGTATCGACTACCGCCAGCTGAACAGGGTGACAGTGCGGAACATATATCCTTTGCCACGCATCGACGATTTGTTCGACCAGCTTCAGTGGGCAGGATACTTTTCGAGGATCGATTTGCGATCAGGCTATCATCAGCTGCGGGTTCGACAGGAGGACATTCCTGAGACAACCTTCCGCACACGTTACGGCCATTATGAGTTTTTGGTGATGTCGTTCGGACTCACCAACGCGCCAGCAGCATTTATGGATTTGATGAACCGTATTTTCCGGCCGTATCTTGATCTGTTCATTATAGTGTTTATTGACGATATCTTGGTGTATTCTCGGAGTAGAGAGGAGCACGAGCAGCACCTGCGGATTACACTGCAGACCTTGAGGGAGTATCAGCTTTTCGCCAAATTCTCCAAGTGTGCCTTTTGGCTAGACAGCGTAGACTTCTTGGGGCACGTGATTACACGAGATGGTATATGTGTCGACCCGAGGAAGATAGAGGCAGTTCGGAGTTGGCCTAGACCCACGTCAGTGACGGAGGTTCGCAGCTTTCTAGGGCTGACAGGCTATTACAGGCGATTTGTGCAGGACTTCTCTCGCATTGCTACACCTTTGACCGGGTTGACCCGGAAGGGAGTTCGCTTCGATTGGACGGAGGAGTGTGACCATAGTTTCCAGCGGCTACGGGCTCTACTGACTACGACACCAGTGCTATCATTGCCTTCAGGATCAGGCGGATTTGTGGTCTACTGCGATGCTTCACGAGTGGGACTAGGGTGCGTTTTGATGCAGCATGACAGGGTGATCGCGTATGCTTCGCGGCAATTAAAGAAACATGAACAGAATTACCCCACTCATGATCTGGAGATGGCTGCAGTGGTCTTTGCACTCAAGATCTGGCGACATTATATGTATGGAGAGTCGTGCCAGATATTCACTGACCACAAGAGCTTAAAGTACATATTTCAGCAGCGAGACATGTGTTGGAGATAGTGACCTCAGAGTCAATTATTGGATCACAGGCACGTGATTGCAATGATTGAGGGAGGACCTATCCCAGGAGGACGGTCTTACTCAAGATGATAGTATGCTATCTGGTTTATCTTTATCATCGTGTACTGCTTTAGGTGACCTGACAGGTCGCTATTACACGTTGATAGAGCCCTTAGGATTCTTGCTTGACGGCCAGCAGTATGATGGCGATCATATACGTGGGAGCTGGGGACTATAAGCACATCCTTAAAAGTCCCTAGTCGTGAGAGTTTCGAGACTGGGCATCGATACTCCATTAGTAGACTAGTGTATACAGTCGAGACCCCGACGAGGGGCGGTGGCCGGTCTCACAAGCCACTGGTGTCAGTTGGTTCACCTAAGATGTATACAGGTGCTCATTGGGTTATGAGTACACCGGACAGGACTCGCCGGGAACATGCTAGTTGGTCTTATACCAGATGTCAGATAGCAGTTCCCTGGTGACATGTGTACTGGTTAGTTCATCGACCTGAGATCATCATTTGTCACGTGTGAGTTCCCACTGTGCTTTGATTACTACCCTACCACGGCTCAAAGGAGTCGTGCAAACAGGTTTTAGTTGGGTAAAGTCCCGAGCCACATGGAGGCAGTGAGCGGATCTGCAGGGGTTCGTCTCTCCCGGTATTGGGGGTGAGTTCGCGCTGTGTCTAGGAGAGCCATTACACAAAGCCCTCGGCCGAGGCAGGAGATTTACTGGTAGGTATTCCAGTAGTATCTCAGGGTGTTCTGGGCTACGCTCCGACACGACTTGTAGCGCTTTTGGGGTTCTGACTTTTACCAACCCCCTAGGCCCGCCATGCGATGCTCATAGACGAACGGACCGGACTGTACGGATATTTTCACTGACAGGCTCAGTAGGGTGTCAGGATGAGTTCGCTCATCGACGTCCCTTTTGGTCAATAGCTGGTGGCCCGTCACGTATTGGCTTATACCTCTGACGTGCTAGTGGTTAAATCCACAACCATAGTATTGACGAGTCTTTAGAGTCCACCATACATTCAGTTACTCAAGTTTCGGGCGAAACGCTGTAGAGGCCGTATGGAGATATGGCAGGGTCCGATCAGATACGTGCGGTATTGCACGGATCAGGATAGGATGGTTTGTACTAGTGGTCGTATGGATATATGGCAGGGTTCGATCAGATACGTAAAGTATTGCACGGATCAGGATCGGACGGATATTACTAGCCGGCTTTGGTTTAAGTCGGATCCTAGCATAGTACAGTGTAGATTTTGTCTCATTGCATGTGTATCCGGTCGGATACAGATGCGGGTGTGTATGCACAGTATCGGGGTTTTCCTGTAATTTATTACGGGACCAGTTTTCTGGAGTTGCCAGTTTGCATTCCGTTCCGGCCGGTTTTCCTTTGTTCATTCCCGGCCGGACTTTTCCGATGGAGGGGGTTATTTGCAAGTTTGCAAATAACATTTGTGGAGGGGGTATCTTGCATTTGTGGGGTTTCATGATGGTTCATAATCATGAGATGCTTTCTTAGTCTTTTCCTTTGCATTAATTAAGATATGAAAGGATTAGAAATTGATTTGAGTTTTGTTATCATGATGTTTGGATATGGTCACTCCTTCACCTTTTACTACCATCACCTCCCTTCTTGTGTTGTTTTTTCCTCCACCATATTTCCATTGAGAGGGGGGGCCGGCCACACTTGATGAAAGGGGATGAGAGAGAGTTTCATTTTTGGAGGTGGCACATAATTCTTCATCTCATTCTCTTTTGGTTTTGGAAAATTGAAAGCACCATTTTTCCTTAACCTTATTCCACCATCACCAATGGCAACTTCACTACCCCAAATGAGACAACCATTCTACACTAGCCTACAGCACTTCTTGGACGCGTCGGCTAGCCAACTTCGTGCCCGAGTTGCCTCAGTCCAGAGGTGGGAGCCCGTAAAAGAAATCGGCTACGTGGTGCCCTTTCCGACGAGAAGACGACGAATGGTGATTCCGCGGGAGATCGTAGTGGAGACGAAGACCGAAGGACACGGATCGTTTGGTATAGCTCTCTTCCCTTCTCTTGTTAGCTAGCATTAGGTTAATGGTTACGATCCGGGTTTATTGTCCGCGGTAGCGCCAGTTTAAAAGATAAGAAAATTTTTGATTCCGCATTTTGGCCTCGGATAAATGGCCGGGGCGCTGCCGTGGCGCAACATGGTATCAGAGCCTCGCCATTAACCTAGTCTAGCTTTGTCTAGTGTGTTTACATCTTCGATCGAACAAAATTGCAAAACCCGCGTTTTCAAAATTCACAGTTTCTGTCGAAAATTTTTTGGCTCCAAAAATTTTTCAGGTTGTTGCAGAATACTGTGCATGGAAATATAAGCAATCTGTGAAAATTTCGTCGCGAGATCTCTCCATACCGCCGCGGAACCGCGGCCAAACCAATGCTTGGGCCGCGGTTCCGCCGCGCCTTTGACTTTTCAACGCACCAAATTTTTGCAGTGGGCTTTTGGGCTGGAAATAGGGGTTTTGGTATATTCTGTTTGGGCCCAGTTTTTCTTGATGTGCTACAGCAATACTTGGGGGCCCACTTGGTAAATTTTTTCGATCAGAAATTTTAAACACATTAGTTCACAGTATTTACATTATATCTGCGACCGTGAATATCACTTGATCGGTAAATCCTGTCTAACTGCTATAGCCCGGTTAGAAGGATTTGCGAACGTAACTTTCACGTTAATGTTCTATGTATTGCTGTGATGTTGCGGATCGGTCGTGGGGGATAGCTGGATGCAATGCTAGTAGAGTTTTTGTTGTATTATGTACATTTGATATTGCGGGGCGAGCGTCCGACATGTGGACTGCCGTCACTGCCTGATTGTATTATTCTTTTGGGGCACGACCTGGTTGCGGTCGATGTACCCGGTGTATGTATATTTTACTTTCTGTACTAGGATTACCCCAAGGTGGGGTGCACGGATAGCCGGGTTCTAGAGGGCAACGGTCCCGCATCTCATGGCATTGAGACGGAGGGGGCTTCACTCTAGGATTGGCGGGCTATTCGCCGCACTCGTAGGGGGTACAGGTTGACCCAGGAGGGGTGCCCAAGTTGCCGGATTCCGTGAAGTGTTGGGTGGTCCATTCACGGTGCTGGAGGGGACTGCCTCGCTTCAGGTCTTGGCGGGTGACTTGTCGCGCCCGTAGGGGTCTAGGATTTCATTGCACAGGCTATCCACACGACCAGGGGAACGTCGGGTTTCAGTAGCGGCTCTATGAAACCCGGGGATCCCAGATATCTGTATTGTTCTGTGATGCTGTACATTTCTGTGATGTTGCATTCTTATCACGCCTTGAGCGAATATAATATATATTAGTAGATGTTGTATATGTTTTGCATCCGCGCTAGTCCAGTCCCCGCTCTGTCGTTAGTTAGCTAACCTAACGAGTAATGATGGGGCCCAGTGGCGAATGCGGATGGCATATACGTACGTCATATTATTTTCGTTCTTTGTGGTGTGATTAATTGATGGGACAGCGTTGATTCGGATCAATGCAAATTAAAAACAAACCTATTCTGATGTTGTTAGATCAATTTTTCAAAAAGATGTTATTGCAAGGACGTTCACTTTTGTTTTGCACAGAGGTATTCAGTTGGAATATCCTGCTCCTCAGTCGACGAGGCAAGGGCCGAGATCCCTTCACCGGGAGTGACCCCTTGGACAGAAGTTTGCGTCAGGGTAATAACTTCACTATAGCCAATTACTTTTGCTTTGCATCGTGGTATTCAGTTGGAATATCCTGCACCTCATTCTACGGGGAAAGAGCCGAGATCCCTTCACCGGGAGTGACCTCTTTAGCAATGGTTTTCGTTACTATATTTTTATAAAAAGTTATCCAGTTCCTTCAACGATATCAAGTTCATTACGGTAAAAGGTTTTTCGCCAAAAAAACCATTCGTAGCCCTCTGTCATTTCGGATTAGTATTGCATAGTATTCGCGCTATGTTTGTCGTTGCTATTCGCCGAGGCGTAGTGTGCGGTAGCTCTGTAATGCTTTCTGTCGCATGGATATGTGGATTGGTTAGGACAGTCGTACGACTTTGTTGATTATTCGTCAAGGGTCGTGCGGGTGGGTTTAACACAATCAAGATAATGACGGGTTGAACTTGACTAGGACCTTTTGATTTGTTGATTATTCATCAAGGTCACTTGGGTCCTAGGGGTAAAAATCACATCGGGAGTTTCTAAAGAAACTGAAACTTGCCAGGCATGCGCATACCTTCTGGAGTGTGGTGACTTGAGTGGATTCCGTCAAGTTATCATGCGATGATAGTTGGATCCCGATTCCTACTGATGAGTTGGTTTACTCCTCGGGTGATCCCGGCTAATTCTTCTTTCAGGTTTGGGGAAGAATTTGACGTTACAGTGGGAGGTTTCCAGATTTGACAAAGTGATAACCATTCTGATCTAGGTTAGAGTGCACGCCGAGTGTTTCTTTTCTCTCTCTCTTTTTGCAGCGACCATTGACCCGACCCTAAGACTATGACTCAGTGACCAAGTTAACCGAACCTTCTTAACACTGGCTTTTGATTGTCAGAGTCGCTAACCTCATTGCCACTCCTACTTTTACCCTTTTGTCCAGGACACCCCGTATTACTACGAACGTCCACTTTCATTGGACAGAACCATCGTATGGTTATATACGAACTCGAAGGAATTCGAGGATGGTTTCTGGTTCTGGAGAAAACGAATAAGACTATTCAGTTGTCTTTTCCTTTTACCTTCTCTCTCAGATTGCGAGTACTCCTTGGCTTAGGAGATAGTACACCTATTACGCAAATTGGATAGTCTTCTTCCAAACCTTAGGCTGGTGCCGAGCGGTGGGGAATGAAGAATACCAATTAGCCTAAACGGTGTACAGAAGGTATTAAGTTCAGACAAAGCAAGGGATTAGTAGGAGGGCAAAGTAAATTGCGACTGATATTCACGACCAAACCAAGTATTTCTTCGCCAATCCTAAATCACCTTTGTATTTCTCCAGGACACTCCGTATCACTACGAAGATCCACAGTTTATTGGATAATCCATCGTATGGTTATATACGAACTCGAAAGGAACTTGTTCCAGTTCGGGGATGGATTCTGGTTCAGGAGAAATAGGAATAAGGTTTATTCGGTTGTCTTTTATCTTCACCTTCTCTCGCGTTGCGAGTGCTCCTAGGATTAGGACAGTACACCCATTATGCTTATTGGATAGTCTTCTTCCAAACCATAGGCTGGTGCCAAACGGTAGGGAAGGAAGAAAACCATTTGGCCTAAAGGGGTGTACAGAAGGTAATGACTAAAGACATATAAAGGGATTTGGAGAAATGGCAAAGAATTATACGGTTATAGTTATGAATCTGGATAATGGAAGAGGCATTACTAGGAATACCAGGATACCCCAACGAAACATTTCAATGTTTCATTCTCACTGTGTACTGTTAATGGAAAACTGATTTCCCGATTAGACACTTACTCCAGGATATGTATTTACCAGGTATGATTCTCACATCTGTAACGTTTTACAGATGATGAGTGGGAGTAAGTTATTGGGAATTGGGTGATCATCCTCATTATATCGGGATTCGTTGTAATCGGTGATATTTGAGGTAGTCACCTGGGTTGTTTGCCGGACGGCAAATATTTGGTTTTGAATATCCGCGGTTATGCACCATTTTCAAATTGATATATCTGTACGTCTATTTTTATAGAGTGAGACATACCTTTTGAAGTTATGTCGATGACATTTACCTATATCAGTGGATGGTTAGGTAAGGAGCATTAAACAACGGTGTAATTCTTCTTAACCATAAGTACAATTTTCAGCCTACGACACACAGTGAATGAGTCATCAGACTCAAGGGACTTATACAGAGTATTGTATATTGTCCAGCGTCCATCAGGACAGAGGGGTTGGTCCTCGTACTATATTCAGTTTACTTATGACTTCTCTAGTTTTTAGACAGTTGTTTCGTGGAAACACAGGGTCTGAATTTTGAGAAGTTATAGGTATTTGAATAAAGTAGAGAACCAGGTATTGCAAGTATCGGGATTCTTCAAAGTGATCGAAGATGTAGATACTTGTGTATGGTATTCAGTTGATAGTAATGGTTAAGAGAACTTGCTTCTCTTTCAGGTTACTCATAATTGGAAGCATTCCTAAGTTGAGTAACGCTGATCGGCCTCCTTCCATTTAGTTGACATGCACTGGAGACAGCTGCATGATTTGAATCTGGTTCAATTAAATCAGAGTCTCTGTTCTATATTGGATATAGAACAGTTCATATCTTAACGATGTTAAGGTACGGGGAGTTGTCCGGCTTATGATTAAAACCAGACACTGGACAACTCAAGGCGCGTTTCTGTAATGGCTGTTTGTGGGTTGACCCAGGCTATGACGAGGGTTGACTTTCTACCATCTGGAAGATCAATAGTGATATTGTTCTTAACTCGCCACAGTTTTAATTAAAAATGGATTTTTTCAGAAAAAGTAGTGGGAGTATGGTAGAACTGGATGCGATTCCAGAACTGCAAACGATTACTGAAGATTTGATAAAGAACCTAAAGATTCAATCTGATTTGACATTCCATTGGCCACTCCGTAGATATGATGGGTAACCTCAGGCACTCGAGAGGTACTTCGGTATGCTCAAGGACGGTGGCAGGGAGGTTCTTGTTTACCCAGACTTGCCATTGCTGTTGTTCCAGACTGTGAGACCCGGCTGGAGGATGAGTATAGCGTCGTTCTAAACTAGCTTTAGAAGTGTATGTGTATATGACTCTGCCAGAGGGTTGTCGTAGTCAGTGGGAGCAGCGGAAGCATTGGTGGACAGGTAGCTTATGTCTATTTATAGACTAAAGCAGATATAGCGGAGATAGATCATCTATTTCTGATGTGACTGTCATAGGTTTGACTTCATCAGAATAGGGAATGGATCTGTTAAGAAGGTAGTAAGGTGTTATGTCCTAGTATTTGATGACATACACAGAGTAGGAAGTGATATTCCTATACTACGATCGGTTATACTTTGGTCGTCACACAGTGGTTTCTCCACATAGGACTTGGATATTATATCGTACATTCTGGCTACTAGATCTATGGTTTTAGATCTAGATTTGGGTGGTCTCCCAATCAGGGTACTTAGACAGCATTCTAAGAGTATTTAGAATGGACGACTCCTGGCACGGTAGTATACCTGCAGGTGATGGAGTCACCCTCTCTAAAGGTGTCTTACAGACTAAAGGGGAGAGGGATGTGCATGATTGGCAGATCACTTGCTCAGGCAATTGAGTCAATCATGAGATGTCAAGTACCACACCAGATGTTGTTCTTGCACTAGATGCAATAAGTTGACATTGATCCAATCCTGGAGAAACAGTCGGAAGCAGTTTTAGAACATACGTGTATGTTCTAGGGATTTGATAACGGCAGCCTCCTTCGGGAGACGATTATCATTCCAGGCTTCCAAGGTGACCTGGATGGCAGAATGGCTGTCAGAGTTATAGTTTTTCCTTCTGACGAGGGGCAGTATTTTGGACTGGTGGACCAGGTGGATACTGAGGGAAGGCATGGCGCGTGATACTGATTAAGTTCAGTTGATGATACAGTCTAAGAAGTTTGGATTTGGAGTTCATTTATGAGCCAGGTCCCATCGGACATCCAGACACATTCTAAGACAGGTATTGCTCATTTCGGGAGATGGCTTTCTCCACGAACTTAAGTTATAGAGAGACATAGAAAGAAACTTCAAGGCGGATCCACTCACTGAGGCTATTCCTCGAACGCAATAGTTTCGCAAACGGGTTTTGTGAAGCTGACTAGTAGAGGAGTTGGGTGTTCGGTATCACACGGGCTGTGAGTATGCGACATCGCAATAATTAGCCTTGAGTGCGAGTGGGAGATTGTTGGAGATAGTGCCCTCAGAGTCAATTATTGGATCACAGGCACGTGATTGCAATGATTGAGGGAGGACCTATCCCAGGAGGACAGTCTTACTCAAGATGATAGTATGCTATCTGGTTTATCTTTATCATCGTGTACTGCTTTAGGTGACCTGACAGGTCGCTATTACACGTTGATAGAGCCCTTAGGATTCTTGCTTGACGGCCAGCAGTATGATGGCGATCATATACGTGGGAGCTGGGGTCTATAAGCACATCCTTAAAAGTCCCTAGTCGTTAGAGTTTCGAGACTGGGCATCGATACTCCATTAGTAGACTAGTGTATACAGTCGAGACCCCGACGAGGGGCGGTGGCCGGTCTCACAAGCCACTGGTGTCAGTTGGTTCACCTAAGATGTATACAGGTGCTCATTGGGTTATGAGTACACCGGACAGGACTTGCCGGGAACATGCTAGTTGGTCTTATACCAGATGTCAGATAGCAGTTCCCTGGTGACATGTGTACAGGTTAGTTCATCAACCTGAGATCGTCAATTGTCTCGTGTGAGTTCCCACAGTGCTTTGATTACTACCCTACCACAGCTCAAAGGAGTCGTGCAAACAGGTTTTAGTTGGGTACAGTACCGAGCCACATGGAGGCAGTGAGCGGATCTGCATTGGTTCGTCTCTCCCGGTATTGGGGGTGAGGTCGCGCTGTGTCTAGGAGAGCCATTACAGAAAGCCCTCGGCCGAGGCAGGAGATTTACTGGTAGGTATTCCAGTAGTATCTCAGGGTGTTCTGGGCTACGCTCCGACACGACTTGTACCGCTTTTGGGGGTCTGACTTTTACCAACCCCCTAGGCCCGCCATGCGATGCTCATAGATGAACGGACAGGACTGTACGGATATTGTCACTGACAGGCTCAGTAGGGTGTCAGGATGAGTTCGCTCATCGACGTCCCTTTTGGTCAATAGCTGGTGGCCCATCACGTATTGGCTTATACCTCTGACGTGCTAGGGGTTAAATCCACAACCATAGTATTGATGAGTCTTTAGAGTCCACCACACATTCAGTTACTCAATATTCGGGCGAAACGCTGTAGAGGCCGTATGGAGATATGGCAGGGTCCGATCAGATACGTGCGGTATTGCACGGATCAGGATCGGACGGTTTGTACTAGTGGCCGTATGGATATATGGCAGGGTTCGATCAGATACGTGCGGTATTGCACGGATCAGGATCGGACGGATATTACTAGCCGGCTTTGGTTTAAGTCGGATCCTAGTATAGTACAGTGTAGATTTTGTCTCATTGCATTTGTATCCGGTCGGAATACAGATGCGGGTGTGTATGCACAGTATCGGGGTTTTCCTGTATTTTATTACGGGACCAGTTTTCTGGAGTTGACAGTTTGCATTCCGTTCCGGCCGGTTTTCCTTTGTTCTTTCCCGGCCGGACTTTTCCGATGGAGGGGGTTATTTGCAAGTTTGCAAATAACATTTGTGGAGGGGGTATCTTGCATTTGTGGGGTTTCATGATGGTTCATAATCATGAGATGCTTTCTTAGTCTTTTCCTTTACTTTAATTGAGATATGAAAATTTTAGAAATTGATTTGAGTTTTGTTATCATGATGTTTGGATGTGGTCACCCCTTCACCTTTTACTACCATCACCTCCCTTCTTGTGTTGTTTTTTCCTCCACCATATTTCCATTGAGTGGGGGGGGCGGCCACACTTGATGAAAGGGGATGAGAGAGAGTTTCATTTTTGGAGGTGGCACATAATTCTTCATCTCATTCTCTTTTGGTTTTGGAAAATTGAAAGCACCATTTTTCCTTAACCTTATTCCTCCATCACCAATGGCAACTTCACTACCCCAAATGAGAAAACCATTCTACACTAGCCTACAACACTTCTTGGACGCATCGGCTAGCCAACTTCGCGCCCGAGTTGCCTCAGTCCAGAGGTGGGAGCCCGTAAAAGAAATCGGCTACGTGGTGCCCTTTCCGACGAGAAGACGACGAATGGTGATTCCGCTGGAGATCGCGGTGGAGACGAAGACCGAAGGACACGGATCGTTTGGTATAGCTCTCTTCCCTTCTCTTGTTAGCTAGCATTAGGTTAATGGTTACGATCCGGGTTTATTGTCCGCGGTAGCGCCAGTTTAAAAGATAAGAAAATTTTTGATTCCGCATTTTGGCCTCGGATAGACGGCCGGGGCGCTGCCGTGGCGTAAAACCTGAACCTTAGACAGCGCCGTTGGATGGAGTTAGTGAAGGACTACGATTGTGAGATCTTGTATCACCCGGGCAGGGCGAATGTAGTGGCGGATGCTTTGAGCAGGAGGCCCGGGGGTAGTCTATCCTGTTTGAGCGTAGTACAGAGGCAGTCGTCGGCGGATTGGCAGATCTTATGCGACAGCCGGGTACAGTTCTAGTTTACGACGATCGTAGGACAGATTGCGCATGTTCGTGCACGCCCACAGTTGCTTGACCGTATATATGAGGCACAGCACAGTGATGACCGCTGTTCAGAGATCAGGACACAGATTGGACAGGGCAGATTTTCCGAGTTCGTGATCGATGCTCAGGGGATACAACGATTTGGAGCTAGACTGTACGTACCAGATGCTGAGGGATTGCGGCGCGAGATTCTTGAGGAGGCACATCGGTCGGTATATAGTGTTCATCCCGGTTCCACCAAGATGTACCACGATATGAGAGATGTTTACTGGTGGGACGGTATGAAGTGGGACATTGCAGATTTTGTGTCGAGATGCCTGACTTGTCAGCAAGTCAAGGCTGAGCACCAGAGGCCCGCGGGAGAGCTACAACCGTTACCCATTCCGGAGTGGAAATGGGAACAGATATCTATGGATTTCATTGTGGGTCTACCCAGGACTAGTCGAGGGTATGACTCCATCTGGGTGATCGTGGATCGTTTGACGAAAGCGGCTCACTTCCTACCGGTGAAGACGACTTTCGGATTTGCTCAGTATGCCCAGATTTACATTGATGAGATTGTACGACTGCACGGAGTTCCGACATGCATCGTGTCCGATATAGGCACCCAGTTTACCAGCCGGCTATGGCAGAGGCTTCAGGATGCTTTGGGTACTCGCTTGAGTTTCAGCACAGCATTCCATCCGCAGACCGATGGGCAGTCAGAGCGGACCATTCAGACTCTCGAGGACATGATCAGAGCATGCGTTTTAGACTTCGGAGGTAGCTGGGATCGTCATTTGCCCTTAGTAGAGTTCTCCTATAACAACAGCTACGAGGAGACCATTCAGATGGCACCGTTTGAGGCTCTTTATGGGAGGAGATGCAGATCGTCCACCTGTTGGGCGGAGCTCAGTGAGAGCAGTATCTTAGGACCGCAGATAGTGGAGGAGACGACCGCGAAGATCCAGTTGATTCGCGATAGGATGAGAGCAGCCCAGAGTAGGCGGAGGTCTTATGCAGACCGTCGTCGGCGCAGACTTGAGTTTTCTGTTGGTGATCATGTTTTCTTGAGGGTCTCCCCAATGAAAGGCGTGATGAGGTTTGGGAAGAAGGGGAAGCTTAGCCCCAGATACGTGGGCCCCTTCGAGATCCTTGAGCGTATTGGTGCGGTTGCGTACCGATTAGCCCTTCCGCCCAGTTTTCCAGGCGTGCACCCCGTATTTCACGTTTCGATGCTCCGCAGATATCTTCATGATCCTTCGCATGCGATTCAGCACCCGACGGTCCAGTTTGAGCGCGACCTTTCCTATGCAGAGCAGACGGTGATGATCTTGGATCGGCAAGTGAAGAAATCGAGGTCGAAAGAGATACCGTCCGTCAAAGTGGTTTGGCGTGGCCAGAGCGGCGAGGAAGTCACTTGGGAGACCGAGAGCGAGATGAGGAAGAGGTATCCCTATCTTTTTGAAGGTGCGTATAGTTAGATTTTTAAATTCGGGGACCGAATTTCTTTAAGTGGGGTAGATTGTAACACTTTGAATTTCCGTTTGAATGTCTTTCGTGATAATTAGTGATCGTACGTGTTATTATATATATGTGTTCCTAGGATTATTAGTTATTTTTAGTAGTGTTAGCATATTGGGAATTTTCCTTTGTAGTGTACACCTTGCACACTTAGACATTTTTGAGACTTAGGGTTTTTGGTAACAATATTAACCATTTTCTTATGTTGCATGGTTGTTATTTTTCCCCCACCCTTTTATCCAAAACAAAACCCTTTTTCATAATTCAAATCCTATTAAACAAATGAGGCATGGGGGTTAGGTAAAGAGCTTGACTTTTGACCCATTTTCTTCTCTCCTCTCTCTCTTTTCCCCACTTCAGAATTCCTGTAGGAATTCCAGCAGAAAACCCCCTCTTCCTCCATCTTTTCTTCTCCTTTTTCATTTCCCTTTGATCCATACACAAAACCCTATACATATCAACTCATTTTCTTCACAAATCATGGAAAAGTGAGCTTTTTGAGGTGTTTAAGGCAAATCTGCACACTAGAGGAAAAAGCTGAGACTTTTGGTGTTCTACAAGGTTCTTAGAAAGTATTAACTCATATTTGCACTCCTTTTCCTTAGATTTGTAGTATTCTTTAGTAAAAATCTCATTTTTGTGCATTTTTGGTGATATTTAAGGATATTTGTGATTCATATGTTAGATTAGGGTTTTGTTAGTTGTGTTAGCTCTATTATGTGTTATTAGAGCTATCTTAGGCCAAGTTTTGTTTCAGTTTGCACAAAAATACCCTAAAGTTCCATTTTAGTGTAAAAGTGTGGATTTTAACTAAAAATAAGGCCCTGTAGAATTGCTGCTACCCGAGATATTTCAGAGTAAAACTAGATGTTACTGTAGCATGTATGGGGGGTATAGAGTGCACACACAAAACCTGGGAGCCCAATTCCCTACCCAGGCCGCCGAATTATGCATTCTGGCCGCAAATTGCGGCCAGATGGGGGAGTTTTGGGTTGGGGTTTAGGGTGTTGGTATCTGCTGCTATGTGGGTTGTTTTGGTATATATAGTTTTACAATATATTTCCTGTATCAAAATCTGGTGGTGATTACCTATTTTCCCGTATTTTCAATCCTTCGCAACACGCGTGAGACGTGTGTGTGGGTTTGGGGTTTCTGCGTATCGTGACACGTCGGAGTGGTTTCAGGCGCGTAATCACATGTTTTAACATATCGCGCACACGCGCGCTTGGTTCGCGACACGAGTTACTAGTTCGGCTTTAATGTCGCGTTTGTGTGACTTCCAGCTTATGTGTGATATATTGTGTAATTCTAGGTTCGCAGGCGAGTACGGCGGACGCCGCGCAGAAGAAGAAACAAGTTGTTGGCTATACCTAGCGAGAGACTACGGTGAGTAGATTTCACATCTACGGGGATATCGCCCGCTTGGCGTTCTACGTCAGGGCTGATAGGACCTTATAGTTTCTTTTGTATACATTGACTGTTCATGGCTACTATTTAGTGCATACTGCATCCCCTGCTATATGGATATAAATTAGAATTGATAGAACACCGTACCATTACTAACGGTCCATGTTGCACGAGCACTATCCTGCATGTTACACACACACCGTTAGTAATTGCCATGACACTCACACTGTAGAATTTACATCGGATCATTATATTGTAGCTCATCTATATGTGACTTGACAGGCTATTCACACTTGATGCATATATCACATCGGATCATTATATTGTAGCTCATCTATATGTGACTTGACAGGCTATTCACACTTGATGCATATATCACATCGGATCATTATATTGTAGCTCATCTATATGTGACTTGACAGGCTATTCACACTTGATACATATATCACATCGGATCATTATATTGTAGCTCATCTATATGTGACTTGACTGGCTATTCACACTTGATGCATATATCACATCGGATCATTATATTGTAGCTCATCTATATGTGACTTGACAGGCTATTCACACTTGATGCATATATTACATCGGATCATTATATTGTAGCTCATCTATATGTGACTTGACATGATATTCATATTTGATGCATATATCATATCGGATCATTGACTTGCATGTTGGTTTGCATTATATGTGATTTCTGGATTTGGGAACCGTGGCTATTTCAATTATGTAATCATTTAAAAACCCGGTTCCCTTGATATGATATTTCGGTGCGTCTACCATGTGTTTCCTCGGTGTTAGTGTGATATATGTGAACCCGAATCGAGGAGCTGGTTGAGGCCGATTACGGGTACATGGTGGATCCGGTATGGTACCCCGGGGCGAGAAAGGTTTCGCTGTGTAGTAGACGGTGAGCCTGGCAGAGGGACTACTACCTACCGGTGATTGGTTGGACCTGACAGTTATCTGGAGGGTACTGATCAGAGTCGATAGATGGATGCGGGGTGATCCGTACTACCGGGGCCGAGGGCCGATACCGCAGACGGAGCCCGTGGGCTGACCCGGACTGACGGGGCCCGATGGTTGAGGTTTTGTGTGTCGATGCTGGACACGAGTATTTATGATATTTGGGTGCCGATGTTGGGCACTCGGGATTCTTAGAGATGTACAGGATTTGAGGGCCGAGGAGAGTGCCGACGCCTGAGCTATTTGGGGGATCTGGGTGCATTGATGGACACCGATTATATATTCCACGTTGACATTCCGTGTTGATATTATATTTCCCATGCTCAGCATTTACTATTGTACCTCATCCTGTAGTTACATTACCTGATAGAGCACTTGCATGATTATTGCACATACTGCTTATCACATATTGATATCTTCTGTTGGCATATGATAGAGTAGCGCAGTACGTGCATGCTCGCGATTACCTTTATATGTTATCTCTGTTCACGAGTTGGCAACTCACCCCCGTTGTGCCACAGTATTTGCAGGTTGCCCTTCGGAGTAGTCGCGGCAGGCTGCGTTTGCATCTTTTGATACAGATACCCCCATAGTTGGTGTACTAGCTCTTTTGCTGATAGGTGGGTTTTGTGCGGTATCTGTTTATCTTTCAGTTATGTACATTGTTGTATCTAGTATTCTCCATCTACCATGTATGTATTTGACTTAGAGAAAGTGTGAGGACGATGATGTATTTTATTTGTATTCCGGTGTCGAGCTCGTTGTGAGCCGACTGTATTTGCAGTTACCCTATCTGTGATGTTCCCACTTATGGATCTTGATCTTCGCTACGGCGTCGTATATTGTTATCTTGGTGATTGTTTACTTATATTTGATATCATGTTAGTAAGTGCTTTCTTTTAAAAACTTATAACACTCTCTACTTTCACTGGTTTGATTTCTGGGTTTTCGGTTCACTTAGTCGCGTTACGCCTGTAGACGTTACGTGGTTAAGTGCCGGTCACCGGCCAAACTTTGGGTCGTGACACATATCCTTTTGGGTTAGCTCTTGTATTTTCTAATTTCTTGCTCTCATGATCAATTCAACACAAGAAAAGAAAAGAAAAGAGAGCCTCTTCTTCTTCTTATTCCTCTAGCTTACATCATCCACCAATGGCATCATCTCTATCCTCCATCCATACAATGGATGCAAGAGACAAAGTGATCACAAACATTCTCTATAACACCTTGGACACGTCGGCTAGCGAACTTCGTGCCCGAGTTGCTTCGGATGAAGCGGGAGCCCGTAAAAAGACTCGAAGATGTGGTGCCCTTCCCGACAAGGAGAGCGAGACCGGAGATGCTGCGAGGAGCTTGGGATGGTGGCCAAAGATCGAAGGACACGGATCGATCGGTATAGCTTTCCAACCCCTTCTCTAGTTTCTAGTTATAGGTTAATGGTTCGATCCGGATTTAAAGTATACGATAGCGCCGGTTTCAAGTTTTGAAAAAGTTTTCGTTTCTGCATTTTGGCCTCGGACAGATGGCCAGGGCGCTACCGTACATTTACACTGCCGATCCTGGCCATCCTATCAAGAAATGACTGAGGATCCTCTGCTGCATCGGTCCCTGTAAACACCGGAGGTCTCAACCTCATAAACTCTGGAAGTGATACCTCCATAACCCTCGAGTCTACTAGTGCGACAGTCTGCATGGGCTGTACATCGGGCTCTACCATCGACGGTGCCTGATCATGCCTCTGAATACGGGTGGCCTCAGCCAACTATCCCACCATCTGCTGTAAGCCCAACATGCCGTCCTCTATCCTAGTCAGTCTGTATGGAGGAGGAGGATTAACATACTCTGGTACCGCCGGAATGTCCTGAGCGTCGGTCGCCGTCCAGGCGGATCTATCCTAGATGCATCCCTGGCTGCGGCTCGCCTAGCTCGCGTAGCCATAGCAACTGGAACAAGAAACGAGAGTTGATAAGGCGTACGAATAGAAACAACAATAATAGGGAGTCAAAGGAAGGATTAAGCAAGATATACACCCTAAGGTTACTTAGGCTGAGTATCGTAGCGTAAATATGCCGCGGAACATATGTACGGTACTCTACTCATCCTAAATCACCTACTCCATCAAACCAAGGGTCATCCTACGTAACGATTTTTTTTAAAGTCTACTAACTTCAACTCAATACTCGGTTCCGTAAGGTTCAACCAAAGCCCTGATACCAACTCTGTCACGACCCGAAATTCGGATGTGACCGGCAGTTAAATTGTATGACATCTAAAGATGTCGACATAATCTGAGTAAGACAAAAACCAAGATCAAAAGCCCTTTTCCGGAATTTAGAAATTTTTAGTTTTTAAGAAAAAGGATGAGGTGGTATGTCGAATGATTTTAAGAAATGAAATCTAAGCAACTGATTTTTTTTAGCTTTAAAATGTTCGACAACACCTCCTTATTAATCAGTAATAAAAACGGTTATAAAGTGTTTAAATAAGTTGCATCCCTAGTTGGGAGCAAAACAACACCAAACGGTGGAAATCAATACGTAATAATAATACGACGCATTAAGTGAAGGATTTCATTCATATATAGAGAAAGCAATAATTAACATAACTAGACGATTTCACTCAATCGAATTTAAAACATATAGAGACATATTTCGTTCTAAGTCAAATATACAGGGTCTGATGGAGAATTTCTAGATCCAATATATATATATACCAAAATAGGATGTTACTATGTAGGTAACCCACCTAGCAAAATAAACGATGAGAGCTGACAAGTGGATCCGTGCTGCTGCTACGTGTCCACGCGTCTCCTGCAAGGAACTATGGCACAACTGGAGTGAGTTGTCAACTCAGTGAATAAACTAATATCTAACAGCTGATAATGTAAGTATGACGACTAGAGCGAACAATAACAAAGATGAATATAATGTATGATAACATATGGAAGCATGAATATGTATTAACTAAATGTATTAAAACAACACCGAAATCTCATCAAGTATTTCGATAATTTTCCAAATAAGGCTCATTTTGCCGTGTCCAACATCGACAAAAATCTTCTGTTTCCAGCAGGCATCGTTCCCCGAATGATCCTGTCAATCAATAACATCGGTCGGTATCCTCCAGATATCCGCCGTGTTTCACAACTATCTCCGGTATCGAGTATCCTCGCTAGGCTCCCCGCCTCAAATGCGGTTATCCTGCACCTCGGTCTCGACCGGCTCCACCATGTATCCAACTTTTTATCCCCCCCACTCAGTGTGGAAAACGTATAAATCCGTAACCGTATAGCCCCCCCCACTCGGTTCGGAGTAAATATAAATAATAAAAATGACATCTCATGGTCGACGTATCATATCAATCATGAAAAATCATTGAATATAACTTAATAGAATATAAAACTCAAAACTAGAAATCCTTAAATCCAATACACCTGGTGATACAATTAACAACGAATTGAAAGTAAGACATGATAGGTATCCATTAATAACAATGATGCCCACAACCACTAATAATGATGTTTATGGTATGAAAGGAATCATATAGAATATGGCAAGTTCTAAGTCATACGCGACATGTCAATATCGATGAGGTGTAGTGTAACATATAGGTATGTGCACATACAACATGACTCATCGATAATTCATGCAGTGTTCTAGCAAATGTTATTTTATAGATATGAATGCATATGATAAAGTTTCTTAGTTTTAAACATATACTCAATATAAAGGAAATCATTATCCAACTACTAATTACGGGCGTATAACGCCATCCATACAAAATCCCCCGGTAGAAGTTAAATCTACTCACCGGAATACGTCGAAGCTAGTCAGATGTTATCAATCTATTTCCGTTTCTTGCGGTCTCCGAAGTCTCCGCGATCGAACCTAACATTGAATTTAACTTCGTATAAGAAATGGCTAAAATCTGATACGGCGAAAACGTGAAAGTACAAGATTTACATACTAAATATGCTATGCGTGATTATTGTAAACTACCTAGAACTTATACTAACTTGAACTAACCCTTCGCTGTTCGTATCAGTTAACACAGAATCGT
Organism: Agapanthus africanus; assembly: GCA_030015575.1. Taxonomy (NCBI): domain Eukaryota; kingdom Viridiplantae; phylum Streptophyta; class Magnoliopsida; order Asparagales; family Amaryllidaceae; genus Agapanthus; species Agapanthus africanus. The sequence goes on from JASDDO010000012.1 coordinate 253,521,268, forward strand.
AACAGGAGATATCCGTATCGTATTAGAATTTTAACCCCAAAACAGATATTTGCTTTCAGATTTTATATACTGAATATATAACATAAACTAGTAATACCGGATATCCTAACATATATAGAGAGAGCTACCCTAAAATTTTCAACACCCAACCCCACACAAAACCAGCGACCTCGTAATTTCAATGAATGTCGCCGGCAAAAAATCCGAGGAATGGGTCCGTGTTTCTAGTGGTTATTCTAGGTCCAAAATACAAGATGAAGGTACTGTTTGATTTTGTTAAATATTATCTAGACTATAGCAGATTCAATACAGAGCCTAAATTTACCCAAATACGATATTTCTGATATTAAAACAGTACTGAACTAAAAATATGCAGAGTTGAAACATATACCTATTGAAGGAACAACTGAAAGGCTCTTTCCAAGATATACAAGCACCACTAATCTTAGCTTAAGGGTTGTGGTAAAGATTCCTAGTGCTTAGCTTCTTTTCCTCTCTTTTTCTTTTGTGTGTTCTAAGAGATTTTTTTTTCTTTATTTTCTAACTTGGCCAAATTGTTTCTAATTGATATATGAACTGAGCTAAATGAAGAGATAAGGATAATGAAGGATGATGTTTAGGAGGAGGTATCACCTAGAAAGAGTATGGTGTATCCATGCAAGTAGGTGGTGTAAGCATGAAAGATGGTGGTGTTTTCATGCATGTAGGATGTGTCACCATGAGGTGTTCATGCAAATAAGATGCGTCATCAAGGTTATGATATTCCATGAGTGTAATTTAACCTTAACCATGACCTAATGATTTTTACATAAAAACCCTCACCAAATTTCAAATTTCCACAAATAATTAAACTTTTCACAAAACCCCTCATGATACTTATTATTATAAAAACTACTATTTCATTACTAATTTAACCTACTACATATTAAAAGGTCTTATATTACAATTAAAATTTAAATTAACAATTTTAATTAAATAAATAGATTGATTAATTATCTAAAATATTTCAAATTGTTACAACGGATGGTTCATAAGAGCCGTGGCATGTTCTGGGTACTTTTTGAACTCCGCTCAAGTATTGAGCTTTTTGGGAAATTTTTTGTGTTTGTTTATTCGATCGAAAAGTTTAACATCGTCTCGCTATCTGTGATTGTGATACAATATTTGGAATCCACATAATTAGTTATGAGATAACTAGTTTGAATTTTATAAATCTAGCAGTTTAGTTTCATTTGATCGGTTGCCACGGAATTTTGATGTGGATCAAAAGCCCGTCGCAATTACGTAGAGTACGCGGATACTCGCCGGGTAACCTTACTAGATAGCCATGCCCCATATCCCCGACCAAGTGACTGTAGGAGAACCCCGTCGCCAAAATCATCCGTTCGGATGCTCGCGGCCGCGGTGTTCCGCCATAGTGCACTTCGTCGACGGCATCGGGGGTGCGGTCGTCTACTAAAGTTTCCGACGAGCATTCGATCAGGTTATCGGGAATCTTGTTGAATTACCCGACAGGTTATTGGAAAGCGTTTTCAATATCGAGACTAAAATGCGGGGTTTATAATTGTTAGGCATGCGATGTCTAAGGAATTCATTTGCATGGGCATGAAATCCAAAGTATGAGATACATTAGGTTTATGATGTCTAAGGTGGTTGCGGATTCCAATTGTTGTAGTTTTTCACTTTCTTTTCAGTGACCGTAAGTGTAATATGTGATGTATCGCCGTTTTCGTTGCTATACGTAAACGACAACTGGGATACGCATATTTACTTACGTTGATGACATGTGATGTTATCTGTTGCTGTGATATGTTATATTGGATCGTCGTGTTCAGAATAGCCGAAGGTTTTTTTATATGAGATGAGAGTTTTTCATTTTCATTCATGTAAAAGATTATATGTAATATTCTTTTATTGGGGCACTTCCGGATTGAGGATGATGTCACCATTGATGTATATTATTTACTTTTCCGTATTAGGATAGACCCAAGGAGGAGAGCACAAGTAACCGGGTTCTAGAGTCCAGTGGGAGACCATCTAGAGAAGTCGAGACCGGGTCTCCTAACTCTAGAATTGGTAGGGTTGCTTTCCGCTCTCGTAGGGGTCTAGGGATGTGGGTTTGGCTATTCATCGCGACTGTAGAATCCGCGTTTTTACTGGCTTAATTTAAAACACGGAATTTCTAGCACATCCAATATTTCATATGTGTTCTTCTGCTGCTGATATTCTGTGATGTGATCACTTAATATGTTCTGAGACGAATGCCTATTTTATATATAACATATAAAATAACTATTATTGCTTTCGTTTCTTCTGTAATGCTTAGGAAGCAGAAATGATTGGACTTCATTAATGAGATTAATGAAATAAAAGAAAGCTAAAGATGTTGTAGAAACTTGTTTTAAAAACTGGTATCTCTAGTTCTTACTTTGCGTAGCGGTATTCCTTGTAGAATATCCAGCACTTTATTCAATAAGGAAAGAGCCGAGATCCCTTCACCGGGAGTAACCTCTTTAGCGAAACTAGCAGATGCTACAACCCACTCGGTTTGTCTTTTGATTGCTCTTATAGTTTTTGCTTTGCATAGTGGTATTTATGAAATATCCAGAACCTTATTCGATAAGGAAAAAGCTGAGATCCCTTCACCGGGAGTGACCTCTTTAGCAAAACTAGTAAAATCCTTAAAAACACTCCTTTTAAAATTCACTCGATTCTACAACGATATCAAGTTCTTTACGCAAAAGGTTTTCTTAAAAATCTGTTGTAGCCCTCCGTCATTTCAGATAAATAATTTTTAGTATTCGTGTTGCGTTTGTTGACCTTAGCCAAGGCGTAGTGTGCGGTAGCTAATTAGTACTTATCTGCAAGCATATGATGCAATTGAGTTAGGGTAGTCGTACGGCTTTGTTGACCTTAACCAAGGGTCGTACAGGTGAGTATAATTCAATCAAGAAATGATGGGTTGAACTTGGCTAGCGCTTATGATTTGTTGACCTTAGCAAAGGTCATAAGTTGCTATGGGCAAAAGATTATTGGGAATTTCAAGTGTTGAAATTTGCAATGAGATTGCATGCCTCCTATGAGAGAGTTGGATCCTGATACCCACTGCGAGTAAGAGTTACTCCTGTTAGTTATGTATATGCCCTAGAGTCCATTATTGTACATATGATGTATATTATAGTGGATGCTTGGATATATATAAGAGGACTTTCTTGCTCGACATGATAGTATGCTATCTAATTGCTCTTTGTCTTAACATGTAGATTTGTATTATGTTACTTTCTTGCTCTCACATGTTGATAAAGCCCTTAGGATGTGTACTTGACTACTAGGACTATCATGGAGATCATACTAGTGGGGTCAGGGTAGTGCACAAGTACATCCTATAATTGTTCTTAGTCGAGGGTGTATCGAGACAGGGTATCGATACTCCAGAGTAGACTAGCGTATACGCTTCTTGACCCATATGATGGGTGATGGATGATCCTACATCCATTGGTGTTTGACATCAAAGATGGTATACGGGTGCTCAGTGGAGACTGGGTATGCTGAACGGACTAGCCGAGAACTCCTAGTTGGTATTATACCTATCGTCAGATAGCAGTTCTCTGGTGACACTGGTACATGTTAGTCTGTAGACCTGAGATCGTCATAGAGTCTTGTATGATTCCCACTGTGCTTTGATTTCCACCTTACCACGTTCAAGAGAACGTGCAAAACGGTGGCTTTTGGGTACAGTCCCAAATCACATGGAGGCAATGAGCGATAGGAGGGGTTTCGTCTCTCCCAGTATTGGGGGTTGATATTGCGCTGTGCTCAATTGGCTATAACTGGAAGTCCCTGGCCAGGGATGATATGGAGATCTACTGGTAAGTGTTATCAGTAGTTTCTCAACCCGTTATGAGCCTCACATACTTATCGGTTACTGGGGTCTGACGTTTACCACTCCTAGACTGGATGTTAGTTATATATATGCCCTAGAGGCCATTGTTGTACATATGATGTATATTATAGTGGATGCTAGGATATATATAGAGAGGACTTTCTTGCTCGACATGATAGTATGCTATTTGGTTTTACTTTGTCTTAACATGTTGACTTGTATTAGTTTACTGTCTTACTCTCGCATGTTGATAAAGCCCTTAGGATATGTACTCGACTACTAGGACTTTGATGCAGATCAAACTAGTGGGGCCAGGGTAGTCCTAGAGTACATCCTATAACTGTTCCTAGTCGGGAGAGTATCGAGACTAGGAATCGATACTCCAGAGTAGACTAGCGTATACGCATCTTGACCCATATGATGGGCGATGGATGATCCCATATCTATCGGTGTTTGACATCAAAGATGGTGTACGGGTGCTCAGTGGAGACTGAGTATACTGAATGGAATCGCCGAGAACTCCTAGATGGTATTATACCAATCGTCAAATAGCATTTCTCCGGTGACACAGGTACAGGTTAGTCTGTAGACCCGAGATCGTCATAGAGTCTTGTGTGATTCCCACTGTGTTTTGATTTCCACCTTACCACGTCCAAGAGGGCGTGCAAAACGGTGGCTTTTGGGTACAGTCCCGAATTACATGGAGGCAATGAGCGATAGGAGGGGTTTCGTCTCTCCCGGTATAGGGAGTTGATGTTGCGCTGTGTTTGATTGGCTATAACTCGAAGTCCCTGGCCAGGGCTGTTATGGAGATTTACTGGTAAGTGTTATCAGTAGTTTCTCGACCCGTTATAAGCCTTACATCGACACGACTTATCGATTTCTGGGGTCAGACGGATACCACACCTAGACCGTATATGCGACATATCAGATGAAGAGACCGGACTGTACGGGAGTGTTACCAATTGGATTCACAGGAGAATGTAAAAGCTTGCTTGTTGATCTTCTGATCGCTCAATACCTGGGTGGCTGTTACGTTTAGCTGACCGCTTGCAGCTTGTAGGTGTTTGATATGATCATCACCTACTGCCAGTGTATTGACGATTCTTTAGAGTCCTACACAGAGGTTTCCTGGCTAAGGCAAAACGGAGTAGGAGCACATATGTGATATGTGCGGGACCGAGAATAATACGATATGAGATACCGTATTCTATTCTCGCTATATGTGATATCGGCCGGTTATATGTGATATACCCGGGTCATCGGATCAAGTGCTGATTCGATGGAATGGTACATGTTATATTAGTCGGTTATATGTAATATAGCCGGATTATCGGATCAAGTGTTGATTCGATAATTTAATGTATAATTATATATGTGATATATTACATTACGTTAACTAATATAAGCTCTCTTTATTGATTCATTTTCTCACTGGATAAAACATTGATGTATATGTGATATATGTTAATTGTATTATTTTCTTTTGTTACAAATTATATTGTATATATGATATATAATATTGTAACATGTTAGGGTTACAAATGCAACATGGTTGTTGAGTTTAAACCAAGTGAGGGTTTGGATTAGGGTTAGCTTTTGGATGAGGTTCATGGATGCTTCATGAAGCTTTGACTTTGTCTCTTTTCTTTGTTGTTTTGTGAAGATATTTGTTAAACAAACCCAAACCCTTAACCTATGGTTTATTCTGTACAAGGGTTAAGCCTTTCATTCTTAACCCATGGTTGCAATTGTAACCACAACAAAAATTTCATTATTCATCACAAAAGGTTTAGCTTCATCTTCTTCTTCTTCTAGCCGGTTATATGTGATATACCCGGGTCATCGGATCAAGTGCTGATTCGATGGAATGGTACATGTTATATTAGTCGGTTATATGTAATATAGCCGGATTATCGGATCAAGTGTTCATTCGATAATTTAATGTATAATTATATATGTGATATATTACATTACGTTAACTAATATAAGCTCTCTTTATTGATTCATTTTCTCACTGGATAAAACATTGATGTATATGTGATATATGTTAATTGTATTATTTTCTTTTGTTACAAATTATATTGTATATATGATATATAATATTGTAACATGTTAGGGTTACAAATGCAACATGGTTGTTGAGTTTAAACCAAGTTAGGGTTTGGATTAGGGTTAGCTTTTGGATGAGGTTCATGGATGCTTCATGAAGCTTTGACTTTGTCTCTTTTCTTTGTTGTTTTGTGAAGATATTTGTTAAACAAACCCAAACCCTTAACCTATGGTTTATTCTGTACAAGGGTTAAGCCTTTCATTCTTAACCCATGGTTGCAATTGTAACCACAACAAAAATTTCATTATTCATCACAAAAGGTTTAGCTTCATCTTCTTCTTCTTCTAGCCCTTGAAAAGCTTCACTAGCTTCTGTGTTTGTGATGATAAATGGTGAGAAATTGAAAACAAAAGAGAGCAAAATTCCTACTTCATCATCCTCATCTATTCTAGCCACTTAGATTAGGATGTTCACTTCTCTAATAAGTTATTTAGTGAAGTGTAAGCTTGGGTTAGAGATTCTTCAAGGTAGATCATCTTGGATCAAGAAGACTTCAAGCAAGATGCATCATTCACCTCTTGGAGCCTCACGAGAGTCGGAGTTCTTGATGATCGCAACGAAAGGACCTCAACACGGAGCTTATGAAGCGAAGGAACAGACGACAAAGGTTGTAATCCTAATCTCTTTTCTTCTTTGTATGTGATACAAACATGTTACCCTAGAAATTATAGTAAAGATTCATGTTTTGCTTGCTTTGCACCTCTCTAATTTTTAAAGTGGCATGAGTGATGCTACCAAACCCTAGACTGGGTGCAAGGGAAGCCCAACAGTGGTATCAGAGCCAAATTAGAATTCTAGATACGGTGTTAAAACAATTACGAAAACAAAATCGACTCTGAAATACGGTATTAAGACATCCTAATTTTGCTCTCTGTAAATTTTGTAAAAAGTCCTTTAATAGTTTTCAAACAGGTGCAGAATGGAGTATGGGACATTCTATGAACATGGGTGAAATACGGAGGGAGGGGCTCGGATTTTGGCCGAGCCCCAGGCAAATAATTCCGTCCTGGTCGGTCCCCCTAGGCTCCTCTGCCCCCCGTATTCCTCCTGTGCTCTGGTGTCTTCATTTTGGGTTTCCTAGTATTGTTTATTTAGCCCAATTTTCATATGATGATTAGTTTGATCTGGGGCTAATTTGTAGTGTTTCGTAGTCGTATATTTTAACACTGTATTGGTAACCTTGACTATTTTTAGCAGTTCGATCAAACTTCGCACACCACATTTTGTACCCCGCTGAAATTTCCAAGTGCTGTAATTTTCCGAAGTTGATTATATTCGTAAAATCGTGCAAGTACCCCTATGGACCCTCTAGAAGAATATAATAACCTTAACTCGATTCTATGCCCATGGAACCGCGTTCAAACCTTCGGGTTTGCCGTAGTTCCGTGGTGCTATCGGTGAGGCGTTGGTTAACTCCTTTTACGGCTGGACCATAGACACTGTGGCATGGTTTTTGAGTGTTTTGACTTTGCTCAAGCGTTGAGCTCACTGGGGTAATTTGTGAGTGTATGTTGATTCGATCGAAACGTTAAACATCGTCTTGATAATCTGTGATTGTGATACAATATGTGGAACTCATATAGTTAGGCATGAAATCCGTAATATGTGATATTTCGGGTTTACGATGTCTAAGGTGATTGTGGATTCCAAATGTTGTAGTTTTTCACTTTTCTTTTCTGCAGCCATAAGTGTAGTATGTGGTTGTAACACTTTGAAATTTCGTTAGAATGTTTTTCTTGTTAAATTAGAAATTGTGTGTGTAATTATATGTGTGTACATAGGATTATTAGTATTTTAGTCGGGTTTACCCTAATTAGAAAATTTTCCTTTGTAGTGTACACTTGCACACTTAGCCAATTTTGTGATTTAGGTCTTTTAGTGTAACATGTTAACCCTTTGCTTTCCTTGCATGGTTGCTGAATTAACCCCACCATTTTAATCTAGTCAAAACCTCTTTTTAAAATTCTTTTAGCAATAGAAAATGAGAGCATGGCGTTAGATGAAAGAGGTTGACTTTTTGACCCCATTTCCTTCTCTTCTCTCTCTCTTCTCCTCACTTTAGAAATTCTGCCAATACCAGCAGAAAACCCTAGCTTTCCTTCATCTTTTCCTCTCCTTTTCACTTCTCTTTGATCCCCACACAAAAACCCTACACAAATCAACACATTTTCATCACAAAACCATGGAAAATTGAGCTTTTTGAGGTGTTTGGAGGCAAATCTGCACACTTGATGCTAAAGCTGGGATATTTGGTGTTTCATAAGGTCTTTTGAAGGTATTAACTCAAGTTAGCACTCCTTTTCCATAAACTTGTAGTATCCTTTAGCAAAAATCATGTTTTTATGTGCTTTTTAGTGATATCAAAGGATATTTGTGATGCATATGTTAAATTGGGATTTTGTTGGCTTGGTTAACTCTTTTAGGTGCTATTAGAGCTATTTAACCCAGGTTTATGATTCAGTTTGCACAGAAATACCCTAAAGTATCATTTTAGTGTAAAAGTGTGATTTTTAACTAGATTTAGGGCTCTGTGCAATCTGCTTCTACCCGGGGTGTTTCAGAATAAAAATTGGATTTACTGAAGCATGTATAGGAGGTATAGAGTGCACACACAAAACCTGGGAGCCTATCTTCCTAACCAGACCGCCAGAATAATCATTCTGGCCGCAATTTGCGGCCAGATGGGTGAGTTGGGGTTTGGGGTTTGGTCCACTGGAGTCTGCTGTTATGTGGAGTATTTTGGTATACCTAATTTTATAATATCGGTTCTGTATCAAAATCTTGAGTAGAATACCCTATTTCCCGTATTTTTAATCTTTCGCGACACGCGTGATACGTGTGTATGGGTTTAGGGTTTCTGTGTATCGCGACGCGTCGGAGTGACTTCAGGCGCGTAATCACACGTTTTATCACATTGCATATCGGTAGGTACTCTTGAGCCGTGTTTGCTAGTCAATTGCAGGATACAGGTTTTCGACTCTAAAACAGTGAAATTCATGGAAAAACACGACAAAGTCCGGGTTCCTGCCAACCACAGATAAAACACGGATCTCCGCTCTTTATCCGTCTGTTGCCACACACCAGTTTAAGAGACAAAATGGCAAATCAATGTCGTTTTCATGCACAAGGCTCAATGGCAGCACAAGATCCAAGAAATTTACACGGAGCTCGAGGAAATCATGACAAAAAGATCCACATCAAATCACCTTTTGCTCAACAGAAATTCTGGAAGAAATGTGGAAGGCTTATCAGAAAACACATATGCCAAACTACAGACCACAGCAGACCAGGGGGCCCCACAAAACTGGAAGACCTAAGTCCTCTATATGGCCGCGGTTCCGCGGCCGTACGGCCTTGTCGGATGATGTGTTTTCAGGGGTATTTTGGTCTTTCTATGTACAGGCAGAATTTTGCCCTAGATTTCCATTTCCCTGCCTATAAATAGCCCAGATCCTTGTGAAGCCAAGGGTGCATAATCTTGTATTTTTCTAGGTTTAGAATACTTGTTTCTTCTCCTCTTCTCATCTCTTCTCCATTAAAACTTGTAGTGAGCTTTGTGAGTGAAGAATGATGAATAAAGAAGATCCTTTTGCTATTATATCTTGTCTTGTTCTTTTATAATTACTTGTAATTTTAATTTGTTAACTTAGTTGTTGTTATTTCTTGTTGTTTCTTTCTTTTCTCTTTTCCTTTATCATTAAAACAACCATGATGCTTACGCTTGATCCTTGCCAAGGTGAGGTCGCAAATAGCTAGTTGTTATCTTCTAATCTCCTTCTTTCTATCTTCCTCTTTTGTTGTGTTTTCTTTTCATTATGATGTGTGAGTAGTTTCATACTTGTTAGGGTAGTATAAGGGAAGTTTGAGAGAAGGAAATCTCTCTCACTCTTTCCTTGCCCAACATCTTAAATCAACTCCCGTTAATTGAACCACAATCCGCTCCTTACGGCACCCTATCTTACATGATAGCGGTGATTCCGTAGTGAGACCGGTTGTGGCTGAATTAACCGGAGGTTATGGCTAAGAGCCAAGAACGGACGGACAAGCACCAAAAGGAAGAACTTATGCGTTGGAAAGCCTAGCTTATACTCGCAAGTTCCTTCCTAGTCGTGCTATTCCCCGTTGTTGCCGATTACCGTAACACCGGTATTAAGAAGGGCAACGAAAGAGGTGAGCGACTCCTAACTCAAACTAACCTAATCCTAACCCTAACAAACTCTCTTTACATATCACTTTAACACTTAGATAATCACAAACAAAATCTGGACCTTCGGAATTAACTCGTTAAAACACAAAGAAAAAGATTCCCATCTCCCTGCGGACGACCCGTACTCAACCGGCTAGCTACAAGCGAAACCATCTTGATTGCGGTAATTAACTAAACTTAAACACGCAGAATCTCTTACAATCAAATGGACTCTTGAGCCGTGTTTGCTAGTCAATTGCAGGATACAGGTTCTCGACTCTAAAACTGTGAAATTCATGGAAAAACACGACAAAGTCCGGGTTCCTGCCAACTACAGATAAAACACGGATCTCCGCTCTTTATCCGTTTGTTGCCACACACCAGTTTAAGAGACAAAATGGAAAATCAATGTCGTTTTCATGCACAAGGCTCAATGGCAGCACAAGATCCAAGAAATCTACACGGAGCTCGAGGAAATCATGACAAAAAGATCCACATCAAATCACCTTTTGCTCAACAGAAATTCTGGAAGAAATGTGGAAGGCTTATCAGAAAACACATATGCCAAACTACAGACCACAGCAGACCAGGGGGCCCTACAAAACCGAAAGACCTAAGTCCTCTATATGGCCGCTGTTCCGCGGCCTAAGCATGCTTAGGCCGCTGTTCCGCGGCCGTACGGCCTTGTCGGATGATGTTTTTTCAGGGGTATTTTGGTCTTTCTATGTACAGGCAGAATTTTGCCCTAGATTTCCATTTCCCTGCCTATAAATAGCCCAGATCCTTGTGAAGCCAAGGGTGCATAATCTTGTATTTTTCTAGGTTTAGAATACTTGTTTCTTCTTCCTCTTCTCATCTCTTCTGCATTAAAACTTGTAGTGAGCTTTGTGAGTGATGAATGATGAATAAAGAAGATCCTTTTGCTATTATATCTTGTCTTGTTCTTTTATAATTGCTTGTAATTTTAATTTGTTAACTTAGTTGTTGTTATTTCTTGTTGTTTCTTTCTTTTCTCTTTTCCTTTATCATTAAAACAACCATGATGCTTACGCTTGATCCTTGCCAAGGTGAGGTCGCAAATAGCTAGTTGTTATCTTCTAATCTCCTTCTTTCTATCTTCCTCTTTTGTTTTGTTTTCTTTTCATTATGATGTGTGAGTAGTTTCATACTTGTTAGGGTAGGATAAGGGAAGTTTGAGAGAAGGAAATCTCTCTCACTCTTTCCTTGCCCAACATATTAAATCAACTCCCGTTAATTGAACCAAAATCCGCTCCTTACGGCACCCTATCCTACATGGTAGTGGTGATTCCGTAGTGAGACCGGTTGTGGTTGAATTAACCGGAGGTTATGGCTAAGAGCCAAGAACGGACGGACAAGCACCAAAAGGAAGAGCTTATGCGTTGGAAAGCCTAGCTTATACTCGCAAGTTCCTTCCTAGTCGTGCTAATCCCCGTTGTTGCCGATTACCGTAACACCGATATTAAGAAGGGCAACGAAAGAGGTGAGCGACTCCTAACTCAAACTAACCTAATCCTAACCCTAACAAGCTCTCTTTATATATCACTTTAACACTTAGATAATCACAAATAAATTTTGGACTTTCGGACTTAACTCGTTAAAACACATAGAAAAAGATTCCCATCTCCCTGCGGACGACCCGTACTCAACCGGCTAGCTACAAGCGAAACCGTCTTGATTGCGGTAATTAACTAAACTTAAACACGCAGAATCTCTAACAATCAAATGGCGTCGTTGCCGGGGAGACGGTAGTTTATTTCATTGTGTAATTTCGGGTTAACTTGTGAATATAAAAACAACCGAAAAACCAAACAAAAAAATATACTTTGTAAAAAAATCATCTTGTTATTTTTGATTAGTTTTTGTGCAAGTGTGCAGGAAAATACGAAGTTCGAGTTCAGTGCCAAAGACGTGGGAAGATAGACCCACATCTCGCGGCTACACCGCGACGGATCGAAACGAAGCAAAAGGTCTACTGTATGATTCTGGAGCAGTTCCAGTAAGCAAATCCAAATTCAATAGCTCCAGAGAAGAAGTGGACAGCAACAGAAGCACACCCAAATTTTTCATAGGCCCAACTCCTCCTTATTGTCGCGGAACCGCGGCATAAGCAAGCTTAGGCCGCGGAACCGCGGCCACTTGCTGGAGTCAGGGTACCATTTTCTTTCTGTAAGTCTCTCTTCTACTCCCCACTCCTCTGGACTCCAATAAACTGTGTTTTCTGCAGATTTCTTTGCGCAAATTCTCTTCCCCCTTCCAATAAACTGTTCTTGTGCAGCATTCTTTGCGCCGCGCTAAAAATAAAAATTGTTTGCAGTTGATTTGTTATCGCTTTGCATTCATTAATACGGACTTAAGGGGCTTGAAACCAATTCAGATTGGGTGGGGATTTCATCACCCTTCCCAGGACCCCAAAAATCACAAAAAGCATATGCATTGACCATTTTTAAAATTAAAAAATACTAGACTCAGCCCTAAGGACTTCGCGCTCAATAGGACAGAGGACTAGTTATAGGCATCGGCCGTTTATCCTATCTGACTTTTGCGGTGCCTAGGCAAGTGTGACGAAGGCAAGTGGTTATTTAATTAAGGAACTTCGCGAAAGCGTTGGACAACCTCCCACTTACCTGGCACTTATCTGGCCGCATTAGACGGAGAAGAGGCGGTTTGAGGTCCTTTTTCTAGCCCTCTGGAACAGTTAGGAGCAGGTCTAGTAGACCTAGGTGACCCTAGATCTAGGTGAGATTGTGCATATCTTATTTGTGATTACTTAAAGCCGTAAGTCCGTACATATTTCTGTAAAGCTCTTTCTAAAAAGGAAAATAAAAGGAAAAAAATCAAAAACTTTTATAAAAACTTGCCCTTTGTCGCCAAATCCATTTTTCACCCTCCACCCATCGTTTTTCTCCATCGACGTTTTCTTACCCTCACCTTCTCCGCTTTGACTATACTAAACTCGTTTAGTGTATGTCCGCTTGGACTCGGGACACTAGCGCCCGTTTAGTCCGCGTTACGTTAGTCGCTACCGACTACGCAATCGACTCCGAAGTCGAAACTCCGTCCACTCCTCTTTTACCCCTTCCCTTGCCGGCCAACTCCGACGTTGACCGGAATTCTGTTCATACATCTTCACCTTCACCTTCACCAACCTCTTCTTCCGCGATGTTAGGATTTAATCCGAACATCTCTTTGACTACCGCTGGATTGGCTCCACATCCTACGGAGACCAATATCCCACCACCACCGCCTGTTGTAGCGCCGCAGCGAATCGCGCTCCAGGATCGTTTCTATCCCACCCGTTCTGCACTTCCCACCTGCCTTTCTCTTCCACCGGCCAATGGGGACAACTTTGAAATTAAGCCCCACTTCATCAACATGCTTCCACGATTTCATGGGCTTGAATCTGAAGATGCCTATATCTTCATCAATAAATTTCAAAACGTCTGTGCCATGATGAAAACAACCCAACTGTCAGACGATGCTATACGTCTACGGGTCATTCCATTCAGTTTATGCGATCTTGCAGAAAAATAGCTGTATAGAACCGCTTCCCATTCCATAACCAGTTGGGATGAGTTTGTTAAAGCGTTTCTCAAAAAGTTCTATCCGAATCATAAAACCGCAAGGATTCGCAATGAAATCAACCAATTCTCTCAGCTTCCTTCTGAACCCTTCTTGAAGTGCTTTGACCGGTACAAAGACTTTCTTGTTCAGTGTCCTCACCACGGTATAGAGAAATGGCAACTTTGCCAAACCTTATACGAGGGCCTGAACCCAGCAACGAAGCAGTTGTTGGAAACCATCTGTCAGGGCCACTTCCTATCGAAATCTGACGAGGAAGCGTGGCAGTTCTTTGACGGCCTTGCGGAGCAAACGCTACAATGGGAGAGCACCAGACCGACTTCTTCTTCTTCTACCTCCACTTCTACCGGTCAGTCTAGGGTAGGAATTCACCAACTTGATGTCTCTATTGCGATGAAAGCTGAAATGGCTGCAATAACGAGAAAGCTTGAAGCGATAGAGAGCAAATTCTCTTCTCCTGCTCCTGCCCATGTACTCCCCCTTCGTACCATCTGCGCTTATTGTTCCGATCCTTCTTACTTGACCGAAGAGTGTCCTTACAATCCACCATCGCAAGGACAGGATCAGGTTAATGCTGCATTCCAGCAAAGACCGAGGAATGATCCATACTCTTCCACCTACAATCCCGGTTGGAGGAACCACCCCAATTTCGCCTGGAATCAGAATCAGAATCAATTCCAAGGCAACAATTTCCAAAGGGCCCCTCCACAGCAACAACAAGCGCAACAACAAACTCAACAGCAGTTTTAGCAGCCCTTCAAACCCAACCTTTCCAAAATCAGACGAACAACTTTGCACCCAACAATTCTTTTCCACCAAACAACTTTGTTCCGTCAAACAACGATAAGGTTTCCTCGCTCGAACGAAGTCTGGAGGCGTTCGTTAAACAATCGACTCAGTCCACCGCCAACATCCAGTCTTCCATTCAGTCCTTAGTGCAACACACTGCCGCACACGGGCAAAGCATCAAGACCATCGAGGCCCAGATTGCACAGCTGAACGCGGCCTTAAGCGAGCGAGAGAAGGGGAAGCTCCCGTCCCAACCACTCCCAAATCCCGGTCACCCACATAATGTACATGTTGCTCTTGAACAACAGAATCATAATGTGAGTGTCGTGACCACATTGAGATCGGGAAGGATGCTGCAAAACAACATCGGCACACGGATCAACGAAGACACCCCGGCCGCTGCTTCTTCTTCTTCTTCTTCTTCTTCGTCTTCTGAGCCTATTCTCCGTTCTTCACAAGGCTCTCCTTCCTCTTCTTCTGCTCTGAATGGATCCACTTCTCACTCCACGAAAACACCTGTTCTGGGATCCGTTCCAACTCCACAATCACCTCCTCCAGCATTAGACTCAACCAATTTTAAAAATGTTCCATTTCCAAACCGGTTGAGGTCTAATAAACAAAATCCTCAAATGGAGAAGATTCTGGAGTTATTTTAGCAGGTTAACATTAACATTCCTCTTTTAGATACTGTCCAACAAGTCTCGTCCTACGCGAAAATCTTAAAGGACTTGTGCACGAAAAAGAGGAAGTCTCAGGTACCCAAGAAAGTTTTCTTGGCCAGTGCTGTGAGTGATGCCCTTACCCAATCTTTACCACAAAAACGGAAGGATCCTGGCTGTCCTACGATTTCAATTACCATTGGGGATAAGAACATCAACCGCGCACTATTATATCTTGGTGCCAGTCTTAACCTGCTTCCGTATTCAGTATACGAGCAATTAGGCGTCGGAGAGCTGAAACCCACGCACTGCACTCTCCAAATGGCCGACCGATCGATCACCCATCCTAGGGGTGAGCTAGAGGATGTGTTAATAAAAGTCGGGGACTTCATATTCCCCGTTGACTTCATTGTATTAGACACACAGCCTGTAGCTAACCCCCGGAATCAAATTCCGGTGATACTCGGTCGCCCATTTCTTGCAACCTCAAATGCTGTGATCAATTGTCGCAATGGTTCGATGAACCTCTCTTTTGGAAACATGACGATTGAACTCAACATTTTTATGTTGGGGAATCAGCCTGCCGAACCTAATGCTCATATACTGGACGTCTGCTCGATCCAGGAGATCACCCCAGAAGAATGTGAATTCGAGGAGTTTCTGTTCGAACACGATAATCTTGACGACACTAGTGCGTTCCTCCTCGAACCTGCTGCTGTTTCTGCGCCCGACAACGACTACGAGTGTTTTACGTTCTCGAACGATCTTAACAGCGCACAACCCGAGTTTGAATCTTTCGAATTTTCGGATGAGTTACCTGAACCATCTGACTCGGTCGCCTACACTCGTTTTGAACCTTTGCTGGAGTCCTTTGAGTTCGAGACCTCTGCACCAATCTTGCCTTCAATCGTTTCACCTCCATCGCTCGAACTCAAGCCTTTGCAGTCTCACCTTAAGTATGCGTACTTAGGTGAACACGAGACCCTCCCTGTCATCATTTCGGCTTCTCTAGCTCCCGAGCAAGAGAAAGCCCTTCTAGCGGTCTTGCACAGCAACAGGCAAGCTTTTGGCTGGTCCATGGCGGACATCAAGGGGATTAGTCCCCTGATCGTTGAGCATCACATTCATCTGATGGATGATGCCAAACCAGCCTGAGATCCACAAAGACGTCTCAATCCAGTCATGAAAGAGGCTGTGAAGAAGGAGATCGTAAAATGTCTAGATAGTGGAATCATTTACCCTATCTCTGATAGCCAGTGGGTTAGCCCCATTCATGTTGTCCCCAAGAAGTCGGGCATCACGGTCATAACCAACGAGGCGAACGAGTTAATCCCTACTCGCACCCAAACTGGGTGGCGAGTATGCATTGATTACAGAAAACTCAACGCCGCAACGCAGAAAGACCACTTTCCGCTACCTTTCATTGACCAGATGCTTGAACGATTGGCCGGACACGAGTACTACTGCTTTCTTGATGGCTACTCCGGCTACAATCAGATTCCCATCGCCGAAAAAGACCAGGACAAGACCACATTCACTTGTCCTTTCGGCACGTTTCCATATCGTCGCATGCCCTTTGGGTTATGCAATGCGCCCGCAACCTTCCAGCGGTGTATGATGGGAATCTTCTCAGACATGGTGGAAAAATTTCTGGAGATTTTCATGGATGATTTCTCCATCTTCGGCGATTCCTTCAACGAGTGTTTGCTGCATCTTGACGCTGTCCTTACCCGATGTAAGGACAAGAATCTCACTTTGAATTGGGAGAAATGCCACTTCATGGTGCGCGCAGGTATTGTCTTAGGACATATCATTTCGCAAAATGGCATAGAGGTTGACAAAGCAAAGATTGAGGTCATTTCCAATCTTCCTCCTCCCCGATGCGTCAGAGATATCCGAGCCTTCCTTGGCCATGCCGGTTTCTATAGACGGTTCATCAAGGACTTTAGCAAGATTGCTAGGCCCTTGACTCTTTTGCTGGCCAAGGATACGCCATTCGACTTCAACTCGAGCTGTGTGACAGCATTTGAGTCATTGAAACGCTCACTCACTTCCGCTCCAGTTCTTTCTTCTCCTGACTGGACGCACCCATTTAAGATTATGTGCGATGCATCCGACTTTGCCATTGGTGCTGTCCTTGGACAACACATCAACAAGATGCCGCACGTAATCTATTATGCGAGCCGAACCCTGAACGACACCCAACTCAATTATACAACAACTGAGAAGGAATTCTTAGCTGTTGTATTTGCTTTAGAAAAGTTCAGGCCCTACCTCATCGGCTCTCCAGTCATTGTCTACACTGATCATTCTGCTCTGCGCCATCTTTTTGCGAAGAAAGATGCAAAATCTCGATTAATCCGTTGGATCCTCTTGCTTCAGGAGTTTGACCTTGTCATTAAGGACAAATGAGGATGTGAAAACGTAGTTGCCGACCATCTCTCACGACTTCCTTCTTCGCCTTCGCTTTAAATTCCGATCAACGACGTGTTCCCGGATGAACAGCTCTTGACAGTATCTTACGAACCCTGGTTCGCAGATATTGTGAACTATTTGGCCACGGGATTACTACCGACTGAATGGTCAAGTCAGGACAGACTTCGCTTCTTATCCCAAGTAAAACACTTTTACTGGGACGAACCCTATTTGTTCAAGTACTGTCCCGACCAGATTATTCGTCGGTGTGTCCCTGACGAGGAATTCAAAAGTGTGCTGTCATTTTGCCACGATCAAGCGTGTGGCGGGCATTTTGGCCCCAGAAAGACAGCTGAGAAGATCTTGCAATGTGGTTTCTACTGGCCACAACTCTTCAAAGACGCTCATGACTATTGCAAGACTTGCTCCCGGGGCCAACACTTGGGCCGGATATCCCGGAGGAACGAGATGCCGCTCCAACCAATCTTGGTTGTGGAGATTTTCGATGTTTGGGAGATAGATTTCATGGGGCCGTTTCCCAGCTCTTTTGGGAATTTGTACATCCTTCTTGCTGTTGATTACGTCTCTAAATGGGTCGAGGCTGTGCCCAGCCGGACTAACGACAACAAGGTTGTCGTTAGGTTCCTTAAAGAAAACATTTTCTCCCGGTTTGGGCACCCCCGAGCGATCATTAGCGACAATGGAAGTCATTTCTGCAACAGGACTTTCGAGGCCTTGATGCGGAAATACTCCATTAATCATAAGCTATCCACACCCTACCACCCCCAAACCTGCGGGCAGGCCGAAGTTTTCTTTAAGGAACTTTCGAACCGCTTATAAGATTGGTCGCTGAAACACAGGCCGAAGGATTGGTCGCTGAAACTCACTGATGCCCTTTGGGCATTTCGAACCGCTTATAAGACCGACCTTGGCATGCCTCCCTATCGTCTTGTGTACGGAAAAGCATGCCACCTACCTGTCAAAATAGAGCATCGTGCATTTTGGGCGATAAAAGAGTTGAATCTGTCTCTTGAAGATGCGGGCAGCCATCGGAAGCTGCAGTTGAACGAACTGAGCAAGCTTAGGGATGAGGCTTACGATAACACGGTTGTCATTAAGAATCGAACGAAGGTGTTTCACGATAAACAACTTTTGCGTAAAACCTTCGTACCTGGTCAGCAGGTACTGCTTTACGACACCCGACTTCACTTCCATCCAGGAAAGCTCAGATCTCGCTGGACAGGGCCGTATTTTGTGCGGAATATGTATCCGCAGGGCGCTGTGGATTTGGAGAATCCGAAGGACGGTTCATTTTTCAAAGTGAATGGACACCGACTCAAACCGTACCTTAGCGCCGAACCAACAGAGGAGCTCCTGGTCTTACATGAGCCGGTTTACCCTGCATAATCTTCCTCTGCCTACCTCCAAACTTCGGTTATCCGGCCAAGAACAGTGGACACTGTTCCAAATAAGTTTGGGGGTATGTATAAACCATTTTGTATATATTTGTGGATATTCTTTTTCTTTTTCTTTAAAAACAAAAACATAAAAAAAATTGTGTATCGCTAACCGACAATTTTGACCCTTCAAATGATCTCTTCATGCAATGACAGTGAGGACACTGTCCAGTTTAAGTTTGGGGGTACGCTCGGTACGCATTTCTTACCTTCGCATTCATATGTATATTTTGCATCTGCATATTAAAATCCATAAAATCCATAAAAATCTGAAAATTTTCTAAAAACATAAAAACTTTTCTGTCAAGATAGCTAGTGGGAGGACTCTGATTCAACATTTCGACGGTTTTGTTTGATAAAATAAGAATAACTAAATCTTATGTTTAGATTTTGAAAACCTGAAAGATAACTCTCCTTTGAAGATAACTATAGCTGATATACGTCTTTACATCACACTACACGTATCGTGAGTTTTTGGGAATTAGATGACAAGTCTTTTATGTCGAAAAACTTTTAAATGGATCAATGATTTTCTGAGGATCAAATAGGTTTGTTCTGAAATAAGTAATATCAAGAATTGTTTATGAAGTGAGTGAATATGAAGGAATGTTATTGATGCCTTAATTGTAACTAAGTCTGAAAAATAACCCATCTGGAACTTGATTGGAATGATTACACACCAAACACACTAAACACGTCTTTTATCCAAAAAAATAATTGAACTGCCGGTTATATCTCCGTTCGTATTAAATCATCTGATTTTCACGCCAAACTGTCTTTTGTTTTTGGACCTGGGTAACTTGAGTAATTAAGTCCGCCGGGGTGTTTTTACACCTAATGCCCTAAAGCCAACTGGTTTGGGTGCATTGGCCCAAAGCTTGCTAAGAAGCCTAGAAAGTCCAGAGTAAAACAAAATCAAGCAAGTGTTCTCTCCGAGTTAAAATTCCTAACGGTTCTTTGTGTGAGAATAATCTTGATAAAAGACAGGCTTTTATAAAAAATTTAGCGGAGATATGAAGGTTTTAGTCTATGATAAAGACTATTGCACGTTCACAGAGGTGTGTATGAAATGAAAACAAGAAAAAGGTGGAGTGAAGAATAAGACCTAGTTTCCTGTTAGGGAAGATAGAAATTCTGAAGTTGAAACTTTACTGGAAAACGAAACTTGAAAAATGCTTAACTCTTTATAAAACTTATGTGATCCTTTTAAAATTGTTATCTGGGCTTTTTTGTATGACATGATGACTTTAATCGATCCTTCTGGAACTTAACGACACTATTTGCACTACACGTAAAGACATATAAAATCTGTAGTTAAATAAGAAGCGTGGTGTGAAAAATAAAGGTTCGATAGTCTAGACTTAGGATCATAGAATTGTTATTTTCTGAAACAAAACTTTAGGGGTTTGAATCTTAGTTATTTTACAAAACTAGCTTGACCGGATTTTGTGGGTAGTATCCGCTGAAAACCCTCAGGAGACAACACTCCTCCTACTAGGGACACCTAGAGGTTTAACGGCTTGTTGCACATGCTCAGTGCAATCGCGTTCCCTGCGAAAGTGAGGTTAGGAAATTTTTTGTGAATAAATTGGCTTTGCTCGGGATGAGCAAATGATAAGTTTGGGGGTATTTGTTCATATCAGATTTTTGCATTTTCATACCGCCCAATTTTTATCACATTGCATATCGGTAGGTACTCTTGAGCCGTGTTTGCTAGTCAATTGCAGGATACAGGTTCTCGACTCTAAAACAGTGAAATTCATGGAAAAACATGACAAAGTCCGGGTTCCTGCCAACCACAGATAAAACACGGATCTCCGCTCTTTATCCGTCTGTTGCCACACACCAGTTTAAGAGACAAAATGGCAAATCAATGTCGTTTTCATGCACAAGGCTCAATGGAAGCACAAGATCCAAGAAATCTACACGGTGCTCGAGGAAATCATGACAAAAAGATCCACATCAAATCACCTTTTGCTCAACAGTAATTCTGGAAGAAATGTGGAAGGCTTATCAGAAAACACATATGCCAAACTACAGACCACAGCAGACCAGGGGGCCCCACAAAACCGGAAGACCTATGTCCTCTATATGGCCGCGGTTCCGCGGCCTAAGCATGCTTAGGCCGCGGTTCCGCGGCCGTACGGCCTTATCGGATGATGTGTTTTCAGGGGTATTTTGGTCTTTCTATGTACAGGCAGAATTTTGCCCTAGATTTCCTTTTCCCTGCCTATAAATAGCCCAGATCCTTGTGAAGCCAAGGGTGCATAATCTTGTTTTTTTCTAGGTTTAGAATACTTGTTTCTTCTTCCTCTTCTCATCTCTTCTCCATTAAAACTTGTAGTGAGCTTTGTGAGTGAAGAATGATGAATAAAGAAGATCCTTTTGCTATTATATCTTGTCTTGTTCTTTTATAATTGCTTGTAATTTTAATTTGTTATCTTAGTTGTTATTTCTTGTTGTTTCTTTCTTTTCTCTTTTCCTTTATCATTAAAACAACCATGATGCTTACGCTTGATCCTTGCCAAGGTGAGGTCGCAAATAGCTAGTTGTTATATTCTAATCTCCTTCTTTCTATCTTCCTCTTTTGTTTTGTTTTCTTTTCATTATGATGTGTGAGTAGTTTCATACTTGTTAGGGTAGGATAAGAAAAGTTTGAGAGAAGAAAATCTCTCTCACTCTTTCCTTGCCCAACATCTTAAATCAACTCCCGTTAATTGAACCACAATCCGCTCCTTACGGCACCCTATCCTACATGATAGCGGTGATTCCGTAGTGAGACCGGTTGTGGTTGAATTAACCGGAGGTTATGGCTAAGAGCCAAGAATGGACGGACAAGCACCAAAAGGAAGAACTTATGCGTTGGAAAGCCTAGCTTATACTCGCAAGTTCCTTCCTAGTCGTGCTAATCCCCGTTGTTGCCGATTACCGTAACACCGATATTAAGAAGGGCAACGAAAGAGGTGAGCGACTCCTAACTCAAACTAACCTAATCCTAACCCTAACAAGCTCTCTTTACATATCACTTTAACACTTAGATAATCACAAACAAAATCTGGACCTTCGGACTTAACTCGTTAAAACACATAGAAAAAGATTCCCATCTTCCTGCGGACGACCCGTACTCAACCGGCTAGCTACAAGCGAAACCGTATTGATTGCGGTAATTAACTAAACTTAAACACGCAAAATCTGTAACAATCAGTCTCTGATGATCCACCCGAGGGAAACAGTAGAAGCTCCAACCTCGTCGAACGAGGTAACCGACGCTCCAAAGTCGCTAGCGATGGAGAGTCGAGCTGTATGGAAGTGTCACTACATTTTTCTCTGTACTCAAAATGCTCATGGAGCAACCAAAGAAGATGAAGAAGAAGGTGATCAAGATTTGGCATGAGGCAACAAAAATGGTTAAATCTTTTTGTGTGAATGAGAGAGTGGGAGCAATGAAGCAAGTGTGTAATGTTTTCCAAAATGAAATCCATTATCAAAAGAATTGGTCGGCCCCCCTTCTCTCCTCCACAGAAAATGTCATTTTCTTTTTCCAAATAAACAATGTGCAACCATACTTTGACCCATGCCACAAGCCATGCTTTGACTCACCTTTTCCACCTCATTTATTAATTGAATTTCTAAAAGAAAATAAAATAAAAAAGGTGGCATCTTCTAGAAGCTATTCCGTATAAAAATACGGAATACTTCCGGTACATGTACCGAAATACATATACGCGTATTCGTACCAAAATACGAATAGCCGAGAGAGAAAATAAATAGCGAACAATAATACTAGAATACATATATATATATATATACATATGTAAATTATTAAATCAAAACCTGATTTAATAATCTGGCTTAATCCTAAGCCGCTAGTATTATCAACCGTCCGATTAAAGTCTGCGCAGCATGTGCACAAATTTAATCGGACACCTATATGTATCAACATACCTCATGTACAACATATCGCCTGAACCGTGAAAACCCTCTGTGTGAGACTCTAAAGACTCGTCAATACGCTGGCAGTGGGTTTAACCACAAGAACGTCAGCGGCACTAGCTGTACGTAACGGCTACCCAGGTATTGAGCGAAAGGGAGGCCGACGAGCAAACTCATCCTGAACCCCTACCGAGCCTGACAGTGACAATATCCGTACAGTCCGGTCTGTTCGTCTGAGAGTATCACATATCGAGTCTAGGGGGTGCATAAAGTCAGACCCCTAACAACGCGATATTTAGTGTCGGCATGTAACCCATCACCACTTGAGAAACTATCGATCCTGGATCGGTAATTCTCGTCTACCATGGCCATGGATTTGTGGTGATGGCAACCCGTACACAATGCGACATCAACCCCCAATACTGGGAGAGACGGATTCCCGACGATCCGATCACTGCCTCCATATGGCTCGGGACTGTACCCAACTAAAACCAGTCTGCATGAATCCTTTGAGCTATGGTAGGGTAGTAATCAAAGCACAGTGGGAACTCACACGAGACAAATGATGATCTCAGGTCGGCAGACTAACCTGCACACATGTCACCTGGGAACTGCTATCTGACGTCAGGTATAATACCAACTAGCATATTCCGGGCGAGTCCTGTCCGGTGTACTCATAACCCAATGAGCACCTGTATACTATCTTAGGTGAACAAACTAACACCAATGTCTTGTGAGACCTGGCCACCGACCCTCGTCGGGGTCTCAATCAGTATACACTAGTCTACACTGGAGTATCGATGCCCGGTCTCAATACTCCTACGACTAGGGACATTTAAGGATGTGCTTATAGACCCCATCTCCCACAAATATGATCGCCATCATAATGCTGGCATTCAAGAAAGAATCCTATGGGCTCTATCAACATGTACATGATGATAAAGGAAAACCAGATAGCATACTATCATCTTGAGTAAGACTGTTTTATCGGTATAGGTCCTCACTCAATCATCATAATCATAAGTTCGCGACTATGATAATTGCCTTGTGGGCACTATAGCCAACAATAAGTATCAAAATGTTGGGAGCCTATAGCAAGGAATAGTTGTGTGTCCGGACTCCTCACAAACCTCTTCACCTGGAGCTCCTCCGTAGGAACTAAGTATGGAGCATAGCGTGATAGCTGGGTGAACTGCAAGTCATACTTTGCCACCGGCATATCTGCAGGTTTTCGTAACGCCTCGAAACTGCTGGCGCTGGCATCTTTTATGCTTTGGGGAAGAAATCTAGCAAGGAACACCTCAGAAAACTCTGTCCCTGTCATCGGAGGAAGACCAGTGGCTCGCCCTCTCTCTATCGACTCACACCATGCCTGTTCAAGTCCCTCCAATAAAAAGATGGTCAGCTCCACCGACCTTGCATCAGAACATCTCAATGACCTGCCTGTTGGATATAGTGCCCTCAGAGTCAATTATTGGATCGCAGGCACGTGATTGCAAAGATTGAGAGTGGATCTATGCCGGTAGGACAGTCTTACTCGAGATGATAGTATGCTATCTGGTTTATCTTTATCATCGTGTACTGCTTCAGTTGACCTTTCAGGTCACTATTGCGTGTTGATGGAGCCCTTAGGATTCTTGCTTGACCACCAGCAGTATGATGGTGATCATATATGTGGGAGCTGGGGTCTGTAAGCACATCCTTAAAAGGTCCCTAGTAGTGGGAGTTTCGAGACTGGGCATCGATACTCCATTAGTAGACTAGTGTATACAGTCGAGACCCCAACGAGGGGCGGTGGATGGTCTCACAAGCCATTGGTGTCAGTTGGATCACCTAAGATGTATAAAGGTGCTCATTGGGTTATGAGTACACCGGACAGGACTCGCTAGTAACATGCTTGTTGGTATTATACCTGACGTCAAATAGCAGTTCCCTGGTGACATGTGTACAGGTTAGTTCATCGACCTGAGATCGTCATTTGTCTCGTATGAGTTCCCACTGTGCTTTGATTACGACCCTACCATGGCTCAAAGGTGTCATGCAAACAGGTTTTAGTTGGGTACAGTCCCGAGCCACATGGAGGTAGTGAGCGGATCGACAGGGGTTTTGTCTATCCCGGTATTGGGGGTGAGATCGCGCAGTGTCTAAGAGAGCCATTACACGAAGTCCTTGGCCAAGGCAGGAGATTTACTGGTAGGTATTCCGGTAGTATCTCAGGGTGTTCTGGGCTACACTCCGACACGACTTGTACCGCTATTGGGGGTCTGACATTTACCAACCCCCTAGGCCCGACATGCGATGCTCATAGACGAACGGACCGGACTGTACGGATATTGTCACTGACAGGCTCAGTAGGGTGTCAGGATGAGTTCGCTCATCGACCTCCCTTTTGATCAATACCTGGTAGCCCGTTACGTACGGCTAGTACCTCTGACGAGTTAGTAGTTAAATCCACAGCCAAAGTATTGACTAGTCTTTAGAGTCCCCCATAGACAGTTTTCAAGTTTCGGGCGAAACGTTGTAGAGGGCCGTATGATATATGGCAGGGTCCGATCATATATGTGCAGTAGTGCACAGATCATGATCGGACGGATCATACTAGTAGGCTTTGGTTTAAGCCGGATCCAAGTATTAGATTTGTTGGATTACTTTAGTCTCATCGCATTCGCATTCAGTCGGAATGCGGATGCAGGTATGTATATATAGGTGAGGGGTATCCTTGTGATCCGTCACGAGTTTACTTTAGACGTTTCCATATCTTTTTGTTGTAAACATTTGGATTAATGTTTGCAAGTGGAAAATGTGAGCGGAAGTCATCATGAAGAGGCACAATCAATTAGGTTACTCTTGGTCTATTTTTTAGCACTAATGTCACTTAATTGATTGATTTGTGTGTTGAATTGATGGATGCAGAGAGAAAGGGCAGCCATATCCTTTTGGGTTAGCTCTCGTATTTTCCAATTTCTTGCTCTCATGATCAATTCAACACAAGAAAAGAAAAGAAAAGAGAGCCTCTTCTTCTTCTTCTTCCTCTTGCTTACATCATCCACCAATGGCATCATCTCTAATCTCCATCCATACAATGGATGCAAGAGACAAAGTGATCACAAACATTCTCTACAACACCTTGGACACGTCGGCTAGCGAACTTCGTGCCCGAGTTGCTTCAGATAAAGCGGGAGCCCGTAAAAAGACTGGAAGATGTGGTGCCCTTCCCGACGAGGAGATCGAGACCGGAGATGCCGCGAGGAGCATGGGATGGTGGCCAAAGACCGAAGGACACGGATCGATCGGTATAGCTTTCCAACCCTTTCTCTAGTTGCTAGTTATAGGTTAATGGTTCGATCCGGATTTAAAGTATACGATAGAGCCGGTTTCAAGTTTTGAAAAACTTTTCGTTTCCACATTTTGGCCTCGGACAGACGGGCGGGGCGCTACCGTACACTTACATCGTATCAGAGCCACGCCATTAACCTTTACTAGCATGCTCTAACGTGTTTAGAACATTGATCGGATGAAATTTCCAAAAACTGCATTTCTAATCATGTAGTTTCTGTCGAATTTTTTTTATCGTTGAAAAATTATTTTGAGTATGTCAGAAAATCATTCAGGGTTTTCTAAGAAACCTGATGAAATTTTGTAGGCTGATTTCACTGTAGCGCGGCGGAACCGCGGTCGTACCCACATTTTGGCCGCGGATCCGCCGTAGTACTGTAGCAAAACTGCACCAAAATTTCTGCAGTGCTCTCTGACTTGGAAATGGGGTTTCTCGTATTTTTTGTTTGGGCCCAGATTTGTTTGAGTACTGGGAATTGTGCTTGGGGCCCACTTCGGGAAATTTTGTCGATCGAAAATTTTAAACATGTTGGTTCACAGTATTTACATTATATCTGCGAGTGTGAATGTTATTTGATCGGTAAATCTTGTCTAATTGCTATAGCCCTTTTAAGCGGATTTGTGAACGTGACATTCACGTTGATGTTCTGTGTTGTGCTTTGATGTTGCGGATTTGTCGTGGTGGATAGCCTGGATGTAATGGTAGTATAGTTTAGTTGTATTTGTACATTTGATATTGCGGGGCGAGCGTCCGACATGTGGACTGCCGTCACTTCCTGTTTGTATATTATTCTTTTGGGGCACGACCGGGCAGAGGTCGATGTACCCGTTGTATATTTTACTTTCTGTACTAGGATTACCCCGCGGTGGGGTGCATGGATAGCCGGGTTCTAGAGGGCAACGGGACTGCATCTCATGGCTTTGAGACGGAGGGGGCTTCACTCTAGAATTGGCGGGCTATTCGTCGCTCTCGTAGGGGGTACAGGTTGACCCAAGGAGGGGTGCTCAAGTTACCGGATTCCGTGAAGTGCTGGGTGGTTCATTCACGTTGTTGAAGGGGGCTGCCTCGCTTCAGGTTTTGGCGGGTAACTTTCCGCGCCCGTAGGGGTCTAGGATTTCATTTCACAGGCTATCCACACGACCAGGGGAACGCCGGGTTTCAGCAGAGGCTCTATAAAACCCGGGGATCCCAGATTATCTGTATTGTTCTGTGATGCTTATTACATTTCTGTGATGTTGCATTTTATCACGCCATGGGCGATTATTATATATTGATATATATACTAGTAGATGTTGTATATGTTTTACACCTACGCTAGTCCAGTCCCCGCTATGTCGTTAGTTAAGTAACCTAACGGGTGATGACGGGACCCAGTGTCGAATGCGGATAGCATATACGTACATCATATTTTCGTTCTTTTGTGGTGTGATTAATTGATGGGACTGCATTGATTCGGATCAATGCAAGCTAAACAAACCTATTCTGATATTGTTGGAACATTTTTTTAAAAAAAAGGCTGCTATTGCAAGGACGTTCTCTTTTGTTTTGCATAGTGGTATTCGGTTATGAATATCCAGCACCTCAGTCGACGAGGCAAGGGCCGAGATCCCTTCACCGGGAGTGACTCCTTGGACAGAAGTTTGCGTCAGGGTAATAACTTTACTATAGCCGATTACTTTTTGATTTCCATCGTGGTATTCAGTTGAAATATCTTGCACCCTATTCTACGGGGAAAGTGCCAAGATCCCTTCACCGGGAGTGACCTCTTTAGCAAAGGTTTTCTCCACTATATATTTATAAAAGCTATGCAGTTCCTTCAACGATATCAAGTTCATTACGTTAATGGTTTTTCTTCAAAAACCAGCCGTAGCCCTCTGTCATTTCTGACGGGTATTATTTAGTATTCGTGCTGCGTTTGTTGACCTAATCATGACGTAGTGTTCGGTAGCTAAGTGGTGCTTATTTTTTGCATAAATGGGTTTGGTTAGGACAGTCGTGCGGCCTTATTGACCTAGTCAAGGGCGCGTACGGGTGGGTTTAATGCAGTCCAGAATAATGAGGGGTTTAACTTGACTAGCGGTTTATGGTTTGTTGACCTAGTCAAGGTCATAAGCCGCTTGGGGTAAAAATCACATCGGGAGTTTCTAAAGAAACTGAAACTTGCCAGATATGCGCATACCTTCTGGAGTGTGATAACGTGAGTGGATTCCATCACGTTATGATGCGATGATAGTTGGATCCCGATTCCCACTGTTGAGTTGGTTTACTCCTCGGGTGATCCCGACTAATTCTTCTTTCAGGTTTGGAGGAGAATTTGACGTTAAAATAGGAGGTTTCTTGATTAGATAAATTGATAACCATTCTGATCTAGGTTAGAGTGCACGCTAAATGTTTCTTTTCTCTCTCTCTTTGGCAGCGACCATGGCTCGACCCTTGACTATGACTCAGTGACCAAGATTAACCGAACCTTCTTAAAATACTGTCTTTTGGATTGTCAGAGTTGCATACCTCATTGCCACTCCTACTTTTACCCTTTTCTCCAGAACACCCCGTATTACTACGAACATCCACTTCCATTGGATAAAACTGTCGTATGGTTATATACGAACTCGAAGGAACTTGTCCAGATTCGAGGATGGTTTCTGGTTCTGGAGAAAATGAATAGGACTATTCAGTTGTCTTTTCCTTTTACCTCCTCTCAGGTTGCGAGTGCTCCTTGGATTAGGACAATAAACCTATTATGCTTATTGGATAGTCTTCTTACAAACCATAGGCAGGTGCCGAATGGTGGGGAATGAAGAAAACCAATTAGCCAAACAAAGGTGTACAGAAGAAATTAAGTAAAGACAAATAAAGGGATTAGTAAGAGGGCAAAGTAAACTGCGACTGCTATTCACGAACAAACCAAGTATTTCATCGCCACTCCTACTTCACTTTTGTATTTCTCCAGGACACTCCGTATCACTACGAAGATCCACAGTTATTTGGATATTCCATCGTATGGTATATACGAACTCGAAGAAACTTGTTCCAGTTCGGGGATGGATTCATGTTCAGGAGAAATAAGAATAAGGTTTATTCAGTTGTCTTTTATCTTACCTTCTCTCAGGTTACGAGTACTCCTAGGATTACGAGAGAACACCCATTATGCTTATTGGATAGTCTTCTTCCAAACCATAGGCTGGTGCCGAACGGTAGGGAGGGAAGAAAACCATTTAGCCTAAAGGGGTGTACAGAAGGTAATGACTAAAAATATATAAAGGGATTTGGAGAGATGGCAAAAAAATATACGGTTACAGTTGTGAATCTAAGAAGAGGCATTACTACGAATATCCGGATACCCTTTCGAAACATTTTCATTTTTCAGTTTCACTGTGTATTGTTAAAAGAAAACCGATTTCCCAATTAGCCCATGCTCCAGGGTATGTATTTACCAGGTTTGATTCTCACATCTGTATGGCTTTACAGATGATGAGTGGGAGTAAGTTATTGGGAATTGGGTGATCATCCTCATTATATCGGGATTCGTTGTAATTGGTGATATTTGAGGAAATCGCCTGGGTTGTTTGCCGGATGACAAATATTTGGTATTGAATATCCGTTGTTATGCACCAATTTCAAACTGATATATCTGTACGTTTATTTTTATAAAGTGAGATATAACTTTTTGAAATTATGTCTATGACATTTACCTATATCAGTGGATGGTGAGGTAAGGAGCATTAAACAGCGGTGTAATTCTTCTTAACTATAAGTACAGTTTTAAACCTACGACACACAGAGAATGAGTTATTAGACTCAGGGGACTTATACAGAGTATTGTATGTTGTCCAGTGTCCATTAGGACAGAGGGGTTGGTACTCATACTATATTCTATTTACTTGTGACTTCTCTAGTTCTTAGACATGTGTTTCGTAGAAATGCAAGGTCTAAGTTTTGAGAAGTTATAGGTATAAGAATAAAGTAGAGAACCAGGTATTGCAAGTATCAGGATTCTTCAAGGTGAAAGAAGATGTAGATACTTGTGTATGGTATTCAGTTGATAGTAATGATTAAGAGAACTTGCTTCGCTTTCAGGTTACTCATATGTGGATGTATTCCTATGTTGAGTAATGCTGATCGGCCTCTTTCCATTTAGTTGACATGCACTGGAGACAGCTGCATGATTTGAATCTAGTCCCAATTTAATCAGTGCCTCTGTTTCTATATTGGATATAGAATAGTTCATATCTTAACAATGTTAAGGTACGGGGAGTTGTCCGGCTTATGCTTAAAACCAGACTCTGGATAATTCAAGGCACGTTTCTGTGTCTGTTTGTGGGTTGACCCGGGCTATGACGAGGGTTGACTTTCTACCATCAGGAATATCAATAGTGATATTGTTCTTGACTCGCCACAGTTTTAGTAAAATGGATTTTTTCAGAATACAGTAGTGGGAATATGGTAGAACTGGAAGTGATTCCAGAACCGCAAACGATTACTTAAAATTTGATAAGAACCTAAAGATTCAATCTGGTTTGACACTCCATTAGCCACTCCGCAGATATGGTGGGTAACCTCAGGCACCCGAAAGGTAATCCGGTAGCCTCAAGGACGGTGACAGGGAGGTTCTTGTTTACCCAGATTTGACACTACTGTTGTTCCAGGCTATGAGACCCGGCAAGAGGATGAGTATAGCATCGTTCTAAACTAGATTTAGAAGTGCACGTGTATATGACTCTGCCAGAGGTTGTCGTAGTCAGTGGGAGCAGCGAAAACATAGTGGACAAGTAGCTTGTGTCAATTTATGGACTAAAGCAGATATAGCCTAGATAGATCATCTGTTTCTGATGTGACTGTCATAGGTTTGACTTCATCAGAATAGGGATAGATCTATTAAGTAGGTAGTAGGGTGTGATGTCCCGGTATTTGGATGACATACACAGAGTAGGAAGACAAATTCCTATACTACGATCGGTTATACTTTGGTTGTCACACAGTAGTTTCTCCACATAGGACATGGATATTATATCAGATATTCTGGTTACTAGATCTATGCTTTTAGATCTAGATTTGGGAAGTGTCCCAATCAGGGTACTTAGACAGCATTCTTAAGGTGTTTTAGAATGGACGACTCCTGGCACGGTAGTGTACCTGCAGGTGATGGAGTCACCCTCTCTAAAGATGTCTTACAGACTAAAGGGGAAAGGGATGTGCATGATTGGCAGATCACTTGCGTAGGCAATTGAGTCAATCATAAGATGTCAAGTACCACACCAGACGTTGTTTTTGCACTAGATGCAATAAGTTGATATTAATCCTATCCTGGACAAATATTCGGAAGATGTTTTAGAACATAAGTGGATGTTCTAGGGATATGATAACAACAGCCTCTTCTAGGAGACGGTTTCATTCCAGGCTTCCAAGGTGACCTGGATGACAGAGTGACTGTCGGAATTATAGTTTTCCCTCTGACGAGGGGCAGTATTTTGGACAGGTGGTCCAAGCGGATACTGAGGAAGGCATGGAGCAGGATACTGATTAAGTTCAGTTATCGATACAGTCTAAGAAGTTTGGATTTGGAGTTAATTTATGAACTAGGTCCCATCAGATATCCAAACATATTCTAAGACAGGTATTGCTCATTTCAGGAGATGGCTTTCTCCGCGAACTTGAGATAAAGAGAGACATAGAAAGAAACATCAGGGCGGATCCACACACTGAGGCTATTCCTCGAATGCAATAGTTTCACAAACGGGCTTTGTGAAACAGATTAGTAGAGGAGTTGGGTGTTCGGTATCACACGGGCTGTGAGTATGCGACATCGTAATAATTAGCCTTGAGTGCAAGTGGGAGATTGTTGGATATAGTGCCCACAGAGTCAATTATTGGATCGCAGGCACGTGATTGCAATGATTGAGGGAGTACCTATGCCGGTAGGACAGTCTTACTCGAGATGATAGTATGCTATCTTGTTTATCTTTATCATCGTGTACTGCTTCAGGTGACCTTACAGGTCACTATTGCGCGTTGATAGAGCCCTTAGGATTCTTTCTTTACTACCAGTAGTATGATGGCGATCATATATGTAGGAGCTGGGGTCTATAAGCACATCCTTAAAAGGTCCCTAGTCGTGGGAGTTTCGAGACTGGGCATCGATACTATATTAGTAGACTAGTGTATACAGTCGAGACCCCGACGAGGGGCGTGTTGGAGATAGTGCCCTCAGAGTCAATTATTGGATCACAGGCACGTGATTGCAATGATTGAGGGAGGACCTATCCCGGTAGGACAGTCTTACTCGAGATGATAGTATGCTATCTGGTTTACCTTTATCATCGTGTACTGCTTTAGGTGACATGACAGGTCGCTATTGCACGTTGATAGAGCCCCTAAGATTCTTGCTTGACTACCGGCAGTATGAGGGCGATCATATACGTGGGAGCTGGTAGTCTATAAGCACATCCTTAAAAGGTCCCTAGTCGTGGGAGTTTCGAGACAGGGCATCGATTCTCCAGAGTAGACTAGTGTATACAGTCGAGATCCCGACGAGGGGCGGTGGCCGGTCTCACAAGCCACTGGTGTCAGTTGGTTCACCTAAGATGTATACAGGTGCTCATTGGGTTATGAGTACACCGGACAGGACTCGCCGGGAACATGCTAGTTGGTCTTATACCTGACGTCAGATAGCAGTTCCCTGGTGACATGTGTACAGGTTAGTTCATCGACCTGGGGATCTTCATTTGTCTCGTGTGAGTTCCCACTGTACTTTGATTACTACCCTACCACGGCTCAAAGGAGTCGTGCAAATAGGTTTTAGTTGGGTACAGTCCCGAGCCACTTGGAGGCAGTGAGCGGATCTTCACGGGTTCGTCTCTCCCGGTATTGGGGGTGAGGTCGCGCTGTGTCTAGGAGAGCCATTACACGAAGTCCTTGGCCAAGGCAGGAGATTTACTGGTAGGTATTCCAGTAGTATCTCAGGGTGTTCTGGGCTACACACCGACACGACTTGTACCGCTTTTGGAGGTCTGACTTTTACCAACCCCCTAAGCCCGACATGCGATGCTAATAGACTAACGGACCGGACTGTACGGATATTGTCACTGACAGGCTCAGTAGGGTGTCAGGATGAGTTCACTCATCGACGTCCCTTTTAGTCAATAGCTGGTGGCCCGTCATGTATTGGCTTATACCTCTGACGTGCTAGTGGTTAAATCCACAGCCATAGTATTGACGAGTTTTTAGAGTCCACCACACTTACAGTTACTCAAGCTTTCGGGCGGAACGCTGTAGAGGCTGTATGGAGATATGGCAGGGTTCGATCAGATACGTGCGGTATTGCACAGATCGTGATCGGACAGTTTTTACTAGCCGGCTTTGGCTTAAGCCGGATCTTGGTATTTGATAGTGTAGTTTTGTCTCATTGCATTTGTATCCGGACGGAATACAGATGCGGGTGTGTATGCACAGTATCGGGGTCTTCCTGTAATTTATTACGGGACCAGTTTTCTGGAGTTGCCAGTTTGCTTTCTGTTCCGGCCGGTTTTCCTTTGTTCTTTCCCGGCCGGACTTTTCCGATGGAAGGGGTTATTTGCAATTGTGCAAATAACTTTTGAGGAGGGGGTTTCTTGCACTTGTATTCATTATGATAAGCATCTTTTGTTTTTTCTTTCATGATGGAGCTTTAATGAGATTTGAGTGGGTATGGGTTTGATGTGCTTTGGTTATGGTTGATGTTTGTATATGATCACCTTCCACCTTTATCCTACAATCACCTTCCTTCATATCTTTGGTTCACCCTCCACCATTCTCACCATATATGTAGCCGGCCACAATTTAGAGGGAGAGAGAGAGTTTCATTTTGTGGTGTGGCAAATTTCATTCATCTCATTTTTGATACAAGGAAAAATGAAAGCACCATTTTTCATACCTTCATTCCTCCATCTTCAAAAGGCAACCAATACCCCAATGAGACATAGACTCTACACATCCTACAACAAGTCTTGGGCATGTCGACTTGCCAGCTTCATGCCCGAGTTGCCTCGGTATTGAGGTGGGAGCCCGTAAAAGATGCAGACGATGTGGTGCCCTTCCGGTAAGGATGCGACGACCGGAGTTTCCGCGGAGATCGGGACGATGACGAGAAGACCGGAGGACTCGGATCACTCGGTATATCTCTAACCCATCTTCTAGTTAGCTTAGACTTGTTAATGGTTACGATCCGGGTGTTTAGTGCGCGGTGGTGCCGGTTTGCTAAGTCCGCAAAATTAAAGTTTATCACCGTTTCCGCATTTGGCCGTCGGATTGACGGCCGGGGCGCCGCCGTGCACTTACAGTGATATCAGAGCCTCGCCATTAACTTCGTCTAGCTTTGTTTGATGTGTTTTGCAGTTCCGATCGACCAAAATTCCAAAAACCCAATTTTAGTTCACGACAGTTTTCTGTTGAAATTTTTTGGTCTCCAAAATTTTTTCAGGTTGTATAAAATTGATGTGCTGGAGACTATAAGACTTGTGGAAAAATTCGATACATTCAGTCGACGATTGGAGCGCGGAACCGCGGCCAAAACCCCTATGGGGCCGCGGTTCCGCCGCACATTGGAGTCATCAATGCATCATTTCTTTCCAGTGGGCTTCTGGGCTATTTTTAGGGGTTTTGGAATATTAAAATTGGGCCCAGGTTTTCTGTGAGTGCTAAAGTTTTGATTGGGGCCCACTTGTTAATTTTTGATCGATCGGATATTTTAAACACATTTTTCACAGTATTTACATTATATCTGCGACCGTGAATGTCACTTGATCGGTAAATCCGGTCTAACTGCTATAGCCCGGTTAGACGGATTTGCGAACGTGACTTTCACTTTGATGTTTTGTGATTTTGCTGTGATGTTGCGGATCGGTCGTGGGGGATAGCCTGGATGCAATGCTAGTACAGTGCTTTTGTATTATGTACATTTGATATTGCGGGGCGAGCGTCCGACATGTGGACTGCCGTCACTGCCTGATTGTATTATTCTTTTGGGGCACGACCTGGTTGCGGTCGATGTACCCGGTATATGTATATTTTACTTTCTGTACTAGGTTTACCCCGCGGAGGAGTGCACGGATAGCCGGGTTCTGGAAGGCAACAAGCCCGCATCTCATGGCATTGAGACGGAGGGGGCTTCACTCTGGGATTGGCAGGCTATTCGCCGCACTCGTAGGGGGTACAGGTTGACCCAGGAGGGGTGCCCAAGTTACCGGATTCCGTGGAGTGCCGGGTGGTCCATTCACGTCGATGAAGGGGACTGCCTCGCTTCAGGTTTTGGCGGGTAACTTGCCGCGCCCGTAGGGGTCTAGGATTTCATTGCACAGGCTATCCACGCGACCAGGGGAACGTCGGGTTTCAGTAGTGGCTCTGTGAAACCCGGGGATCCCAGATATCTGTATTGTTCTGTGATGATGTACATTTCTGTGATGTTGCATTTCTTTTCACGCCTTGAACGAAATTTAATATATTGGTATGTATATTAGTAGATGTTGTATATGTTTTTCATCCGCGCTAGTCCAGTCCCCGCTCTGCCGTTAGTTAGCTAACCTAACGGGTGATGACGGGACCAAGTGGCGAATGCGGATGGCATATACGTACGTCAGTATATTTTCGTTCTTTGTGGTGTGATTAATTGATGGGACTGCGTTGATTCGGATCAATGCAAGTTAAACAAACCTATTCTGATGTTGTTGGAACACTTTTCAAAAAGCTGTTATTGCAAGGACGTTCACTTTTGTTTTGCATCGTGGTATTCATTTGGAATATCCTGCTCCTCAGTCGACGAGGCAAGGGCCGAGATCCCTTCACCGGGAGTGACCCCTTGGACAGAAGTTTGCGTCAGGGCATTAAATTCACTATAGCCGATTACTTTTGCTTTGCACCGTGGTATTCAGTTGGAATATCCTGCACCTCATTCTACGGGGAAAGAGCCGAGATCCCTTCACCGGGAGTGACCTCTTTAGTAAAGGTTTTCGTCACTATATTTTCTCAAAAGCTATCCGTTCCTTCAACGAGATCAAGTTCATTATGTTAAAGGTTTTCGCCAGAAACCATTCGTAGCCCTCCGTCGTTTCAGACGGGTAGCACGTAGTATTCATGCTATGTTTGTTGACCTTCGTCAAGGCATAGTGCATGGTAGCTGCTTGTTGCCTTTCTGCTGCATAGATAGATGTGTTGGTTTGGGACAGTCGTATAGCCTTGTTGACCTTCGTCAAGGGCTTGTACGGGTGGGTTCAAATTAACCTGGACAATGACGGGTAGAACTTGACATGTGACTTATGATTTGTTGACCTTCGTCAAGGTCATAAGAGCATGGGGCAGAAATCATATCGGGAGTTTCAAAAGAACTGAAACTTGCCAGATATGCGCATACCTTCTGGAGTGTGACACCGTGAGCGGATTCCGTCACGTTATCATGCAATGATAGTTGGATCCCGATTCCCACTGATGAGTTGGTTTACTCCTCGGGTGACCCCGACTAATTCTTCTTTCAGGTTTGGAGGAGAATTTGAGGTACAGTGGGAGGTTTCCAGATTAGATAAATTGGTAACCATTCTGATCTAGGATAGAGTGCACGCTGAGTGTTTCTTTTCTCTCTCTCTCTACAGCGACCTTTGACCCGACCCTAGACTATGACTCAGTGACCAAGTTGACCGAACCTTCTTAACACTGGCTTTTGGATTGTCAGAGTTGCAGACCTCTTTGCCACTCCTACTTTTACCCTTTTCTCCAGGACACCCCGTATTACTACGAACGTCTACTTCCATTGGACAAAACCATCGTATGGTTAGATACGAACTCGAAGGAATTCGAGAATGGTTTCCGGTTCTGGAGAAAACGGATAGGATTATTCAGTTGTCTTTTCCCTTTTACCTTCTCTCAAGTTGTGAGTACTCTTTGGTTTAGGAGATAGTACACCTATTACGCAAATTGGATAATCTTCTTCCAAACCTTAGGCTGGTGCCGACCGGTTGGACAAGAAGAAAACCAATTAGCCTAAACGGTGTGCAGAAGGTATTAAGATTAAGACAAAGCAAGGGATTAGTAAGAGGGCAAAGTAAATTGCAACTGATATTCACGACCAAACCAAGTATTTCTTCGCCAATCCTAAATCACCTTTGTATTTCTTCAGGACACTCCGTATCACTACGAAGATCCACAGTTTATTGGATACTCCATCGTATGGTTATATACGAACTCGAAAGGAACTTGTTCCAGTTCGGGGATGGATTCTGGTCCAGGAGAAATAGGTATAAAGTACATTCAGGTGTCTTTTATCTTCACCTTCTCTCGCGTTGCGAGTGCTCCTAGGATTAGGACAGTACACCCTTTATGCTTATTGGATAGTCTTCTTCCAAACCATAGGCTGGTGCCGAACGGTTGGGAAGGAAGAAAACCATTTGGCCTAAGGGGTGTGCAGAAGGTAATGACTAAAGACATATAAAGGGATTTGGAGAGGTGGCAAAGAATTATACGGTTATAGTTGTGAATCTGGATAATGGAAGAGGCATTACTAAGAATACCGGGATACCCCACCGAAACACTTCAATGTTTCAGTTTCACTGTGTAATGTTAAAAGAAAACTGATTTCCCGATTAGATACTTACTCCAGGGTATGTATTTACCAGGTATGATTCTCACATCTGTATGGTTTTACAGATGATGAGTGGGAGTAAGTCATTGGGAATTGGGTAATCATCCTCATTATATCGGGATTCGTTGTAATCGGTGATATTTGAGGAGATCACCTCGGCTGTTTGCCGGTCGGCAAATATTTGGTTTTGAATATCCGCTGTTGTGCACCAATTTCAAATTGATATATCTGTACGTCTATTTTCATAGAGTGAGATATACCTTTTGATATTATGTCGATGACATTTACCTAAATCAGTGATTGGTTAGGTAAGGAGCATTAAACAGCGGTGTAATTCTTCTTAACCATAAGTACAGTTTTCAACCTACGACACACAGTGAAAGAGTTGTTAGACTCAGCGGACTTATACAGAGTATTGTATGTTGTCCAGTGTTCATAAGGACAGAGGGGTTGGTCCTCATACTATATTCTGTTACTTTTAACTTCTCTAGTTCTTAGACATGTGTTTCGTAGAAACACAGGGTCTAAGTTTTGAGGAGTTATAGGTATTTGAATAGAGTAGAGAACCAGGTGTAGCAAGTATCGGGATTCTTCAAAGTAATCGAAGATGTAGATACTTGTGTATGGTATTCAGTTGATAGTAATGATAAAGAGAAATTGCTTCTCTTTCAGGTTACTCATAATTGGAAGCATTCCTAAGTTGAGTAACGCTGATCGGCCTCTCTCCACTTAGTTGACATGCACTGGAGACAGCTGCATAATTTGAATCTGGTTAAATTAAATCAGTGCCTCTGGTTCTATATTGGATATAGAACAGTTCATATCTTAACGATGTTAAGGTACGGGGAGTTGTCCGGCTTATGATTAAAACCTGACACTGGACAACTCAAGGCACGTTTCTGTAATGGCAGTTTGTGGGTTGACCCAGGCTATGACGAGGGTTGACTTTCTACCATCTGGCAGATCAATAGAAATATTGTTCTAGACTCGCCACATTTTTATTAAAAATGGATTTTTTCAAAAACAGTAGTGGGAGTATGGTAGAACTGGAAGTGATTCCAGAACCGCAAACGATTACTGAAGATTTGATAAGGAACCTAAAGATTCAATCTGATTTGACATTCCATTGGCCACTCCGCAGATAAGGTGGGTAACTTCAGGCACCCGAGAGGTACTCCGGTAGCCTCAAGGACGGTGATAGGGAAGTTCTTGTTTACCCACACTTGCCATTGTTGTTGTTCCAGGCTGCGAGACCCGGCAGGAGGATGAGTATAGCGTCGTTCTAAACTAGCTTTAGAAGTGCACGTCTATATGACTCTGCCAGAGGGTTGTCGTAGTCAGTGTCACTTGATTTGTTGATTATTCGTCAAGGTCACTTGGGTCCTAGGGGTAAAAATCACATCGGGAGTTTCTAAAGAAACTGAAACTTGCCAGGCATGCGCATACCTTCTGGAGTGTGGTGACTTGAGTGGATTCCGTCAAGTTATCATGCGATGATAGTTCGATCCCGATTCCTACTGATGAGTTGGTTTACTCCTCGGGTGATCCCGGCTAATTCTTCTTTCAGGTTTGGGGAAGAATTTGACGTTACAGTGGGAGGTTTCCAGATTTGACAAAGTGATAACCATTCTGATCTAGGTTAGAGTGCACGCCGAGTGTTTCTTTTCTCTCTCTCTTTTTGCAGCGACCATTGACCCGACCCTAAGACTATGACTCAGTGACCAAGTTAACCGAACCTTCTTAACACTGGCTTTTGATTGTCAGAGTCGCTAACCTCATTGCCACTCCTACTTTTACCCTTTTGTCCAGGACACCCCGTATTACTACGAACGTCCACTTTCATTGGACAGAACCATCGTATGGTTATATACGAACTCGAAGGAATTCGAGGATGGTTTCTGGTTCTGGAGAAAACGAATAAGACTATTCAGTTGTCTTTTCC
This sequence comes from Agapanthus africanus, assembly GCA_030015575.1. Taxonomy (NCBI): domain Eukaryota; kingdom Viridiplantae; phylum Streptophyta; class Magnoliopsida; order Asparagales; family Amaryllidaceae; genus Agapanthus; species Agapanthus africanus. Next base: position 253,561,184 of record JASDDO010000012.1, read on the forward strand.
GTTTACCTTCACTCTCAGATTGCGAGTACTCCTTGGCTTAGGAGATAGTACACCTATTACGCAAATTGGATAGTCTTCTTCCAAACCTTAGGCTGGTGCCGAGCGGTGGGGAATGAAGAATACCAATTAGCCTAAACGGTGTACAGAAGGTATTAAGTTCAGACAAAGCAAGGGATTAGTAGGAGGGCAAAGTAAATTGCGACTGATATTCACGACCAAACCAAGTATTTCTTCGCCAATCCTAAATCACCTTTGTATTTCTCCAGGACACTCCGTATCACTACGAAGATCCACAGTTTATTGGATAATCCATCGTATGGTTATATACGAACTCGAAAGGAACTTGTTCCAGTTCGGGGATGGATTCTGGTTCAGGAGAAATAGGAATAAGGTTTATTCGGTTGTCTTTTATCTTCACCTTCTCTCGCGTTGCGAGTGCTCCTAGGATTAGGACAGTACACCCATTATGCTTATTGGATAGTCTTCTTCCAAACCATAGGCTGGTGCCAAACGGTAGGGAAGGAAGAAAACCATTTGGCCTAAAGGGGTGTACAGAAGATAATGACTAAAGACATATAAAGGGATTTGGAGAAATGGCAAAGAATTATACGGTTATAGTTATGAATCTGGATAATGGAAGAGGCATTACTAGGAATACCAGGATACCCCAACGAAACATTTCAATGTTTCATTTTCACTGTGTACTGTTAATGGAAAACTGATTTCCCGATTAGACACTTACTCCAGGATATGTATTTACCAGGTATGATTCTCACATCTGTAAGGTTTTACAGATGATGAGTGGGAGTAAGTTATTGGGAATTGGGTGATCATCCTCATTATATCGGGATTCGTTGTAATCGGTAATATTTGAGGAAGTCACCTAGGTTGTTTGCCGGACGGCAAATATTTGGTTTTGAATATCCGCGGTTATGCACCAATTTCAAATTGATATATCTGTACGTCTATTTTTATAGAGTGAGACATACCTTTTGAAGTTATGTCGATGACATTTACTTATATCAGTGGATGGTTAGGTAAGGAGCATTAAACAACGGTGTAATTCTTCTTAACCATAAGTACAGTTTTCAGCCTACGACACACAGTGAATGAGTCATCAGACTCAAGGGACTTATACAGAGTATTGTATGTTGTCCAGCGTCCATCAGGACAGAGGGGTTGGTCCTCGTACTATATTCAGTTTAATTATGACTTCTCTAGTTTTTAGACAGTTGTTTCGTGGAAACACAGGGTCTGAATTTTGAGAAGTTATAGGTATTTGAATAAAGTAGAGAACCAGGTATTGCAAGTATCGGGATTCTTCAAAGTGATCGAAGATGTAGATACTTGTGTATGGTATTCAGTTGATAGTAATTGTTAAGATAACTTGCTTCTCTTTCAGGTTACTCATAATTGGAAGCATTCCTAAGTTGAGTAACGCTGATCGGCCTCCTTCCATTTAGTTGACATGCACTGGAGACAGCTGCATGATTTGAATCTGGTTCAATTAAATCAGAGCCTCTGGTTCTATATTGGATATAGAACAGTTCATATCTTAACGATGTTAAGGTACGGGGAGTTGTCCGGCTTATGATTAAAACCAGACACTGGACAACTCAAGGCGCGTTTCTGTAATAGCTGTTTGTGGGTTGACCCAGGCTATGACGAGGGTTGACTTTCTACCATCTGGAAGATCAATAGTGATATTGTTCTTAACTCGCCACAGTTTTAATTAAAAATGGATTTTTTCAGAAAAAGTAGTGGGAGTATGGTAGAACTGGATGCGATTCCAGAACTGCAAACGATTACTGAAGATTTGATAAAGAACCTAAAGATTCAATCTGATTTGACATTCCATTGGCCACTCCGTAGATATGATGGGTAACCTCAGGCACTCGAGAGGTACTTCGGTATGCTCAAGGACGGTGGCAGGGAGGTTCTTGTTTACCCAGACTTGCCATTGCTGTTGTTCCAGACCGTGAGACCCGGAAGGAGGATGAGTATAGCGTCGTTCTAAACTAGCTTTAGAAGTGTATGTGTATATGACTCTGCCAGAGGGTTGTCGTAGTCAGTGGGAGCAGCGGAAGCATTGGTGGACAGGTACCTTATGTCTATTTATAGACTAAAGCAGATATAGCGGAGATAGATCATCTATTTCTGATGTGACTGTCATAGGTTTGACTTCATCAGAATAGGGAATGGATCTGTTAAGAAGGTAGTAGGGTGTTATGTCCTAGTATTTGATGACATACACAGAGTAGGAAGTGATATTCCTATACTACGATCGGTTATACTTTGGTCGTCACACATTGGTTTCTCCACATAGGACTTGGATATTATATCGTACATTCTGGCTACTAGATCTATGGTTTTAGATCTAGATTTAGGTGGTTTCCCAATCAGGGTACTTAGACAGCATTCTAAGAGTATTTAGAATGGACGACTCCTGGCACGGTAGTGTACCTGCAGGTGATGGAGTCACCCTCTCTAAAGGTGTCTTACAGACTAAAGGAGAGAGGGATGTGCATGATTGGCAGATCACTTGCTCAGGCAATTGAGTCAATCATGAGATGTCAAGTACCACACCAGATGTTGTTCTTGCACTAGATGCAAAAAGTTGACATTGATCCAATCCTGGAGAAACAGTCGGAAGCAGTTTTAGAACATACTTGTATGTTCTAGGGATTTGATAACGGCAGCCTCCTTCGGGAGACGGTTATCATTCCAGGCTTCCAAGGTGACCTGGATGGCAGAATGGCTGTCAGAGTTATAGTTTTTCTTTCTGACGAGGGGCAGTATTTTGGACTGGTGGACCAGGTGGATACTGAGGGAAGGCATGGCGCGTGATACTGATTAAGTTCAGTTGATGATACAGTCTAAGAAGTTTGGATTTGGAGTTCAATTATGAGCTAGGTCCCATCGGACATCCAGACACATTCTAAGACAGGTATTGCTCATTTCGGGAGATGGCTTTCTCCACGAACTTAAAATATAGAGAGACATAGAAAGAAACTTCAAGGCGGATCCACTCACTGAGGCTATTCCTCGAACGCAATAGTTTCGCAAACGGGTTTTGTGAGACTGACTAGTAGAGGAGTTGGGTGTTCGGTATCACACGGGCTGTGAGTAAGCGACATCGCAATAATTAGCCTTGAGTGCGAGTGGGAGATTGTTGGAGATAGTGCCCTCAGAGTCAATTATTGGATCACAGGCACGTGATTGCAATGATTGAGGGAGGACCTATCCCAGGAGGACAGTCTTACTCAAGATGATAGTATGCTATCTGGTTTATCTTTATCATCGTGTACTGCTTTAGGTGACCTGACAGGTCGCTATTACACGTTGATAGAGCCCTTAGGATTCTTGCTTGACGGCCAGCAGTATGATGGCGATCATATACGTGGGAGCTGGGGTCTATATGCACATCCTTAAAAGTCCCTAGTCGTTAGAGTTTCGAGACTGGGCATCGATACTCCATTAGTAGACTAGTGTATACAGTCGAGACCCCGACGAGGGGCGGTGGCCGGTCTCACAAGCCACTGGTTTCAGTTGGTTCACCTGAGATGTATACAGGTGCTCATTGGGTTGTGAGTACACCGGACAGGACTCGCCGGGAACATGCTAGTTGGTCTTATACCAGATGTCAGATAGCAGTTCCCTGGTGACATATGTACAGGTTAGTTCATCAACCTGAGATCGTCAATTGTCTCGTGTGAGTTCCCACAGTGCTTTGATTACTACCCTACCACAGCTCAAAGGAGTCGTGCAAACAGGTTTTAGTTGGGTACAGTCCCGAGCCATATGGAGGCAGTGAGCGGATCTGCAGGGGTTCGTCTCTCCCGGTATTGGGGGTGAGGTCGCGCTGTGTCTAGGAGAGCCATTACACAAAGCCCTCGGCCGTGGCAGGAGATTTACTCGTAGGTATTCCAGTAGTATCTCAGGGTGTTCTGGGCTACGCTCCGACACGACTTGTACCGCTTTTGGGGGTCTGACTTTTACCAACCCCCTAGGCCCGCCATGCGATGCTCATAGACGAACGGACCGGACTGTACGGATATTGTCACTGACAGGCTCAGTAGGGTGTCAGGATGAGTTCGCTCATCGACGTCCCTTTTGGTCAATAGCTGGTGGCCCATCACGTATTGGCTTATACCTCTGACGTGCTAGTGGTTAAATCCACAACCATAGTATTTACGAGTCTTTAGAGTCCACCACACATTCAGTTACTCAATATTCGGGCGAAATGCTGTAGAGGCCGTATGGAGATATGGCAGGGTCCGATCAGATACGTGCGGTATTGCACGGATCAGGATCGGACGGTTTGTACTAGTGGCCGTATGGATATATGGCAGGGTTCGATCAGATACGTGCGGTATTGCACGGATCAGGATCGGACGGATATTACTAGCCGGCTTTGGTTTAAGTCGGATCCTAGTATAGTACAGTGTAGATTTTGTCTCATTCCATTTGTATCCGGTCGGAATACAGATGCGGGTGTGTATGCACAGTATCGGGGTTTTCCTGTAATTTATTACGGGACCAGTTTTCTGGAGTTGACAGTTTGCATTCCGTTCCGGCCGGTTTTCCTTTGTTCTTTCCCGGCCGGACTTTTCCGATGGAGGGGGTTATTTGCAAGTTTGCAAATAACATTTGTGGAGGGGGTATCTTGCATTTGTGGGGTTTCATGATGGTTCATAATCATGAGATGCTTTCTTAGTCTTTTCCTTTACATTAATTAAGATATGAAAGGATTAGAAATTGATTTGAGTTTTGTTATCATGATGTTTGGATGTGGTCACCCCTTCACCTTTTACTACCATCACCTCCCTTCTTGTGTTGTTTTTTCCTCCACCATATTTCCATTGAGAGGGGGGGCTGGCCACACTTGATGAAAGGGGATGAGAGAGAGTTTCATTTTTGGAGGTGGCACATAATTCTTCATCTCCTTCTTCTTGTTGTTTGGAAAAATGAAAGCACCATTTTTCCTTAACCTCTTTCCTCCATCACCAATGGCAACTTCACTACCCCAAATGAGACAACCATTCTACACTAGCCTACAACACTTCTTGGACGCATCGGCTAGCCAACTTCGCGCCCGAGTTGCCTCGGTCCAGAGGTGGGAGCCCGTAAAAGAAATCGGCTACGTGGTGCCCTTTCCGACGAGAAGAAGACGAATGGTGATTCCGCTGGAGATCGGAGTGGAGACGAAGACCGAAGGACACGGATCGTTTGGTATAGCTCTCTTCCCTTCTCTTGTTAGCTAGCATTAGGTTAATGGTTACGATCCGGGTTTATTGTCCGCGGTAGCGCCAGTTTAAAAGATAAGAAAATTTTTGATTCCGCATTTTGGCCTCGGATAGACGGCCGGGGCGCTGCCGTGGAGCAAAACCTGAACCTTAGACAGCGCCGTTGGATGGAGTTAGTGAAGGACTACGATTGTGAGATCTTGTATCACCCGGGCAGGGCGAATGTAGTGGCGGATGCTTTGAGCAGGAGGCCCGGGGGTAGTCTATCCTGTTTGAGCGTAGTACAGAGGCAGTCGTCGGCGGATTGGCAGATCTTATGCGACAGCCGGGTACAGTTCTAGTTTACGCCGATCGCAGGACAGATTGCACATGTTCGTGCACGCCCACAGTTGCTTGACCGTATATATGAGGTACAACACAGTGATGACCGCTGTTCAGAGATCAGGACACAGATTGGACAGGGCAGATTTTCCGAGTTCGTGATCGATGATCAGGGGATACTACGATTTGGAGCTAGACTGTGCGTACCAGATGCTGAGGGATTGCGGCGCGAGATTCTTGAGGAGGCACATCGGTCGGTATATAGTGTTCATCCCGGTTCCACCAAGATGTACCACGATATGAGAGATGTTTACTGGTGGGACGGTATGAAGTGGGACATTGCAGATTTTGTGTCGAGATGCCTGACTTGTCAGCAAGTCAAGGCTGAGCACCAGAGGCCCGCGGGAGAGCTACAACCGTTACCCATTCCGGAGTGGAAATGGGAACAGATATCTATGGATTTCATTGTGGGTCTACCCAGGACTAGTCGAGGGTATGACTCCATCTGGGTGATCGTGGATCGTTTGACGAAAGCGGCTCACTTCCTACCGGTGAAGACGACTTTCGGATTTGCTCAGTATGCCCAGATTTACATTGATGAGATTGTACGACTGCACGGAGTTCCGACATGCATCGTGTCCGATATAGGCACCCAGTTTACCAGCCGGCTATGGCAGAGGCTTCAGGAGGCTTTGGGCACTCGCTTGAGTTTCAGCACAGCATTCCATCCGCAGACCGATGGGCAGTCAGAGCGGACCATTCAGACTCTCGAGGACTTGATCAGAGCATGCGTTTTAGACTTCGGAGGTAGCTGGGATCGTCATTTGCCCTTAGTAGAGTTCTCCTACAACAACAGCTACGAGGAGACCATTCAGATGGCACCGTTTGAGGCTCTTTATGGGAGGAGATGCAGATCGTCCACCTGTTGGGCGGAGCTCAGTGAGTGCAGTATCTTAGGACCGCAGATTGTGGAGGAGACGACCGCGAAGATCCAGTTGATTCGCGATAGGATGAGAGCAGCCCAGAGTAGGCAGAGGTCTTATGCGGACCGTCGTCGGCGCAGACTTGAGTTTTTTGTTGGTGATCATGTTTTCTTGAGGGTCTCCCCAATGAAAGGCGTGATGAGGTTTGGGAAGAAGGGGAAGCTTAGCCCCAGATACGTGGGCCCCTTCGAGATCCTTGAGCGTATTGGTGCGGTTGCGTACCGATTAGCCCTTCCGCCCAGTTTTCCATGCGTGCACCCCGTATTTCACGTTTCGATGCTCCGCAGATATCTTCATGATCCTTCGCATGTGATTCAGCACCCGACGGTCCAGCTTGAGCGCGACCTTTCCTATGCAGAGCAGACGGTGATGATCTTGGATCGGCAAGTGAAGAAATTGAGGTCGAAAGAGATACCGTTCGTCAAAGTGGTTTGGCGTGGCCAGTGCGGCGAGGAAGTCACTTGGGAGACCGAGAGCGAGATGAGGAAGAGGTATCCCTATCATTTTGAAGGTGCGTATAGTTAGATTTTTAAATTCGGGGACCGAATTTCTTTAAGTGGGGTAGATTGTAATACTTTGAATTTCCGTTTGAATGTCTTTCGTGATAATTAGTGATCGTACGTGTTATTATATATATATATGTGTTCCTAGGATTATTAGTTATTTTTAGTAGTGTTAGCATATTGGGAATTTTCCTTTGTAGTGTACACCTTGCACACTTAGACATTTTTGAGACTTAGGGTTTTTGGTAACATGTTAACCATTTTCTTATGTTGCATGGTTGTTATTTTTCCCCCACCCTTTTATCCAAAACAAAACCCTTTTTCATAATTCAAATCCTATTAAACAAAAGAGGCATGGGGGTTAGGTAAAGAGCTTGACTTTTGACCCATTTTCTTCTCTCCTCTCTCTCTTTTCCCCACTTCAGAATTCCTGTAGGAATTCCAGCAGAAAACCCCCTCTTCCTCCATCTTTTCTTCTCCTTTTTCATTTCCCTTTGATCCATACACAAAACCCTATACATATCAACTCATTTTCTTCACAAATCATGGAAAAGTGAGCTTTTTGAGGTGTTTAAGGCAAATCTGCACACTAGAGGAAAAAGCTGAGACTTTTGGTGTTCTACAAGGTTCTTAGAAAGTATTAACTCATATTTGCACTCCTTTTCCTTAGATTTGTAGTATTCTTTAGTAAAAATCTCATTTTTGTGCATTTTTGGTGATATTTAAGGATATTTGTGATTGATATGTTAGATTAGGGTTTTGTTAGTTGTGTTAGCTCTATTATGTGTTATTAGAGCTATCTTAGGCCAAGTTTTGTTTCAGTTTGCACAAAAATACCCTAAAGTTCCATTTTGGTGTAAAAGTGTGGATTTTAACTAGAAATAAGGCCCTGTAGAATTGCTGCTACCCGAGATATTTCAGAGTAAAACTAGATGTTACTGTAGCATGTATGGGGGGTATAGAGTGCACACACAAAACCTGGGAGCCCAATTCCCTACCCAGGCCGCCGAATTATGCATTCTGGCCGCAAATTGCGGCCTGATGGGGGAGTTTTGGGTTGGGGTTTAGGGTGTTGGTATCTGCTGCTATGTGGGTTGTTTTGGTATATATAGTTTTACAATATATTTCCTGTATCAAAATCTGGTGGTGATTACCTATTATCCCGTATTTTCAATACTTCGCAACACGCGTGATACGTGTGTGTGGGTTTGGGGTTTCTGCGTATCGTGACACGTCGGAGTGGTTTCAGGCGCGTAATCACATGTTTTAACGTATCGCGCACACGCGCGCTTGGTTCGTGACACGAGTTACTAGTTCGGCTTTAATGTCGCGTTTGTGTGACTTCCAGCTTATGTGTGATATATTGTGTAATTCTAGGTTCGCAGGCGAGTACGGCGGACGCCGCGCAGAAGAAGAAACAAGTTGTTGGCTATACCTAGCGAGAGACTACGGTGAGTAGATTTCACATCTACGGGGATATCGCCCGCTTGGCGTTCTACGTCAGGGCTGATAGGACCTTATAGTTTCTTTTGTATACATTGACTGTTCATGGCTACTATTTAGTGCATACTGCATTCCCTGCTATATGGATATAAATTAGAATTGATAGAACACCGTACCATTACTAACGGTCCATGTTGCACGAGCACTATCCTGCATGTTATACACACACCGTTAGTAATTGCCATGACACTCACACTGTAGAATTTACATCGGATCATTATATTGTAGCTCATCTATATGTGACTTGACAGGCTATTCACACTTGATGCATAGATCACATCGGATCATTATATTGTAGCTCATCTATATGTGACTTGACAGGCTATTCACACTTGATGCATACATCACATCGGATCATTATATTGTAGCTCATGTATATGTGACTTGACTGGCTATTCACACTTGATGCATATATCACATCGGATCATTATATTGTAGCTCATCTATATGTGACTTGACAGGCTATTCACACTTGATGCATATATTACATCGGATCATTATATTGTAGCTCATCTATATGTGACTTGACATGATATTCATATTTGATGCACATATCATATCGGATCATTGACTTGCATATTGGTTTGCATTATATGTGATTTCTGGATTTGGGAACCGTGGTTATTTCAATTATGTAATCATTTAAAAACCCGGTTCCCTTGATATGATATTTCGGTGCGTCCACCATGTGTTTCCTCGGTGTTAGAGTGATATATGTGAACCCGAATCGAGGAGCTGGTTGAGGCCGATTACGGGTACATGGTGGACCCGGTATGGTACCCCGGGGCGAGAACGGTTTCGCTGTGTAGTAGACGGTGAGCCTGGCAGAGGGACTACTACCTACCGGTGATTGGTTGGACCTGACAGTTATCCGTAGGGTACTGATCAGAGTCGATAGATGGATGCGGGGTGATCCGTACTACCGGGGCCGAGGGCCGATACCGCAGACGGAGCCCGTGGGCTGACCCGGACTGACGGGGCCCGATGGTTGAGGTTTTGCGTGTCGATGCTGGACACGAGTATTTATGATATTTGGGTGCCGATGTTGGGCACTCGGGATTCTTAGAGATGTACAGGATTTGAGGGCCGAGGAGAGTGCCGAGGCCTGAGCTATTTGGGGGATCTTGGTGCATTGATGGACACCGATTATATATTCCACGTTGACATTCCGTGTTGATATTATATTTCCCATGCTCAGCATTTACTATTGTACCTCACCCTGTAGTTACATTACCTGATAGAGCACTTGCATGATTATTGCACATACTGCTTATCACATATTGATATCTTCTGTTGGCATATGATAGAGTAGCGCAGTACGTGCATGCTCGCGATTACCTTTATATGTTATCTCTGTTCACGAGTTGGCAACTCACCCCCGTTGTGCCACAGTATTTGCAGGTTGCCCTTCGGAGTAGTCGCGGCAGGCTGCGTTTGCATCTTTTGACACAGATACCCCCATAGTTGTTGTACTAGCTCTTTTGCTGATAGGTGGGTTTTGTGCGGTATCTGTTTATCTTTCAGTTATGTACATTGTTGTATCTAGTATTCTCCATCTACCATGTATGTATTTGACTTAGAGAAAATGTGAGGACGATGATGTATTTTATTTGTATTCCGGTGTCGAGCTCGTTGTGAGCCGACTGTATTTGCAGTTACCCTATCTGTGATGTTCCCACTTAAGGATCTTGATCTTCGCTACGGCGTCGTATATTGTTATCTTGCTGATTGTTTACTTATATTTGATATCATGTTAGTAAGTGCTTTCTTTTAAAAACTTATAACACTCTCTACTTTCACTGGTTTGATTTCTGGGTTTTCGGTTCACTTAGTCGCGTTACGCCTGTAGACGTTACGTGGTTAAGTGCCGGTCACGGGCCAAACTTTGGGTCGTGACACATATCCTTTTGGGTTAGCTCTTGTATTTTCCAATTTCTTGCTCTCATGATCAATTCAACACAAGAAAAGAAAAGAAAAGAGAGCCTATTCTTCTTCTTCTTCCTCTTGCTTACATCATCCACCAATGGCATCATCTCTATCCTCCATTCATACAATGGATGCAAGAGACAAAGTGATCACAAACATTCTCTATAACACCTTGGACACGTCGGCTAGTGAACTTCGTGCCCGAGTTGCTTCGGATGAAGCGGGAGCCCGTAAAAAGACTCGAAGATGTGGTGCCCTTCCCGACAAGGAGAGCGAGACCGGAGATGCTGCGAGGAGCTTGGGATGGTGGCCAAAGATCGAAGGACACGGATCGATCGGTATAGCTTTCCAACCCCTTCTCTAGTTTCTAGTTATAGGTTAATGGTTCGATCCGGATTTAAAGTATACGATAGCGCCGGTTTCAAGTTTTGAAAAAGTTTTCGTTTCTGCATTTTGGCCTCGGACAGATGGCCAGGGCGCTACCGTACATTTACACTACCGATCCTGGCCATCCTATCAAGAAAGGACTGAGGATCCTCTGCTGCATCGGTCCCTGTAAACACCGGAGGTCTCAACCTCATAAACTCTGGAAGTGATACCTCCATAACCCTCGAGTCTACTAGTGCGACAGTCTGCATGGGCTGTACATCGGGCTCTACCATCGTCGGTGCCTGATCATGCCTCTGAATACGGGTGGCCTCAGCCAACTATCCCACCATCTGCTGTAAGCCCAACATGCCCTCCTCTATCCTAGTCAGTCTGTATGGAGGAGGAGGATTAACATGCTCTGGTACCGCTGGAATGTCCTGAGCGTCGGTCGCCGTCACAGGCGGATCTATCCTAGATGCATCCCTGGCTGCGGCTCGCCTAGCTCGCGTAGCCATAGCAACTAGAACAAGAAACGAGAGTTGATAAGGCGTACGAATAGAAACAACAATAATAGGGAGTCAAAGGAAGGATTAAGCAAGATATACACCCTAAGGTTACTTAGGCTGAGTATCGTAGCGTAAATATGCCGCGGAACATATGTACGGTACTCTACTAATCCTAAATCACCTACTCCATCAAACCAAGGGTCATCCTACGTAACGATTTTTTTAAAGTCTACTAACTTCAACTCAATACTCGGTTCCGTAAGGTTCAACCTAAGCCCTGATACCAACTCTGTCACGACCCGAAATTCGGATGTGACCGGCAGTTAGATTGTATGACATCTAAAGATCTCGACATAATCTGAGTAAGACAAAAACCAAGATCAAAAGCCCTTTTCCGGAATTTAGAAATTTTTAGTTTTTAAGAAAAAGGATGAGGTGGTATGTCGAATGATTTTAAGAAATGAAATCTAAGCAACTGATTTTTTTTAGCTTTAAAATGTTCGACAACACCTCCTTATTAATCAGTAATAAAAACGGTTATAAAGTGTTTAAATAAGTTGCATCCCTAGTTGGGAGCAAAACAACACTAAACGGCGGAAATCAATACGTAATAATAATACGACGCATCAAGTGAAGGATTTCATTCATATATAGAGAAAGCAATAATTAACATAACTAGACGATTTCACTCAATCGAATTTAAAACATATAGAGACATATTTCGTTCTAAGTCAAATATACAGGGTCTGATGGAGAATTTCTAGATCCAATATATATATATATACCAAAATAGGAGGTTACTATGTAGGTAACCCACCTAGCAAAATAAACGATGAGAGCTGACAAGTGGATCCGTGCTGCTGCTACGTGTCCACGCGTCTCCTGCAAGGAACTATGGCACAACGGGAGTGAGTTGCCAACTCAGTGAATAAACTAATATCTAACAGCTGATAATGTAAGTATGACGACTAGAGCGAACAATAACAAAGATGAATATAATGTATGATAACATATGGAAGCATGAATATGTATTAACTAAATGTATTAAAACAACACCGAAATCTCATCAAGTATTTCGATAATTTTCCAAATAAGGCTCATTTTGCCGTGTCCAACATCGACACAAATCTTCTGTTTCCAGCAGGCATCGTTCCCCGAATGATCCTGTCAATCAATAACATCGGTCGGTATCCTCCAGATATCCTCCGTGTTTCACAACTATCTCCGGTATCGAGTATCCTCGCTAGGCTCCCCGCCTCAAATGCGGTTATCCTGCACCTCGGTCTCGACCGGCTCCACCATGTATCCAACTGTTTATCTCCCCCCCCCACTCAGTCTGGAAAACGTATAAATCCGTAACCGTATAGCCCCCCCCACTCGGTTCGGAGTAAATATAAATAATTAAAATGACATCTCATGGTCGACGTATCATATCAATCATGAAAAATCATTGAATATAACTTAATAGAATATAAAACTCAAAACTAGAAATCCTTAAATCCAATACACCTGGTGATACAATTAACAACGAATTGAAAGTAAGACATGATAGGTATCCATTAATAACAATGATGCCTACAACCACTAATAATGATGTTTATGGTATGAAAGGAATCATATAGAATATGGCAAGTTCTAAGTCATACGCGACATGTCAATATCGATGAGGTGTAGTGTAACATATAGGTATGTGCACATACAACATGACTCATCGATAATTCATGCAGTGTTCTAGCAAATGTTCTTTTATAGATATGAATGCATATGATAAAGTTTCTTAGTTTTAAACATATACTCAATATAAAGGAAATCATTATCCAACTACTAATTATGGGCGTATAACGCCATCCATACAAAATCCCCCGGTAGAAGTTAAATCTACTCACCGGAATACGTCGAAGCTAGTCAGATGTTATCAATCTTTTTCCGTTTCTTGCAGTCTCCGAAGTCTCCGCGATCGAACCTAACATTGAATTTAACTTCGTATAAGAAATGGCTAAAATCCGATACGGCGAAAACGTGAAAGTACAAGATTTACATACTAAATATGCTATGCGTGATTATTGTAAACTACCTAGAACTTATACTAACTTGAACTAACCCTTCGCTGTTCGTATCAGTTAACACAGAATCGTAACAGGAGATATCCGTATCGTATTAGAATTTTAACCCCAAAACAGATATTTGCTTTCAGATTTTATATACTGAATATATAACATAAACTAGTAATACCGGATATCCTAACATATATAGAGAGAGCTACCCTAAAATTTTCGACACCCAACTCCCACACAAAACCAGCGACCTCGGAATTTCAATGAATGTCGCCGGCAAAAAATCCGAGGAATGGGTCCGTGTTTCTAGTGGTTATTCTAAGTCCAAAATACAAGATGAAGGTACTGTTTGATTTTGTTAAATATTATCTAGACTATAGAAGATTCAATACAGAGCCTAAATTTACCCAAATACGATATTTCTGATATTAAAACAGTACTGAACTAAAAATATGCAGAGTTGAAACATATACCTATTGAAGGAACAACTGAAAGGCTCTTTCCAAGATATACAAGCACCACTAATCTTAGCTTAAGGGTTGTGGTAAAGATTCCTAGTGCTTAGCTTCTTTTCCTCTCTTTTTCTTTTGTGTGTTCTAAGAGATTTTTTTTTCTTTATTTTCTAACTTGGCCAAATTTTTTCTAATTGATATATGAACTAAGCTAAATGAAGAGATAAGGATAATGAAGGATGAGGTTTAGGAGGAGGTATCACCTAGAAAGAGTATGGTGTATCCATGCAAGTAGGTGGTGTAAGCATGAAAGATGGTGGTGTTTTCATGCATGTAGGATGTGTCACCATGAGGTGTTCATGCAAATAAGATGTGTCATCTAGGTTATGATATTCCATGAGTGTAATTTAACCTTAACCATGACCTAATGCTTTTTACATAAAAACCCTCACCAAATTTCAAATTTCCACAAATAATTAAACTTTTCACAAAACCCCTCATGATACTTATTATTATAAAAACTACTATTTCATTACTAATTTAACCTACTACATATTAAAAGGTCTTATATTACAATTAAAATTTAAATTAACATTTTTAATTAAATAAATAGATTGATTAATTATCTAAAATATTTCAAATTGTTACAACGGATGGTTCTTAAGAGCCGTGGCATGTTCTGGGTACTTTTTGAACTCCGCTCAAGTATTGAGCTTTTTTGTGTTTGTTTATTCGATCGAAAAGTTTAACATCGTCTAGCTATCTGTGATTGTGATACAATATTTGGAATCCACATAATTAGTTATGAGATAACTAGTTTGAATTTTATAAATCTAGCAGTTTAGATTCATTTTATCGGTTGCCACGGAATTTTGATGTGGATCAAAAGCCCGTCGCAATTACGTAGAGTACACGGATACTCGCCGGGTAAACTTACTAGATAGCCATGCCCCATATCCCCGACCAAGTGACTGTAGGAGAACCCCGTCGCCAAAATCATCCGTTCGGATGCTCGCGGCCGCGGTGTTCCGCCATAGTGCACTTCGTCGACGGCATCGGGGGTGCGGTCGTCTACTAAAGTTTCCGACGAGCATTCGATCAGGTTATCGGGAATCTTGTTGAATTACCCGACAGGTTATTGGAAAGCGTTTTCAATATCGAGACTAAAATGCGGGGTTTATAATTGTTAGGCATGCGATGTCTAAGGAATTCATTTGCATGGGCATGAAATCCAAAGTATGAGATACATTAGGTTTATGATGTCTAAGGTGGTTGCGGATTCCAATTGTTGTAGTTTTTCACTTTCTTTTCAGTGACCGTAAGTGTAATATGTGATGTATCGCCGTTTTCGTTGCTATACGTCAACGACAATTAGGATACGCATATTTACTTACGTTGATGACATGTGATGTTATCTGTTGCTGTGATATGTTATATTGGATCATCGTGTTCAGAATAGCCGAAGGTTTTTTTATATGAGATGAGAGTTTTTCATTTTCATTCATGTAAAAGATTATATGTAATATTCTTTTATTGGGGCACTTCCGGGTTGAGGATGATGTCACCAATGATGTATATTATTTACTTTTCCGTATTAGGATAGACCCAAGGAGGAGAGCACAAGTAACCGGGTTCTAGAGTCAAGTGGGAGACCATCTCGAGAAGTCGAGACCGGGTCTCCTAACTCTAGAATTGGTAGGGTTGCTTTCCGCTCTCGTAGGGGTCTAGGGATGTGGGTTTAGCTATTCATCGCGACAGTAGAATCCGCGTTTTTACTGGCTTAATTTAAAACACGGAATTTCTAGCACATCCAATATTTCATATGTGTTCTTCTGCTGCTGATATTCTGTGATGTGATCACTTAATATGTTCTGAGACGAATGCCTATTTTATATATAACATATATAATAACTATTATTGCTTTCGTTTCTTCTGTAATGCTTAGGAAGCAGAAATGATTGGACTTTATTAATGAGATTAATGAAATAAAAGAAACCTAAAGATGTTGTAGAAACTTGTTTTAAAAACTGGTATCTCTAGTTCTTACTTTGCGTAGCGGTATTCCTTATAGAATATCCAGCACTTTATTCAATAAGGAAAGAGCCGAGATCCCTTCACCGGGAGTAACCTCTTTAGCGAAACTAGCAGATGCTACAACCCACTCGGTTTGTCTTTTGATTGCTCTTATAGTTTTTGCTTTGCATAGTGGTATTTATGAAATATCCAGCACCTTATTCGATAAGGAAAAAGCTGAGATCCCTTCACCGGGAGTGACCTCTTTAGCAAAACTAGTAAAATCCTTAAAAACACTCCTTTTAAAATTCACTCGATTCTACAACGATATCAAGTTCATAACGCAAAAGGTTTTCTTAAAAATCTGTTGTAGCCCTCCGTCATTTCAGATAAATAATTTTTAGTATTCGTGTTGCGTTTGTTGACCTTAGCCAAGGCGTAGTGTGCGGTAGCTAATTAGTACTTATCTGCAAGCATATGATTCAATTGAGTTAGGGTAGTCGTACGGATTTGTTGACCTTAGCCAAGGGTCGTACAGGTGAGTATAATTCAATCAAGAAATGATGGGTTGAACTTGGCTAGCGCTTATGATTTGTTGACCTTAGCAAAGGTCATAAGTTGCTATGGGCAAAAGATTATTGGGAATTTCAAGTGTTGAAATTTGCAATGAGATTGCATGCCTCCTATGAGATAGTTGGATCCTGATACCCACTGCGAGTAAGAGTTACTCCTGTTAGTTATGTATATGCCCTAGAGTCTATTATTGTACATATGATGTATATTATAGTGGATGCTTGGATATATATAAGAGGACTTTCTTGCTCGACATGATAGTATGCTATCTAATTGCTCTTTGTCTTAACATGTAGATTTGTATTATGTTACTTTCTTGCTCTCACATGTTGATAAAGCCCTTAGGATGTGTACTTGACTACTAGGACTATCATGGAGATCATACTAGTGGGGTCAGGGTAGTGCACAAGTACATCCTATAATTGTTCTTAGTCGAGGGTGTATCGAGACAGGGTATCGATACTCCAGAGTAGACTAGCGTATACGCTTCTTGACCCATATGATGGGTGATGGATGATCCTACATCCATTGGTGTTTGACATCAAAGATGGTATACGGGTGCTCAGTGGAGACTGGGTATGCTGAACGGACAAGCCGAGAACTCCTAGTTGGTATTATACCTATCGTCAGATAGCAGTTCTCTGGTGACACTGGTACATGTTAGTCTGTAGACCTGAGATCGTCATAGAGTCTTGTATGATTCCCACTGTGCTTTGATTTCCACCTTACCACGTTCAAGAGAACGTGCAAAACGGTGGCTTTTGGGTACAGTCCCAAATCACATGGAGGCAATGAGCGATAGGAGGGGTTTCGTCTCTCCCAGTATTGGGGGTTGATATTGCGCTGTGCTCAATTGGCTATAACTGGAAGTCCCTGGCCAGGGATGATATGGAGATCTACTGGTAAATGTTATCAGTAGTTTCTCAACCCGTTATGAGCCTCACATACTTATCGGTTACTGGGGTCTGACGTTTACCACTCCTAGACTGGATGTTAGTTATATATATGCCCTAGAGGCCATTGTTGTACATATGATGTATATTATAGTGGATGCTAGGATATATATAGAGAGGACTTTCTTGCTCGACATGATAGTATGCTATTTGGTTTCACTTTGTCTTAACATGTTGACTTGTATTAGTTACTGTCTTACTCTCGCATGTTGATAAAGCCCTTAGGATATGTACTCGACTACTAGGACTTTGATGCAGATAGAACTAGTGGGGCCAGGGTAGTCCTATAGTACATCCTATAACTGTTCCTAGTCGGGAGAGTATCGAGACTAGGAATCGATACTCCAGAGTAGACTAGCGTATACGCATCTTGACCCATATGATGGGCGATGGATGATCCCATATCCATCGGTGTTTGACAACAAAGATGGTGTACGGGTGCTCAGTGGAGACTGAGTATACTGAATGGACTCGCCGAGAACTCCTAGATGGTATTATACCTATCGTCAAATAGCATTTCTCCGGTGACACAGGTACAGGTTAGTCTGTAGACCCGAGATCGTCATAGAGTCTTGTGTGATTCCCACTGTGTTTTGATTTCCACCTTACCACATCCAAGAGGGCGTGCAAAACGGTGGCTTTTGGGTACAGTCCCGAATTACATGGAGGCAATGAGCGATAGGAGGGGTTTCGTCTCTCCCGGTATAGGGAGTTGATGTTGCGCTGTGTTTGATTGGCTATACTCGAAGTCCCTGGCCAGGGCTGTTATGGAGATTTACTGGTAAGTGTTATCAGTAGTTTCTCGACCCGTTACAAGCCTCACATCGACACGACTTATCGATTTCTGGGGTCAGACGGATACCACCCCTAGACCGTATATGCGACATATCAGATGAAGAGACCGGACTGTACGGGAGTGTTACCAATTGGATTCACAGGATAATGTAAAAGCTTGCTTGTTGATCTTCTGATCGCTCAATACCTGGGTGGCTGTTACGTTTAGCTGACCGCTTGCAGCTTGTAGGTGTTTGATATGATCATCACCTACTGCCGGCGTATTGACGATTCTTTAGAGTCCTACACAGAGGTTTCCTGGCTAAGGCAAAACGGAGTAGGAGCACATATGTGATATGTGCGGGACCGAGAATAATACGATATGAGATACCGTATTCTATTCTCGCTATATATGATATCGGCCGGTTATATGTGATATACCCGGGTCATCGGATCAAGTGCTGATTCGATGGAATGGTACATGTTATATTAGTCGGTTATATGTAATATAGCCGGATTATCGGATCAAGTGTTGATTCGATAATTTAATGTATAATTATATATGTGATATATTACATTACGTTAACTAATATAAGCTCTCTTTATTGATTCATTTTCTCACTGGATAATACATTGATGTATATGTGATATATGTTAATTGTATTATTTTCTTTTGTTACAAATTATATTGTATATATGATATATAATATTGTAACATGTTAGGGTTACAAATGCAACATGGTTGTTGAGTTTAAACCAAGTTAGGGTTTGGATTAGGGTTAGCTTTAGGATGAGGTTCATGGATGCTTCATGAAGCTTTGACTTTGTCTCTTTTCTTTGTTGTTTTGTGAAGATATTTGTTAACCAAACCCAAACCCTTAACCTATGGTTTCTTCTGTACAAGGGTTAAGCCTTTCATTCTTAACCCATGGTTGAAATTGTAACCACAACAAAAATTTCATTATTCATCACAAAAGGTTTAGCTTCATCTTCTTCTTCTTCTAGCCCTTGAAAAGCTTCACTAGCTTTTGTGTTTGTGATGATAAATGGTGAGAAATTGAAAACAAAAGAGAGAAAAATTCCTACTTCATCATCCTCATCTATTCTAGCCACTTAGATTAGGATGTTCACTTCTCTAATAAGTTATTTAGTGAAGTGTAAGCTTCGGTTAGAGATTCTTCAAGGTAGATCATCTTGGATCAAGAAGACTTCAAGCAAGATGCATCATTCACCTCTTGGAGCCTCACGAGAGTCGGAGTTCTTGATGATCGCAACGAAAGGACCTCAACACGGAGCTTATGAAGTGAAGGAACAGACGACAAAGGTTGTAATCCTAATCTCTTTTCTTCTTTGTATGTGATACAAACATGTTACCCTAGAAATTATAGTAAAGATTCATGTTTTGCTTGCTTTGCACCTCTCTAATTTTTAAAGTGGCATGAGTGATGCTACCAAACCCTTGACTGGGTGCAAGGGAAGCCCAACAGTGGTATCAGAGCCAAATTAGAATTCTAGATACGGTGTTAAAACAATTACGAAAACAAAATCGACTCTGAAATACGGTATCAAGACATCCTAATTTTGCTCTCTGTAAATTTTGTAAAAAGTCCTTTAATAGTTTTCAAACAGGTGCAGAATGGAGTATGGGACATTCCATGAACATGGGTGAAATACGGTGGGAGGGGCTCGGATTTTGGCCGAGCCCCAGGCAAATAATTCCGTCCTGGTCGGTCCCCCTAGGCTCCTCTGCCCCCCGTATTCCTCCTGTGCTCTGGTGTCTTCATTCTGGGTTTCCTAGTATTGTTTATTTAGCCCAATTTACATATGATGATTAGTTTGATCTGGGGCTAATTTGTAGTGTTTCGTAGTCGTATATTTTAACACTGTATTGGTAACCTTGACTATTTTTAGCAGTTCGATCAAACTTCGCACACCACATTTTGTACCCCGCTGAAATTTCCAAGTGCTGTAATTTTCCGAAGTTGATTATATTCGTAAAATCGTGCAAGTACCCCTATGGACCCTCTAGAAGAATATAATAACCTTAACTCGATTCTATGCCAATGGAACCGCGTTCAAACCTTCGGGTTTGCCGTAGTTCCGTGGTGCCATAGGTGAGGCGTTGGTTAACTCCTTTTACGGCTGGACCATAGACACTGTGGCACGGTTTTTGAGTGTTTTGACTTTGCTCAAGTGTTGAGCTCACAGGGGTAATTTGTGAGTGTATGTTGATTCGATCGAAACGTTAAACATCGTCTTGATAATCTGTGACTGTGATACAATATGTGGAACTCATATAGTTAGGCATGAAATCCGTAATATGTGATATTTCGGGTTTACGATGTCTAAGGTGGTTGTGGATTCCAAATGTTGTAGTTTTTCACTTTTCTTTTCTGCAGCCATAAGTGTAGTATGTGGTTGTAACACTTTGAAATTTCGTTAGAATGTTTTTCGTGTTAAATTAGAAATTGTGTGTGTAATTATATGTGTGTACATAGGATTATTAGTATTTTAGTCGGGTTTACCCTAATTAGAAAATTTTCCTCTGTAGTGTACACTTGCACACTTAGCCAATTTTGTGATTTAGGTCTTTTAGTGTAACATGTTAACCCTTTGCTTTCCTTGCATGGTTGCTGAATCAACCCCACCATTTTAATCTAGTCAAAACCTCTTTTTTAAAATTCTTTTAGCAATAGAAAATTAGAGCATGGTGTTAGATGAAAGAGGTTGACTTTTTGACCCCATTTCCTTCTCTTCTCTCTCTCTTCTCCTCACTTTAGAAATTCTGCCAATACCAGCAGAAAACCCTAGCTTTCCTTCATCTTTTCCTCTCCTTTTCACTTCTCTTTGATCCCCACACAAAAACCCTACACAAATCAACACATTTTCATCACAAAACCATGGAAAATTGAGCTTTTTGAGGTGTTTGGAGGCAAATCTGCACACTTGATGCTAAAGCTGGGATTTTTGGTGTTTCATAAGGTCTTTTGAAGGTATTAACTCAAGTTAGCACTCCTTTTCCATAAACTTGTAGTATCCTTTAGCAAAAATCATGTTTATATGTGCTTTTTAGTGATATCAAAAGATATTTGTGATGCATATGTTAAATTGGGATTTTTTTGGCTTGGTTAACTCTTTTAGGTGCTATTAGAGCTATTTAACCCAGGTTTAAGATTCAGTTTGCACAGAAATACCCTAAAGTATCATTTTAGTGTAAAAGTGTGATTTTTAACTAGATTTAGGGCTCTGTGCAATCTGCTTCTACCCGGGGTGTTTCAGAATAAAAATTGGATTTACTGAAGCATGTATAGGAGGTATAGAGTGCACACACAAAACCTGGGAGCCTATCTTCCTAACCTGACCGCCAGAATAATCATTCTGGCCGCAATTTGCGGCCAGATGGGTGAGTTGGGGTTTGGGGTTTGGTCCACTGGAGTCTGCTGTTATGTGGAGTATTTTGGTATACCTATTTTTATAATATCGGTTCTGTATCAAAATCTTGAGTAGAATACCCTATTTCCCGTATTTTTAATCTTTCGCGACACGCGTGATACGTGTGTATGGGTTTGGAGTTTCTGTGTATCGCGACGCGTCGGAGTGACTTCAGGCGCGTAATCACACGTTTTAGCGTATCGCGCACACGCGCGCTTAGTTTGCGACACGGGTGTCAAGACCCGAAAGTACGGAACATGACCGGCACTTAAACTGCGAACGTCTCGAGGCGTACGTAATCTAAGTAAACCGAAAACCCAGAAATCCAAACCAAGAAAAGTAGTAGAGTGAAGGAAAACCAATTTAAAACAAGTAGTTTTAATAGCATAAGCCGAATTATGCGGTTTTTAAGACGATCAAAATTTACTGAAAATTTCTGCAGAGTCTCCTTTGTAAATACTGGCTCCCAAACGGGATACAACATGAATAGTATACGAAATCACTAAAAAGGCATCCCCAAGCGGGAGCTAGCACTTCGTCAATCGACGGTCACAACCACACAAGCAATATAATATACAACGCCAACGGCGAGGATCAAAACTCAAAAGGAAACTCAAAACCACCAGAAATATAACGAGCGACTCTAAGGTCGAAAGAATAAACAACATTGGTCTCTATCTCAAAAATACATGTTTGGTTGATGGAATTTACTAGATACAACGGAATAATATCATACAAGGTAATATGATTGGTACGATACAAGAAAAACCCACCTACTAGAAAGTCACCCGAATGAAACTGAGCCCGCAAAGCCGTAATTAAACCTGTACGGCAAAACCTGCAAGAAACTGGGGCACAACAGGGGTGAGTTGCCAACTCGTGAATAGAAAAACATCTACGCACAGAAATCGCATAAATAACGCAACCTAGGTCAATGATCATAATATATCCTCAAAAATATATATAACATGCAGCCTATAACAAGGCTAGGGTAAATATCTAACCCGAGTGTAATCTCATATGCCCGTGTCAGTGCCTCAGGTAGCAATATATCATATGAATGAGGTATGAATGCATGAAGATAGAATACATGCAAATGAAGAAACTATTTTTATAAATTAATGAGATTTCCTTTGTATATTTTCAAAATGAGGTATCATAATGAAATCAGCATAAAACAGTGCATAGCATCGGCACAAAACGTAATCCCAATATCTCGATATCTCGGTATCACAGTCTCTGTACCTCAATCACAATATCTAGGGCGCCGTCAGTCCAGACCGGCCCCTACCATCCATCTCAAGACCACGACGGTATCCTTCGGATATCCGACGCGTCGTGTAAAATCACCGGTAGGTAATGCTCCCCTGCCAGGCTCACATCGTCATCATCACGCGCTTCTTGCCCCGGGGTACCTTACCGGGTCCACCATGTACCCGAAACGGTTCATCCATCTCCTCGAATCGGGTCTCGAAATCCATCAGCAAACTCATGGTGGACGACTCATACATCATAGGAAAAAACCGCACTTTAATTTAAAAAGAGAGAAATCAGTTTATATATGTTTTGCGGTTTTCCTCCAAATCCAGAAAATATCATGGAAATCCGAATCATCAATAGCATGTAGAACCATGAATATAAGCATGAGAATCCATGAATACGGCAAAACAATGAATAACAGTATGCATGAAGCGATAAGTAATAACTACAATGTCTAATATGGCATATAAGGGAAGTACACTAATATCATGTCAAAACTACTAGCTAACAAGCTAAGTCAAGCAAATATATCATCTAAAGTGTACGTGACATGGCAATTACCGATGAAGATGTGTGTGAGCCGGCAAGTAGGTGTACGTGGTACATACGCATCATCGGTAATGGTGCAGGTGTCCTAACAGCATGATATCAATAATGGAATATGCAGCAAAATAAGTATGCGAGGCAGAGCGAACAGCAATAATGAGCGGAAGCTGAAAACTAGACGCAACTATAACTAATCTGCATTAATCTAATATAAGTCCTACAAATGGTGCCATTTGAAATAACACGAACCGCGGGGTTTTTAAAATAGGGCTACGGTGGTTTTTAAGAAAGGATACGTCTTTTGAAATATCCGTAGATCCCTTGACCTGTCTTTTAAAACACCCACGATCCGCTAGTTTTGAAATAGGTAGGAGTCTAATCTAATCTAACAACTATAATAAACTATACGGCTGAACTAACAAGCTGAACTACAAGTAAGGAAACCTCCTATCATCTGAGTCGATACATATACATACCTGTATATATACAGTCGGTGATCCCGCCTTAATAATATCATATCCATAACCAGACATCCCAAGTCAAGAGTGCGGATCAATCATCAAAATATAGCTCGTACGTAAATCCGTCGTACGGCATCCCCAAATCTGGGTACGGTCAATATCACATTCATTATACTATTCATCTGATATCCTCTTTATCAAATATCATGATCGGGGTACTGATCTACGTCTAGTACAATATTGATACCATCTATGTATGCATGCATGTATAAGAATCACTACGTCAAAAGACCCGCTAAAACATCATGTCGTATCTCAATACGAACCAAAACACATCACCGATCTCCTGGCCTCAAGCCCAATCCTATCGACTCATCTCAAATTCCAAATACTATCCTCAAATCCAGTATATGAACACATAGTCCCATACCCATGTGAACACATAAATATATATTCCCATACACGCACATATGAAATAAGGAATGTATGCAAGTATGTATATGTGTGTATGTGTAAGTGTAGTGCACCCACTACTTAAGCTTTCGTAACCATGCACCAATCCAACACCAATATCCATCTAAAATCATCAATAATAAATCCTAACAACATATCATAAATAGTTGGTGTGTATACGTATCCGTATACATCACCACGGACTGCGGGGGTGCTATACGCCATCCACCCGACTTCTCCCCGTAGATATAAATCTACTCACCTGGTCCTCGCTTGCCGGTGCCGACGTCATCACGCGCTTGCTTGTCGTCTCGAAGTCCGCATGGGGTACCTACATATCATAACGCACCGTGTCGCATTAAAACTAAATTCGAAATCGAAACGGCATACGAAAATCAAATCGGCACGCGTATCACGCATAGGTCCAAACCTATCGCCTACGCATGCAAGAATAGTCAAACCAACCCTCAATGTCGATGTACAACGACAAACCGTCGAGAAAAATCCAATAACACTCATTTGCACATTCACGAACACTAATTTTAATATAAACTAGGTTAAAACTCACAAAAACCCCAATTTCACTTAAAAAGCCATTTTTCCGAAAATCTAGAAAGCACAATTCGCCGTTTTTGTACAAAACATGATGTTTAAATGAATGTAGCGGCCAATATACTTATTAAATATCTTAAATAAGTCATAGAAACAATTTCCGGAATTTAATCTCATTAAATTCCAAAAACCCTAATATTCTAGTTTACAAAAATACCCTTTTTAACAATTTCAAAGCAAAAATGCACAAACTACAATCTAGCTTAGATTTGCATGATCTAAAGCATTAAACCACACTTAATAAAGTTAATGAAGTCATGAAAAACCTAAACACATTTTTAATCCCAAGTATTTAACCAAATTCAAAAATCTAGTAGGCAAATTAGCACATTAACACAATTTTTTTAAACTAACCATTAGCACTAGCTACTAATCTTGTATTAACATGACAAAAAGCCTAATATAACACACAACCATACACCAATTCTACAAAACCCTAACTTGCATTCAAATTCATAACTTGAATTCCAAAACTTGCAATTAAACTCACATATCCAAATTAACACTTAATTAAATTAGCTTAAGAAATTAGTAACAAATTAAGCAACAAAAATGTTTAGAATTATACCCAAAACATATAAAGATCCACAAGCACACATAGCCCTCAAAAATGCTCCCTTGCCACCAAAATCCATGCTATACGGGCTAAGCTAAAATGGGTACGAGTCGGATTTTGATTTGGATTTTTGCTTGATTTTTTGTGGATTTTTCTTTGGATTTTCTTTGATGGAACAAAGAGAGGAGAAGAGGAAAATGGGGCTGTTGGGGGGGTTGCTGATTTCGGCCAGGTTGTGGGGGGTTTGGGTGAGGGAGAGAGAGAGTGAGGTGGAGAAAATAACAAGTAAGGAAGTCCAAGTCAACACAAAGTCAAAAGTCCAACTCATTTATCCATTTTCTTTTCTTTTCTTTCATTTCTTTTCCTTGAAATCCAAGTGGGGACAAAAGAGGGGGCTGCTGAATTCTTCAAGGGGATAAGTGAATGGGGGTGTGTGGGTGTGGGTACGGGTGTGGGGTGATGAAAAATGATAAATACAATACCCCAAACATCCATTTACGCTAAAAAAAGTCTTTTTTTCTTCAATAATTTCTAAACCGTTTTGGCAAATGATTTCTTTCCAAAAACTACATGATAAAATTTTATTTAATGTTTTATGATGCATAAAATTTGTTTCAACTCATTCCAATTTGTAATTTTCCCTAATTAAATGTATTAGTGACGGCTTAAAATAATAATAAAATAATATTTTTATCAGAAAATTTGAAATTTCACCAGCGGCTCAATAAACACCAAATAATAGCAATTACATAGCTAGAATATGTATATTTAATTTTTATAATAAGATATTTGCATTTTAACTTTTTTACAGAAAACCCCCTTATTTTACCGATTTTTCGAAATTTCACCGAAACGATTTTCAAAACGTTACAATCTTCCCCCCTTAAAGAAATTCGGTCCCCGAATTTAAATTCAAACTCCCCCAAATACTAAAACATCTAAGAAAAACCATCAAGTCGTCAGGGCTCCGAAATTGTAACTACATAAAGCAAATCGTAGCGCAGCGCATGCGCTTGAAAAATGAGCATATAACTAAAATCGAAACTCCGTCAAGCATCCCGCAATCATCGGAGTCATGGAGAAGACATCAATGCCAAATCCAAATCAAAACCAATATGACATAACTCGAAACTATACCTGTAAATATCGAATCTATATCTGTAAGTATCTGAAGGAAATGCAAGCCAAATCTCTTTAAGTCGTTGTGCAAAGCGTATAACACTGCACAGTGGCGGACGTCTATCATAAGAAAATAACTATATACATATATACCTTTGTTTGAAATGTACGTTCCGCCGTTTTGGAAACAATTTAGAAGGGTCTCCTAGTTTTAAACATTTCGTGTCATATCAGACACGTAGGTAAATACTGAGGCTATAGCTCGCTTTTTGGAAATCCCTTCAATAACTATCAATGCATGCAAAATATATTCAGGTACTGTCCTCTGACTAGTCCTGCTCAGTACGAAAACACATAGCAATATCATAAAAACGTACTGCTCTATACGAAATCAATTCCAAAAATATGCACATGAATGCTACGTGCGTCTGGTGCGCACGGAAATCAAAATCCATGAATATGCCATACATGCGCACAGAAACAACATCTAAGTGCATCGGGTGTGCACGAAACATCTGTCGTAGGCAACGTGTGTGCCTTACAGCAAAATCAGGTGCATCTGACATGCACGAAAAATCTCGAATTAGTGCATCTGGTGTGCACCAAATCGCATCTCGTAACAGGCGCCCAACAGGCGCTAAAAATCCAAATCAGGTGCATCCATCGTGCACGAAATCATGAAATCCAATATCAAGCGCCGAACGTGCGCAAAATCAATCAGGAGCACAAGGTGCACAAAACAAATATCGAGTATCACCATCGAAATCGAAGTCCAGTGCATCTAAGTGCACACAAGGCGTATCACTGCACTGCAAGCATATATAAACTATACAGTGTGCAGGAACCAAATCGTGTGCATGCATACGCACAAAACCAACTTAACTGTTTAAAATCGTAAAATCACAAACATGTGAAACTGAAGCACGAAAACGATATCAAGTGCAACACTGTGCAAAGATCATAAATACTCAATCATCAAAATCAAATCATACGAATAAATCACCCCAAAACATCATAATCAACAATGGCGGAATAGTACTGCTCAAGCGCATCCTCTAAGAATCTCGTCCAACCGTCGCGGTCCCTAGTGGGACGTCTCGTCGATGATCATGAACTCTGGTCTGCTGGCGTGCATAACCATGACCACTCCTGGGTCAAGGTCTTCACTGTGAATTACCAATCTTTCGGTCCATCGGCTCATCGGCCCTGTCAGGTGTGATAACGGGGATGATCCCGTTCTGGCACGTATCTTGTCATCTCTCGGTCAATCATCGCGACCACACGTAAGACAGCATATCAATGGCGTCGGCCTCTGGCTCTCTGAATGTACATGACACATCTTATCCTGGGTGCAAGTATCATTGCAGCAGTGTCCTGGAAGGAATCCTGCTCACGGTCTCTTCCATGTCTCGTCTCTGCCAACTATCCGGAAGTCATTGTCCTTTCCTATATCTGCATCTTGCTCTGGAACGACTGCATACTCATCGAGACTCCTTCTGGAAGGTAAGTCTAAGTACCATGCATCGGCATGCGCATCGCCTCTCTGATGTCGGCGGAGTGGAACGTCATCTCATCTAGATCTGGTGCGAACCTCTTACTCCACTTTTCTCTAATGTCATCTGCTTTGGACTCGTCTCGTCGCGGCTGCATGGACTGAGCTCCAACGACTATCCTCGTATCTGGAGTCTCCATATCTGGAGTCTCCCAAGAATGCATCTCACCACCAAGCATCCGAATTAAGTTGAGCCATCCGATCGAGTCGTCAAAACCTCATAATTCCCCAAGAGCTCAACATCTTGGGCACAGTTTATTAGTATCGAGTACATCCACAGCATCGGTGGTCCAGCCGTAGAAGGGCAAACCCAAGCCTCACTAATGGCGCCGTAGAATTGCCGCAAACTCGAAGGTTCAAAGGCTTTCACACGGTCATTAAGTCGAGTTAGGGTTTCATTCTTCTAGAGGGACCATAGAATTGCCTGCATATCTTTCCGACTACTTTAAACTTGGAATAATAGGTTTCCGACATTCGATCGTCTCTGTCGACCCTCACGTCTCTGCGTGAAGTCGTCTCTAGCTGGAATCAATCTATCTGATGACCTCGCATCGGGGTAAGCGAACGATCCACATGTCCTAGTCATTCATCCTAGATGACTAGCGACCTCCTATCATCTCTTAGTACAACTTATACTGCAATAGCTCCAACATCTGGGGCGATATCTCGTCGTTCACAGCAATAACTGGCTCACTCGTCTGCATGCTGAACCGTGCCTCAATCATCAGGAGTAAGCAACACACCAACGGTCATCAAAATCTGGCTGGCCTCCATCATTGGCTCAATTCTCTAGTGTCGATCAGCACCTCCGAGTAACCTCATAAAGGAGATCCGCCAAACACTCGTAGCGCGGAAACATAGTAAAAAGACACATCTCTGCAATCGTGTGTCGCCGGAATTTCGCCCTGGTCAGTCCTCGTTCGTGACGAGCTTGTGCTAACCGCAACTCTAGCCGTAGCTCTCCCTGCCCGTAACCGTAGCAGCAAAACCAAACTGGTACCGATGAGGCTAGATCAGGAAGGAATATAATACTGAACAAGGAAATGTACATCCTAAGGCTTCATAAGTGGAGTGGCGTGTCGTAAATATGCCGCGGAACATACCAACGGTACGTCACTCTACTTTAGTCACCTATTCCATCAACAAAGGGTCATCCTACGTTCCGAAGGTTAAAACCTAACGCTCTGATACCAACTTTGTCACGACCCGAAAGTACGGAATATGACCGGCACTTAAACTGCGAACGTCTCGAGGCGTACGTAATCTAAGTAAACCGAAAACCCAGAAATCCAAACCAAGAAAAGTAGTAGAGTGAAGGAAAACTAATTTAAAACAAGTAGTTTTATTAGCATAAGCCGAATTATGCGGTTTTTAAGAACATCAAAATTTACTGAAAATTTCGGCAGAGTCTCCTTTGTAAATACTGGCTCCCAAACGGGATACAACATGAATAGTATACGAAATCACTAAAAAGGCATCCCCAAGCGGGAGCTAGCTCTTCGTCAATCGACGGTCACAACCACACAAGCAATATAATATACAACGCCAACGGCGAGGATCAAAACTCAAAAGGAAACTCAAAACCACCAGAAATATAACGAGCGACTCTAAGGTCGAAAGAATAAACAACACTGTTCTCTATCTCAAAAATACATGTTTGGTTGATGGAATTTACTAGATACAACGGAATAATATCATACAAGGTAATATGATGGGTACGATACAAGAAAAACCCACCTACTAGCAAGTCACCCGAATGAAACTGAGCCCGCAAAGCCGTAATTAAACCTGTACGGCAAAACCTGCAAGAAACTGGGGCACAACGGGGGTGAGTTGCCAACTCGTGAATAGAAAAACATCTACGCACAGAAATCGCATAAATAACGCAACCTAGGTCAATGATCATAATATATCCTAAAAAATGTATATAACATGCAGCCTATAACAAGGCTAGGGTAAATATCTAACCCGAGTGTAATCTCATATGCCCGTGTCAGTGCCTCAGGTAGCAATATATCATATGAATGAGGTATGAATGCATGAAGATAGAATACATGCAAATGAAGAAACTATTTTCATAAATTAGTGAGATTTCCTTTGTATATTTTCAAAATGAGGTATCATAATGAAATCAGCATAAAACAGTGCCTAGCATCGGCACAAAACGTAATCCCAATATCTCGATATCTCGGTATCACAGTCTCTGTACCTTAATCACAATATTTAGGGCGCCGTCAGTCCAGACCGGACCCTACCATCCATCTCAAGACCACGACGGTATCCTTCGGATATCCGACGCGTCGGGTAAAATCACCGGTAGGTAATGCTCCCCTGCCAGGCTCACATCGTCATCATCACGCGCTTCTTGCCCCGGGGTACCTTACCGGGTCCACCATGTACCCGAAACGGTTCATCCATCTCCTCGAATCGGGTCTCGAAATCCATCAGCAAACTCATGGTGGACGACTCATACATCATAGGAAAAAACCGCACTTTTATTTAAAAAGAGAGAAATCAGTTTATATATGTTTTGCGGTTTTCCTCCAAATCCAGAAAATATCATGGAAATCCGAATCATCAATAGCATGTAGAACCATGAATATAAGCATGAGAATCCATGAATACGGCATAACAATGAATAACAGTATGCATGAAGCGACAAGTAATAACTACAATGTCTAATATGGCATATAAGGGAAGTACACTAATATCATGTCAAAACTACTAGCTAACAAGCTAAGTCAAGCAAATATATCATCTAAAGTGTACGTGACATGGCAATTTCCGATGAAGATGTGTGTAAGCCGGCAAGTAGGTGTACGTGGTACATACGCATCATCGGTAATGGTGCAGGTGTCCTAACAGCATGATATCAATAATGGAATATGCAGCAAAATAAGTATGCGAGGCAGAGCGAACAGCAATAATGAGCGGAAGCTGAAAACTAGACGCAACTATAACTAATCTGCATTAATCTAATATAAGTCCTACAAATGGTGCCAATTGAAATAACACGAACCGCGGGGTTTTTAAAATAGGGCTACGGTGGTTTTTAAGAAAGGATACGTCTTTTGAAATATCCGTAGATCCCTTGACCTGTCTTTTAAAATACCCACGATCCGCTAGTTTTGAAATAGGTAGGAGTCTAATCTAATCCAACAACTATACTAAACTATACGGCTGAACTAACAAGCTGAACTACAAGTAAGGAAACCGCCTATCATCTGAGTCGATACATATACATACCTGTATATATACAGTCGGTGATCCCACCACAATAATATCATGTCCATAACCAGACATCCCAAGTCAAGAGTGCGGATCAATCATCAAAATATAGCTCGTACGTAAATCCGTCGTACGGCATCCCCAAATCTGGGTACGGTCAATATCACATTCATTATACTATTCATCTGATATCCTCTTTATCAAATATCATGATCGGGGTACTGATCTACGTCTAGTACAATATTGATACCATCTATGTATGCATGCATGTATAAGAATCACTACGTCAAAAGACCCGCTAAAACATCATGTCGTATCTCAATACGAACCAAAACACATCGATCTCCTGGCCTCAAGCCCAATCTTTTCGACTCATCTCAAATTCCAAATACTATCCTCAAATCCAGTATATGAACACATAGTCCCATACTCATGTGAACACATAAATATATATTCCCATACACGCACATATGAAATAAGGAATGTATGCAAGTATGTATATGTGTGTATGTGTAAGTGTAGTGCACCCACTACCTAAGGTTTCGTAACCATGCACCAATCCAACACCAATATCCATCTAAAATCATCAATAATAAATCCTAACAACATATCATAAATTGTTGGTGTGTATACGCATCCGTATACATCACCACGGACTGCGGGGGTGCTATACGCCATCCACCCGACTTCTCCCCGTAGATATAAATCTACTCACCTGGTCCTCGCTTGCCGGTGCCGACGTCATCACGCGCTTGCTTGTCGTCTCGAAGTCCGCGTGGGGTATCTACATATCATAACGCACCGTGTCGCATTAAAACTAAATTCGAAATCGAAACGGCATACGAAAATCAAATCGGCACGCGTATCACGCATAGGTCCAAACCTATCACCTACGCATGCAAGAATAGTCAAACCAACCCTCGATGTCGATATACATCTTCAAACCGTCGAGAAAAATCCAATCACACTCATTTGCACATTCACGAACACTAATTTTAATATAAACTAGGTTAAAACTCACAAAAACCCCAATTTCACTTAAAAAGCCATTTTTCCGAAAATCTAGCAATCACAGTTCGCCATTTTTGTACAAAACATGATGTTTAAATGAATGTAGAAGCCAATATACTTATTAAATATCTTAAATAAGTCATAGAAACAATTTCCGGAATTTAATCTCATTAAATTCCAAAAACCCTAATATTCTAGTTTACAAAAATACCCTTTTTAACAATTTCAAAGCAAAAATGCACAAATTACAATCTAGCTTAGATTTGCATGATCTAAAGCATTAAACCACACTTAATAAAGTTAATGAAGTCATGAAAAACCTAAACACATTTTTAATCCCAAGTATTTAACCAAATTCAAAAATCTAGTAGGCAAATTAGCACATTAACACAATTTTTTAAACTAACCATTAGCACTAGCTACTAATCTTGTATTAACATGACAAAAAGCCTAATATAACACACAACCATACACCAATTCTACAAAACCCTAACTTGCATTCAAATTCATAACTTGAATTCCAAAACTTGCAATTAAACTCACATATCCAAATTAACACTTAATTAAATTAGCTTAAGAAATTAGTAACAAATTAAGCAACAAAAATGTTTAGAATTATACCCAAAACATATAAAGATCCACAAGCACACATAGCCCTCCAAAATTCTCCCTTGCCGCCAAAATCCATGCTATACGGGCTAAGCTAAAATGGGTAGGAGTCGGATTTTGATTTGGATTTTTGTTTGATTTTTTGTGGATTTTTCTTTGGATTTTCTTTGATGGAACAAAGAGAGGAGAAGAGGAAAATGGGGCTGTTGGGGGGGTTGCTGATTTCGGCCAGGTTGTGGGGGGTTTGGGTGAGGGAGGAGAGAGAGTGAGGTGGAGAAAATAACAAGTAAGGAAGTCCAAGTCAACACAAAGTCAAAAGTCCAACTCATTTATCCATTTTCTTTTCTTTTCTTTCATTTCTTTTCCTTGAAATCCAAGTGGGGACAAAAGAGGGGGCTGCTGAATTCTTCAAGGGGATAAGTGAATGGGGGTGTGTGGGTGTGGGTACGGGTGTGGGGTGATGAAAAATGATAAATACAATACCCCAAACATCCATTTACGCTAAAAAAGCCTTTTTTTCTTCAATAATTTCTAAACCGTTTTGGCAAATGATTTCGTTCCAAAAACCACATGATAAAATTTTATTTAATGTTTTATGATGCATAAAATTTGTTTCAACTCATTCCAATTTGTAATTTTCCCTAATTAAATGTATTAGTGACGGCTTAAAATAATAATAAAATAATATTTTTTTCAGAAAATTTGAAATTTCACCAGCGGCTCAATAAACACCAAATAATAGCAATTACATAGCTAGAATATGTATATTTAATTTTTATAATAAGATATTTGCATTTTGACTTTTTTACAGAAAACCCCCTTATTTTACCGATTTTTCGAAATTTCACCGAAACGATTTTCAAAACGTTACAACGGGTTTCTAGTCGATTTTAAATGTCGTGTTTGTATGGTTTTGAGCTTATGTGTGATTTATTGTGAAATTCTCGGTTCGCAGGCGAGTGCGACGGACGCCTTGAAGAAGGGGAAACAAGTCATCGGCTATACCTAGCGAGAGACTACGGTGAGTAGATTTAACATCTACGGGGATATCGCCCGCATGGCGTTATGCGTCAGGGCTGGTAGGATCTTGTAGCAGCATTTTACATTAAAATACATTGACTATGTATGGCTACTATTTAGTGCATACTGCATTCCCTGCTATATGTATATAAACTAGAATTGATAGAACACCGCACTATTACTAACGGTTCAAGTTGCACGAGCACGTGTTATATGCTACACTCACACCGTTAGTGATTGCCATGACACTCACATTATAGGATTGCTACATCATACGTCAGATTGTTTCCGCATTATTGATGATTGCCATGAATTGCCGCATATCAGCAGATGTTATATTCATACTTGGACACATCTACATCACATATTCAAACATGTGCCATGTGTATATTGATATCCTTATACCTGCATAGATTACGCATTGAGATATGTTGTTTCCATGTTATTTCTGGATTTGGGAACCATGGGTATTTCAAAAGAGAATAAGTAATTATTTAAAAACCCGGTTTCCCTTGATATGATATTTCAGTGCGTCCACCATATGTTTTCTCTGTGCTAGAGCCCGATAGATATATATGAGAGAGAGGGCTGACCCGGAATGACGGATGCCCGATAGATATATCTGAGAGAGAGGGCTGACCCGGACTGACGGATGCCCGATAGATAAATATGAGAGAGAGGGCTGACCCGGACTGATGGATACCCGATAGATATATATGAGAGAGAGGGCTGACCCGGACTGACGGATGCCCGATAGATATATGAGAGAGGGGGCTGACCCGGACTGACGGATTCCCGATATAGGAAGATTTGCATGTCGATGCTAGACACGAGTATTTATGATATTTGGGTGCCGATGTTGGGCACTCGTGATTCTCAGTGATGTACAGGATTTGAGGGCCGATGGGAGTGTCGGCGTCTGGGTTGTTAGGATTTGGGGTGCATTGATGGTCACCGATTACATATTCCACGTTGACATTCCATGTAGATGTTATACCTCCCATGCTCAGCATTCATTATTGTATCTCATCCTGCAGTTATTTTACCTGATAGAGCACTTGCATGATTATTGCACATACTGCTTATCGCGCATTGATATCATCTGTTAGCTTATGATAGAGTAGCGCAGTACGTGCATGCTCGTGATTGCCTTTATATGTTATCTCTAATCACGAGTTTTCAACTCACCCCCGTTGTGCCACAGTGTTTGCAGGTTGCCCTTCGGAGTAGTCGCGGCAGGCTGCGTTATTGCATCTTTTGACACAGATACCCCTACAGTTGGTATACTAGCTCTTTTGCTGATAGGTGGGTTTTGTTCGGTATCTGTTTATCTTTCATTTATGTACATTGTTGTATCTAGTATTCTCCATCTACCATATATGTACTTGACTTAGAGACAGTGTGAGGACGATGATGTATATTATTTGAATTCTGGTGTCGAGCTCGTTGTGAGCCGACTTTACATATGCAGTTTATTCTATCTGTGATGTTCCTTTTTGTAGATCTTGATCTTCGCTACGGCGTCATATATTGCTATCTTGGTGATTATTTACTTAAGAATTCTTGTCACTTTTGTAAATGCTTCCATTCAAGTTTAAGACATTCTTTACTTTTACTGGTTTGATTTCTGGGTTTCGGTTCACTTAGTCGCGTTACGCCTGTGGACGTTACGTGGTTAAGTGCCGGTCAAGGGCCAAACTTAGGGTCGTGACAAAGTTGGTATCAGAGCGTAGGTTTTACCTTTTGGAGTGTTCCTAGGATGACCCTGGTATGATGGAGTAGGTAGCTGAAGCAGAGTAGCGTAGCGTGCGTAAGTTCCGCGGCATACTCACGACATGGTACTCCGCCAAGGCAACCTTAGGACTTGTTGATTTAAATTCCTTCTTGAGTATATACATTCTTGCGATTCGATTTCCGTATCCTTATCGAATCCTATTGTTCCTTTCAGCCATTATGCCGCCAAAGACTACGTGGGCGCAGAGAGCGGCCGCGAGGGCCGAGATTCGAGTTGACTCGTCCGAGACGAGGACTGATCCGGATAGTACACCGGTTGTGCCCGAGCAGGCTGTTCCTATCGTGACAGATCAGATTGCCATGTTTGGGGCTGGTGTTCAGGAGATGCGCCAGATGATGGGATCTCTAGTTGAGACACTTCGAGCGCAGCGACCAGAGGTAGTTCCACCCGTTGCAGAGACTGCGATGGTATCCACAGTAGGGGCAGTTGTCCCTGCAGCTACAGAGGTTATCTCGGTATCGTTATCAGAGTTTATGAGGCTGAAGCCTGCGGTCTTCACAGGCACCGATGCGGCCGAGGACCCACAGTCTTTCATTGATAGGATGGCGCGGATATGTCATTCACTTAGATGCGCAGATGCGAGATGGGTAGAGTTCGCGAGCTTTCGCCTGGAAGGTCTTGTGCAGAAATGGTATGAATCAGTCGATAAGGGTAGAGCAGCAGGTCTTCCTCCTATGACCTGGACAGAGTTCATGGCGCTATTCCTTGCCCATTTTCTTCCACTGAGCGTCAGAGATGCTAGAGCACGCAGGTTCGAGTCCTTACGTCAGACTCCGGAGATGTCAGTGGCAGAGTATGATGTCCTGTTCACCGAACTATCAGTGTATGCTCCGTACTTAGTGGCTACTGAGGAGTTGCGAGTCAAGAGATTTGTCCGAGGCTTTCTTACCCCACTGTTTCTAGTGATCCGCGCACAGCATTACGAGACATATGCAGCAGCCGTAGACACAGCCCTATTAGTCGAGGAGCGCCTTGCTGAGACTTCGGTAGTTCTAGAGCCAAAGAGAGTTCGTGCGGATACATCAGCACAGAGACGGCCTTTTCGGCGCCGTGATAGACGTCTTGCAGGTAGCAGAGATTCTGGGGGAGGAAGGTTGTTTAGCTCCTATCCCCAGGAGGATCAGCGACCATCATCGGGATGTTTCCGTTGCGGGAGTTCTTATCATCGTGTACGAGATTGTCCTGAGATACCCCGGAGGGAGGTAGAAGCACCATACGTCACACTACCACCTTGACCACACCAGAAGACATTGCCTATTGTACCTACTGTTACTCCGCGCCAGACTCATACACACAGAGGTCATGGTCGCGGAGGATTTGTTCATAGAGGACGAGGTGATCGAGGCAGAGGACAGCCAGCGGCCGGCAGGGGAGAGTCAGTAGCAGGAGGAGGACAGGCGCGGGTTTTTTCTTTGACGCATCAGGATGCGCAGGCGTCCAATGCGGTGGTCTCAGGTATCCTTCCAGTATGTTCTGTTGATGCACACGTGTTATTCGATCCCGGATCCACGCACTCGTACGTATCCACACACTTTGTGCTGAGTTTGGGTAGAGAGTCCGGTTTGCTTGATCAACCACTTGTTGTGAGTACTCTTGTGGGAGAGTCGTTTGTTGCTAGGTACGTGTTCCGATCCTGTATCGTCCGTATTGGCGAGAGAGAGTTGCCGGTCGATTTGATCCTTCTTGAGATGTTGGACTTCGACGTTCTTTTGGGCATGGATTGGTTAGCCTTGTGCTATGCTTCTGTTGACTGCCGCGAGAAGACAGTTAGATTTTGTTTTCCCAGCGATTCGGTTTTTGTTGTGTTGGGGGACCGTGGTGCCACCCCTCACAGTGTGATTTCTTCTTTTCGCGCTCAACAGCTTTTGAGGAAGGGATGTCAAGGATTTCTCGCCTATGTTTGCGATACTAGAGCTACAGAGGTTCCGATGGATCAGGTTCCGGTTGTTAGTGAGTTCCCTGATGTGTTCCCTGACGAGCTTCCTGGGCTACCGCCTTTGCATGATATTTCTTTCTGTATTGATTTGGTTCCTGGCACGGGGCCTATTTCTGTACCGCCTTATCGGATGGCCCCGGTGGAACTTAGAGAATTGAAGGGTCAGTTGCAAGATTTGCTGGATAAGGGACTTATTCGACCCAGTATTTCTCTTTGGGGTACTCCAGTCCTGTTTGTCAAGAAGAAGGACGGCAGTATGCGTTTGTGTATCGACTACCGTCAGCTGAACAGGGTGACAGTGCGGAACAGGTATCATTTGCCACGCATCGACGATTTGTTCGACAATCTTCAGGGGGCAGGATACTTTTCGAGGATCGATTTGCGATCAGGCTACCATCAGCTGCGGGTTCGACAGGAGGACATTCCTAGGACAGCTTTCCGCACGCGTTACGGCCATTATGAGTTTTTGGTGATGTCGTTCGGACTCACCAACGCGCCAGCAGCATTTATGGACTTGATGAACCGTATTTTCTGGCCGTATCTTGATCTGTTCATCATCGTATGCATTGACGATATCTTGGTGTATTCTCGGAGTAGAGAGGAGCACGAGCAGCACCTGCGGATTACACTGCAGACCTTGAGGGAGCATCAGCTTTTCGCCAAATTCTCCAAGTGTGCTTTCAGGCTGGACAGCGTAGACTTCTTGGGGCACATGAGTACACGAGATGGTATATGTGTAGACCCGAGGAAGTTTGAGGCCGTTCGGAGTTGGCCTAGACCCACGTCAGTGACGGATGTTCGCAGCTTTCTAGGGCTGTCAGGCTACTATAGGTGATCCGTGCAGGACTTCTCTCGCATTGCTACACTTTTGACCGGGTTGACCCGGAAGGGAGTTTGATTCGATTGGACGGAGGAGTGTGAGCACAAGTTTCAGCAGCTATGGGCTCTACTGACTACGACACCAGTATTATCATTACCTTCAGGATCAGGCGGATTTGTGGTGTATTGTGATGCTTCACGAGTGGGGCTAGGGTGCGTATTGATGCAGCATGACAGGGTGATCGCGTATGCTTCACGGCAATTAAAGGAACATGAACAGAACTACCCCACTCACGATTTGGAGATGGCTGCGGTGGTCTTTGCACTTAAGATCTGGCGACATTACCTATACGGCGAGTCGTGCCAGATATTCACTGATCACAAGAGTTTAAAGTATATATTTCAGCAGTGCGACCTGAACCTTAGACAGCGCCGATGGATGGAGTTAGTGAAGGACTACGATTGTGAGATCTTGTATCACCCGGGCAGGGCTAATGTAGTGGCGGATGCTTTGAGCAGGAGGCCCGGGGGCAGTCTATCTTGTTTGAGCGCAGTATAGAGGCAGTCGTCGGCAGATTGGCAGATCTTATGCGACAGCCGGGTACAGATCGAGTTTACGCCGATCGGATGACAGATTGCGCATATTCATGCACGCCCACAGTTGCTTGACCGTATACATGAGGCACAACACAGTGATGACCGATGTTCAGAGATCATGGCACAGATGGGACAGAGCAGATTTTCCGAGTTCGTGATCGATGATCAGGGGATAATACGATTTGGGGCTAGACTGTGCGTAACAAATGCTGAGGGATTGCGGCGTGAGATTCATGAGGAGGCACATCGATCGGTATACAATGTTCATCCCGGTTCAACCAAGATGTACCATGACATGAGAGGTGTTTACTGGTGGGACGGGATGAAGAGAGACATCGCAGACTTTGTGTCGAGATGCCTGACTTGTCAGCAAGTCAAGGCTGAGCATAAGAGGCCAGCGGGAGAGTTACAGCCGTTACCCATTCCGGAGTGGAAATAGGAGCAGATTTCTGTGGACTTCGTTGTGGGTCTACCCAGGACTAATCGAGGGTATGACTCCATCTGGGTGATCGTGGATCGTTTGACGAAAGCGGCTCACTTCCTACCGGTGATGACGACTTTCGGATTTGCTCAGTATGCCCAGATATACATTGACGAGATTGTACGACTGCACGGAGTTCCGACATGTATCGTGTCCGACAGAGGCACCCAGTTTACCAGCCGACTATGGCAGAGGCTTCAGGAGGCTTTGGGCACTCGCTTGAATTTCAGCACGGCATTTCATCCGCAGACCGACGGACAGTCAGAGCGGACTATTCAGACTCTCGAGGACATGCTCAGAGCGTGCGTCTTAGATTTTGGAGGTAGCTGGGATCATCATTTACCCTTAGTAGAGTTCTCCTACAACAACAGCTACCAGGAGACCATTCAGATGGCACCATTTGAGGCTCTTTATGGGATGAGATGCAGATCGCCCACCTGTTGGACATAGCTCAGTGAGAGCAGTATCTTAGGGCCACAGATTGTGGAGGAGACGACCGCGAAGATCTAGTTGATTCGCGACAGGATGAGAGCAGCCCAGAGTAGGCAGAGATCTTATGCGGACTGTCGTCGGCGCACACTTGAGTTTTTTGTTGGCGATCATGTTTTCTTGAGGGTCTCCCCAATGAAATGTGTAATGAGGTTTGGGAAGAAGGGGTAGCTTAGTCCCAGATTTGTGGGCCCCTTCGAGATCCTCGAGCGTGTTGGTGCGGTTGCGTATCGGTTAGCCCTTCCGCCCAGTTTTCCAGACGTGCACCCCGTATTTTACGTTTCGATGCTCCGCGGATATCTTCATGATCCTTCGCATGCGATTCAGCACCCGACGATCCAGCTTGAGCGCGACCTTTCCTATGCAGAGCAGCCGGTGATGATCTTGGATCGACAAGTGAAGAAATTGAGGTCGAAAGAGATACCGTCCGTCAAGGTACTTTGGCGTAGTTCGAGTAGCGAGGAGGTCACTTGGGAGACCGAGAGCGCGATGAGGAAGAAGTATCCCCATCCTTTTGAAGGTACGTGTAGTTAGATTTTGAAATTCGGGGACCAAATTTTTTTAAGGGGGGTAGATTGTAACACTTTGAAATTTCGTTAGAATGTTTATCGTGTTAAATTAGAAATTGTGCGTGTTATTATATATGTGTACATAGGATTATTGGTATTTTAGTCGGGTTTACCCTAATTGGAAAATTTTCCTTTGTAGTGTACACTTGCATACTTAGCCAATTTTGTGATTTAGGTCTTTTAGTGTAACATGTTAACCCTTTGCTTTCCTTGCATGGTTGTTAAATTATCCCCACCATTTTAATCTAGTCAAAACCTTTTTTTTAAAATTCTTTTAGCAATAGAAAATGAGAGCATGATGTTAGGTGAAAGAGGTTGACTTTTTGACCCCATTTCCTTCTCTTCTCTCTCTCTTCTCCTCACTTCAGAAATTCCGCCAATTCCAGCAGAAAACCCTAGCTTCCCTTCATCTTATCCTCTCCTTTTCACTTCTCTTTGATCCCTACACAAAAACCCTACAAAAATCAACACATTTTCATCACAAAACCATGGAAAAGTGAGATTTTTGAGGTGTTTGGAGGCAAATCTGCACACTTGATGCTAGAGCTGGGATTTTTGGTGTTTCATAAGGTCTTTTGAAGGTATTAACTCTTGTTAGCACTCATTTTCCAAAAACTTGTAGAATCCTTTAGCAAAAATCATGTTTTTATGTGCTTTTTAGTGATATCAAAGGATATTTGTGATGCATATGTTAAATTGGGATTTTGTTGGCTTGGTTAACTCTTTTAGGTGCTATTAGAGCTATTTAACCCAGGTTTAAGTTTCAGTTTGCACAGAAATACCCTAAAGTATCATTTTAGTGTAAAAGTGTGATTTTTAACTAGATTTAGGGCTCTGTGCAATCTGCTTCTACCCGGGGTGTTTCAGAAAAAAAAATTGGATTTACTGTAGCATGTATAGGAGGTATAGAGTGCACATGCAAAACCTGGGAGCCTATCTCCCTAACCTGGCCGCCGGAATAATCATTCTGGCCGCAATTTACGGCCAGATGGGTGAGTTGGGGTTTGGGGTTTGGTCCACTGGAGTCTGCTTCTATGTGGAGTATTTTGGTATACCTATTTTTATAATATCGGTTCTGTATCAAAATCTTGAGTAGAATACCCTATTTCCCGTATTTTTAATCTTTCGCGACACGCGTGATACGTGTGTATGGGTTTGGGGTTTCTGCGTATCGCGACGCGTCGGAGTGACTTCAGGCGCGTAATCACACGTTTTAGCGTATCGCGCATACGCGCTTGGTTTGCGACATGGGTTTCTAGTCGACTTTAAATGTCGTGTTTGTATGGTTTTGAGCTTATGTGTGATTTATTATGAAATTCTAGGTTCGCAGGAGAGTGCGACGGGCGCCGCGAAGAAGGGCAAACAAGTCATCGGCTATACCTAGCGAGAGACTACGGTGAGTAGATTTAACATCTACGGTGATATCGCCCGCATGGCGTTATGCGTCAGGGCTGATAGGATCTTGTAGCAACATTTTACATTTACATACATTGACTGTGCATGGCTACTATTTAGTGCATACTGCATTCCCTGCTATATGTATATAAACTAGAATTGATAGAATACCGCACTATTACTAACGGTTCAAGTTGCACGAGCACGTGTTATATGCTACACTCATACCGTTAGTGATTGCCATGACACTCACATTATAGGATTGCTACATCATATGTCAGATTGTTTCCGCATTATTGATGATTGCCATGAATTGTCGCATATCAGCAGATGTTATATTCATACTTGGACACATCTACATCACATATTCATACATATGCTATGTGTTTATTGATATCTTCATACCTGCATAGATTACGCATTGAGATATGTTGTTTCCATGTCATTTCTGGATTTGGGAACCGTGGGTATTTTCAAAAGAGAATAAGTAATTATTTAAAAACCCGGTTTCCCTTGATATGATATTTCAGTGCGTCCAACATATGTTTTCTCGGTGCTAGAGCCCGATAGATATATATGAGAGAGAGGGCTGACCCGGACTGACGGATGCCCGATAGATATATATGGGAGAGAGGGTTGACCCGGACTGACGGATGCCCGATAGATATATATGAGAGAGAGGGCCCGATAGATATATATGAGAGAGAGGGCTGACCCGGACTGACGGGTGCCCGATAGATATATGAGAGAGGGGGCTGACCCGGACTAAAGGATGCCCGATATAGGAAGATTTGCGTGTCGATGCTAGACACGAGTATTTATGATATTTGGGTGCCGATGTTGGGCACTCGTGATTCTCAGTGATGTACAGGATTTGAGGGCCGATGGGAGTGCCGGCGTCTGGGTTGTTAGGATTTGAGGTGCATTGATGGTCACCGATTATATATTCCACGTTGACATTCCGTGTAGATGTTATACCTCCTATGCTCAGCATTCATTATTGTTTTGCATCCTGTAGTTATATTACCTGATAGAGCACTTACATGATTATTGCACATACTTCTTATCGCGCATTGATATCATCTGTTAGCTTATGATATAGTAGGGCCGTACGTGTATTCTCGCGATTACCTTTATATGTTATCTCTAATCACGAGTTGGAAACTCACCCCCGTTGTGCCACAGTGTTTGCAGGTTGCCCATCGGAGTAGTCGCGGCAGGCTGCGTTATTGCATCTTTTGACACAGATACCCCTACAGTTGGTATACTAGCTCTTTTGCTGATAGGTGGGTTTTGTGCGGTATTTGTTTATCTTTCAGTTATGTACATTGTTGTATCTAGTATTCTCCGTCTACCATATATGTACTTGACTTAGAGACAGTGTGAGGACGATGATGTATATTATTTGTATTCTGGTGTCGAGCTCGTTGTGAGCCGACTTTACTTATGCAGTATATTCTATCTGTAATGTTCCCACTTGTTGATATTGATCTTCGCTACGGCATCGTATATTGCTATCTTGGTGATTATTTACTTAAGAATTCTTGTCACTTTTGTAAATGCTTCCATTTAAGTTTAAGACACTCTTTACTTTTACTGGTTTGATTTCTGGGTTTCGGTTCACTTAGTCGCGTTACGCCTGTAGACGTTACGTGGTTAAGTGCCGGTCACGGGCCAAACTTAGGGTCGTGACAGTGGTTTATCGTCGGCTTCGTTGCTATACATCAACGACAATCGGGATACGCATACTTGCTTACGTTGATGATATGAGATATTATGTGTTGATGTGATATGTTATATTGGATCGCGTGTTTTGAATAGCCAGGGGTTTTATGTGAGATGAGGGTTTTTATTTTCATACATGTATAATTCATTGTTTGTGCGCAGGAAAGGCCCAAAGCCAATCCCAGGGAAGTCCTTGCATTTCGGAACAGCTAGGTGTACAATTCCTAACTTATGCTTTTCTGGGCTTGACTTTGAAATAATTTCCCGCTGCTACCATATAATTCCCCCCCGAACACAGCTCACAACTTTCGTCGTACTGTGCTCTCCAAAGACCAACTCTTCTCAAAATCTCCTCTCGGGCTCAATGATAGAAGTGTCCAAGACGAAATCTTTTCTTGTCTGTTCTATTTCATTTTTTGAAAAAAAAGTGTAATTAATT
The DNA here is from genome assembly GCA_030015575.1 of Agapanthus africanus. Taxonomy (NCBI): domain Eukaryota; kingdom Viridiplantae; phylum Streptophyta; class Magnoliopsida; order Asparagales; family Amaryllidaceae; genus Agapanthus; species Agapanthus africanus. The sequence goes on from JASDDO010000012.1 coordinate 253,605,464, forward strand.
AGCACAGATTGGTTTTTTTGCTCTCTGTTTTATGCTTGCAACTTTAGTTGTTTGGGTGTTTGCCTAATGTATAGAGTCAGCTGATAACGAATTGGAATATTCTTGTATTGGGGCACTTCCGGGTTGAGGATGATGTCACCATTGTATATTATTTACTTTTCCGCATTAGGATAGACCCAAGGCGGAGAACACAAGTAGCCGGGTTCTAGGGTCCAGTGGGAGGCCATCTCGAGGAGTCTAGACCGGGTCTCCTAACCCTAGAATTGGCAGTGTTACTTTCCTCTCTTGTAGGGGTCTAGGGATGTGGGTTTGGCTATTCATCGCGACCGTGGAATCCGTGTTTCATACAGGCTCGCAATAAAACATGGACCTCCTAGTAAATCCAATATTTCATATATTTCTTCTGCTGCTGATATATTGTGATGCGATCATTTTATTTGCGTGAGACGAATGCTTTATTATTGTATATATGATATATAATAAACGTTTCTTATGTTTTACACCTGCGCTAGTCCCGTCCCGCTATGTCGTTAGTTATGTAACCTAACGGTGCATAACGGAACATTGAGGCGAATGCGGATGGCATAAGCGTACGTTATATTTTCGTTTCTTCTGTGATGCTTAGGAAGCATAAATGATGGGATTTATTAATGAGATTAATAAAAAAAAGAAACCTAAAAGATGTTGTAGAATCAAATTTTCAAAATGGGTAGCTACAGTTTTTTGCTTTGCATAGTGGTATATGTAATATACCATGCACCTTATTCGATGAGGAAAGAGACGAGATCCCTTCACTGGGAGTGACCTCTTTAGAAAAACTGGCAGATGCTACAATTGTTGGGTATAGTGCCCTCAATGTCAATTATTGGATCGCAGGTACGTAATTGCAATGATTGAGGTAGTACCTATACCGGTAGGAAAGTCTTGCTCGAGATGATATTATGTTATCTGGTTTGTCTTTATCATCGTGTAAATGCTTTAGTTCACTATTGCATGTTGATAGAGCCCATAGGATTGTTGCTTGACTACCAGCAGTATGATGGCGATCATATACGTGGGAGCTAGGGTCTATAAGCACATCCTTAAAGTGTCCCTAGTCGTGGGAGTTTCGAGACAGGGCATCGATACTCCAGAGTAGACTAGTGTATACAGTCGAAACCCCGACGAGGGGCGGTGGCTGGTCTAACAAGCCATTGGTGTCAGTTTGTTCACCTAAGATGTATACAGGTGCTTATTGGGTTATGAGTACACCGGATAGGACTCGCCGGGAACATGCTAGTTGGTATTATACATATCGTCAGAGAGCAGTTCCCTGGTGACATGTGTACAGGTTAGTCTGTCTCCCTAAGATCGTCCTTTGTCTCGTGTGAGTTCCCACCGTGCTTTGATTACTACCCTACTATAAGTGCACGGCGGCGCCCCGGACGTCAATCCGACTCCGGAATGCGGAAACGAAACTTTTTACGAACTTTTAAACCGGCAGCACCGCGGACAAAAATCCCGGATCGGGCCATTAATCTAGTCCTAACTAACTGGCGAAGGGGTAGAGAGATATACCGAGCGATCTGTGTCCTTCGGTCTTCTCATCATGGTCCCAATCTCCCCGCGGAATCTCCGGTCTTCAACTCCTCGTCGGAAGGGCACCACTTCGCCGGGTTCTTTTACGGGCTCCCACCTATGGACTAAGGCAACTCGGGCACGAAGTTGGCGAGCCGACGTGCCTAAGGATTGCTGTAGAATAGTGTAGTGCTATGTCTTATTAGGGTTTACTAGAAGTTGCCCATTTAGTGGAGGAATGAGTTGTTGAATTTTGGAGATGAACTAGGGGATTTTGCAAACATGAGGAGAACCAAAATCCCACTACCAAAATTCCAGCCCCCTGAAGAGCATGGCCGGCCAAGTCAATGGAGAGGAGAGAATGAGAGAGGGAGTGTATCAAAAAACAAGAGAGAGAAAAGGGTTATCATGAAAAAGAAATGATCACCCACTAAAACCCACACTCCATCGACCAATCATCCCATCACAAAGTCAAGAAATCATGAAGAAGTCAAGAAGTCAAGGGATGGTGCAACCATCATGACATAACAAAATGCAAAGAACACCCTCCACAAGCCTTATTTGCACAATTGCAAATATGCCCTCCTCCACCAAATTTCAGCCAAGAAAAGATACAAAGAAATATGGCCGAAACGGAAAGCAAATTGGCAACCCCAAAAACTGATCCCGTAATAAATTACAGGAAACCCCCACTACTGTATATACATACCCACATTTGTATTCCGACCGAAATACAAATGCAATGAGACAAAATCTACACTGTACAATACTAGGATCCGGCTTAAACCAAAGCCCGCTAGTATTTCCCATCCGATCCTGATCCGTGCAAGGCCGCACGTATCTGATCGAACCCTGCCATATCTCCATACGGCCTCTACGGCGTTTCGCCCGAAACTTGAGAAACTGGTCTGTGGGGGACTCTAAAGACTCATCAATACTTTGGTTGTGGATTTAACCACTAGCACGTCAGAGGTATTAGCCTATACGTAACGGGCTACCAGGTATTGACCAAAAGGGACGTCGATGAGCGAACTCATCCTGGCACCCTACTGATCCTGTCAGTGACAATATCCGTACAGTCCGGTCCGTTCGTCTATGAGCATCGCATGGCGGGCCTAGGGGTTGGTAAAAGTCATACCTCCAAAAGCGGTACAAGTCGTGTCGGAGTGTAGCCCAGAACACCCTGAGATACTACTGGAATACCTACCAGTAAATCTCCTGCCTTGGCCAAGGACTTCGTGTAATGGCTCTCCTGGACACAGCGCGACCTCACCCCCAATACCGGGAGAGACGAACCCCTGAAGATCCGCTCACTGCCTCCATGTGGCTCAGGACTGCACCCAACTAAAACCTGTTTGCACGTCTCCTTTGAGCATGGTAGGGTAGTAATCAAAGTACAGTTGGAACTCACACGAGACAAATGACGATCCTCAGGTCGATGAACTAACCTGTACACATGTCACCAGGGAACTGCTATCTGACGTCAGGTATAAGACCAACTAGCATGTTCCCGGCGAGTCCTGTCCGGTGTACTCATAACCCAATGAGCACCTGTATACATCTTAGGTGAACCAACTGACACCAGTGGCTTATGAGACCGGCCACCGCCCCTCGTCGGGGTCTCGACTATATACACTAGTCTACTCTGGAGTATCGATGCCCTATCTCGAAACTCTTACGACTAAGGACCTTTTAAGGATGTACTTATAGACTACCAGCTCCCACGTATATGATCGCCCTCATACTGCTGGCAGTCAAGCAAGAATCCTAGGGAATCTATCAACGTGTAATAGCGACCTATCAGGTCACCTAAAGGAGTACACGATTATAAAGATAAACCAGATAGCATACTATCAACTTGAGTAAGACTGTCCTGCCGGGATAGGTCCTCCCTCAATCATTGCAATCACGTGCCTGTGATCCAATAATTGACTCTGAGAGCACTATCTCCAACAATCTCCCACTTGCACTCAAGGCTAATTATTGCGATGTCGCATACTCACAGCCCGTGTGATACCGAGCACCAAACTCCTCTACTAGTCAGTCTCACAAAGCTTGTTTGCGAAACTATTACATTCGAGGAATAGCCTCAGTGAGTGGATCCGCTGTGATGTTTCTTTCTATGTCTCTCTATATCTCAAGTTCGCGGAGAAAGCCATCTCCCGAAATGAGCAATACCTGTCTTAGAATATGTCTGGATATCTGATGGGACCTAGCTCATAAATGAACTCCAAATCCAAACTTCTTAGACTGTATCGTCAACTGAACTTAATCAGTATCCTGCGCCATCCTTCCCTCAGTATCCACTTGGACCACCTGTCCAAAATACTGCTCCTCGTCAGAAGGAAAAATATAACTCTGACAACCTTCCTGTCGTCCAGGTCACCTTGGAAGCCTGGAACGATAACTGTCCCCCAAATGAGGCTGTCGTTATGATATCCCTAGAACATCCTCTTATGTTCTAAAACTGCTTCCGATTGTTTCTCCAGGATTGTATCAATATCAACTAATTGCATCCACTGCAAAAACAACATCTGGTGTGGTACTTGACATCTCATGATTGACTCAATTGCCTATGCAAGTGATCTGCCAATCATGCACATCCCTCTCCCCTTTAGTCTGTAAGACACCTTTAGAGAGGGGTGATTCCATCACCTGCAGGTATACTACCGTGCCAGGAATCGTCCATTCTAAATACTCATAGAATGCTGTCTAAGTACCCAGATTGGGAAACCACCAAAATCTAGATCTATAGATCTAGTAACCAGAATGTCTGATATAATATCCATATCCTTATGTAGAGAAACTACTATGTGACAACCAAAGCATAACCGATCATAGTATAATATCACTTCCTACTCTGTGTATGTCATCCAAATACCAGGACATCACACCCTACTACCTTCTCAATAGATCCATCTCCTATTCTGATGAAGTCAAACCTATGACTGTCACGTCAGAAATAGATGATCTATCTCCGCTATATCTGCTTTAGTCTATAAATAGACATAAGCCACTTGTCCACCAATGCTTCCACTGCTCCCACTGACTACGACAACCCTCTGGCAGAGTCATATACACGTACACTTCTAAAGCTAGTTTAGAACGACGCTATACTCATCCTCCTGCCGGGTCTCGCAACCTGGAACAACAGCAATGGCAAGTCTGGGTAAACAAGAACCTCCCTGCCACCGTCCTTGAGGCTACCGGAGTACCTCTCGGGTTCCTGAGGTTACCCATCTTATCTGTGGAGTGGCCAATGGAATTTCAAACCAGATTGAATATTTAGGTTCCTATCAAATCTTCAGTAATCGTTTGCGGTTCTAGAATCACTTCCAGTTCTACCATACTCCCACTACTGTTTTCTGAAAAAATCCATTTTTATTAAAACTGTGGCGAGTCTAGAACAATATCACTATTGATCTTCCAGATGGTAGAAAGTCAACCCTCGTCATAGCCTGGGTCAACCCACAAACAGCCATTACAGAAACGTGCCTTGAGTTATCCAGAGTCTGCTTTTAATCATAATCCAGACAACTCCCCGTACCTTAACATCGTTAAGATATGAACTGTTCTATATCCAATATAGAACCAGAGGCACTGATTTAATTGAACCAGATTCAAATCATGCAGCTGTCTCCAGTGCATGTCAACTAAATGGAAAGAGGCCGATCAGCGTTACTCAACTTAGGAATGCTTCCAATTATGAGTAACCTGAAAGAGAAGAAAGTTCTCTTAATCATTACAATAAACTGAATATCATACACAAGTATCTACATCTTCGATCAACTTGAAAAATCCCGATACTTGCAACTTCTGGTTCTCTACTTTATCCATATACCTATAACTTCTCAAAACTTGGACCCTGTTTTTTTACGAAACACCTGTCTAAAAACTAGAGAAGTCATAAGTAAACCGAATATAGTATGAGGACCAACCCCTCTGTCCTCATGGACGCTGGACAACATACAATACTCTGTATAAGTCCCTTGAGTCTATTAACTCAATCCCTGTGTGTCGTAGGTTGAAAACTGTACTTATGGTTAAGAAGAATTACACCGCTGTTTAATGCTCCTTACTTAACCATCCACTGATATAGGTAAATGTCATCGACATAATTTCAAAAAAGTATATCTCACTCTATAAAAATAGACGTACAGATATATCAATTTGAAATTGGTGCATGACAGCGGATATTCAAAACCAAATATTTGCCGTCCGGCAAACAACCCAGGTGACTTCCTCAAATATCACCGATTACAACGAATCCCGATATAATGAGGATGATCACCTAATTCCCAATAACTTACTCCCACTCATCATCTGTAAAACCATACAGATGTGAGAATCATACCTGGAAAATACATACCCTGGAGTAAGTATCTAATCGGGAAATCAGTTTTCCTTTAACAGTACACAGTGAAACTGAAACATTGAAATGTTTCGTAGGGGTATCCGGGTATTCCTAGTAATGCCTCTTCCATTATCCAGATTCACAACTGTAACCGTATATTTCTATGCCATCTCTCCAAATCCCTTCATATGTCTTTAGTCATTACCATCTGTACACCCCTTTAGGCCAAATGGTTTTCTTCCTTCCCTACCGTTCGGCACCAGCCTATGGTTTGGAAGAAGACTATCCAATAAGCATAATGGGTGTACTGTCCTAATCCTAGGAGCACTCGCAATGCGAGAGAAGGTGAAGATAAATGACAACTGAATAAACCTTATTCCTATTTCTCCTGAACCAGAATCCATCCCCGAACTGGAACAAGTTCCTTTCGAGTTCGTATATAACCATACGATGGAGTATCCAATAAACTGTGGATCTTCGTAGTGATATGGAGTGTCCTGGAGAAATACAAAGGTGATATAGGATTGGCGAAGAAATACATGGTTTGGTCGTGAATAGCAGTCGCAATTTACTTTGCCCTCCTTCTAATCCCTTTCTTTGTCTTTACATAATACCTTCTGTACACCATCGTTATGCTAATTGGTTTTCTTCATTCCCTACCGGTCGGCACCTGCCTATGGTTTGGAAGAAGACTATCCAATTTGCGTAATAGGTGTATTATCTCCTAAACCAAGGAGTACACGCAACTTGAGAGAAGGTAAAAGGAAAAGACAACCGAATAGACCTATTCGTTTTCTCCAGAACCGGAAACCATCCTCGAATAAATTCCTTCGAGTTCGTATATAACCATACGATGGTTTTATCCAATGGAAGTGGACGTTCGTAGTAATACGGGGTGTCCTGGAGAAAAGGGTAAAAGTAGGAGTGGCAATGAGGTTTGCAACTCTGATGATCCAAAAGCCAGTGTTTAAGAAGGTTCGGTTAATTTTGGTCACTGAGTCATAGTCTTAGGGTCAGGTCAATGGTCGCTGCCAAAGAGAGAGAGAAAAGAAACACTCAGCGTGCACTCTAACCTAGATCAGAATGGTTACCAATTTATCTAATCTGGAAACCTTCCACTGTAACGTCAAATTCTCCTCCAAACCTGAAAGAAGAATTAGTCGGGATCACCCGAGGAGTAAACCAACTCATCAGTGGGAATCGGGATCCAACTATCATCGCATGATAACGGGACGTAATCTGCTCACGTCATCACACTCCAGAAGGTATGCGCGTATCTGGCAAGTTTCAGTTTCTTTAGAAACTCCCGATGTGAATTTTTCCCCATGCTCTTATGACCTTGACTTTGGCCAACAAATCATAAGTCACATGTCAAGTTCTACCCGTCATTCTCCAGGTTAATTTGAGCCGACCCGCACAAGCCCTTGATTTTGGCCAACAAGGCTATACGACTGCCCCAAACCAACGCATCTATCTATGCTGCACATGAATACCCAATAGCTACCAATCACTATGCCTTGACTTTGGCCAACAAACATAGCTTGAATATTGATTGACTATCCATGTGAAACGACGGAGGGCTACGAATGGTTTCTGGTGAAAACCTTTAACGTAATGAACTTGATATCGTTGAAGGAACCAGATAGCTTTTAAAAATATAGTGGCGAAAGCGTTTGCTAAAGAGGTCACTCCCGGTGAAGGGATCTCGGCTCTTTCCCCGTAGAATGAGGTGCAGGATATTCCAACTGAATACCACTATGCAAAGCAAAAGTAATCGGCTATAGTGAAGTTATTGCCCTGACGCAAACTTTTGTCCAAGGGGTCACTCCCGGTGAAGGGATCTCGGCCCTTGCCTCGTCGACTGAGGAGCAGGATATTCCAACTGAATACCACGATGCAAAACAAAAGAGAACGTCCTTGCAATAACAGCTTTTTGAAAAGTGTTCCAACAACATCAGATTAGGTTTGTTTAACTTGCATTGATCCGAATCAACGCATTCCCATCAATTGATCACACCAATAAAGAACGAAAATAATGACGTACGTATATGCCATCCGCATTCGCCACTGGGTCCCGTCATTACCTGTTAGGTTACTTAACTAACGACAGAGCGGGGACTGGACTAGCGTGGATGCGAAACATATACAACATCTACTAGTATATATATCAATATATAATATTTCGCTCAAGACGTGATAAAATGCAACATCACAGAAATGTAATAAGCATCACAGAACAATACAGATATTTGGGATCCCCGGGTTTCATAGAGCCGCTACTGAAACCCGACGTTCCCCTGGTCGTGTGGATAGCATGTGCAATGAAATCCTAGACCCCTACGGGCACGGTAAGTTACCCGCCAAAACCTGAAGCGAGGCAGTCCCCTTCAACAACGTGAATGGACCACCCAGCACTTCACGGAATCCGGTAACTTGGGCACCCCTCCTGGGTCAACCTGTACCCCCTACGAGTGCGGCGAATAGCCTGCCAATTCTAGAGTGAGGCCCCCTCCGTCTCAATGCCATGAGATGCGGGCTCGTTGCCCTCTAGAACCCGGCTATCCGTGCACCCTACCTTGGGGTAATCCTAGTACAGAAAGTAAAATATACATACAACGGGTACATCGACCTCGACCCGGTCGTGCCCCAAAAGAATAATATACAAACAGGCAGTGACGGCAGTCCATATGTCGGACGCTCGCCCCGCAATATCAAATGTACATATAAAACAAAACTGTACTAGCATTGCATCCAGGCTATCCCCCACGACCAATCCGCAACATCACAGAACATCAACGTGAATGTCACGTTCGCAAATCCGTCTAACCGGGCTATAGCAGTTAGACAGGATTTACCGATCAAGTGACATTCACGGTATCAGATATAATGTAAATACTGTGAACTAATATGTTTAAAATTTTCGATTTATCAAATTTTCCTATGTGGCCCCCCAAGCACTACTGTAGCACTTAATGAAATTCTGGGCCCAAAAAGAATATTCCAAAACCCCTATTTTCAAGTCCAAGAGCTTCTGTAATATTTTTATACACCGAACAGTGAAAATGGCGGCGGAACCGCGGCCCAAGCATGGGTTTGGCCGCGGTTCCGCGGTGGGGTAATGGGTTCAGGCGACCAAATTTTACCAGAGTTCTTATACTTCCCTGCACATCATTCTGCAACTACCTGAAAAAATTTTGGAGCCAAAAAAAATTCGACTGAAACTGATGCACATGAAAACGCGGTTTTTTGGAATTTTGTTTGATCGGAAATGTAAACACATTAGACAAAGCTAGACTAGGTTAATAACGTGGCTCTGATACCAGTGTAAGTGCACGGCGGCGCCCCGGCCGTCAATCCGACGCCGGAACGCGGAAACGAAACTTTTTACGAACTTGTAAACCGGCACCACCGCGCACAAAAATCCCGGAACGGGCCATTAATCTAGTCCTAGCAATCTAGAGAAGGGGTAAAGAGATATACCGAGCGATCCGTGTCCTTCGGTCTTCTCGTCGTCGTCCCGATCTCCCAGCGGAATCTCCGGTCTTCAACTCCTCGTCGGAAGGGCACCACTTCGCCGGGTTCTTTTACGGGTTCCCACCTCTGGACTGAGGCAACTCGGGCATGAAGTTGGCGAGCCGACGTGCTCAAGGATTGCTGTAGATTAGTGTAGTGCTATGTCTCATTGGGGTTTACTACAAGTTGGCCATTTAGTGGAGAAATGAGTTGTTGAATTTTAGAGATGAACTAGGGGATTTTGCAAACATGAGGAGAACCAAAATCCAACTACCAAAATTTCAGCCTCATGAAGAGCATGGCCGGCCAAGTCAATGGAGAGGAGAGAATAAGAGAGGGAGTGTATCAAAAAACAAGAGAGAGAAAAGGGTTATCATGAAAAAGAAATGATCACCAACTAAAACCCACACTCCATCAACCAATCATCTCATCACAAAGTCAAGCAATCATGAAGAAGTCAAGAAGTCAAGGGATGGTGCAACCATCATGACATAACAAAATGCAAAGACCACCCTCCACAAGCCTTATTTTCACAATTGCAAATAAGCCCTCCTCCACCAAATTTCAACCAAGAAAAGATACAATGAAATATGGCCGAAACGGAAAGCAAACTGGCAACCCCAAAAATTGATCCCGTAATAAATTACAGGAAATCCCCGCTACTGTATATACATACCCGCATTTGTATTCCGACCGAAATACAAATGCAATGAGATAAAATCTACACTGTACAATACTAGGATCCGGCTTAAACCAAAGCCCGCTAGTATTTCCCGTCCGATCCTGATCCGTGCAATGCCGCACGTATCTGATCGAACCCTGCCATATCTCCATACGGCCTCTACAGCGTTTCGCCCGAAACTTGAGAAACTGGTCTGTGGGGGGCTCTAAAGACTCGTCAATACTTTGGTTGTGGATTTAACCACTAGCACGTCAGAGGTATTAGCTTATACGTAACGGTCTACCAGGTATTGACCAAACGGGACGTCGATGAGCGAACTCATCCTGACACCCTACTGAGCCTGTCAGTGACAATATCCGTACAGTCCGGTCCGTTCGTCTATGAGCATCGCATGGCGGGCCTAGGGGGTTCGTAAAAGTCAGACCCCCAAAAGCGGTATAAGTCGTGTCAGAGTGTAGCCCAGAACACCCTGAGATACTACTGGAATACCTACCAGTAAATCTCCTGCCTTGGCCAAGGACTTCATGTAATGGCTCTCTTGGACACAGCGCGACCTCACCCCCAATACCGGGAGAGACGAACCCCTGAAGATCCGCGCACTTCCTCTATGTGGCTCGGGACTGTACCCAACTAAAACCTGTTTGCACGTTTCCTTTGAGCGTGGTTGGGTAGTAATGAAAATACAGTAGGAACTCACACGAGACAAATGACGATCCTCAGGTCGATGAACTAACCTGTACACATATCACCAGGGAACTGCTATCTGACGTCATGTATAAGACCAACTAGCATGTTCCCGGCGAGTCCTGTCCGGTGTACTCATAACCCAATGAGCACCTGTATACATCTTAGGTGAACCAACTGACATCAGTGGCTTGTGAGACCGACCACCTCCCCTCGTCGGGGTCTCGACTGTATACACTAGTCTACTCTGGAGTATCGATGCCCTGTCTCGAAACTCCTACGGCTAGGGCCCTTTTAAGGATGTGCTTATAGACTACCAGCTCCCACGTATATGATCGCCCTCATACAGCTGGCAGTCAAGCAAGAATCCTAGGGGCTCTATCAACGTGTAATAGCGACCTATCAGGTCACCTAAAGCAGTACACGATGATAAAGATAAACCAGATAGCATACTATCAACTTGAGTAAGACTGTCCTGCCGGGATAGGTCCTCCCTCAATCATTGCAATCACGTGCCTGTGATCCAATAATTGACTCTGAGGGCACTATCTCCAACACCTACCACGGCTCAAAGGTGTCGTGCAAACAGGTTTTAGTTGGGTACAGTCCCGAGCCACATGGAGGTAGTGAGTGGATCGTCAGGGATTCGTCTCTCCCGGTATTGGGGGTGAGATCGCGCTGTGTTTAGGAGAGCCATTACACGAAATCCCTGGCCAGGGTAAGCGAGATTTACTGGTAGTTATTCCAGAAGTATCTCAGGGTGTTCTGGGCTACTCTCCGACACGACTTATACCGCTATTGGGGGTCTGACGTTTACCAGCCCCCTAGGCCCTATATGCGATACTCATAGACGAACAGACCAGACTGTACGGATATTGTCACTGTCAGGCTCAGTAGGGTTTCTAGATGAGTTCGCTCGTCAGCTTCCCTTCCGATCAATACATGGGCAACCGTTACTTATAGCTAGTATCTCTGACGTGCTTGTGGTTAAACCTACTGCCAGTGTATTGATGAGTCATTAGAGTCCCCCACAGAGAGTTTCCCAAGTTCGGGCGAAATGTTGTAGAGGCCGTATGGTTATATGGTAGGGTTCGATCATAATCGTACACTTGTGGACGGATCATGATCGGACAGATTATACTAGCGGGATTTGGTTTAAGCCGGATACTAGTATTATATTGTAGGAATAATTTTTGTCTCATTGCATTCGTATTCAGTAGGAATACAAATGCGGGTATGTATTTACAATTGAGGGGTAATCTCGTAATTCGTTACGGGATTACTTTCGGAGTTGCCAGTTTCTTTTTCCGTCTTAAACATCTTGATCTATGTTTAATTATTATGAGCAATTTGACTTTGCCCTTTTTCATGCACTGAATTTCCCGTATGCCCGTTTCGAGCATTTAATAGGCATGGGCTCTTGGTGAGAATTCATAGAATTGATTAATTTATGGTGTTGATTGGGAATGGCTGTGGGTGAGGTGGTTGCATAGTGTGCAAGGAATTAATATGGAGTGATTTTTTTGGGGTTGCATTATTCACATCACCACAAAAACAACAGAGAGGATTCATTTCATTTTGGCGGTGCATTTTCTGGCCGAGCCCCATGGCAACCTCATTCTATTTTTTTGAAGATAATTTTTATGCTCACATGATCATCTCCTTGGCAACTCCAATTTACCTCCACCCAATCCCTTGGGTGTCTTGAGACAAAGTATTCTACACTCTCTCTACTTCATTCTTGGACATGTCGGCTAGCAAACTACATGTTCGAGTTGCATCGGTACAGATGCGGGAGCCCGTATAAAGATTCGATGACGTGGTGCCACCTCGACGAGCGAAATCGGGGAGCGGATTTCGTCGGCGCGGCAGCGAGGATCTTGGAGCAGAGATTGAAGACCGAAGGACACAGATCGATCGGTATAATCTCTTTAAGTCCTTTTACAGATTGATAGTTTACGGTTAATGGAACGATCCGGGTATTTGGTTGCGGTAGCGCCAGTTTTGTAAAATATTTTTGTTCCGTATTTGGCGTTGGTTTGACGGCAGGGGCGCTGCCGTGGCCCAACATGGTATCAGAGCCAAACTATTAACCGTATTCTAGTTGTTTTAGACAATTCTAAAGTATCGAAATCGGAACAAACCCAAACGATGCCACTGGAATCCTATTCTCTGTTGTTTTAAACTGGCCAAGAAAAATATTTTAAACATGTGCAGAAGACTACTCAGAAGGACACATGAACACACCCCAAACATGGACCCAAGCCATCGATTTTTAGCCGATCCCCATAGCCCCAGATCCGGCGTCGCCGGCCCAGTATTGGACTTTTGTGTTGGTGTTTTGGGTGTGCTCTGTTCTCTGGGAAGTTGATCCTGTGGTGTTGTTTAATTAGCCCAGTTTGGATAAAGTTTTATCAGTTTGTTTAGGCTATTCGGGGGTTATATCGGATTCGATATTTTCTAACATTGTTTAAAGTTTTAAAGTTCATTACATTACTATATGTAACCGTGAATGTCATTCGAGCGGTAAATCTTGTCTAATTGCTATAGCTTTTTTAGACGGGATTTGCGAACGTGACATTCACGTTGATGTTCTGTGTTGTACTGTGATGTTGCGGTTTTGTCGTGGTGGATAGCTTGTGTGCAATGGTAGTACATTTTGGATTTATTTGTACATTTGATATTGCGGGGAGAGCGTCCGACATGTGGACTGCCGTCACTGCCTCTTTGAATATTATTCTTTTGGGGCACGACCGGGATGAGGTCGATGTACCCGTTGTACATATTTTATTTTCTGTACTAGGATTACCCCGCGGTGGGGTGCATGGATAGCCGGGTTGTAGAGGGCAACGGGCCCGCATCTCATGGCATTGAGACGGAGGGGGCTTCACTCTAGAATTGGCGGGTTATTTGCCGCACTCGTAGGGGTACAGGTTGACACAAGGAGGGGTGCTCAAGTTACCGGATTCCGTGAAGTGCTGGGTGGTCCATTCACTTTGCCGAAGGGGGATGCCTCGTTTCAGGTTTTGGCGGGTAACTTGCCGCACTCGTAGGGGTCTAGGTTTTCATTCCACAGGCTATCCACACGACCAGAGGAACATCTGGTTTCACTTGCGGCTCAATGAAACCCGGGGCTCCCTGATTATCTGTATTGTTCTGTGATACTTATTACTTTTCTGTGATGTTGCATTTATCACGCCTGGAGCGATTATTATATATTGTTATATATACTAGTAGATATTGTATATGTTTTACACCCGCGCTAGTCCAGTCCCCGCTATGTCGTTAGTTATCTAACCTAACGGGTGATGACGGGACCCAGTGGCGAATGCGGATAGCATATACGTACATCATATTTTCGTTCTTTTCTGGTGTGGTTAATTGATGGGACTGTGTTGATTCTTATCAATGCAAGGAAAACAAACCTATATTAGACGTTGTTGGAACCATTTTTTCAAAAGCTGTTATTACAAGCGCGTTCTGTTTTGCTTTGCACAGTGGTATTCGGTTTTGAATATCCAGCACCTCATTCGACGAGGCAAGGGCCGAGATCCCTTCATCGGGAGTGACCCCTTGGATAGAGGTTTGCGTCAGGGTAATAACTTCACTATAGTCGATTACTTTTTGCTTTGCATCGTGGTATTCAGTTTGGAATATCCTACATCTCATTCGACGAGGAAAGAGCCAAGATCCCTTCACCGGGAGTGACCTCTTTAGTAATGGTTTTCGCTACTATATATTTATAAAAAGCTATTCGGTTCCTTCAACGATATCAAGTTCATTACGTTAAAGGTTTTTCGCCAAAAACCAGCCGTAGCCCTCCGTCATTTCAGATCGGTATCTCGTAGTATTCATGCTATGTACGTTGGTCTCTATCAAAGCATAGTGTACGGTAGCTGCGTGATACGTGTCTGTGTCATGGATATGCGATTATCTAGCACAGCCGCATAGTCACATTGGTCTCTATCAAGGGCTTATGCGGGTGGGTTTAGATTAATCTTGGATAATGACGGGTTGAACTTGACTAGCGACTTATTTCATGTTGGTCTCTATCAAGGCCATGAAGTCGTTAGGGGTAAAAATCATATCGGGAGTTTCAAAAATACAGGAAACTTGCCCGGCTTGCGCATACCTTCTGGAGTGTGATAACGTGAGTGGATTCCATCACGTTATCATGCAATGATAGTTGGATCCCGATTCCCACTGATGAGTTGGTTTACTCCTCGGGTGACCCCGACTAATTCTTCTTTCAAGTTTGGAAGAGAATTTGAGGATATAGTGGGAGGTTTCCTGATTAAATAAAGTGATTAACCATTCTGATCTAGGTTAGAGTGCACGCAGAGTATTTCGTTTCTCTCTCTCTCTTTGACTGTGAATATGGCCCGACCCTATACTATAACTCAGTAACCAAGTTAACCGAACTTTCTTAAAACACTGGCTTTAGGATTGTCTGAGTTGCATACATCATTGCCACTCCTTCTCTTACCCTTTGCATTTCTCCAGAAAACCTCGTATCACTACGAACATCCACTTCCATTGGATAAATCCATCGTATGGTTATATACGAATTCGAAGGAATTTCTTCGAGGATGGATTCTGGTTCTGGAAAGATTGAATAGGACTATTCAGTTGTCTTTTCCTTTTACCTTCTCTCAGGTTGTGAGGGCTCCTAGGATTAAGAGAGGGTACACCTATTACGCTTATTGGATAGTCTTCTTCCAAACCATAGGTAGGTGCCGAAAGGTAGAGAATGAAGAAAACCAATTAGCCTAAGTGTGGTGTACAGAAGATAATATGTAAAGACAAATAAAGGGATTAGAAAGAGGGCAAAGTAAATTGCGACTGCTATCATTCACGACCAAACCACATATTTCATCGCCACTCCTAATTCACCTTTGTATTTCTCCAGAACACCCCGTATCACTGCGAACATCCAATTCGATTGGATAAATCCATCGTATGGTTATATACGAACTCGAAGGAACTTTTTCGAGGATGGATTCTTGTTCAGGAGAAATAGGAATAAGGTTTATTCAGTTGTCTTTAATCATCACCTTCTCTCAGATTGAGAGTACTCCTAGGATTAAGAGAGTACACCTATTACGCTTATTGGATAGTCTTCTTCAAAACCATAGGCTGGTGCCGAACGGTAGGGAAGGAAGAAAACCATTTAGCCTGACGATGGTGTACAGAAGGAAATGGGTAAAGACAAATAAGGGGATTTGGAGAGATGGCAAAGAAATATACGGTTATAGTCATGAATATTGATAATGGAAAAGGCATTACAAGGAATAACCGGATACCCCTTCGAAACATATTCATGTTTCAGTTTCACCGTGCATTGTTAATTGAAAACTGATTTCCCAATTAGACGCTTGCTCCAGGATATGTATTTACCAGGTATGATTCTCACATCTGTATGGTTTTGCAGATGATGGGTGGGAGCAAGTTATTGGGAATTAGGTGATCATCCTCATTATATCGGAATTCGTTGTAATTGGTGATATTTGAGAAAATCGCCTGGGTACAGTTTTCAACCTACGACGCATAGGGTTTGAGTTAATCAACTCACGGGACTTATACAAAGTATTGTATGTTGTCCAGTATCCATTAGGACAAAGGGGTTGGTCCTCGTACTGTATTCTGTTTACTTGTGACTTCTCAAGTTTTAGACAAGTGTTTCGTAGAAATACAAGGTCCAAGTTTGAGAAGTTATAGGTAAAAGAATAAAGTAGAGAACCAGGTGTCGCAAGTATCAGGATTCTTCAAGGTGATCGAAAATGTAGATACTTGTGTATGGTATTCAGTTGATAGTAATGGTTTTGAGAAACTTGTTTCTCTTTCAGGTTACTCATAATAGGATGCACTCCTAAGTTGAGTAATATTGATCGGCCTATCCCCATTTAGTTGACATCCACTAGAGACAGCTGCATGATTTGAATCTGGTTCCAATTAAATCAGTTCCTCTGTTTCTATATGGTATATAGAATGGTTCGTATCTTAACGATGTTAAGGTACGGGGAGTTGTCCGGCTTATGCTTAAAACCAGACTCTGGATAACTCAAGGCACGTTTCTGTAATGGCAGTTTGTGGGTTAACCCGGGTTTTGACGAGGGTTGACTTTCTACCATCTGGAAGATCAATAGTGATATTATTCTTGACTCGCCACAGTTTTGGTAAAATGGACTTTTTCAGAAAATAGTAGTGGGAATATGGTAGAACTGGAAGTGATTCCAGAACCGCAAAAGATTACGAAAAATTTAATAGAACCTAAAGATTCAATCAGGTTTGACATTCCATTAGCCACTCCGCAGATATGGTGGGTAACCTCAGGCACCCGAGAGGTACTCTGGTAGCCTCAAGGACGGTGACAGGGAGGTTCTTGTTTACCAAGACTTGCCATTACTGCAGTTGATGTCTATGAGACCCGGCAGAAGGATGAGTATAGCGTCATTCTAAACTAGCTTTAGAAGTGCACGTGTATATGACTCTGCCAGAGGGTTGTCGTAGTCAGTGGGAGCAGCGGAAGCATAGTGGACAAGTAGCTTATGTTTATTTATGGACTAAAGCAGATATAACGGAGATAGATAATCTGTTTTTGATGTGACAGTCATGGACTTTGACTTCATCAGAATAAAGGATGGATCTGTTAAGAAGGTAGTAGGGTGTGATGTCCAGGTATTTGGATGACATACAGAAATGAAATTCCTATACTACGATCGGTTATACTGTGGTTGTCACACAGAGTTTCTCCACATAGGATATGGATATTATATCAGATATTCTGGTTACTAGATCTAAGGAATTAGATCTTGATTTGGGTGTTTTCCAATCTGGGTACTCAGACGGCGTTCTAAAGGTATTTTAGAATGGACGACTTCTGACATGGTGGTGTACCTGCAGGTGATGGAGTCACCCTCTCTAAATGTGTCTTACAGACTAAAGGGGAGAGGGATGTGCATGATTGGCATATCACTTGCTTAGGCAATTAAGTCAATCATGAGATGTCAAGCACCACACCAAATGTTGTTTTTGCATGAGATGCAATAAGTTGATATTAATCCAATCCTGGAGAAACGTTCGGAAGCAGTTTAAGAACATAAGTGGTTGTTCTAGGGATTTGATAACGACAGCCACCTTCGGGAGACAGTTATCATTCCAGGCTTCCATGGTGACCTGGATGACAGAGTGACTGTCTGAGTTATAGTTTTTCCTCTGACGAGAGGCAGTAGTTTGGACAGGTGATCCAAGTGGATACTGAGGGAGGCATGGTGCAGGACACCGATTAAATTTAGTTGACGATGCAGTCTAAGAAGTTTGCTGGATTTGGAGTTCATTATGAACTGGGTCCAATCAGATAACCAGACATATTCTATGTATTGCTCATTTCGGGAGATGGCTTTCTCCGTGAACTTGAGATAAAGAGAGATATAGAAAGAAACATCAGGGCGGATCCACTCACTGAGGCTATTTCTCGAAAGCAATAGTTTCACAAACAAGTTTTGTGAGACTGATCAGTAGAGAAGTTCGGTGTTCGGTATCACACGAGCTATGAGTATGCGATATCGCAATAATTAGACTTAAGTGCAAGTGGGAGATTGTTGGATATAGTGCCTTCAAAGTCAATTATTGGATCGCAGGTACGTGATTGCAATGATTGAGGGAGGACCTATACCGGTAGGACAGTCTTGCTCGAGATGATAGTATGTTATATGGTTTGTCTATATCATCGTGTACATGCTTTAGTTCACTATTGCATGTTGATAGAGCCCATAGGATTCTTTCTTGACTGCCAGCAGTATGCTGGCGATCATATATGTGGCAGATGGGGTCTATAAGCACATCCTTAAAGTGTCCCTAGTCGTGGGAGTTTCGAGACATGTCATCGATACTCCAGAGTAGACTAGTGTATACAGTCGAGACCCCGACGAGGGGCGGTGGCCGGTCTCACAAGCCATTGGTGTCAGTTGCTTCACCTAGGATGTATACAGGTGCTCATTGGGTTATGAGTACACCGGACAGGACTCACCGGGAACATGGTAGTTGGTATTATACATATCGTCAGATAGCAGTTCCCTGGTGACATGTGAACAGGTTAGTTTGTCGACCTAAGATCGTCATTTGTCTCTTGTGAGTTCCCATTGTTCTTTGATTACTACCCTACCACAGCTCAAAGGAGTCGTGCAAACAGGATTTAGTTGGGTACAGTCCCGAGCCACATGGAGGCAGTGAGCGGATCATCAGGGATTCCTCTCTCCAGGTATTGGGGGTGAGATCGCGCTCTGTTCAGGAGAGCCATTACATGAAATCCCTGGCCAGGGTAAGCGAGATTTACTAGTAGGTATTCCAAAAGTATCTTAGGGTGTTCTGGGCTACACTCCGACATGACTTATACCACTATTGGTGGTCTGAAGTTTACCAGCCCCCTAGGCCCTATATGTGATACTCATAGACGAATAGACCGGACTGTACGGATATTGTCACTGTCAGGCTCGGTAGGGTTTCTGGATGAGTTCGCTCGTCAGCTTACCTTCCGATCAATACATGGACAACCGTTACGTACAGCTAGTACCTCTGATGTGCTTGTGGTTAAACCTACCGCCAGTGTATTGATGAGTCATTAGAGTCCTCCACAGAGAGTTTCCCAAGTTCGGACGAAACGTTGTAGAGGCCATATGGTTATATGGCATGGTTCGATCATATTCGTACACTTATGGACGGATCATGATCGGACGGATAATACTAGCGGCTTTGGATTAAGTCGGATCCTAGTATTATATTGTAGGAATATTTTTTGTCTCATTGAATTCATATTCGGTCGGAATACAAATGCGGGTATGTATTTACAATTGAGGGGTAATCTCGTAATTCGTTACGGGATTACTTTCGGGGTTACCGGTTTCTTTTTCCATCTTAAACATCTTGATCTATGTTTAATTATTGTGTGCAATTTGACTTTGACCATTTTCTTGCACTGAATTTCCTGTCTGCCCATTTCGAGCATTTAATAGGCATGGGCTCTTGGTGAGAATTCATAGGATTGATTAATTTATGTTGTTGATTGGGGATGGTTGTGGGTGAGGTGACTGCATAGTGTGCAAGGAATTAATATGGAGTGATTTTTTTTAGGTTGCGTTATTCACATCACCACAAAAACAACAGAGAGGATTCTTTTCATTTTGGCCGTGCATTTTCTGGCCGAGCCCCATGGCAAGCTCATTCTCTTTTCTTGAAGATAATTTTCATGCTCACATGATCATCTCCTTGGCAACTCCAATTTACCTCCACCCAATCCCTTGGGTGTCTTGAGACAAAGTATTCTACACTCTCTCTACTTCATTCTTGGACATTTCGGCTAGAAAACTTCATGTCCAAGTTGCCTCGGTACAGAGGAGGGAGCCCGTATACAGATTCGATGACGTGGTGCCACCTCGACGAACGAAATCCGGGAGCGGATTTCATCGGCGCAGCAGTGAGGAGCATGGAGCAGAGATTGAAGACCGAATGACAGAGATCGATCGGTATAATCTCTTTAACTCCTTTTACATATTGCTAGTTTACGGTTAATGGAACGATCCGGGTATTTGGTTGCGGTAGCGCCAGTTTTGAAAAAAGTTTTTGTTCCGCATTTTGCGTCGGTTTGACGGTCGGGGCGTTGCCGTGGCCCAACAACAAATTCACGGTATTGTTTTTGATGGGTTCTATAGTTCTTGCTTTACACAGCGGTATTTGTGAAATATCCTGCACCTTATTCGATAAGGAAAGAGCCGAGATCTCTTCATCGGGAGTGACCTCTTTAGCGAAACTAGAAAAGCCTCAAAAACACTCATTTTCAAAATCACTTGTTTCTACAACGATATCAAGTTCATTTACTCTCATGGTTTTCTGAAAAACCTGTGTAGCCCTCTGTCATTTCAGATAAGTAATATTTAGTATTCGTGCTGTGGTAGTTTGGCATGCGTCAAGGCGTAGTGTACGGTAGCTGATTACTACATATTTGTAGCATGAGATGCTATTGGATTAGGGTATTCGTACGGCGTTGTTTGGCATGCGTCAAGGGTCGTACGGATGGGTTTAATTCAATCACGAAATGTACGGGTTGAACTTGACTAGCGGACTATGGGTTGTTTGTCATGCATCAAGGTCATAGCATGCTAGGGGTAAAAGCATTATCGGGAATTTCAAGCGTTGAAATTTGCAATGAGATTGCATACCTCCTATGAGATAGTTGGATTCCGAAACCCACTGCGAGTAAGAGTTACTCCTGGGAGAATTTTACACAGGACAATTAGCCGATCAATTAGGTGACTAGAAAGGTGTTAACGGGGTTATGCCTCTGGGAAAACGAGGTTTATTCTAATTAGGTCTGTGCGAAAGCACGGGGAACCTCCCTCAAAGTACAAACACTGGCCTGGCTGAAAGATTGGTGAACTTGTGAGGTGTAATTAATCCCGGCTAGTCTTACCTTTTAGTGTTTCAAGGAAGATTTGATGAAAACAGTGGGAGCCATCCTAATTAGATAAGATAATAACCAATCTAATCTTGTAAGAGCATACGCTAAAGTGTTTTCTTCTCTCTAATTCCAGGTAGCGACCATATCAGGCCTTAATCAAGATAAAAATATGGATGTATTGACCGAACCCGCTTATTATACTGAGCAGGGGAACGTTGGTCCCGTTCATTCTTATAATTGTTATAAGACAGAGCAGGAATTAGGAGAATATCCAGATTCTCACGCCACCCAAACGAAGAATAAGCATGCTGATGCATCTTCTTCTGGTGTGTTAGTTATCGAGAACTGTTTCTCATTCACTCTACGTCCTGGGTATTAGATACTGGATCGGGATCCCATATATGTAATATGTTACATGGGCTACGTAAAGGTATGGAACTGGGAGAGGGTGATCATTCCGTAAGAGTAGGGAATGGTGCAAATGTTGCTGCCAAGTCTGTTGGCGAATATCACCTTGTGTTACCAAATGGTAATACATTGATTCTGAACGAATGCGATTACATTCCGACCCTGATATGCAATCTTATATCAGTATCTTTATTGAGTAAATAAGGATATAATTTTGTAGTACAGGATATTGTTATGAACATCTTCCTGAATCAAAAATTGATAGGATCAGGCTCGTTAAATAATGGTATATATGTTCTCAATCAAACTACAGTACTTAATGTACAAAACACACACAAGAGGAAGAGTTCAGAAATGAACGAATCCTTCTCGTGGCATTGTAGACTAGGTCATATCAATGCGACACGACTAGCAAAGTTGCATAAGGATGGATATTTGAATCCATTCCAGTTTTCATCTTATGACACTTGCCAGTCATGTCTCAAAGGCAAAATGACCAAAACTCCATTTAGCGGACACGGAGAAAGAGTTACAGAACTCTTGGGACTAATACATAGTGATGTATGTGGTCCAATGTCTACACATGCCAGGAACGGTTCTTCATACTTCATTACATTCACTGACGATCTCTCAACATACGGACATATGTTCCTGTTGAAACACAAATTTGAAGCTTATGAGAAATTTAGAGAATATAAGAACGAAGTAGAGAACCAAACGGGCAAAAGTATTAAGATCCTTCGATCTGATCGAGGAGGAGAATACTTGAGCAATGATTTTCTGGATTATCTAAAGGAGAATGGGATTCTCTCTCAGCTTACTCCTCCCTAGACACCACAGCACAATGGTGTATCGGAGCGGAGGAATCGCACCCTATTAGATATGGTGCGCTCTATGATGAGCACTGTTGAGTTACCTATTTCCTTCTTGGTGTATGCGCTTGAGACAGCCATAGACCTATTGAATAGGGTTCCAACCAAATCTGTGCCAATCACTCCATATGAGATATGGAAAGGAAAGTGACCACATCTTAATTACATTAAGATATGGGGTTGTCCGGCATATGTGAAAACATAAAATCCGGACAATCTCGAGGCAAGGTCAGTTCCGTGCAAGTTTATTGGATATCCCAAGCATTCGAAAGGGTATGTCTTCTACCACTCCGAGGAACAAAAAGTGTTTGTTTCTCGACATGCCACCTTCTTAGAAATATGGTTTTCTTATGAAACAAGATAGTGGCAATGAGGTAGAAGTGAAAGAAATTCCAGCAACACAAACTACGACAGAAGATTTGGTGGAACCAGAGGATTCAGTAGTTCCCGACGAACCCCAGCCTCTCCGCCGATCTAGAAGGGTTCCGCATCCACCTGAGAGATACTACGATTTTATCATTGACGGTGGAAGCGAGGATTGCATCATGGAAGATGATGACGCGACTAGCTTCGAGCAGGCCATCACGAGTGGTGACTCTGTGAAATGGATGGATGCAATGCGATCTGAGATGGCATCCATGTACACCAACAAAGTATGGACTTTGGAGGTTGCTCCTGAAGGGGTAAAACCCATTGGGAGAAAATGGATCTTTAAGAAGAAACTTGGTGTAGATGGAAAAGTTGAGACTTTTAAAGCTAGACTTGTTGCAAAGGGTTTTCGTCAATGACCAGGTGTGGATTATTACGAAACCATTTCTCCAGTTGCTATGCTTAAATCCATCCGGAACTTACTTGCCATTGCTGCATACCTTGACTACGAAATCTGGCAAATGGATGTTAAGACCGCCTTTCTAAATGGTGATTTAGAGGAGTGCGTATACATGACTCAGCCAGAGGGCCTCGTAGATAGTGGGAGCAGCGGAAAGGTGTGCAAGCTTCTTAATCCATCTACGGGTTAAAGCAGGCATCGCGGAGTTGGAACATATGCTTTGATGTTGTAGTCAAAGAGTTTGACTTCATCAAGAACGTAGATGAACCTTGTATCTACAAGAAGGTAGCATAGAGTAAGGTTGTCTTCCTCGTATTGTACATGGATGACATACTCTTGATAGGAAATGATGTTCCTATGCTGCACTCGGTCAAGCTCTTCTTATCACATAGATTCTCGATGAAAGATCTAGGTGATGCCTCCTGCATTTTAGGGATTAAGATCTATAGAAATAGATCTAAACGGATACTGGGATTGTCCCAATCCAGGTACATTGACACCATACTAAAGAGGTTTAGTATGGAAGAATCCAAGCATGGTAACCAACCCACGATCTCTGGACTCACTCTCTCCAAAGTGATGTTTCCCAAGACTGATTTGGAGAGAGCTCGCATGCAAGGGATACCCTATACTTCGGCAGTACGCTCTATCATGTACGCGATGCTATGTACCAGACCCGATGTAGCATACTCACTAACTGTAGTGAGTTGGTATCAAGAAGATCCAGGAGAGAGTCACTGGACAGCTGTGAAGAATAATCTCAAGTACTTGAGAAGGACTAAGGAGTTGTTTTTGGTGTATGGTAACGGAGAACTCCAAGTGGAGTCCTTTACCGATTCAAGCTTCCAAAGTGATAAGGACGACTCTAAGTTGCACTCGGGATTTGTCTTTACCCTAAATGGAGGGGCGTTTTGTTGGAAGAGTTCCAAGAAAGAAACCGTGGCAGACTCGACGATGGAGGCTGAATACATCGCTGCCAACGATGCAGCCAAAGAGGCTGTCTGGATGAAGAAGTTCATCACTGAACTTGGTGTGGTTCCATCCATTGAACATCCAATACCTTTGTATTGTGATAACAATGGAGCTGTGACTTGGGCCAAGGAACCCAGGTCCCATCAGAAGTCCAAACATATTCTGAGGTGGTATCACCTGATCCGGGAGATAGTTGATCGCCGCGAGATCGAGGTCAGGAGAGTGGACACGAAGGACAACACCGCGGATCCACTCATGAAGGCAATTCCCCAGATAAAATTTGAGAGACTCTTCGGGATGTTGTATATGAGATAGTACAACAGCCGGCCTTAGTGCAAGTGGGAGATTGTTAGTTATATATATGCCATATAGGACATTGCTGTACATATGATGTATATTATAGTGGATGCTTGGATATATATAGAGAGGACTTTCTTGCTCGACATGATAGTTTGCTATTTGGTTTCACTTTGTCTTAACATGTTGACTTGTATTAGTTTACTGTCTTACTCTCATATGTTGATAAAGTCCTTAGGATATATACTCGACTACTAGGACTATGATGCAGATCATACTAGTGGGGCCAGGGTAGTACAAGAGTACATCCTATAACTGTTCCTAATCGAGGGAGTATCAAGACTGGGCATCGATACTCCAGAGTAGACTAGCGTATACGCATCTTGGCCCATATGATGGGCGATGGATGATCCCATATCCATCGGTGTTTGATATCAAAGATGGTGTACGGGTGCTCAGTAGAGACTGAGTACACTGAACGGACGCGTCGAGAACTCCAAGATGGTATTATACCTATCGTCAGATAGCAGTTCTCCAGTGACACTGGTACAGGTTAGTCTATAGACCCGAGATCGTCATAGAGTCTTCTGTGATTCGCACTGTGCTTTGATTTCCACCATACCATGTCCAAGAGGGCTTGCAAAATGGTGTCTTTTGGGTACAGTCCCGAATCACATGGAGGCAATGACCGATATGAGGGGTTTCGTCTCTCCCGGTATAGGGAGTTGATGTTGCGCTGTGTTCGATTGGCTATAACTGGAAGTCCCTGGCCAGGGCTGTTATGGAGATTTACTGGTAAGTGTTATCGGTAATTTCTCGACCCGTTATGAGCCTTACATCGACACAACTTATCAGTTACTGGGGTCTGACGGATACTACCTATAGACCGTATATGCGACATATCAGACGAAGAGACCGGACTGTACGGGTGTGTTACCGATTGGATTCACAGGAGAATGTACAGGCTTGCTTGTTGATCTTCTGATCACTCAATATCAGGGTGGCTGTTACGTTTCGCTGACCGCTTGCAGCTTGTGGGTGTTTGATATGATCATCACCTACTGCCGGCGTATTGACGATTCTTTAGAGTCCTACACAGAAGATTCATGGCTCAGGCAAAACGGAGTTGGAGCACATATGTGATATGTGCGGGACCGAGAATAATACGATATGAGATGCCGTATTCTATTCTCGCGATATGTGATATCGGCCGGGTATATGTGATATACCCGGGTTATCGGATCAAGTGTTGATTCGATGAAATGGCACAAGTTATATTAGTCGGTTATATGTAATATAGCCGGATTATCGGATCAAGTGTTGATTCGATAATTTAATGTATAATTATATATGTGATATATTACATTACGTTAACTAATATAAGCTCGCTTTATTGATTCATTTTCTCACTGGATAATACATTGATGTATATGCGATATATGTTAATTGTATTATTTTCTTTTGTTACAAAATATATTGTATATGTGATATATAATATTGTAACATGTTAGGGTTACAAATGCAACATGGTTGTTGAGTTTAAACCAAGTTAGGGTTTGGATTAGGGTTAGCTTTTGGATGAGGTTCATGGATGCTTCATGAAGCTTTGACTTTGTCTATTTTCTTTGTTGTTCTGTGAAGATAGTTGTTAACCAAACCCAAACCCTTAATCTATGGTTTATTCTTTACAAGGGTTAAGCCTTTCATTCATAACACATGGTTGCAATTGTAACCACACTAAAATTTTCATTATTCATCATAAAAGGTTTAGCTTCATCTTTTTCTTTTCTAGCTCTTGAAAAGCTTCACTAGCTTTTGTGTTTGTGATGATAAAAGGTGAGAAATTGAAAACAAAAGAGAGCAAAATTTCTACTTCATCATCCTCATCTATTCTAGCCACTCAGATTAGGGTGTTCACTTCTCTAATAAGTTCATTAGTGATGTGTAAGCTTGGGTTAGAGATTCTTCAAGGTAGATCATCTTGTATCAAGAAGACTTCAAGCAAGATGCATCATTCACCTCTTGGAGCCTCACGAGAATAGAAGTTCTTGATGATCCCAGCGAAGGGACCTCAACACGGACCTAATGAAGCGAAGGAACGGACTGCAAAGGTTGTAATCCTAATCTATTTTCTTCTTTGTATGTGATACAAACATGTTACACTAGAAATTCTAGTAAAGATTCATGGTTTGCTTGCTTTGCACCTCTCTAATTTTTAAAGTGGCATGAGTGATGCTACGAAACCCTAGACTAGGTGCAAGGGAAGCCCAACACTGGATATGCGACATATCAGATGTAGAGACCGGACTGTACGGTAGTGTTACTGACAGGCTTTACAGGAGTATGAGCAGGCTTGCTTGTTGATCTTCTGATCGCTCAATACCCGGGTAGCCGTTACGTCCAGATAGTACCGCTAATGGCTTATGGGTGCTTGATGTGATCATCACCTACTGCCGGCGTATTGACGAGTCTTTAGAGTCCTACACAGAGGTTTACTGGCTCAGGCAAAACGGAGTAGGAGAACATATGTGATATGTGCGGGACCGAGATTAATACGAGTATGTGATACCGTATTCTATTCTCGCGATATGTGATATCGGCCAGTTATATGTGATATAGCCGGGTTATCGGATCAAGTGTTGATTCGATAAAATGATATATATTATATTAGTCGGTTAAATGTGATATAGCCGGATTATTAAATCAAGTGTTGATTTAATAATTTAATGTATAATTATATATTTGATATATTAAATTACATTAATTAATATATGCTCACTTACGTATTTCTTTTTCTCACTTTTGATACATTTAACATATATGTGATATATGTTTATTGTATTGTTTTCTTTTATTACATAAATAATATATATGTCATATATATTATTGTGACATATTAGATATATATGCAACATGGGTGTATGAGACATACACCATATATGAGATAATATCTTGGTTTTTATTTATTTAAGTAATTCAAAATGTGTGGAATTTGTCATGGTTGCAAGCTTGTGTATAACCATTGATTTAGTCCCTCATTTTTTTTGGCTATAGATATTTATAAACCTAACCATTATCTTTTACCATGGTTTATTCTCTACAAGGGTTAGTGCATGACATATCACCATGGCTGCTTTTCTAACCTCACTCTTATTCACTTCATCTTCTTCAATCATCTTCTTCAAGCTCAAGTGAGAGCTCTCTAGGTTTTGAGGAGATAAAGAAAAAAGTGAGAAATTAAATTCTAAAGTGAGCAAAATTCTTACTTCATCATTCTCTTCTATACTAGCCATATAGTTTAGGGTGTTGGCTTCATTAGTTCTATATTAGTGAAGAGATAACTTGAGTCCGTATTCGCTCGACGTAGATCATCTTGGATTTTGAAGACTTATAGCAAGCATGCATCATTCGCCTTGTGGAGCCTCTCAAGAGTCCGGGAGTACTTTGATCGCAGCGAAGGGACCACTACTTGGAGTATTTGAAGTGAAGGACCGGTCTACAAAGGTTGTATTCTGCATTCACTTAGTTGTAAAGTTGTTTATATATCGTATTGTCTAAATCTTTAGTTAAGATTCTAGGGTTAGGGTTAACTAGCATGGCAAAATTTTGAAAATGGCATGGACGATACCCCCGAAACCTTTGTGTCTTGTTAAGCAACCCTACAGTGGTATCAGAGCCAAGCTAGAGATTTATATGATGTTTGTTAGATTACGAAACCGAAACGACTCCGAAACTTGAAACGCGGAAAACTGGTTTCTGTCGATTTTTAAAAGTGCTCTAAAAATTATTTTAGCAACTGCAGAATGTTATATGAGATGTAACATGAACACGGTACAAAATTCAACCCACCCCCCACCCCCCGCCAGATTTTGGTCGGCCACATGAGCTTCAAAACCGGCCTGATCGGTTTGGACATGAGGAAATGGGTTGAATTTTGTAGTGTGTTCCAGTCTCTGTGTTTTTGTGTTTCAGGTGATGTTGGTTTTTTTCTAAAATTGCATGAGATGTTATTTTTCTATATAGGCAACACGGAGTGTTTCATAATCGTAATTCTAACAGTATTTCGGGTTATTTAGACAGTGTTAAAAAGTTTGAACGGATATCAAATACCCACTTTAACCCTCGCTGGAAATTTTTTCAAGAGTTGGATTTTTTCCTAGTTTGAAACATTCAAATATCATGCAAGTAATTAGATGAAACCTCTAGAAGAACGAAACCCTAACTCGATTCTGTGACCGTAAGAACCGCCGCTAAACCCTAGTGTTTGCGGTAGTTCCGCGGCGCCATAGGTGAAGCAAGGGTTGACCCTTCTACGGTTGGTCCATAGGTACTGTGGCATGTGATGGATACTTTTAAACTACGCTCAAGTGTTGAGCTTTTTGGGAAATTTTGGGTGTTTGTTGATTCGATCGGAATGTTTAACATCGTCTAACTATTTGTGGAATGTGATACAATATTTGGAATTCATATTGTTAGGCATGAAATGGGAAGTATGTGATATTTCGGGTTTATGATGTCTAAGGTGATTGTGGATTCCAAATGTTGTAGTTTGATATATTCTTTTCTGCGACCATAAGTGTAATATATGGTGTATCGCCGGTTTCGTTGCTATATGTCAACGACAATTGGGATACATATATTTACTTACGTTGATGACATGTGTTGCTGTGATATGTTATTTTGGATCTTCATGTTCTGAATAGCCGGGGTTTTTATGTGAGATGAGAGTTTTTATTTTCATTCATGTAAAATTCATTTTATGTAATATTCTTTACTTGGGGCACTTCCGGGTTGAGGATGATGTCACCATTGTTGTATATTATTTACTTTTCCGCATTAGGATAGACCCAAGGTGGGGAGCACAAGTAACCGTGTTCCAGAGTCCAGTGGGAGACCATCTCGAGGAGTCGAATCCGGGTCTCCTAACTCTAGCATTAGTAGGGTTGCTTGCCGCTCTCGTAGGGGTCTAGGGATGTGGGTTTGGCTATTCATCGCGACCGTGGAATCCGTATTTTCTTTTGTTGGCTAAATACAAAATACGGACCTCCTAGTATATCCAATATTTCATATGTTATCTTCTGCTGCTGATATTCTATGATGTGACCACTTTATATGCTGAGACGAATGCTTTATTATTATATATATGATATATAATAAACGTTGCTTATATTTTTCACCCGCGCTAGTCCCTCCCCGCTATGCCGTTAGTTAAGTCACCTAACGGTGCATAACGGGACACTGTGGTGAATGCGGATGGCATAAGCGTACGTTGTATTTTCGTTTCTTCTGTGATGCTTAGGAAACATAAATGATGGGACTTCATTAATGAGATTAATGAAAGAATAGAAACCTAAAAGTAGTTGTAAAATCAAATTTTCAAAAAGGGTAGCTCTAGTTTTTGCTTTGCAAAGCGGTATTCCTTGTAGAATATCCAATACCTTATTCGATAAGGAAAGAGCCGAGATCACTTCACCGGGAGTGACCTCTTTACCGAAACTAGCAGATGCTACAACTCACTCGGTTTAGTTTTTGATTGCTTCTATAGTTCTTGCTTTGCATAGTGGTATTTATGAAATATCCAGCACCTTATTCGATAAGGAAAGATCCGAGATCCCTTCACCGGGAGTGACCTCTTTAGCGAAACTAGTAAAAGCCTCACAAACACTCCTTTTCAAAATCACTTCTTTATACAATGATATCAAGTTCATTACGCAAAAGGTTTTCTTAAAAACCTATCGTCGCCCTCCCTCATTTCAGATAAGTGCTGCTTAGTATTCGTGCTGCGTTTGTTGACCTTAGCCAAGGCGCGGTGTGCGGTAACTAATTAGTGCTTATCTGCTGCAAATGATCCGATTGAGTTATGGTAGTCGTACGACTTCGTTGACCTTAGCCAAAGGTCATACGAGTGGGTTTAATTCAATCAGGAAATGACGGGTTGAACTTGGCTAGTGCTTATAATTTGTTGACTGTAGCCAAGGTCATAAGTTGCTAGGGGCAAAAGCATTATCGGGAATTTCAAGTTTTGAAATTTGCAATGAGATTGCATACTGTCTATGAGATAGTTGGATTCCGATACCCACTGCGAGTAAGAGTTACTCCTGGGCGAGTTTTACACATGACAATTAGCCGATCAAGTAGGTGTCTAGAAAGATGTTAATGAGGTTACGCCCCTGAGAAAACGAGAGTTATTTTAATTAGGTCTGTGCAAAAGCACGGGGAACCTCCCTCAAAGTACCAACACTGGCCTGGCTAAAAGATTGGAGAACTTGTAAGGTGTAATTAATCCCAGCTAGTCTTACCTTTTAGGGTTTGAAGGAAGATTTGATAAAAACAGTGGGAGCCATCCTGATTAGATAAGATAATAACCAATCTAATCTTGCAAGAGCATACGCTAAGTGTTTTCTTCTCTCTCTCTCTCCAAGTAGCGACCATGTCAGGCCTTAATCAAGATAATAATATGGATGTATTGACCGAACCCGCTTGTTATAATGAGCAGGGAAACGTTGGTTCCGCTCCAACTTATAATTAATATAAGTCTGAGCAGGAAATAGGGAAATATCCGGATTTCCACGCCACCCAAATGAAGAATGAGCATGTTGATGAATCTTTTTCGGGTGTGTTAGTAACCGAGAACTGTTTCTCAGTACACTCTACGTACATGGCATTAGATACCGGATCGGGATCCCACATATATAATACGTTACATGGGCTAAGAAAAGGTAAAGAACTGGGAATGAGTGATCATTCCGTAAGAGTGGAGAATGGTGCAAATGTTGCAGCCAAAGCAGTTGGCGAATATCACCTTGTATTACCAATTGATAATACATTGATTCTGAACGAATGCTATTCCATACCGAACCTGATATGCAAGCTTATATCAGTTTCTTTATTAAGTAAAGAAGGATATAATTTTGTAATACAAGATGATGTTATGAACATCTTCCTGAATCAAAAGTTGATTGGATGAGGCTCGTTAAATAATGGCATATACATTCTAAATCAAACCACAGTTCTTAATGTACAAAACACACACAAGAGGAAGATTTCAGATATGAACGAATCCTTCTTATGGTATTATAGACTAGGTCACATCAATGTGACATGACTAGCTAAGTTACATAAGGATGAATATTTGAATTCGTTCGAATTTACATCTTATGACACTTGCCAGTCATGTCTCAAAGGAAAGGTGACTAAAACTCCGTTTAGTGGACACGGAGAAAGAGTTACCGAACTTTTGGGACTGATACATAGTGATGTGTGCGGTCCCATGTCTACACATGCCAGGAATGGTTTCTCGTACTTCATTACATTCACTGACGATCTCTCATGATACAGAAAGGTGTTCCTGTTGAAACACAAGTCTGAAACTTTTGAGAAATTCAATGAATATAAGCACGAAGTTGAGAACCAAACGGGTAAAAGTTTTAAAATCCTTCGATCTGATCGAGGAGGAGAATACTTGAGCAATGAATTCCGGGTCTATCTAAAAGAGAATGGGATTCTCTCTCAGCTTACTCCTCCGTATACACCACAGCACAATGGTGTATCGGAATGGAGGAATCACACCCTATTAGATATGGTGCGCTCTATGATGAGCACCGCTGAGTTACCTATTTCCTTTTAGGGTTATGCGCTGGAGACGGCTGCATACCTATTGAATAGAGTTCCAACCAAATCAGTGCCTACCACTCCATATGATATATGAAATTGGAAGAGACCATCTCTTAAACGAGTTAAGATATGGGGTTGTCCGGCCTATATTAAAAAGAAAAATCCGGACAAGCTCGAGGCAAGATCGGTTCTTTGCAAGTTTGTGGGATATCCAAACAATTCGTATGGATATCTTTTCTACCTCAGTGTGGAACAAAAGGTGTTTGTTGCTCAACATGCCACCTTTATAGAAAAGGAATTTCTTGTAAAAGAGATTAGTGGCAAGGAGGTAGAACTGGAAGAAGTTCCAAACGTACAAACTACAGAAGAAGATTTGGTGGAACCAGAGGATTCGTTAGTTCCCGACGAACCTCAGCTGCTCCGCCGATCTAGTAGGGTTCCTCATCCACCTGAGAGATACTACTGTTTTCTCATTAATGGTGGGAGCGGGGATTGCATCATGGAAGATGATAACCCAACTAGCTTCGAGCAAGACATAACGAGTGAGGACTCTATGAAATGGCTGGATGCAATGCGATATGAGATGGAATCCATGTACACCAACAAAGTATGGACTTTGGAAGATACTCCTGAAGGGGTAAAACCCATCGGAAGCTAGTGGATCTTCAAGAAAAAACTTGGTGTAGATGGAAAAGTTGAGACTTTCAAAGCTAGACTTGTTGCAAAATGTTTTCGTCAAGGACAAGGTGTGGATTATGGTGAAACCTTTTCTCTAGTGGCTATGCTTAAGTCCATCCGGATCCTACTTGCCATTGCTACATACCATGACTACGAAATCTAGAAAATAGATGTTAGGAACACCTTTCCGAATGGTGATTTAGAAGAGTGCATGTACATGACTCAGCCAGAGTGCTTCGTGGACAGTGGGAGCAGCGGAAAGGTTTGCAAGCTGCTTAAATACATCTACGGGTTAAATCAGGCATCGCGGAATGGGAACATCTGTTTTGATCTGGTAGTCAAAGAGTTTGACTTCATCAAGAACGTAGATAAACCTTGTATATACAAGAAGGTGGCAGAGAGTAATGTTGTCTTCCTCGTATTGTACGTGGATAACATACTCTTGATAGGAAATGATGTTCCTATGCTGCACTCGGTCAAGCTCTTCTTATCACAAATATTCCCAATGAACGATCTAGGTGATGCCTCCTACATCTTGGGGATTAAGATCTATAGAGATAGATCTAAAAGGATACTGGGATTTTCCCAATCCAGGTACATTGACACCATACTAAAGAGGTTTAGTATGGACGAATCCAAGCGTGGGAATTTACCCACGATCTCTGGACTCACTCTCTCCAAAGAGATGTCTCCCAAGACTGATTTGGAGAGAGCTCGCATGCAAGGGATACCCTATGCTTCGGCAGTAGGCTCTATCTTGTACGCGATGCTATGCACCAGACCCAATGTAGCATACTCACTAAGTGTAGTAAGTAGGTATCAAGAAGATCCTGGAGAGAGTCACTGGACAGCTACGAATTACATTTTCAAGTACTTGAGAAGGACTAAAGAGATGTTCTTTGTGTATGGTAACGGAGAACTCCAAGTGGAGTCCTTTACCGATTCGAGCTTCCTGAGTGATAAGGACGACTCTAAGTCGGTCTCGGGATTTGTCTTTACCCTCAATGGAGGGGTGGTTTGTTGGAAGAGTTCCAAACAGGAAACTGTGGCAGACTCGACGATGGAGGTTGAATACATCGCTACCAACGATGCTGCCAAAGAGGCTGTCTGGATGAAGAAGTTCATAAACGAACTTGGAGTGGTTCCGTCCATCGAGTATCCAAAACCTTTGTATTGTGATAACAATGGAGCAATGGCTTTGGCCAAGGAACCCAGGTCCCATCAGAGATCCAGGCATATTCTGAGGTGGTATCACCTGATCCGGGAGATAGTTGATCGCCCGGAAGATCGAGGTTAGGAGAGTTGACACAAAGGACAACACAGCAGATCCACTCACAAAGGCCATACCCCAGATACAATTTGAGAGACTCTTCGGGATGTTGGGTATGAGATACTACAATAACTGGCCTTAGTGTGAGTGGGAGATTGTTAGTTATGTATATGCCCTGGAGGCCATTATTGTACAAATGATGTATATTATAGTGGATGCTTGGATATATATAGAGAGTACTTTCTTGCTCGACATGATAGTATGCTATCTGGTTGCACTTTATCTTAACATGTACACTTATTGTCTATCTATTACATGTTGATAAAGCCCTTAGGATGAGTACTTGACTACCAGGACTACGATGCAGATCATACAAGTGGGGACAGGTTAGTCGGTAAGTACATCCTTCAAATGTTCCTAGTCGTGGGAGTATCGAGACAGGGCATCGATACTCCAGAGTAGACTAGTGTATACGCTTCTTGACACATGTAGATTTGTATTGTGATATTGTCTTGCTCTCACATGTTGATAAAGCTCTTAGGATGTGTACTTGACTACTAGGACTATGATGGAGATCATATTAGTGGGGCCAGGGTAGTCCACAAGTAGATCCTATAATTGTTCCTAGTCGAGGGTGTATCGAGACAGAGCATCGATACTCCAGAGTAGACTAGCGTATACGCTTCTTGACACATGTGATGGGCGATGGATAATCCTACATCCATTGGTGTTTGACATCAAAGATGGTATACGGGTGCTCAGTGGAGACTGGATACACTGATCGGACTCGCCGAGAACTCCTAGTTGGTATTATACCTATTGTCAGATAGCAGTTCTCTGGTGACACTGGTATAGGTTAATCTGTAGACCCGAGATCGCCATAGTGTCTTGTGTGATTCCCACTATGCTTTGATTTCCACCTTACCACATTCAAGAGAACGTGCAAAACGGTGGCTTCTGGGTACAGTCCCGAATCACATGGTGGCAATGAGAGATAGGAGGGGTTTCGTCTCTCCCGGTATTGGGGGTTGATATTGCGCTGTGCTCAAATGGCTATAACTGGAAGTCCCTGGCCAAGGCTGATATGGAGTTCTACTCGTAAGTTTTATCGGTAGTTTCTCTACCCGTTATGAGCTTCACATTGGCATGACTTATCGGTCACTGGGGTCTGACGTTTACCACCCCTAGACTGGATATGCGACATATCAGACGAAGAGACCGGACTGTACGGTAGTTTTACTGACAGGCTTTACAGGAGTATGAGTAGGCTAGCTTGTTGATCTTCTGATCGCTCAATACCCGGATAGCCGTTACGTCCAGCTAGTACCGCTGACGGCTTGTGGGTGCTTGATGTGATCATCATCTACTGCCGGCATATTGACAAGTCTTTAGAGTCCTACACAGAGGCTTGCTGGCTCAGGCAAAACGGAGTAGGAACACATATGTGATATGTGCGGGACCGAGATTAATACGCGTATGTGATACCGTATTCTATTCTCGCGATATGTGATATCTGCCGATTATATGTGATATAGCCGGGTTATCGGATCAAGTGTTGATTCGATAAAATGATACATATTATATTAGTCGGTTATATGTGATATAGCCGGATTATTAAATCAAGTGTTGATTTAATAATTTAATATACAATTATATATTAGATATGTTAAATTACATTAATTAATATATGCTCACTTAAGTATTTCTTTTTCTCACTTTTGATACATTTAACATTTATATGATATATGTTTATTTTATTGTTTTCTTTTGTTACATAAATAATATATGTGTGATATATATTATTTTGACATTCTAGGTTATATAAGCAACAAGGGTGTATGCGACTTGCACCATATATGAGATAATATCTAGGTTGTTATTTATTTAAGTAATTCAAAAATGTGAGGAATTTGTCATGGTTGCAAGCTTGTGGATAACCATTGACTTAGTTCACCATTTTTGTTTTGCTATAGATATTTATAAACCTAACCATTATCTTTTACCATGGTTTATTCTCTAAAAGGGTTAGTGCATGACATATACTCACTATGGTTGCATTTCTAACCTCACTCTCTTTCATTTCATCTTCTTCATTCATCTTCATCAAGCTCAAGTGAGAGCTCTCTAGGTTTTGAGGAGATAAACAAAAATAGTGAGAAATTAAATTCTAAAGTGAGAAAAATTCTTACTTCATCATCCTCTTTTATACTAGCCATATAGTTTAGGGTTAGCTTCACTAGTTCTATATTAGTGAAGAGATAGCTTGAGTCCGTATTTCCTCGACGTAGATCATCTTGGATTTTGAAGATTTCTAGCAAGTATGCATCATTCACCTTGTAGAGCCTCTCAAGAGGCCGGGAATTCTTTGATCGCAGTGAAGGGACCACTACTTGAATCATTTGAAGTGAAGGACCGGACTACAAAGGTTGTATTCCGCATTCAATTAGTTGTAAAGCTGTTTACATATCGTATTGTCTAAATCTTTAGTTAAGATTCTAAGGTTAGGGTTAACCAGCATGGCAAAATTTTGAAAATGGCATTGACGATGTCCCCCGAAACCTTGTTGTTGTGCTAAGTAACCCTACAACTCCTCGGAGAGTTTTACACATTACAATTAGCCGATCAAGTAGTTGTCTAGAAAGGTGTTAACGGGGTTACGCCCCTGGGAATACGAGGTTTATTTTAATTAGGTCAGTGCGACAGCACGGGGAACCTCCCTCAATGTACCGACACTGGCCTGGCCGAAAGATCAGCGAACTTGTAGGGTGTAATTAATCCCAGCTAGTCTTACCTTTTAGGGCTTGAAGGAAGATTTGATAAAAACGGTGGGAGCAATCCTGATTAGATAAAATAATAACTAATCTAATCTTACAAGAGCGCACGCAGAGTGTTTTCTTCTCTCTCTCTCCTGGTAGCGACCATGTCACGCCTTAATTAAAATAATAATATGGATGCATTGACCAAACCTGCTTATTATACTGAGCTGGGGAACGTTGGTTCCGCTCTATCTTATAATTGTTATAAGTCTGAGCAGTAAATAGGGGAATATCCGGATTCCCATGCCACCCAATCGAAGAAAGTGCTTGTTAATGCATCTTCTTCGGGTGTGTTCATTACCGAGAACCGTTTTTCAGTATCCTCTACGTCCTGGGTATGTGACACCGGATCAGGATCCCGCATATGTAATATGTTACATGGACTACAGATAGGTAGAGAACTGGGAATGGATGATAAGTCTCTAAGTGTTAGAAAATGGTGCAATTTTTGCAGCCAAATCTGTTGGCAAATATCACCTTGTATTAATACGTTGATTCTGAACGAATGTTATTACATGCCGAACATGATATACAACATTACATCGATTTCTTTAATGAGTTAAAGAAGGATATAATTCTGTATTGGTGGATAATGTTGTGAACATTTTCCTGAATCAAGAGTTGATTTGATCAGGCACGTTATATCATAGTATATACGTTCTAAATCAAACCACAGTTCAAAGTATAAAGAACACACAAAAGAGGAGTAGTTCAGAAATGAACGAATCCTTCTTATGGCATTGTAGACTAGGTCATATCAATGCGACATGACCAGCTAAGTTACATAAGGATGAATATTAGAATCCGTTCGAATTTTCATCTTTTGCTACTTTCCAGTCTTGTCTCAAAGGTAAAATGACCAATACTCCGTTTACTGGAAACAGAGAAAGAGTTATTGAACTTTTGGGATGGATACATGATGATGTATACGGTCCTATGTCTACAAATGCCAAGGTTGGTTCTTCATACTTCATTATATTCACAGATCTTCTCTCAGGATTCGGACATATGGTCCTGTTGAAACACAAGTCTGAAACTTTTGAGAAATTCAAGGAATATAAGATTGAAGTTGAGAACCAGACGGGTAGAAGTATTAAAGTCCTACGATGTGATCGAGGAGGAGAATACTTGCGCATGGACTTCCTGGAGATTTTTAAAAGGAGAATGTGATTCTCTCTCAACTTACTCCTTCGAGTACACCACAGTATAACGGTGTATCGGGGCGGAGGTATCGCACCCTATGAGATATGGTGCGCTCTATGATGTATACTGCTGAGTTACCTATTTTCTTTTCGGAGTTATGCACTTGAGAAGCTGCATACCTATTGAATGGGGTTCCGTCCAAATCAGTGCCTACCACTCCATATGAGATATGGTATGGAAAGAGACCATGTCTTAAACGAGTTAAGATATGGGGTTGTCCGGCCTATGTTGAAAAGAAAAATCCGGACAAGCTCGAGGCAAGGTCAGTTCTGTATAATTTTGTTGGATATCCCGAACATTCGTAAGGGAATATCTTTTTCCACACTGAGGAGCAAAAGATGCTTTGTTTCTCAGCATGCCACCGTTTTAGAAAAGGAATTTCCTGTGAAGAAATTAGTGGTCATGATGTAGAACTGGAAGGAGTTCCAGCTGGACAAACTAACAGCTGATGATTTGGTAGAACCAAAGGATTCAATAGTCTCCAACGAACCTCAGCCTCTCCATGAATCTGGTAGGGTTCCTCATCCACTTGAGAGATACTACGGCCTTCTCGGTGACAGTGGGAGAGAGGATTGCATCATGGTAGATGATGGCCCAACTAGGTTCAAGCATGCCATCATGAGTGGGGACTCAGTGTAATGTCTAGATGTTATGCAATCAACACCAACAAAGTATGACTTTGAATGTTTCACCTGAACAGGTAAAACCCATTGGGAGAAAATTGGATCATGAGAAGATTCTTGGTGTAGATGGAAAAGTTGAGACTTTCAAAGCTATGCTTAAGTCCATCAAGATTAAAGCAAGTATCGCGGAGTTGG
The DNA here is from genome assembly GCA_030015575.1 of Agapanthus africanus. NCBI lineage: Eukaryota > Viridiplantae > Streptophyta > Magnoliopsida > Asparagales > Amaryllidaceae > Agapanthus > Agapanthus africanus. The sequence goes on from JASDDO010000012.1 coordinate 253,644,484, forward strand.
AACATCTGTTTTGATATGGCGGTCAAAGAGTTTGACTTCATCAAAATGGTAGATGAACCTTGTATATACAAGAAGGTATTAGAGAGTAAGGTTGTCTTCCACGTATTGTACGTAGATGACATACTCTTGATAGGAAATGGTTTCCTAAGGTACACTCATTCAAGCTCCTCTTCTCACGAGGATTCTCAATAGAAGATCTGGATGATACCTACCACATCTTATGGATTATGATCTATAGTGATAGATCTAAGGGGATGTTGTGAGTGTCCCAAATCTAAGTACATTAACACCATACTAAAGGAGTTTAGTTTTAGTTGTATATATGCCCTAGAGACCATTGTTTTACATATGATGTATATTATAGTGGATGCTTGGATATATATAGAGAGGACTTTCTTGCTCGACATGAAAGTATGCTATTTGGATTCACTTTGTCTTAACATGTTGACTTGTATTAGTTTACTATCTTACTCTCACATGTTGATAAAGCCCATAGGATATGTACTCGACTACTAGGACTATGATGCAGATCATACTAGTAGGGCTAGGGTAGTCTAAGAGTACATCCTATAACTGTTCCCAGTCGAGGGTGTATCGAGACAAAACATCGATACACCAGAGTAGACTAGCGTATATGCATCTTGACCCATATGATGGGCGATGGATGATCCCATATCCATCGGTGTTTGACATCAAAGATGGTGTACGGGTGCTCAGTGGAGACTGGGTACACTGAACGGACTCACCGAGAACTCCTAGATGGTATTATACTTTCGTCAGATAGCAGTTTTCCGGTGACACTAGTACAGGTTAGTCTGTAGACCCGAGATCGTCATAGAGTCTTGTGTGGTTCCCACTGTGCTTTGATTTCCGCCTTACCAAGTCCAAGAGGGCGTGCAAAAAGGTGGCTTTTGGGTACAGTCCTGAATCACTTGGAGGCAATGAGCGATAGGAGGGGTTTCGTCTCTTTAGGTATAGGGAGTTGATGTTGCGCTGTGTTCGATTGGCTATAACTGGAAGTCCCTGGCCATGGCTGATATGGAGTGCTACTGGTAAGAGTTATCAGTAGTTTCTCGACCCGTTATGAGCCTCACATCGACACGACTTATCGGTTACTAGGGTCTGACGTTTACCACCTCTAGACCGTATATGCGACATATCAAACGAAGAGACCGGAATGTACGGTAGTGTTACTGATTGGATTCACAGAAGAATGTACAGGCTTGCTTGTTGATCTTCTGATGGAGTGTCACGACCCAAGATTGGATGCGACCGACACTTAGATTGTATCATATCTAAAGATATGCATACAGTCCAAGTAAGCCAAAAACCAAGATCAAAATCCTTTTTTTTGCGGAATTCCTTATATAAAATTTTAATTTTTAAGTAAAAATCACATGTTATGAAGTTAAAATATTAAACAATTATAAGGTGTTATGTTTGGTTGCAACCCTAATTGGGATCAATAATAACAACAACAGAAAATAAAGTCTCAGTATATAGGCATCAATACGAATCTCAGACATAAAGAAATGAAACCACAATTTATAGAACTAAACGATCTCAATTGTCAATAATATACATATCATCTCTCACTCTAAGTCATATACAGGTCTGATGGAGATTTCTAGATACAAAATACAATGCCCAAAAGAGAAGGTTACTACATATGTAACCCACCTAGCAAAAGATATGAAAAAGCAGCAAACGTAGATCTACACCGCAGCTAACCGTCCATTCTACCCCTGCAAGGAACTGTGGCACAACGGGGGTGAGTTGCCAACTCAGTGAATACAACTAACATATAACGGTTAATTATGTAAATATGACGATCATACTAACCGAGATGTGAACAAGTATAGTGTATGATTATATGTGGAAATCATGAATATATAATACGAATCTCATAGTCCAAACTGAAATCTCATCATGTAATCCCAATAAAATTCAATTCCCCGTGTCCATCATCGACACAAAACTTCCATTTCTCACAGGCATCATTCCTCGAATGATCCTGAAATCAACAATACCGGTCGTTATCATCTAGATATACGCCGTATTTTACCACTCTATCCAGTATCGAGTAACCTCGCTAGGCTCCCCCGCCTCAATGCGGCTATCCTGCCCCTCAGTCTTGACCGGGTCGACCATGTATCCAACTGTATATCTTCCCCACTCAGTATGGATAACGTAAAATCCGCGACCGTATATCTCCTCCACTCGGTCCTGAATAAACCAAATCATAAAACATCTCATGGTGGACATAGCACATCAATCATAAAATCACTGGATTTATGTAATAGTATTCAAAACTCAAAACCAAAAATTCTCAATAATACATTTAGCTCTTATATCAACATGAAATACACAGGTATTAACATGATATTAATGATGCAATTTACTACTATTATTGGTATGTAAGATATTATATGAATCATTTTTAACAAGAATTTTACTAAGTGAAAAAAATGACATGGCAATATCGACGAGGTGTGTGTAACATGTAAGCTGTGCACGTGACATGACTCGTCGATACTTGTGAAGTGTTCTAGAAACTAAGCAATTTTATAGGTGAATGATGAAGGCAATTTAGCATAACAATATAAAGTATTTAAGTTAAATAAAACTATGGGCGTAACATGCCATCTTTACAAAATTCCCCGGTAGATGTTTAGTCTACTCACCGGAAACGTCGAATCTATTCAGGAATTGCTAATCCTTTCCCTTTCCTCGCTGCCTCCGTAATTCCCGTATTCGAATCTAATATCACAATTTAACGTATATAAGAAAACGGCCATTCCGACATGAAGAAAATGAAAAACACCTATTCCTACGTAGTAATTATATAATATACGACTATATCGAGCTATTAAACACTTAAACTTACTGGATTTTAACCCTAACCTGCATCGCTACAGAATATAAATCGTGACGTATTTTAACCGTGTCGTATTTGGTGTTTTAAGATATCCTTTCTGATATACGCTTCTAGATTCTATTTACAGTGAAACTAATCTAATTAAACAAAACCAAAATAGCCAAAATTATACACTGAAAACTACCCAACAAGACAAACCCACATAGCTCCCCCTATAGCCGGCGATGCCGGAATTTCAAGTTTGGCCGCCGGTCAAAAACCGGCCCCCTGGGTTCGTGGTTCTATGGTTTGTTCTAGGTGTTTCCTACATCATTTTTACACTGTTTTGTTAAGTTAATTATCTTCTAATTGAAAGAAGATCTCAACAGAGCTTAATATTAACCAAAATACGATATTATGTGACTTGGTCAATTCAAAATGACTAATCTACAGAACTTAAAATTTCATACTGTGTTTAAGAATTTTATCCTCCAATTAGCTGTTGGAATAACCCTCCAAGATGCTAAGTTCCTCCTGGCTTGATGGTGATGAAAAACTAAGAATATAGCTTCCTTCTTCTTCTTCTTCCTCTTGTTCTTTCTCTTCTCTTTTAAATTTTTCTTTTCCTTTAATTCTTTTGAGTTTTAAACTGAGCTTGTGAATTGAATATGTGCTATATATATGAGAGGAGGAAGGGATAAGGTGAAGGAGGAGGTGGAAGCAAGCTAGAGGTAAGGGTTTCATGCAAGTAGGAAGTGTAAGGTGAGTGTGTGCATGCAAACATGAGTTGTTCATGCCTTATCTTTAAATTTTATTTTAATTATATATTGAATGCTGAACTAAATTGATTTCTATCCCACTTTCATTTATATCCTCAACAATTTCCTATTTGCAAAAAAAAATTAAACTTTACTTATAAACCCTTCACAACCTAGCTTATTATAAAACACCCATTTTATTAAAATAAAGCTAAATTTGTCATTAAAACCCTTATAACATATTTATGTTGTATACTAAAATTTTAACTTAAATTGTTTTACATATAACTTATGAAAATTGACTTATTTGATTTTAACAACTTTGTGATTTATCATATTATTCCTAAATTAATTAATTTTTATTTATTTATAAATTTTCAAAATGCTACATGGAGTTTTGAGGATTTTTTCATGGAGTTGTGGGGGTTTGACGTGGTGGAGGGAGGAGGGCAGCAGCACTTAGAGAGGGGAGAGAGAAAGAGATGAGGAAAATGAGGGGGACAATGGGTATGGTTCACTCTTGACCCCTCACACTCTCTCACTTGCCTATGCTTCATTTCTTTATTCATATCCCTTTTTCTTTTCTTTTCTTTTCCTTTCCTTTTCTAATCTTCTCTTTTAAATTGAGAACCATGCATGATAAAAGAGAAAGCATGAAAGAAAAATGTAACTAGTGCTAAAAATGACTTAGTGCACAAAACTTGCTTAAAGTCCGATTAGCAATTTTTAATCACGATTTGCACTAAAATAGTGTCAAATAAATCATAAATTTTCATAATTTGCTTAGATTACAAAAAACACCCTCTTTTTAATATTTTCCATAATTTTCAAAAAATTTCTTAATTTATCGGTATTTAATTATACCGCCTTATTAAAATATTCAATATAATATTATTTAATTATAAAAATTCCCAAAAATAATATTTTATTTTTCAGAAATGTTACAATCTTCCCCCTTAAAGAAATTCAGTCCCCGAATTTAAATTTAAACCCCTCAAATACTAAAACATTTCAGTAAAAGTCCAAGTCGTCGGGGTTTCGAAATCATCAATACATAAAACGCATCATAGCGCAAAGCATGCGCATGAACAATGAGAAGATAACTCAAAATCAAAACTCTGTCGAGCATCTCGCAATCATCGGAGTCATGGTGAAGACACCAATGTCAAATCCAAAACGAAATCAATATGATATATATGTTAAAACTATACATGTAATTATCATTAAAACATCGGAACAAATGCATGCCAAATTTTCCAAGTCGCAGTGCGATGTACGTATCACCGCGCAGTGGCAGACGTCTATCGTAAGAAAATAACTATATCTATATATATCCTTTGTTTAATATGTATGTCCCGCCGTTTTGAAAACAATTTAGAAGGGTTTCCTTGTTTAAAACGTTTCGTGTCGTCTCAGACACGTAGCTAAATACTGAGACTATAGCTTCTTCTTTGGAAATCCCTCGATAACTAACAATGCATGCAAAAATATGTTCAGGTACTATCCCCGGACTAGTCCTACTTAGCTACGAAAACAGATAGCAATATCTTAAAAACGTACTGCTCCATAAGAACTCAATCCCAAAATGTGCATAAGAATGCCGCGTGCGTCTGGTGCGCACGGAAATCAAAATCCATGAATGTGCCATACATATGCACAGAAACAACATCTAAGTGCAACGGGTGTGCACGAAACATCTGTCAAGGGCAACGGGTGTGCTTGACAGCAATACCAGGTGCATCTAATATGCACGAAGAATACCGATTTAGTGCATCTGGTATGCACCAAAATTGCATCAAATGCGTCAAGTATAGGCAAGAATTCAAATAAAATGCACAGAGTGCACAAAATCAACATCAATGACATAATCGAAATCGACGGTATACAACAAACCTCAATCAAATCAGGTATACCGCGGTATATAATCTCACAACCATGTGAATCAGTGTGCACAAATCAAATCAAAACACTAAGAGTGCATGAAAACTATGCCGAAAGCCCAAGTCAAATCATATGCATAACATAGCATGAAATCAAAATCAACATCTCGAATGTCATCAAAACGAAGTCAGATGCAACTGTGGTGCACAAAATACGTATCAATGCACTGCAAGCACATATGAACTATACCGAGTGCAAAAACCAATCATGTGCGTACCATATGCACAAAATCAACCCAACTGTATGAAATCCATGAAATCATAAACTTGTGCGACCAAGGAAAAAAAAAGATATTATGTGCAATAACCGTGCGCAAATTATAAATAAACACAACGGTGTATAAAGCATAACTCAAGGGTAATAACTATGCACAAAATATGAATACCCAGTAGGTGCAACCATTGTGCATGAAAAAAAATATCAAGAAACTCAGTTATCAAGACTAAATCATGCGAATAGATCGCCCAAAATACCGAAATCCAAGGTGACGGATACGTGATAATAGAATCACCAAATCACAAATCGTAAATACCGTCGTCGATATTTCCTCCTTCAAAGTCGAGAAGGTGTCCGTGCATCCAATGTTAGCAGAGCAAGATATCTACTTGCCTCATGTTCATTGTCTGGCGCCTGGTGCCTTTAGGCTCTTGTTTCTCACTGTGCATTGCTAGATATATAGCACCTCGGCTCAACAGCTCAATATGGAATGACGACGGAAACAGTCCCGCTTTGGCACATCCACTAAAGATCTCTGTCCAACTATCTCGTCGACGGTGCCGAACTCTGGTCTGCTGGGTGTCCGCAATATGACCGCTCCTGGGTCCAAGTCTCCTCGTATAGTATTCCAGAAAGTCCTATCGAGTCTCTCCCAAATCTTGTTTCTGCCGAACTGCCCGGAAGTCGTCGTCCTTCATTAAATCTATTTCTTGTTCCGGAATGGCTGCATACTCATCGTGACTCCTTCTGGAAGATATATATATATATAATGCCTCTGCATCCGTGTCACATCTCTGATGTCGGCGGAGTGGAACGTCATCTCATCAAGATCTCGTATGAACCTCTTACTCTAATTTTCTCTGCTGTCGACTGCTTCGGGCTCGTCTCATCTTGGCTGCATGGACTGTGCTCCAACGGCTATACTCGTATCTGGAGTCTCCCAAGCAATGCATCCCATCACATGATATCCGAAAGATGTCGAACCATCCGATCAACTCGTCAAAACCTCAAAATCGCCCATGAGATCAACATCTTGGGTACAGTTTAATAATATCGAGTACAAGCCACCGCACCTATAGACCTACCGTAGAAGGGCAAACCCAAGCCTCATTAATGGCACCGCGGAACTGCCGCAAACCCGAAGGTTCAAAGGCTTTCACATGGTCATTATGTTGAGTTAGGGTTTCATTCTTCTAGAGGGTCCGTAGAGTTTCTTGCATGTTTTCTTCAAATACTTTAAACTTGGAAAATGGGTTTCTGACATTCGATCGTCTCTATCGACTCCTAACGTATCCGTGTTAAATCGTCTCTAGCTGGAATCAATCTATCTGATGACCTCGTGTCGGGGTATGCGAACGAACCACATGTCCAAGTCATTCATCCTCGGGTCACTAGCGACCTTCTATCATCTCAAGTACAACTTGTTAGTGTATATGCCCTAAGGGCCATTATTGTATCATACTAATTTGTATATTACTTAATGGAAGCTTGGGATATTCACATGTATATAACAGTCTTGCTAAACATGGTAGTATGCTACTTGGTTTTTCTATCTTAATATGTGAGTATACGTATTGATAGAGCTCTTAGGATCTTGCTTGACAACCAGCGTTGTGATGGCAGTCACACTAGTGGGGGCTGGGTAGTCTACAAGAACATCCTTATTCAGGTCCCTAGTCGTTGGATCATCGAGACAGGGCATCGATACTTCGGAGTAGACTAGTGTGTACGCTTCTCAACCCAGTTGGGGAGATGGTCTGTCCCACAGCCGTCAGTACGTCGTACTGGAGATAGTATGCAGGTGCTCGTTAGGTTACGGGTACACCGGACAGGACTCACAGGGAACTGTTGGTTGGTTTTATACCAGTCATCAGTGAACAGTTCCTAGGTGACATGAGTAGAGCACAGTCCGCAGACTTGACACTGCTACTTCGCCTCGAGTGTGTCCCACTGTTCTTAGATTGCTACCCTACCACGGCTCAAAGGAGTCGTGCAAACAGGTAGCAGTTGGGTGCAGTCCCGAGCACTTGGAGGCAGTGGCGGTTAGACAGGATTCTTCTCTCCCGGTATTGGGGGTTGATATCGCGCTGTGTCAGAGAGCCATTACGCAAAGTCCTTGGCCAGGGCAAGCGAGATTTGCTGGTAGGTTCCAGTAGTTTCTCAAGGTGTAATGGGCTTCGCTCCGACACGACTTATACCGCTATTAGGGGACTGACGCTTGCCGCCCCCCTAGGCCTGATATGCGATAGTCTAAGACGAACAGACAGGACTTTACGGAGATTGTCACATCAGACTCAGTAGGAGTTCGGATGGGTTTCCTCATCGGCCTTCTTATCGACATCTACCTGGGGACCGTTACGTACAGCTAGTGCCGCTTGCGGTCTGTGGTTAAACCCACTGCCAGCGTAGTAGTCGAGTCTCTAGAGTCCCACGCTGAGAGTTTCCCTACTCCAGGCGAAACGATATAGAGGTCGTATGGTTTTACGACAAGGGTTCGGATGCATACGTGCGTTTACGCACGTACGACTTTCGGAGAGTTTTTACTAGTCGGCTTTGGTTTAAGCCAGTTACTAGTATCCGGTTATTGGATTTATACAGTCTAAAGTTTTTCCGTGTTTTCACGGATAGGAGGGGCGTTCTCGTAATTGCGCGAGAAGCTTCTAGAAGATGGTGACTAAGGAGGTTAAGGTGGCATATACATTAAATGAGATTAGTGAGTCATATGGATGATTCATCCATGTCATTAATGCTTCATAATTGCTTAATGACTCATGGAGATGAATCACCATTAGATATTTATCAAGCATGGTTGTAAATCATTATCTTTTCTTTTCTTGATAATATAAAATGCATGATATATATTATGATAACTCTTTTTCTCATTTCATTATTATGTTCATCTTTTCTCTCCTCAAGCTCTCTCTCTTCAAACCCTAATCCTCCCCTCTCATGTGTTGAGTACAAGGATTAGTTAGACTACTTAATCCATAACCATACTCTATTTCATCTAGGTACTTTGATTAGCACTTAAAGATACCTAGTTGCCTCAAGTTTAGAGGCAAAGCTTGGAGTTTAGCTCTCGTGGTGGATCGTTTACTACTTGGAGAAGGCCGAGGAGGAGGTGGAGTTTGTAAAGACGAAGGACACGGTTCTTTAGGTATAATCCCTTCACATAGTAGTTTAGAAATTCTATGTTTGATGTTAGTTATCGTTTAGCTTCGATTCATGCGGTTAGTCAATGTTTAAGCAAAGAACAAGATCGTTTTTCATATTTCCGCCTCCCCGCAAGTCGTGGGGTGTTGCACATCGACTTACAGTGGTATCAGAGCCTTGCTAAACAATAAGTAACTCACTTGCAAAATTGTATGAATTTCGAACGGAAAAAACAAAACCGGAAAACTCCGATATCATGTGTTTCTGTCGATTTTTAAATGAGGTCCAAAAATTTTTCAGGGACCTTCAGAAATCCTTAAATGATAGTAGAAGAACACCCAAGAAAATTGGGATCATGAATCGGCTAAAGTGCCGCGGAACCGCCGCGGATCCCACCGATCCGCCGCGCTTCCGCCGCCGAGTTGCCGATTCATCATCCCAAATTTCCTGTGTTGGTTCTCTGTGATATTTGGAATTTTCTGGAAGTTTTTAATTTTTGCTCAGGTTTCAGATTTACAAAGAAGTATTGGAGCAAAATTAAATGTGTTTAATCGATCGAAATTATACGGTATTTGCTTGTTGGATTATATCTGTGTTTGTATAATGTGTTCGTAAACCTCCCCGAACTGCTAGTATGTCGGTTGGCAAGGGGTTGCACATTTCTGTAATGGTTTTTACTGTTTGTGGATATGAACTGTGTTGGACTGTTGTGATGTTTAGCCGGGGTTATGTGATGGGTTATTATTTAATTCATTTGATGTAAATGTAATTTGTTGTAATATTATTTTGCGGGGCACATCCACGTTGCGGTTGTAGCCACCGTTGTATTATTTCATTTTACTGTTTTTGCTCCTAGGACAGACCCAAGGTGGGGTGCACAAACTGCCGGGTGGGTAGTTTGTCGTACCCGTTGGGGTCTTGGGTGGGGTAATGGCTATTCATCACAACTGTGTAATCCGTCTTTTGTTGCAGGCTCAAAACAAACACGGATTGCATGTAAATCCAATAAAGTTCATCTGTGATCTGGAATGCCTATTATTGCGTCTGACGAATGTACAATATCTATATATGATAGCTATTTAGACGTCACTTATGTTTTACACCCGCGCTAGCCCAGCCCCCGCTCTATCGTTAGTTAAGTAACCTAACAGGTAATGACGGGAACCCGTGGCGAATGCGGATGGCATAAGAGGACGTTGTATTTTCGTTGTTTTCTGCAATGATAGGTTAATGATGGGACGCATTATTAATAATGCAAAGAAAATAAACCAAAAGTTTAATCGTTGGAACAATTTAAATGAAACCACTTGGTTAATTTTAAAAACAGATATTTTTAAATGCGGAGCTTTAACCACTCCTGTTAAAAGCTATCAGGTTCCTTCGGTTATATCAAGTTCACTACGTTCACGGTTTCGCCAAAACCATTCGTAGCCCTCCGTCATTTCATCTGGGTATTCAGTAGTATTCAAGCTATGTATTTTGACCAACGCCAAGGCATAGTGTTTGGTAGCTGCTGGATATTCATTTGTTGCATAAGATAGATGAGTTAGTTTGGGACAGTCGTATGATCATTTTGGCCAACGTCACGGATATATACGGATGGGTTCAAATTAACAAGAAAATGATGGGTAGAACTTGACATGTCACTTATGATATTTTGACCAACGCCAAGGTCATAAGAGCATGGGGCAAAAATATATATCGGGAATTTCTAAAGAAACTGAAATTTGCAAAGAGTTGCATACCATTTGGAGTTTGATGAATGTTGGTAGGATTCCTTCAACATTATCATACGATGATATTTGGATCCCGATCCTACTGTGAGTATATGCTACTCATCAGGATATTCGTCACTTAACGATCAATGCTATAAACCAAGTAGGTGTCAAGAAAGGTGTCAGCGGGGTTACGCCCCCAGAGAAAAGAGGTTATTTAATTAAGGAACTTCGCGAAAGCGTTGGAAAACCTCCCTCGAAGTACCGACACCAGCCTGGCTGAACGGTTAAGCAAGTATTCTACAGTGAGAATAGTCCTGGCTAATTCTTCTTTTATGGTTTGAGGAAGGATTCGAGAAACAGTGGGAGCCATCCAGTTTAGATAAACTAAAAACCACTCTAAACTTGCAATAGCATCATGCTAAAGAGTTTTCTTCTCTCTCTCCTAATTGCAGCGACCCTGAAAATGACTGGACTTAAGTTACTTTTAGGGAAAAATATACTGACAGGGCCAAACTATAAAGATTGGCTGCGGAATGTCAAAATGGCTTTGACCTATGACAAATTGGGGTACGTCCTCACCGCTACGGCACCTGCTGTCCCTGGTCCCAAATCCAGTAATGCGGATAAGGAAATCCGCAAAACCTGGGATTTTGATTGCGCGAAAGCCAAGTGCATCGTGCTTGCCTCGATGAACAATGAACATCAGAGGAGGCACGAGGATATGGAACTAGATGCCATATTTCTCCATACAAAGGAACTTTGTGGAGAGCAATCTCGTATAGCAAGATACGAGACCTCTAAGAACTTGTTTCGAGCGAGCTTGGCTGTCGGTTCATCGGTAGGAGAACATGTCCTAAAGATGATCGGCTATATAGAAGAGCTCGCAGACCTTGGGACGACTTTGGATAATGAGCTCTATACAGACCTTATTCTCCAGTCCCTTCCTTCCACCTACGCCCAGTTTATCCTGAACTTCAACATTCAAAGAAAAGAAGTTGAACTTCCGGAACTCCTGAACATGTTAAGGAGTGCAGAGGGAACCTTGCAGAAAGCAAGGGAAACACCCGCTATGTTTGTTAGCGGTGCATCTTCTTCCGGGTCTAAGGCTAGGGCCAAAGGAAGGAAGAAGAAGGCCGCCACCAAACCTAGAGGAGGTGTTAGTAAGGTGGGAGGGAAGGGAAAGAAAATGTTTGCGGTACCGGTAGTGGGCCAGGATGAGTGCTTCCATTGTCACAGGAAAGGGCACTGGAAGAAGGATTGCAAGGCGTGGAACGCCAAGAACCAGGAACCGAAGCAAGCTGTGGCTTCGAATTCAGGTGTGTTTGTAATTGAGAATTGTCTGTCGATCAACTCTACTTCCTGGGTATTGGATACCGGATCAGGATCTTCATATTTGCAATTCATTGCAGGCACTGAGAAACCGTAGAGTGCTGAAGGAAGGTGATATGACCCTAAAGGTTGCTAACGGAGCTAGCGTGGGAGCTGCGTCCGTCGGGGATTATCACCTAGGATTGACGAGTGGACACATTTTGGTTTTACATAACTGTTTTTTTGTACCAAGCTTAACGTGTAATATCATATCAGTTTCCTTGTTATCAAATAAAGGTTATGATTTCACGTTTGTAAGAGATGTTGTTAACATCCACCTTAATCATGGTTTGATTGGGTCCGGTACACTAAATAACGGTATATATGTTTTAAACCAACTCCAAATTTTCAATGTCCAGAACAAACTAAAAAGAAAGTCTCCAGATTTAAATAAAGCTTTCTTATGGCATTGTAAACTGGGTCACATCAATGAGAGAAGGTTGACTAAGTTGCATAGAGAAGGATATTTGGACTCGTTCGAATATCAAACTTATGACACTTGTCAATCTTGTCTCAAAGGAAAGATGACAAAGACTCCATTTACTGGACAAGGAGTAAGAGCGAGCGAGCTCTTAGGACTCATACACAGCGATGTATGTGGTCCAATGTCTACACATGCAAGAGGTGGTTTTTCCTATTTCATTACTTTCACGGATGATTACTCAAGATACGGATTCATTTATCTGATGAAACATAAATCCGAGGCTTTTGAGAAATTCCAAGAGTATAAGAATGAAGTAGAAAACCAAACCGGCAAAAGTATCAAGACACTAAGATCTGATCGAGGTGGTGAATACTTGAGTGCCGAGTTCCTTGGTTACCTAAAAGAGAAAGGAATTCTCTCTCAGCTTACTCCTCCATACACTCCACTGCATAACGGTGTATCAGAAAGACGGAATCGAATCCTATTAGATATGATACGATCCATGATGAGTAATGCTGAGTTACCGCGATCTTTCTGGGGTTATGCGCTAGAATCAGCGGCATATCTTTTGAACATGGTTCCTGCCAAGACTGTGCCTACCACCCCATATCAGATGTGGAGTGGGAAGAAACCCTATCTTCAGTATCTGAAAATATGGGGATGTCCAGCTTTTGTTAAAAAGCAGCATGTGGACAAGCTCGAGGCACGATCAGTAAAATGTAAGTTTGTGGGATATCCAAAGAACTCCAAGGGGTATCTATTCTATTACGCAGAGGAACAAAAGGTGTTTGTTTCTCGTAATGCCCATTTTCTAGAATATCAGTTTTTAGAAAAGGAAATAAGTGGGAGCGAAATAGAACTGGAAGAAATTCCAGAACCACAAGTTGCTACTGAAAGTTTGGTAGAACCGGAAGTTCAAGAAGAACAGGACATTCCCGCACCCCTCCGCAGGAGTAGTAGGCCGTCTCATCCGCTTGAGAGATACTACGGTTTTCTCATAGATGGGGATAGAGAGGATTGCATCATAGATGATGATGAACCTACTGACTTCCAGCAGGCTATCCAGAGCGGCGACTCGGTACGATGGCTAGATGCAATGCGGACCGAAATGGAGTCCATGTACACCAACAAAGTATGGACTTTGGACTTTGCTCCGGATGGGGTAAAACCCATAGGATGCAAATGGATCTTCAAGAAAAAGATTGGTGTAGATGGACAGGTGGAAACCTATAAGGCTAGACTTGTTGCAAAGGGTTTTCGTCAAAGACCTGGTTTGGACTATGACGAAACTTTTTCTCCAGTGGCTATGCTCAAGTCCATTCGGGTCCTTCTTGCTATTGCTGCCTTCCATGATTATGAAATCTGGCAGATGGACATAAAGACGGCTTTTCTGAATGGAAATTTAGAAGAGTGCGTCTATATGGATCAGCCAGAGGGTTTCAATCAGAGTGGGAGCAGCGGGAAAATATGCAAGCTGCTTATGTCCATTTATGGACTAAAGCAGGCATCGCGGAGTTGAAACAACTGTTTTGATGAGACAGTCAAAGAATACGACTTTATCAAAAATCCAGATGAACCGTGCATATATAGTAAAGTTGTAGCCAGAAGTGTCGTATTCCTCGTCTTATACGTGGATGACATTCTATTAATAGAAAATGACATTCCTATGCTACAATCTGTCAAAGGATTCTTGTCACACAGGTTCTCCATGAAAGACCTGGGTGATGCCTCTTACATTCTGGGGATCCAGATCTATCGTGATAGGTCCAAGAGAATGTTGGGACTTTCGTAGTCCAGGTATATCGACACTGTAATGAAAAGATTCAGTATGAAAGATTCTAAGCGCGGTAATCTACCGGCTTGTCACGGAATCACCCTCTCCAAAGAGATGTCTCCCAAGACTGATTTGGAAAGGGAACGCATGTCTATTATACCCTACGCTTCTGCGGTAGGCTCTATAATGTATGCGATGTTGTGCACCAGACCAGATGTAGCTTACGCACTAAGCGTGGTAAGCCGGTATCAGTCAGACCTAGGGGAGAAGCACTGGATAGCAGTAAAGAACATTCTCAAGTACCTGAGAAGGGCTAAGGAGATGTTCTTGGTTTACGGCGGAAAAGACCTCAGGTTGGAGGCCTTTGCTGATTCCGGCTTCCAGAGTGATAAGGACGATTCCAAGTCCATGTCGGGTTATGTCTTTACCCTCAATGGAGGGGCGGTGTGCTGGAAGAGCTCCAAGCAGGACACCATTGCTGACTCGACTATGGAAGCGGAGTATATAGCTGCTTGCGATGCCGTAAAAGAAGCAGTCTGGATGAAGAAGTTCCTAACAGAACTTCAAGTGGTTCCTACCATAGTTGATCCAATACCTCTGTATTACGACAACAACGGAGCTATAGCTTTAGCGAAGGAACCAAGGTCCCATCAGAAGTCCAGACACATCTTAAGGCGGTATCACCTGATCAGGGAGATCATTGATCGTCAGGAGATCGAGGTTCGGAGAGTTGCTTCTGAAGAGAACATTGCTGATCCATTCATGAAGGCCCTACCTCAGATTCAGTTCGAGAGGCTACTCGAGATCACCGGTCTTCGATATGCCAGTACATGGCCCTAGTGCAAGTGGGAGATTGTTAGTGTATATGCCCTAAGGGCCATTATTGTATCATACTAGTTTGTATATTACTTAATGGAAGCTTGGGATATCCATATGTATATAACAGTCTTGCTAAACATGGTAGTATGCTACTTGGTTTTTCTATCTTAATATGTGAGTATACGTATTGATAGAGCTCTTAGGATCTTGCTTGACTACCAGCGTTGTGATGGCAGTCACACTAGTGGAGGCTGGGTAGTCTACAAGCACATCCTTATTCAGGTTCCTAGTCGTTGGATTATCGAGACAGGGCATCGATACTCCGGAGTAGACTAGTGTGTACGCTTCTCATCCCAGTTGGGGAGATGGTCTGTCCCACAGCCGTCAGTACGTCGTACTGGAGATAGTATGCAGGTGCTCGTTAGGTTACGGGTACACCGGACATGACTCACAGGGAACTGTTGGTTGGTTTTATACCAGTCGTCAGTGAACAGTTCCCAGGTGACATGAGTACAGCACAGTCCGCAGACTTGACACTGCTACTTCGCCTTGAGTGTATCCCACAGTTCATAGATTGCTACCCTACCACGGCTCAAAGGAGTCGTGCAAACAGGTAGCAGTTGGGTGCAGTCCCGAGCACTTAGAGGCAGTGGCGGTTAGACAGGATTCGTCTCTCCCGGTATTAGGGGTTGATAT
The DNA here is from genome assembly GCA_030015575.1 of Agapanthus africanus. Taxonomy (NCBI): domain Eukaryota; kingdom Viridiplantae; phylum Streptophyta; class Magnoliopsida; order Asparagales; family Amaryllidaceae; genus Agapanthus; species Agapanthus africanus. The sequence goes on from JASDDO010000012.1 coordinate 253,660,208, forward strand.
CGCGTTGTGTGAGAGAGCCATTACGCAAAGTCCCTGGCCAGGGCAAGCGAGATTTGCCGGTAGGTTCCAGTAGTTTCTCATGGTGTAATGGGCTGCGCTCCGACACGACTTATACCTCTATTAGGGGACTGACGCTTTCCGCCCCCTAGGCCCGATATGCGATAGTCTAAGACCAACAGACCGGACTGTACGGAGATTGTCACATTAGACTCAGTAGGAGTTCGGATGGGTTTCCTCATCGGCCTTCTTATCGACATCTACCTGGGGACCGTTACGTACAGCTAGTGCCGCTTGCGGTCTGTGGTTAAACCCACTGCCAGCGTAGTAGTCGAGTCTCTAGAGTCCCACGCAGAGAGTTTCCCTACTCCAGGCGAAACGATATAGAGGTCGTATGGTTTTACGACAAGGGTTCGGACGCATACGTGCGTTTACACACGTACGACTTTCGGACAGTTTTTACTAGTCGGCTTTAGTTTAAGCCAGTTACTAGTATCCGGTTATTGGATTTATACAGTCTAAAGTTTTTCCGTGTTTTCACGGATAGGAGGGGCGTTCTCGTAATTGCGCGAGAAGCTTTTAGAAGATGGTGACTAAGGAGGTTAAGGTGGCATATACATTAAATGAGATTAGTGAGTCATATGGATGATTCATCCATGTCATTAATGCTTCATAATTGCTTAATGACTCATGGAGATGAATCACCATTAGATATTTATCAAGAATTGTAGTAAATCATTATCTTTTCTTTTCTTGATAAAATAAAATGCTTGATATATATTATGATAACTCTAATTCTCATTTCATTATTATGTTCATCCTCTCTCTTCTCAAGCTCTCTCTCTTCAAACCCTAATCCTCCCCTCTCATGTGTTGAGTACAAGGATTAGTTAGACTACTTAATCCATAACCATACTCTATTTCATCTAGGTACTTTGATTAGCACTTAAAGATACCTAGTTGCCTCAAGTTTAGAGGCAAAGCTTGGAGTTTATCTCCCGTGGTGGATCGTCTACTACTTGGAGAAGGTCGAGGAGGAGGTGGAGTTCGTAAAGACGAAGGACACGGTTCTTTAGGTATAATCCATTCACATAGTAGTTTAGAACTTCTATGTTTGATGTTAGTTATCGTTTAGCTTCGATTCATGCGGTTAGTCGATGTTTAAGCAAAGAACAAGATCATTTTTCATATTTCCGCCTCCCCGCAAGTCGTGGGGTGTTGCACATCGACTTACACAACTCGTACTGCAATAGCTCCAACATCTGGGACGATATCTCCTCGTTCGCAGCAACAACTGGCTCATTTGTCCGCACGCTGAACAGTGCCTCAATCATCAATTAACAAGTGCATCGACGGTTATCACATTCTGGCTGGCCTCTAGCAGTAGCCTGATCCTCTGGTGCTGATCTGCACGTCCGAGAAATCCCGTAAGAGCGATACATCAAACGCTCATGGCGCGAAAACACAATAAAACGACGCCTCTCTATGCCATCGTATCCCTGGAATCACGCCCTGGTCAGTCCTCGTTCGTGACGAGCTCGTGCTGACCGCAACTCTAGCCGTAGCTCTCTCTGCCCGTGTAGTCGTGGCATCAAAATCAAAACAAAAATCGATGAGGGAAGATCATAGGAATGAATATAATACTGTGCAAGGAAATGTACATCCTAAGGCTCCTTAAGCGGAGTGGCGTATCGTAAGTATGCCGCGGAACATACACACGGTACGTCACTCTCCTTAAGTCACCTACTCCATCAACCAAGGTCAACCTATGCGACGAAAGTTCGGGTGTAATACCCCCCCCCCCGTTCAAGTCTAAGTTCCGTAAGGTCAAGCTTAGGTTCCGTATATAAACAAACTCCATAGGATCCGTATAGTCAAACCTAGACTCGAACCAAGGTCAACCTAGCGCTCTGATACCAACTTTGTCACGACCCGAAAGCCCATGACTGGCACTTGAATCATATAAAGTCTATAGGACTCCATTTAATTCAAGTAAGCAAAAAATCCCAGAAATCTAAAGCCATTTTTAAATAACAAAGGATGGAAAACACGTTTTAAAGCAATTTTTTTTAAATAACATAAGCCGAATTATGCATTTTTAAAATATCATGTCTTTTCTGAAAATTTCGACAGAGTGTCCTTTGTAAATACTGGCCCCGAACGGGATACAACATGAATAGTATACGAAATGATAGAAGGCATCCCTAAGTGGGAGCTTGCTCTTCGTCAATCGACGGGCACAACCACGCAAGCAATATAATATACAACGCCAAAAGGCGAGGATAAAAACTCAAAAGGAAACTTAAAACAACAAGAAAACCCATAATAATACAAGCGCGACTCTACGGTAGAAATAATAAACAACTCTGGTTTTCTATCTCTATCAAATATACAATCCGGTTGATGGAGTTTCTAGATACAACTGAAATAATAATTAAACAATGGTGGTCCTGATGCAAGAAAACCCACCTACCAAAGCAATCACCCGGAAGGAACAATGTGCTAGCAAAGCCGCAACGAAACCTGTACGGCAAAACCTGCAAGGAACTGTGGCATAGCGGGGGTGAGTTGCCAACACGTGAGTAGAAAACATCTACGAGTAGAAATCGCATGCATAACGCAATCCTAGGTCATACGATCAGTAATATCCTAAAAATAATAGGGTCTAAAGCATGAAAAGGTGCAAAGGGTAAACATCTATACCAAGTATAATACCAAGTGCATGTGTTAGTGCCTCAGGTAGTGACATATCATAAATATGAGGTGTGATCAATGAAATCAACATGAATCAATGCCAACAATATCATGATGTCTATAAGTATGTGGATATCATCCAACTATGTAATCAATGCATGTAAGCGTGTGGATCTCGTCCATGGGTCAACCAATGACACCAAACATCATGCATGTAAATATCATAAAGCATATACATGAAAGTATAAGGATATAAATCAACGTGTGTCCCTCTCGACACATCAAAATCAAGGAACCTGGGTGTCTATGTTGGAGATAGCGCCCTCAGAGTCAATTATTGGATCATAGGCACGTGATTGCAATGATTGAGGGAGGACCTATCTCAGTAGGACAGTCTTACTCAAGATGATAGTATGCTATTTTGTTTATCTTTATCATCGTGTGCTGCTTTAGGTGACCTTACAGGTCACTATTGCGCGTTGATAGAGCACTTAGGATTCTTGCTTGACTGCCAGCAGTATGAGGGCGATCATATACGTGGGAGCTGGGGTCTATAAGATCATCCTTAAAAGGTCCCTAGTCGTTGGAGTTTCGAGACCGGGCATCGATACTCCAGAGTAGACTAGTGTATACAGTCGAGACGCCGACGAGGGGCGGTGGCCTGTCTCACAAGCCACTGGTGTCAGTTGGTTCACCTAAGATGTATACATGTGCTCATTGGGTTATGAGTACACCGGACAGGACTCGCCGGGAACATGCTTATACCTGACGTCAGATAGCAGTTCCCTGGTGACATGTGTACAGGTTAGTTCATCGACCTGAGATCGTCATTTGTCTCGTGTGAGTTCCCACTGTGCTTTGATTACTACCCTACCACGCTCAAAGGAGTTGTGCAAATAGGTTTTAGTTGGGTACAGTCCCGAGCCACATGGAAGAAGTGAGCGGATCTGCAGGGGTTCGTCTCTCCCGGTATTGGGGGTGAGGTCGCGCTGTGTCTAGAAGAGCCATTACACGAAGTCCTTGGCCAAGGCAGGAGATTTACTGGTAGGTATTCCAGTAGTATCTCAGGGTGTTCTGGGCTACACTCCGACACGACTTGTACCGCTTTTGGGGGTCTGACTTTTACCAACCCCCTAGGCCCGCCATGCGATACTCATAGACGAACGGACCGGACTGTACGGATATTGTCACTGACTGGCTCAGTAGGGTGTTAGGATGAGTTCGTTCATCGACGTCCCTTTTGGTCAATACCTGGTAGCCCGTTATGTATAGGCTAATACCTCTGACGTGCTAGTGGTTAAATCCACAACCAAACTATTGACGAGTCTTTAGAGTCCACCACATACCAGTTTCTTAAGTTTTGGGAAAAACGCTGTAGAGGCCGTATGGAGATATGGCAGGGTTCGATCAGATACGTGCGGTATTGCACGGATCATGATCGGACGGATTATACTAGCGGGCTTTGGTTTAAGCCGGATCCTAGTATTGTACAGTGTAGATTTTGTCTCATTGCATTTGTATTCAGTGGGAATACAAATACGGGTATGTATATACAGTCGCATGGTTTTCTTGTAATTTTTTACGGGATCAGTTTTCTGAAGTTGCCAGTTTGCATTCCGTTTCGGCCAGTTTTCCTTTGTTCCTTCACGGCCGGATTTTTACGGTGGAGGGGGCTAATTTGCAAGTTTGCAAATTAGCTAAGTGGAGGGGTTTGTTTGTAAATGTGTATTATAATGGGTTAAGCATCTTTGCTTTTTCATGATGGTTTGCATTTATGAGATGTGAGTTGATTATGTTTTGGATTTGAAATGGTGTGACCATTTTTTTTCTTTTGATGATCACACATTTCCCCCTTTGCATTATTCTTGAGTTTTTTCCACCATTTGGAGAGAGGGGCCGGCCACTTTTGAGAGAGAGAGAGGGAGATTGATTTTGTGGTGTGGGAAAAACATACATCTCATTCTTTGCTTGCCCCAATTCTAAACCTCTCTCCATTGTTCATTCTCTACGCCACATCTATAAAAGGCAACTTCATCCCATTGAGACTTGGGCACGTCGACTCGCCAGCTTCGTGCCCGAGTTGCCTCACCAGCTTCATCTATAGCACCCTTGGGCACGTCGACTCGCCAGCTTCGTGCCCGAGTTGCCTCGGTCCAGAGGTGGGAGCCCGTAAATGAACCCGGCGAAGTGGTGCCCATTCCGACGGGGAGATGAAGACCAGAGGTTCTGCGAGGAGATCGGAGTGGAGGCCGAAGACCGAAGGACACGGATCGCTCGGTATAGCTCTCTACTCCATTTTCTAGTTTGCTAGAGTTAGGTTAATGGCCCGATCCGGGTTTTTAGTGCGCGGTGGTGCCGGTTCTAGTTTATAGAAAAGTTTTCGTTTCCGTATTCCGTCGTTGGATTGACGGCCGGGGCACCGTCGTGCACTCACGGTGGTATCAGAGCCAAGCCATTAACCTAGTCTAGCTTGATCTAACGTGTTTACAAGTTCGATCGAACGAATTTCCAAAAACCGCGTTTCCATGTCGTAGTTTCTGTCGAATTTTTACAATGCTTTAAAAATTATTTGGTACATTGTAAAAATACGTGCAGGGTTTTTTTATGCATTCTGTGAAAATTTGGTAGGCTGAAGTTACTGTAGCGCGGCGGAACCGCGGCCAAAACCACGTTTTGGCCATGGAACCGCCGCCGAATTTTGGCTTCACTACACCAAATTTTCACAGTATGCTTCTGACATGGAAATAGGGTTTCTGGTATATTCATTTTGGGCCCAGACTTATTTTGAGTGCTATAGTAGTGCTTGGGGCCCACTTCGGAAAATTTAATCGATCGAAAATTTTAAACATGTTAGTTCACAGTATTTACATTATATCTGCGACCGTGAATGTCATTCGATCGGTAAATCCAGTCTATCTGCTATAGCCCTTTTAGACGGATTTACGAACGTGACATTCACGTTGATATTCTGTGTTGTGCTGTGATGTTGCGGATTTATCGTGGGCATAACCTGGATGCAATGGTAGTACAGTTTGGTTGTAGATGTACATTTTATATTGCGGGGCGAGCGTCCGACCTGTGGACTGCCGTCACTGCTTGTTTGTATATTATTATTTTGGGGCATGACCGGGATGAGGTCGATATACCCGTTGTATATATTTTACTTTCTGTACTAGGATTACCCCAAGGTGGGGTGCACGGATAGCCGGGTTCTAGAAGGCAACGAGCCCGCATCTTATGTCTTTGAGACGGAAGGGGCTTCACTCTGGAATTGGCGGGCTATTCGCCACACTCGTAGGGGTACAGGTTGACCCAGGAGGGGTGCCCAAGTTACCGGATTCCGTGAAGTGCTGGGTGGTCCATTCACGTTGCTGAAGGGGGATGCCTCGCTTCATGTCTTGGCGGGTAACTTGCCGCGCCAGTAGGGGTCTAGGATTTCATTGCACAGGCTATCCACACGACCAGGGGAACGTCGGGTTTCAGTAGCGGCTCTAGGAAACCCAGGGATCCCAGATATCTGTATTGTTTTATGCTGCCTATTACATTTCTGTGATGTTGCTTTTTATCACGCCTTGAGCGAATATTATATATTGATATATATACTAGTAGATGTTGTATATGTTTTGCTTCCGCGCTAGTCTAGTCCCCGCTCTGTCGTTAGTTAAGTAACCTAACGGGTGATGACGGGACCAAGTGGCGAATGCGGATGACATATGCGTACATCATTATTTTCGTTCTTTATTTGTGTGATCAATTGATGGGACTGCATTGATTCGGATCAATGCAAGCTAAACAAACCTATTCTGATATTGTTGGAAAATTTTCTCAAAAAGCTGTTATTGCAAGGGCGTTCTCTTTTGTTTTGCACAGTGGTATTCGGTTGGAATATCCTGCACCTCAGTCGACGAGGCAAGGGCCGAGATCACTTCACCGGGAGTGACCCCTTGGACAGAAGTTTGCGTCAGGGCAATAAATTCACTATAGTCGTTTACTTTTGCTTTGCATCATGGTATTCAGTTGGAATATCCCGCACCTCATTCTACGGGGAAAGAGCCGAGATCCCTTCACCGGGAGTGACCTCTTTAGCAAAGGTTTTCGTCGCTATATTTTTAAAAAGCTATCCGGTTCCTTCAACGATATCAAGTTCATTACGTTAAAGGTTTTCGCCAGAAATGATTCGTAGCCCTCCGTCGTTTCATATGGATAGTCAATAGTATTCAAGTTGTGTATGTTAGCCAAAGTCAAGACACGGTGATTGGAAGCTGTTCATACCAGAATATTGCATTTTATACCGCACATTCTTATGCTCGTTTGTTTATAGGTAGGTGCTTTTAATCCGTGTTTGCTACATATTTACAGATTACAGGTTTCCGGTACGAATATTGCAAATCAACACTAAAACTCCACAGTTACGTCAAAATACAGAACATCTGTCACAACAGATAAAAGCCGGGTTTCTGTCATCCACATCCGTCTAGTACCGCTTACCAGTTAAAAAGGGCAGGACGAAAACAGTCGTCATTTCTGGTCAAGCGTGGGGCCCACTGAAGATATTCAAAGATGCGTGGGGCCCACTGAAGATATTCAAAGATGTGTGGGACCCGAGGGAGTAGAATGTCAAAAGTGTTGAAAAGTAAATGCCATCAATGTTGACTCTGGAAACTGAGGAAATCGTGGAAAGAATTATGCAAATCTGTACATATGTAACAACAAAGGACACAAAACCAGGCAAGCCACCAAAAAACGACACCATAATCCCATCACATGGCCGCGGATCCGCGGCCAATAGGGGGTATTGGCCGCGCATCCGCGGCCAATAGTGCTCTTTGATTGGTCAATTTTTCCTGGTTGGTGGCACATGGTTTTCTGGTGGTAGTTGGCACATGGTATTTGCAAATCTCAGCCTATAAATAGCCCGGAGCAAAACCAAGAGAGGGACACTAAGTTTCATATGTAATTTTGAGAGAAGAAATTCTTACATTTGTGATATATTCGTGCCCCTTTGTTAAAATTCTTGTCCTTGGAATTTAGTTGAGTTCTTTGCCTTCCTCTAGTCTTGCAACTTCTATTTTTGAGCTTGCAAGATTAGATTTGGGTAGTTGAACTCATTTCATGTATTTTTGACCCGTTGCAATACATATTCAAGTTTGATTCCTGTAACTTTTGCTATTTTGTCAATTCTTATGATTATGCAGTGTGATATTCATATAATGATGTGTGAGTAGTTGCTCTTGGGCTACGGGGAGGTAGGATGTGGAATGACTGAACCTCCAACTCTTTCCTTTTTGATTCTTGCATCTTTTCACTTCTCTTCTTAACATCGCAAATTTATTATGTTTTGATTGATAGGGTATATTGTTTTGAATGATTGCAAATCAATCTTTAACATATATCCTATCCTTTCGTCACATTTTATTGTTGCTATGTTATGACTTGAAGACGGCATGAATACGGAATTAAGTTACTTGTTGAAATTAGCTAGATAGGGTATATAGCACTCTTGCATATAGTCTATACTTGCTACTTCACTTAACTAATTCCATATACATTCCATTATAAACCGCATTCTTGTTAGTTTCTGTTTTTCTACCCTTGATATCGTATTTCATCCCGAGACACGTTTCGGATAAATACGGCATACTTTCGATACTCAAATGGAAACCAAAAGAATGAATCTTGAATCAAAATGAAGAGTTGGGAGTAAAAGTCATATATCATTCCTACTGAACCTCAGCCCAAGTTTTCGTCTCATTACACCTTGTTCCTTTTTAGGCAGTACACTAAACGTGACAAAACACCATCTTCCAACCTTTGATCCGTAGCTCAATTTGATGTCGTGATATCCACTCCTTGTGGTTCGACCCGTGCTTGCCGGCTTGCTTCAACGCACCGTGCACTTGCGGTATTTTTAAAACTCGATACTCACGTCGTGCATTATTTTCCGACAAAAACCGACATATACGATATTGACCTTACTTTCCAAAAAGCACGTCACCGTGGGTTTCGAACAAGTTTTTGGCGCCGTTGCCGGGGAGTGGCAACACCACGAAGATTATTTTGAGTTATCTCTGTATATACTTTGTATAAAACATAAAAAAAAAACACAAAAAAAAAACAAAACACCTCAAATATCCGACTCGTTGCTCTCTGTGTTTTCTTTTCTGCTGTAGATATAATTGTGCTAAAATTATTCTGGATATAGAAAAGGTTTACTAACAGAAATAAAGAGCACACAAAAAAAGATGGAGCAATAACACCAAGACTTGGCCGCCAAAATGCTCAAAACAGCCGCAAATTGCGGCCTGAACCTGATGTTTTGCCCCAAATTTTCTGTTACATCTCTAAATTTCTGTTTTTAGTTCATTTCTATATTTAGAATTATTGAATTATATATCTACAGAAGTTTGGCAATAAATATCGTATTATGCACTAAATATCGTATTTTTCTCAAATTCCAGATTGCAACTGAAATACGAACTACGATTGTGCGGAGCTGAGAATGGAATTCTGGAGAAAGGCGTTACGAGGTTAACAGTGCCAAAGATCCGGGTAGATCGACCCGTACAAGCGAACGCTTAAGTGATCACGGATCAAGCCAACGGAAGTTTCTAACTTCATAAAATCAAGGTACGTATTTTTCATCACCCTTCTCCTCAAACCCGACGCTCCAATACTTCAATTTTGTGCAGGATTTCTTTCGCAAACTCCGCTGCACAAGTGCCAAGCACAACTGCCAAAAGAAACTAACCGTATTCTTTGCAGCGCACCGCTTATAACATAAAAAACGATTGATTGATGATTTGAACAACTTTTATTGTTTGCGCATTGCATGAATTTAATACGGACTTAAGGGCAAAGAACCCCAACAAGATACGGTAAGGGATTTCATCACCCTTCTCCGTGGCCCACAAACCACAAAGAACGAGCATTTTCACACCCTCATTAACTTTAAAAGAAATTAGACTTTCAGCCTCTAAGGACTTCGCGCTCATTAGGGTAAGTTAAGTGTATTTCGAACACCGCCGATCGGTACATTGTTCCTGAAGTGTCTAGGAAAGTGTGAAAGGCGCAACCGCCAAAAGAGAGAAGGTTACTCTAATTAAGGAACCTCGCGAAAGCGAGGGAAAACCTCCCTTCCTCTCTGCACTTACCTGGCTTCTCGATCAGTCTATCTTGGGCCCGTTTCGCAGTACATTTTTACTTCAAAAAGCAAGTTTTTTTGAGCAGGTCTAGTTGACCTAGGTGACCCTAGACTGATTAGGTGTGTGCAGTGTGTCTTGTTTGTGATCTTGTTATACCTTGTGTGTGATATTTGTGGTTGTAAATTTTTGGTTTAAAAATAAAAAAAATAAAAAAAAAACATTTTTTTTTCCCTTCTCTATCTCAGTCGTTTCCCTACAACTCCCGAATAGTGCATGTCAGCTTGGACTAGAGATTCACAATCTCGATTAGTTCGGTTTGTGCCTATATCTTCCGATTCATCTTCAACTTCTGATTCCTCGGAATCCTCTGAGACCTTACCTTCTGCCTCATCGGAGCCGTCCGATTCTTCACCTTCACTTTCTTCTCCTACACCACCAACAATGACGGAGCAAACAATCGTTGAGCAACAGGAAGCGGCATTACAGGACAGATGTTATCCACACCGATCATCCCTTCCTTCATGCATAGTACTGCCCACCATTGCGGCAAACAACTATGAAATCAAACCGCAGTTCATACCACTACTCCCAAAATTCCACGGACTCGAGTCCGAGGATGCATACCTGTTAATCAGTGAATTTGAAGGAGTATGTGCAATGATGAAGATCCAAGGAGTGGGGGAGGATGTCGTTAAGCTCAAATTCATTCCCTTTGCGCTTAAGGATAATGCGAAAAGCTGGTTAAACAGTTTACCAGCTAGATCGATCACGACATGGGATGACTTTGTGAAAGTTTTTCTTAAAAAATTTTACCCTATTCATAAAACCGTGCGAATTCGCAACGAACTCCATAATTTTAAACAAAAAGAGGGTGAAATTTTTTGGAAATGCTTAGAAAGATTCAAAGACATCTTAATCAAAAGTCCCCATCACGGGTTAGAACAGTGGAGGTTATGTCAGATTGTCTATGAGGGGTTAGATTCCAGTTCACGTATGATGCTAGAATCCATGTGTCAGTGCAAATTCCTGAGCTATGGTGCTAAGGATGCATGGAACTTTTTGGAAGAACTGGCTGACAAAACCATCCAGTGGGAGAGTGTGAGTGAGAAACCATCCGTGACTAGGAGTGGTGCACACATAGTTGACACCTCTATAGCTGCCGAAGCCAAAATCGCCGCTCTTGTACGGCGAATGGAAGCTTTAGAAGGGAAAAATTCACCGCTACCAGTCAATCAAATTTCTCCAACTTTGTGCGCTAACTGTCAGCATCCTAGCCACATATCGGAAGAATGTCCTTTTCTCGTTGGGTCCCAGGGACCTGAAAACGTTAATGCGCTGTATCAGAACCAGCGCCCCAGGAACGACCCTTTTGCACCTACGTACAACCCTGGTTGGAAGAATCATCCCAATTTTGCTTGGAATCAGGCTCCTTTTCAAAACAACAATTCAAACCCGCCTTTCCAACAATTTCAAAATTCAAATTTTCAAAACCAAAAATTGGGATATTCGACTAACCAGCCCCAGCAGCCCCAGCAGCCGAATCAGCACAACCCTACCTTTACACCCCCTGGGTTCGCCCAAGACGACAAGAGGGTAACATCCATCGAAAAAGGGTTGGATGCTTTGATTAAAACTTCTGCGCAGACTTCATCTAGTCTGGCTACTTTTATGCAAACATCCGGTCAGTTGCATAGCGCTAACACTCAAGCGATAGCCAGATTAGAAATCCAAATCAGTCAACTGGCTGCAGCAGTTAATGAACGTGAGAAGGGAACATTTCCCTCTCAACCCGTGATAAACCCAAGAGAACAGAGAAACAACAACGCTCATATTGTTCAGACGAACAATATTGAGAATGCGAACGCCGTCACCGTCCTCAGATCAGGACGAACTATTGACAACAAGGTTGTCAATCCCAGCGAATCATCCAAGCGTGCGGCTGTCAGTTTGCCAGCGCTTAGTTCATCTCCAGCTCCTCTTTGTGATCCGTCTTCATCTTCATCACCTTCTTCTTCTTCTTCTTCCTCATCATCTGCTGCACATCCTTCAAACCAACATGAGAATTCTCCACACGACCACATTGATGATCCAACAAGAACATTCCCGTCTTCTGCACCTATTCCATCTGCAGCTTTGCCAAACTCAGTGTTTGGATCTAAGGCTCCCTATCCTAATAGGTTAAAATCAAAGAAGCCTTCTGCAAACATGGAAAAGGTGTTGGAAGTTTTTAAACGCTGTGAGGTCAACATTCCTTTGTTGGACGTTGTTCAACAAGTTCCGGCATACGCAAAATTTCTGAAGGACTTATGCACCCAAAAACGACGCACAAATGTCCCCAAAACCGTCTTCTTGGCTGCCTCTCTGAGCGATGTTTTGTCCAAGTCTATTCCTGTGAAATATAAGGACCCAGGTTGTCCTACTATTTCTTGCACCATTGGGGACAAACAAATTAACCGAGCCTTGTTAGACTTAGGGGCAAGTGTGAACCTCCTTCCCTACTCAGTTTACAAACAACTGGGATTGGGAGAGCTCAAGCCGACCAGAGTGACTCTGCAACTGGCAGATCGTTCGACAAAAGTACCGAGGGGAGAAATTGATGATGTTCTAATCAAGGTCGGGGAATTCATATTCCCTGTAGACTTAATTGTGTTGGAGACTGAGCCCGTCACCAATCCCAGCGGACAAATTCCAGTCATACTGGGGCGGCCATTCCTAGCCACATCCAACGCGTTGATAAACTGTCGTAATGGGTCCATGAAACTTTCTTTTGGGAACATGACAGTAGACCTCAACATTTTCACGCTAGGAAACCAGGCGAGTGAAAAACACGATGATACTTTTGAAGTCAACACTGTATACGATATGTCTGAGGAGGGGACATTTGACTTCAAAAATGAGTGTCTGGACGAGACTTTTGAAGAACTGTTTTCTGAGGAGCTTCTTTTCCTTGACAAGCTAAATCCTGAACAGGCATCCTACGCACATTGGGGGCCCCAATTTGAACCTCTTCGCAACGAACCAGCCCCTGAAGTGCGACCATCTGTGGAGGAGCCACCGAAACTCGACCTCAAAGTTCTTCCTGACCACCTCAAGTATGCGTACTTGGGAAATGATAAAACGCTTCCAGTAATAATTGCAACCGACCTTGCACCTGAGCAAGAGTCGGCCCTCATGGATGTTCTGAGAAAGAACATGGAAGCGATTGGGTGGTCAATGGCTGATATCAAAGGAATCAGCCCTGCTATCTGCCAGCACAGAATCCATATGACTGATGATTCCAAACCCTTCAAAGATCCTCAACGCCGGCTTAACCCGGTAATGAAAGAAGCGGTTAGGAATGAAATGCTGAAGTGTCTGGACAATGGGATCATCTATCCTATATCTGATAGCAAATGGGTAAGCCCCATTCACGTAGTACCAAAGAAATCGGGACTCACCGTTGTCACGAATGAAGCAAATGAGCTCATCCCAACCCGTATACAAACAGGGTGGAGAGTCTGTATTGATTACAGAAAGCTCAACGCAGCAACTCGCAAGGACCATTTCCCGCTGCCCTTCATTGATCAAATGCTTGAACGCCTAGCCGGACATGCCTACTATTGCTTTTTAGATGGGTATTCCGGCTATAATCAGATCCCGATTGATCCAGAGGATCAGGACAAAACAACCTTCACTTGTCCTTTTGGTACCTTCGCCTACCGCCGCATGCCCTTTGGGCTGTGCAATGCACCCGCGACATTTCAGCGGTGCATGGTGAGCATATTCTCTGATATGGTAGAGCGATTTTTAGAGGTTTTCATGGATGATTTCTCCGTCTTTGGAGATTCATTTTCTGAGTGTTTGAGGCATCTAGAGCTAGTAATGCTACGATGTAGAGAAAAGCACCTCACACTCAACTGGGAGAAGTGTCATTTTATGGTCAAACACGGCATCGTGTTAGGCCATATCATTTCTGAGAAAGGAATCGAAGTCGATAAAGCAAAAATCGACGTTATCTCAAGCCTCCCACCTCCACGAACTGTCCGTGATATTAGGGCATTCTTAGGCCACGCAGGGTTTTACAGGCGTTTCATCAAGGATTTTAGCAAACTGGCTAGACCCTTGACTTCTTTGCTGTCCAAAGAAACACCCTTTGACTTCAACTCTGAGTGCCTTCACACGTTCAAGCTTTTAAAGTCGGAACTCACTTCCGCTCCGATTTTAAGCGCACCAGACTGGAGCGAACCTTTTGAACTAATGTGCGACGCTTCTGACTTTGCGATAGGAGCTGTCTTAGGACAGCGATTTGAAAAGAAGCTGCATGTTATCCATTATGCGAGCAGGACGTTGAATGACGCACAGCTAAATTACACCACGACTGAAAAGGAACTCTTAGTTGTTGTGTTCGCACTTGAGAAATTCCGTCCTTACTTGATCGGAACCCATGTCACTATTTACACTGATCATTCTGCGCTTAAGCACCTCTTTGCAAAAAAGGATGCCAAGGCCAGATTGATACGTTGGATCCTCCTTCTTCAGGAATTTGACTTAACCATCAAAGATAAGAAGGGGACCGACAATGTTGTAGCCGATCATCTGTCTCGCATACCAAATGCACCAAATGAGGAAATTCCAATCAATGAGCATTTTCCGGATGAACAACTTCTCTCCGTATCAAGCGAACCATGGTTTGCTGATATCGTGAACTTTCTAGTCACCGGAGAAACACCATCTTTTTGGTCAAATCAGGACAAGTATAAATTTCTCTCCCAGGTCAAATTCTTATACTGGGATGAACCATACCTGTTTAAATACTGTCCTGATCAGATCATTAGACGGTGCATCTCTAATTCTGAGACAAGAAGTGTTTTGTCCTTCTGCCATGATCAAGCTTGCGGGGGCCATTTTGGACCCAGAAAAACAGCGGAGAAGGTTTTGCAGAGCGGCTTCTACTGGCCGACGCTTTTTAAGGATGCTTTCGAATATTGCAAAACCTGCAACCGATGTCAACACATGGGCAAGATTGGAAAGAGGAATCAAATGCCTCTACAGTCCATTCTGATTGTAGAAATTTTTGATGTCTGGGGCATTGATTTCATGGGACCATTCCTAAACTCTTTCGGGAATGTGTACATTTTGCTGGCTGTGGACTATGTGTCCAAGTGGGTGGAGGCCATCCCTTGTCGAACCAACGACAACAAGGTTGTCGTGAAATTCTTGAAAGAAAACATTTTTTCCAGGTTCGGTACGCCTCGCACCATCATTAGTGATAATGGAACGCATTTCTGCAACAGATCTTTTGAATCACTAATGAAAAAGTATTCCATCAGCCACAAATTGTCAACACCCTACCATCCTCAAACTTGCGGTCAGGTTGAAATTTCCAACAGACAAATTAAACAAATTTTGAAAAAGACTGTCAACAATAACCGCAAGGATTGGTCGTTGAAGTTAAGTGACGCGCTTTGGGCATTCCGCACCGCCTTCAAGACGAACCTAGGTATGTCCCCATACCGACTCATCTTTGGAAAGGCATGTCACTTGCCTGTTGAATTAGAACACCGTGCTTTCTGGGCAATCAAACAGCTCAATATCGATTTGGAAAAAGCCGGCGAAGAGCGTAAACTTCAGTTAAATGAACTTGATGAAATACACAACGATGCGTACGAGAATGCCAAACTGTACAATGAAAAGACGAAAGTCTTTCATGACAAAGTGATTCTCAGAAAAACATTCACCGTAGGGCAAAAGGTTCTGCTCTATGACTCCCGACTTCATCTGTTCCCCGGGAAATTGAGATCACGATGGACAGGTCCATTTCTTGTGCGCACCGTTTTTCCGCACGGTGCTGTCGAAATTGAAAATCAGCAAACTGGCAGCACATTCAAGGTTAATGGCCAACGGCTAAAACCATTCTTAGAATTGCCCGCGGAAACGGGGGAGCCCATGTTTTTGCATGAACCGAGTTACATCGTTTAAAACACCCCCATGTTCTTTTGTATATATGTTTTCTTTTGTAATTTTAGTTTCCTTTTGCTAATTCTATGGGGGGTGTTACTTAAGTTTGGGGGGAACCTTTTTTTTTTGTATATATTTTTGGTTTTCCTTTTTTGTTTTTGTATATAATTTGTTTTTAGAAGGAGCGCCGGCAATTTTGACCCTCTTGGTATAGCCTGACAGTGAGGACACTGTCAAGTTTAAGTTTGGGGGTGTGCTCGGTAAGCTTCTTCCTTCGCATTCATTTGTATATTTTGCATTTGCATACCTTATTTAAAAAACCCATAAAAATTGAAAAATTTCCAAAAATTATAAAAATTTTGTCGTCAAGTTAGCTAATAGGGTAACTTAGATCTTTATTCCAAAAGTTTAGTCGATATGATAGAAATAACTAAATTCTAGGCTTAGGAATTGAAAACCCTAAAAATAACCCTCATTCTGTCTAACTTTGGTAAGTATACGTTCTTACAATTTTTGAGTTCAGTTCTTGAGTGAAGTCAAGATAAAGGGAAAGTATTGATGCCTTACTGGAGGATAAGTCTGAAAAATAGTTTCTTTTCTTGAGTTCAAATTTAGATAGTATATACCCTACAAACTGCACTTACACGTACCTTGAAACTTGGGATAGTAGAGGATACCTAGAAATACTCTTGCCTGAAAACCTAGTATGAAAGAAAAAACGGTATTTGAAGCTAAACACCAAAAGAGCATATTGAAAAAAATATATCCGGTCTTGAAAAAGAAAAAAAAGAAAAAGAAAAAGAAAAAAAATAAAATAAAGTCAAGACCTGGAAACTGCAATTTACGCTTTAAGTTCACACATTCAGTAATCGGCCGTTAGTGCCTCAAGAAGCATTAATAGTCGCATGAAAGGTGTGTGAGCAAAACCGTCCATCCTTAATGAAAAGAAGTAGTATTAGGTATTAGGGCAAGGGTACTATAGCTTGAATTGAATACTTGAGTGTAGGGGTGCAAATATACACACACATAGGGGTATACAAACGATGTTTAGATAAAAGATAGAAATAAAGAATAAGACTTGTGTTTTCTGTAAAGTTGATTAAAATCCCTGAGTTAAGGCCGCGCTTTAGAAGGAAAACTCAGGAGATCCAAGGTTAAATAGATAGGAGGTGTGAAAACTAAGGGGTGGATATTTCTGACTTAGGATGATAGAGTTTCTAATGTAAATACTGAACTGTAGGAGTAGAATCGATGTTAACTTATGACACTAGCTTGACGGGATTTTGTGGGTAGTATCCGCTGAAAACCCTCAGGAGACAACACTCCTCCTACTAGGGACACCTAGAGGTTTAACGGCTTGTTGCACGCGCTCAGTGCAATCGCGTTCCCTGCGAAAGTGCGGTTATCATTTTAATTTTTGTGAATAATTGGTTTTGCTCGGGACGAGCAAAAGATAAGTTTGGGGGTATTTGTTCATACCAGAATATTGCATTTTATACCGCTCATTCTTATGCTCGTTTGTTTATAGGTAGGTGCTTTTAATCCGTGTTTGCTACATATTTACAGATTACAGGTTTCCGGTACGAATATTGCAAATCAACACTAAAACTCCACAGTTACGTCAAAATACAGAACATCTGTCACAACAGATAAAAGCCGGGTTTCTGTCATCCGCATCCGTCTAGTACCGCTTACCAGTTAAAAAGGGCAGGACGAAAACAGTCGTCATTTCTGGTCAAGCGTGGGGCCCACTGAAGATATTCAAAGATGCGTGGGGCCCACTGAAGATATTCAAAGATGTGTGGGACCCGAGGGAGTAGAATGTCAAAAGTGTTGAAAAGTAAAAGCCATCAATGTTGACTCTGGAAACTGAGGAAATCGTGGAAAGAATTATGCAAATCTGTACATATGTAACAACAAAGGACACAAAACCAGGCAAGCCACCAAAAAACGACACCATAATCCCATCACATGGCCGCGGATCCGCGGCCAATAGGGGGTATTGGCCGCGCATCCGCGGCCAATAGTGCTCTTTGATTGGTCAATTTTTCCTGGTTGGTGGCACATGGTTTTCTGGTGGTAGTTGGCACATGGTATTTGCAAATCTCAGCCTATAAATAGCCCGGAGCAGAACCAAGAGAGGGACACTAAGTTTCATATGTAATTTTGAGAGAAGAAATTCTTACATTTGTGATATATTCGTGCCCCTTTATTAAAATTCTTGTTCTTGGAATTTAGTTGAGTTCTTTGCCTTCCTCTAGTCTTGCAACTTCTATTTTTGAGCTTGCAAGATTAGATTTTGGTAGTTGAACTCATTTCATGTATTTTTGACCCGTTGCAATACATATTCAAGTTTGATTCCTGTAACTTTTGCTATTTTGTCAATTCTTATGATTATGCAGTGTGATATTCATATAATGATGTGTGAGTAGTTGCTCTTGGGCTACGGGGAGGTAGGATGTGGAATGACTGAACCTCCAACTCTTTCCTTTTTGATTCTTGCATCTTTTCACTTCTCTTCTTAACATCGCAAATTTATTATGTTTTGATTGATAGGGTATATTGTTTTGAATGATTGCAAATCAATCTTTAACATATATCCTATCCTTTCGTCACATTTTATTGTTGCTATGTTATGACTTGAAGACGGCATGAATACGGAATTAAGTTACTTATTGAAATTAGCTAGATAGGGTATATAGCACTCTTGCATATAGTCTATACTTGCTACTTCACTTAACTAATTCCATATACATTCCATTATAAACCGCATTCTTGTTAGTTTCTGTTTTTCTACCCTTGATATCGTATTTCATCCCGAGACACGTTTCGGATAAATACGGCATACTTTCGATACTCAAATGGAAACCAAAAGAATGAATCTTGAATCAAAATGAAGAGTTGGGAGTAAAAGTCATATATCATTCCTACTGAACCTCAGCCCAAGTTTTCGTCTCATTACACCTTGTTCCTTTTTAGGCAGTACACTAAACGTGACAAAACACCATCTTCTAACCTTTGATCCGTAGCTCAATTTGATGTCGTGATATCCACTCCTTATGGTTCGACCCATGCTTGCCGGCTTGCTTCAACGCACCGTGCACTTGCGGTATTTTTAAAACTCGATACTCACGTCGTGCATTATTTTCCGACATAAACCGACATATACGATATTGACCTTACTTTCCAAAAAGCACGTCACCGTGGGTTTCGAACAGAAGCTATTGGGTATTCATATGCAGCATAGATAGATGCGTTGGTTTGGGACAGTCGTACTGCCATGTTGGCCAAAGTCAAGGGTAGGTAGGGGTGGGTTCAAATTAACCTGGAGAATGACGGGTAGAACTTGACATGTGACTTATGATATGTTGGCCAAAGTCAAGGTCATAAGAGCATGGGGCAAAAATCACATCGGGAGTTTCTAAAGAAACTGAAACTTGCCAAATATGCACATACCTTCTGGAGTGTGATAACGTGAGCGGATTCCGTCA
Source organism: Agapanthus africanus (assembly GCA_030015575.1). Taxonomy (NCBI): domain Eukaryota; kingdom Viridiplantae; phylum Streptophyta; class Magnoliopsida; order Asparagales; family Amaryllidaceae; genus Agapanthus; species Agapanthus africanus. Next base: position 253,679,469 of record JASDDO010000012.1, read on the forward strand.
CGTTATCATGCGATGATAGTTGGATCCTGATTCCCACTGATGAGTGGGTTTACTCCTCGGGTGATCCCGACTAATTCTTCTTTCAGGTATGGAGGAGAATTTGACGGTACAGTGGGAGGTTTCCTGATTAGATAAAGTGATAACCATTCTGATCTAGGTTAGAGTGCACGCTGAGTGTTTCTTTTCTCTCTCTCTCTGGCAGCGACCATGACCCGACCCTAGACTATGACTCAGTGACCAAGATTAACCGAACCTTCTTAAACACTGGCTTTTGGATTGTCAGAGTTGCAAACCTCATTGCCACTCCTACTTTTACCTTTTTCTCCAGGACATCCCGTATTAATACGAACGTCCACTTCCACTGGACAAAACCATCGTATGGTTATATATGAACTCGAAGGAATTTATTCGAGGATGGTTTCCGGTTCTGGAGAAAACGAATAGGACTATTCAGTTGCCTTTTCCTCTTACCTTCTCTCAGGTTGCGAGTACTCCTTGGTTTAGGAGATACTACACCTATTACGCAAATTGGATAGTCTTCTTCCAAACCTTAGGCTGGTGCCGAACGGTGGGGAATGAAGAAAACCAATTAGCATAACGATGGTGTACAGAAGGTACTTAGTAAGGACATATCAAGAGATTAGTAAGAGGGAAAAGTAAATTGCGACTGCTATTCACGACCAAACCAAGTATTTCTTCGCCAATCCTAAACCACTTTTGTATTTCTCCAGGACACTCCGTATCACTACGAAGATCCACAGTTTATTGGATACTCCATCGTATGGTTATATACGAACTCGAAAGGAACTTGTTCCAGTTCGGGGATGGATTCTAGTTCAGGAGAAATAGGAATAAGGTTTATTCGGTTGTCTTTTATCTTCATCTTCTCTCGAATTGCGAGTGTTCCTAGGATTAGGACAGTACACCCATTATGCATATTGGATAGTCTTCTTCCAAATCATAGGCTGGAGCCGAAAGGTAGGAAAGGAAGAAAACCATTTAGCCTAAGAAGGTGTACAGAAGGTAATGACTAAAGACATATAAAGGGATTTGGAGAGATGAAAAAGAGTTATACGGTTAAAGTTGTAAATCTGGATAATGGAAGAGGCATTACTAGGAATACCGGGATACCCCATCGAAACATTTCAATGTTTCAGTTTCACTGTGTACTGTTAAAAGAAAACTGATTTCCCAATTAAACACTTGCTCCATGGTATGTATTTACCAGGTATGATTCTCACATCTGTGTGGTTTTACAGATGATGAGTGGGAGTAAATTATTGGGAATTAGGTGATTATCCTCATTATATAGGAATTCGTTGTAATTGGTGATATTTAAGGAAGTCACCTGGGTTGTTTGCCGGACGGCAATTATTTGGTTTTGAATATCCGTTGATATGCACCAATTTCAAATTGATATATCTGTACATCTATTTTTATAGAGTGAGATGTACCTTTTTGAAATTATGTCCATGACATTTACCTATATCAGTGGATGGTTAGGTAAGAAGCATTAAACAGCGGTGTAATTCTTCTAAACCATAAGTACAGTTTTCAACCTACGAAACACAGAGAATGAGTTATTAGACTCAAGGGACTTATACAGAGTATTGTATATTGTTCAGTGTCCATTAGGACAGAGGGGTTGGTCCTCGTACTATATTCGGTTTACTTATGACTTCTCTAGTTTTTAGACAAGTGTTTCGTAGAAACACACGGTCCAAGTTTTGAGAAGTTATAGGTATAAGAGTAAAGTAGAGAACCAGGTATTGCAAGTATCGGAATTCTTCAAGCAGATCGAAGATGTAAATACTTGTGTGTGGTATTCAGTTAATAGTAATGATTAAGAGGACTTGCTTCTCTTTCAGGTTACTCATAATTGGAAGCACTCCTAATTTGAGTAACGCTGATTGGCCTCCTTCCATATAGTTGACATGCACTGGAGACAGCTGCATGATTTGAATCTGGTTCAATTAAATCAGTGCCTCTGGTTCTATATTGGATATACAACAGTTCATATCTTAATGATGTTAAGGTATGGGGTGTTGTCCGTCTTATTCTTAAAACCAGACTCTGGATAACTCAAGGCACGTTTCTGTAATGGCTGTTTGTGGGTTGACCCAGGCTATGACGAGGGTTGATTTTCTACCATATGGAAGATCAATAGTGTTATTGTTCTTGACTCGCCACAGTTTTAATAAAAATGGATTTTTTCAGAAAACAGTAGTAGGAGTATGGTAGAACTGGAAGTGATTCCAGAACCGCAAACGATTAATGAAGATTTGATAATAACCTAAAGATTCAATCTGGTTTGACATTCCATTGGCCACTCCGCAGATATGGTGGGTAACCTCAGGCGCTCGAGAGGTACTTCGGTATGCTCAAGGACGGTGGCAGGGAGGTTCTTGTTTATCCAGACTTGCCAATGCTGTTGTTCCAGACTGTGAGACCCGGCAGGAGGATGAGTATAGCGTTGTTCTAAACAAGCTTTAGAAGTGTACATCTATGTGACTCTGCCAGAGGGTTGTCGTAGTCAGTGGGAGCAGCGGAAGCATGGTGGACAAGTGGCTTATGTCTATTTATAGACTAAAGCAAATATAGCGGAGATAGATCATCTATTTTTGATGTGACAGTCCTTGGTTTGACTTCATCAGAATAGGGGATGGATCTGTTAAGAAGGTAGTAGGGTGTGATGTCCTGGTATTTGGATGACATACACAGAGTAGGAAGTGATATTCCTATACTACGATCGGTTATACTTTGGTTGTCACACAGTGGTTTCTCCACATGGGAATTGGATATTATATCATACATTCTGGTTACTAGATCTACGGTTTTAGATCTAGATTTGGGAAGTGTACCAATCTGGGTACTTCGACGACATTCTAAAGGTGTTTTAGAATGGACGACTCCTGGCACGGTAGTGTACCTGCAGGTGATGGAGTCACCCTCTCTAAAGGTGTCTTACAGACTAAATGGGAGAGGGATGTGCATGATTGGCAGATCGCTTGCTTAGGCAATTGAGTCAATCATGAGATGTCAAGTACCACACCAAATGTTGTTTTTGTAGTAGATGTAATAAGTTGATATTAATCCAATCCTAGAGAAACGATCGGAAGCAGTTTTAGAACATAAGTAGATGTTCTAGGGATATGATAACGACAGCCACTTTTAGGAGACGGTTATCATTCTAGGCATCCAAGGTGACATGGATGACAGAGTGGTTGTCAGAGTTATAGTTTTCCCTCTGACGAGGGGCAGTATTTTGGACAGGTGGTCCAGGCGGATACTGAGGGAGGCATGGCGCAGGACACTGATTAAGTTCAGTCGACGATACAGTCTAAGAAGTTTGGATTTGGAGTTCATTTATGAACTAGGTCCCATCAGACATCCAGACACATTCTAAGACAGGTATTGCTCATTTCGGGAGATGGGTTTCTCCGCGAACTTGAGATAAAGAGAGACATAGAAAGAAACATCACAGCGGGTCCACTCACTGAGTCTATTCCTCAAACGCAATAGTTTCGCAAACGAGCTTTGTAAGACTGACTAGTAGAGGACGGGCTGTGATTATGCGACATCGCAATAATTAGCCTTGAGTGCAAGTGGGAGATTGTCGGAGATAGTACCCTCAGAGTTAATTATTGGATCACAGGCACGCGATTGCAATGATTGAGGGATGACCTATCCCGGTAGGACAGTCTTACTCAAGATGATAGTATGCTATCTGGTTTTTCTTTATCATTGTGTACTGATTTAGGTGACCTTACAGGTCACTATTGCGCGTTGATAGAGCCCTTAGGATTCTTGCTTGACTGCCAGCAGTATGAGGGTGATCATATACGTGGGAGCTGGGGTCTATAAGCACATCCTTAAAAGGTCCCTAATCGTTGGAGTTTCGAGACAGGGCATCGATACTCCAGAGTAGACTAGTGTATACAGTCGAGACCCCGACGAGGGGCGGTGGCCGGTCTCACAAGCCACTGGTGTCAGTTGGTTCACCTAAGATGTATACAGGTGCTCATTGGGTTTTGAGTACACCGGACAGGACTCGCCGGGAACATGCTAGTTGATATTATAGCTGACGTGTCACGCCCCACTTCCCAGAGTACGCTAAAATGGACACGTGACATAGCCAGCCATGCTAACTGTGGGTAGGAAGTATCCATTCACAGTCACATTACGGCTGTGGAGATATCAAGAACAAATAAAACTATCTAAAACATGTCTATAATCCAAGATAACATGAGTCAAGAATAATAAAATGCGGAAGAGAAAGATCCAATACAAGACAACTGGAATGTATGTCCCATAATGCGGGCTCACATCAGGAAATAAATGCAGGAAAGAAAAACTAACTACTGCTGACACTCACAGCTCAGCCTGTTGGCTGAAGTACTCCTTCTCGGACTGCAACAGCGGTACAGAATCTGGGCCATGCAAAACCCAGACGTCAGCGCGTCAAGTCATCAAGTAATAACATAGTAAACAGGGTAATAGGCAATGCGAATATAAACATGAATAAAGCAAGGGTAACGATAATATAAATCTGAGCAGTGCAGGGTAGTGTGCAGTGGGTAAACTAAATTGTTATATCAGGTTTCTGTTCTAAAGTCTTTGAAACCAAATTGATGAATCATTGATTTAACTCAATAGTATCCCGTACATACCCGTGACCACAGCCCCAGATTCTCGGGCTGAAACCGAGACATGCCGCTAGGCACCAAACAGGAATGTGTACAGATGAATCATGTCAGCATCATCATTCCAAGGTTGGCCTAGCCTCTAAAACTGATCAGAACAAGTAGCGAACTGTTGAGTTACAAGTCAGGTTTCACCTTTGATTTCCCCATACCCCCAAGTTATATGTGTATGTCAAGTCAGGTATCCCGTAATCAAGAACTAATGCCACCACAGGATCAGGTAAACAGGTTTGTCTGGATAGACAACAGGAACGGTCCATGAGGACCACATGTCAGGTTTGTTGGCATTAGACACAAGATCAGGTAACGGGTCAGGTCATGGTACTTCAGGTCAAGTCAAGCAGTACGGTACCATGTCAGGTCAATCAATATGTATGTAGCAAGTCAGGTCAAGATGTAAACAATATCATGGGTGTGCTCATACGCAGTTACATAATCAAGCATGGTTATCAACAGCATGATCTAAGCAATGAATTAAGCAATAGGCAGATTCACTCAATTAGCAGTATAGTTATCGGTTGTGTCACAGAGATGATTTCAACATTATAAGAATGCAGTATGAAAATTATAGCCGTTTAATCGTGTTAGCAAGTTTAAGACTTCAAGGATGCAATGATATATATATATAAGTTCCATGGATGAAATCACAGTTTATGCAGGTTAAATGTACACGAGTGTCCGAATGAAGTAAAACGATAGATAAAGCACCATAGGCTACGTCATTAGTGAAAGTGAAGTTAAAACTTGTAATTGTGGTTATTAGGTTCAATACAGTAATTACAAAAGGTAGGTTCCAAGTTTGAAAGATAAAATGATATATAACATTATTGAACACGAAAATGGGAAATGATCGTACTAAAGTTAAAACTACAGGTTTAGGGTGTCATCAATGTGTAAGTAAATATTATTTAGCATGTAGCAAGGGGTACTTGCCTCGACGGGTCGCGAATCGGGAAAATAGAATGTTAAACGTCGGCGGGGAAAACTCGCGACGGGCGCACGGTCCACGGAATGAACCCAAACGACGAACAGTGGAACCACACAGGTCAGAGTACCTCGCTGGATCGTCGGGACACGTCGTCGGCATCACCGGATTCCGGCTAACAGATGAACGTAGAGCAATCAATATACAACATGCATGAAATGAAGAAAAGAAAAGATTAAGAATAAAGAAGAGAGGGATGTTGTAGGAGGGTTGCGTACTAGCTGTAGAGGGATGCTAGAGGCGACGGTGAGTCCACGGTGGTGCGATCGACGGAGCTCCGACGATCACCAGAGGCTTCCCAAAACACAGCAAGAAAACTTAGCAGGCGAACATATGTAGGAGAAGAAGGGAAAGTTGAGAGAGAGAAGAAACTCATACTAGGGTTTGGGAGACGTCTGCGAATGCCAAGGGGGAAGTTGTCAGCAAGGATCTCCGGCGAGATTACGGCGAGGCGCTAGAATCCAAGTTGCAGAGAACCGGTTTGGCTAGGGTTTTGCGTTTGGTGGGGTTACAATGCAGGGTTGGGTGCTCGGGAAACTGCAGAGGGAAAGAGCAGAGGAAGAGGGAGGTGGTGACGGCGAGAAGAGGGAGTCGGCGGCGACAAGATGGGCTGAGGCTGCCGGGTTGGATATGGGTGCACATGGGAGTAAGAAAAGGGAACGAAGGTGAAGACGAGGAAGATGAGATTGAGAAGAAGAAAAGGAGATGGAGATGGCGACGGCGACGAGGCAGAGGCGGCTTGGGCACGTCGCGAGGAGACGAGGCGGTTAGGGTTTCTCAGCGATGGGTTTAAAGGAGAAGGAGGCACGGGGTTTTTGTTTAAAAGAAAGAAGAAGAGAATGTGAAGGGAGGTGAGCGTAAGCGGGGCGCGGTGACGGGAATCGAGAACACTATAGTGATCGCGAGATCTGTGAGAAAGTTGCGAGAGGAGAGAGAAAGAGAGGGAGAGAGAGAAAGAGAAAGGGGAAGAGAGAGAGAGAGTGAGAGAGAGAGACAGACGTGGGGCCCAGGGCTATAGAAGAGGATTCTGATTGGTTGATGAATGATGAATTTGTTTGGAAAACTTTAGAAATGATTTATTTGATTGGTTGGGGAATTGGGGAAGTTGTTATAGGAAATCTTATTAAAGATTTTAGTATTTTAGAGGGATTATTTTGTAAGCTGGGGAAAGGAAGAACTGTGATTGGCTCGATTTAAAGAAAAGATTTTTAAAGAAATGGAATAATATTTTCAGGGGATTTATATTGTATTCTCGTAGGTTAAAGAATAATACTAGAAAATAGGATTTGGCGTAAATGCAAAACATTTCCAAATTGCGCGCGGGTTGGGTCCAAAAATTTGAAATTGAAATACGACAATTTTAGGCGGGATCCAAAATTTAAAATGAAGTATTTTACAATCAAAAGGCATACCCCCAAAACGGACACACGTACGTGCGCGTAGCCGTCCGAGGTTGCCCGTTTTACTAAACGGGACGAGAACACGATACACGGACGCTACAACAGGGTTAGGGGTGTCAAGCAGGCTATGACCAGTATTTTAATTTTATTTTAGATGCCTTAAATTGTTATATGCAGAATTGAATTGACGGGGTAAAATTACAATAAGTAATAACCAAGCAAGATAAATGAAATAAAGTCCACCCACCAATCATAAGGTAACAAAAATTAGTAGCATTGGGTTCCGTTGTTACATTATACCCAACTACAGAAGAATTTCGTCCTCGAAATTCCAAGACTACAAAGATAGACAACAAATAACTAGAAGAAAAGATGAGGAAAGTTCTGCCGGATTTCATCTTCTCGTTCCCAAGTGGATTATTCATGCGAACGATTACCCCAAGAGGGATCACCGTGTTCTTAAGAACCTTTTCTCTTCGATCCACAATTTTAATCGGTCGCTCCTCAAAAGTCAAGTTTTCTCGTACTGTTTAGCTCCGAATGATCCAATACATGCGTTTCATCTCGAATATACCTACGGAGTTGAGATACGTGAAACACATCGTGCACATTCGCCAAGGACTGCAGTAATGCCAAACGATACGCTACCTCACCAACACGCTCCAAGATCTCAAAGGGTCCAACGAATCGAGGACCGAGCTTTCCTCGACTTCCAAAATGAATCACCCCTCTAGTCGGTGATATCTTCAAGAATACCAAATCACCCATGGCGAACTCTAGAGGTCTTCTCGACGTATCCGCCCAACTCTTCTGTCAGTCTTGAGCTGCTTTCATATGGCTTCTGATAGTGTTAACCTTCTCAACTGTCTGCACAACCAAATCTGGTCCCAACAATTTTCGTTCACCGACATCGTCCCAGCAAACAGGTGAACGACATTTGCGACCATACAAAGCTTCAAACGGAGCCATTTGGATAGTTGCCTGGAAACCGTTGTTGTAAGAAAATTCCACCAATGTAGATGATCCTCCCATGAACCCTTGAAGTCCAACATGCATGATCTCAACATATCTTCAAGAGTTTGGATTGTTCTCTCCGACTGACCATCAGTTTGAGGATGATAAGCTGTGCTAAACTTCAATCGAGTCCCCAAACTTTCCAGTAAACTCCTCCAGAAGTGTGATAAAAACCGAGTGTCACGATCGGACACGATGCTTACCGGTACTCCATGCAATCTTACAATCTCCTGCATGTACCGCTCCGCCAAAGTTTCTGTTGATTGACCAACCCGAAAAAAGGTAAAGTGAGCTGCCTTGGTCAATCGATCAACAATCACCCATACCGCATTGTTGCCCTTTGGACTCCGTGGTAAAGCCGTCACGAAATCCATGGTTATATGTTCCCACTTCCACTGAGGAATCGGAAGTGGTTGCAATAAACCAGCAACCCCTTTGATGTTCAGCCTTAACTTGCCGACACACCAAGCACTTTGCCACAAAGCGAGCAATCTCCCGTTTCATGCCTTCACACCAGAAAATGCTGTCGAAAAATCTCGGTACATCTTTGTGCCTCCTGGATGTACAGAATAAGCTGAACTGTGTGCTTCTTCATAAGCTCTTCATGAATATCTCCCTTTGGCACACACAAACGGCTACCATACCTCAACGAACCATCTTCGTGGATCAAAAATATGTTCGTAGTCCGGCTTCAACCTGTCATCGGAACCTTTGCAGTCTAGGATCCTGCGATTGTGCTGCTTTAATATTCTCGATCAACGATGAATGTACTTGCAGCTGCATGAATTGTCCCGAAGAATGCGGTAGCACAACCTCCAAGTCAAATCTTCGAAAATCTTCAACGAGCTCCTTCTGCGTGAACACATACTTCAAGCTCTTAAGATCAGTTAAAACGACCCTTTCGCCCAAAAGGTAGTGTCTCCAAATCTTCAAAGAGAAAATCACAGCCGCAAGCTCCAAGTCATGAGTTGGGTAATTCTTCTCATGGGTCTTCAACCGTCTTGATGCGTACGCTACAACCTTCTCATACTGCATCAAAACGCATCCCAATCCTTTCCCAGATGTGTCGCTGTGAATCACCAATCCCCTGAAATTGTCTGGCACGGTCAGAATAGGGGCGGTTATCAACTTCTGCTTCAACGTCTCAAAAGCTAACGCACACTTATCCGTCCATACAAAAGGTACCTCCTTGCGCGTAAGCTTGGTTAACGGCTCCGCCAGACGAGCAAAGTTCTCCACAAATCTCCTATAATACCCGGCGAGTCCAAGAAAAATTCTTATCTCCGCAACATTCTTTAGAATCGGCCAATCTCGAACTGCTGCAATCTTTTCTGGATCGACGACAATTCCATCGACAGACACAACATGCCCCAAAAACTTTACTTCCTCCAGCCAAAACTCGCACTTACTCATCTTCGCATACAACTTCTCCTGTCTCAACGTCTGCAGTGCGATCTTCAAAAGTTCAGCATGCTCTTCAAAACTCTTCGAGTAAACCAGAATATCTTCAATGAATACCACAATAAACTGAACCAAGAAAGGTGAAAAGATTCGGTTCATAAAGTCCATGAATACTGCCGGCGCATTCGTTACTCCGAAGGGCATCACTAAATATTCGTAATGTCCATACCGAGTTCGGAACGCCGTCTTGCAAATATCTTCTGCTTTCACTCGGACCTGATGATATCCAGATCGCAAATCCAGCTTCGAGAATACCCTCGCGCCACTAAGCTGCTCAAAAAGTTCTCCAATGCGAGGGATCGGGTACTTGTTCTTAATAGTCACCCGGTTTAATTCACGATAGTCGATGCACATCCTTCTTGTGCCATCCTTCTTCTTTACTAGAAGAACTGGAGCTCCCCAAGGCGAGTTACTGCTTCGAATCCAACCCACTTCAAGCAATTCGGCCACCTGTTTCTTCACTTCTTCCAACTCTACTGGTGCCATTGGGTAATACGCTTTGGATACTGGCGCTGCACCAGGAATACGTTCGATTGCGAACTCCACGTCTCGCTTCGGCGGACAAGCACTAACAGTGTGATCTGCCGCTCTACAAACCAATCAGAGTCCCAGACTCCTTCGACAATCCTTTTGCACGTGGCCAGGTAAATTGCAGTAGTTACAAGTCATGCACTTCCTTCGATCGATGACAATAGGCTTCTTCATGGGTGTTATACCTCGACGGTCAACTGGAATACCTCTGCGACCATGAGCTCGGTTTGGTACAAATGCTGGCTTCCTTATTGCAACTGCTGTTTGCTGCAAACTTCCCTTCATCCCAGATAGACTCTGCTGCTCTCGGGCTACCGCAAGTACTTGCGAGAAAGTGGTCAAACCCAGCGAGACAATCTGCCTCTCGATGTCCACGTCCAAGCTGCGCATGAACCTCCGTGTCCTGTCTGCATCGTTGGCAACTAAAGATCCAACGAATCTGCTGAGTCTTGTCCATTCTGCTGCATGCACATCTACGGGTGATCCCTTCTGCTTTAGCCCGATGAACTTCTCTTCCATTTCCTCCCGCGCGGTCCGCGGGAAGAACTTCTCTAGGAAACTCTTCGAAAAATCCGCCCACTTGATCGGCTTGGGCAAGCGGTTCTCCTCCATAAGCCACGATTCTCGGGCGTAGTCCACTAGCTGAATGCGTACCACATCAACTCTTTTCTCATCTGGAATCTGTGCCGCAATAAGAAAGTTCTCTGTGTCAACTAGCCACTGCTCCGCTGGCAACGGCTCCTCCAAACCAGTAAATGTAGACGGACCCAAACGTCTGAAATCTGCTACGGTCCCTACTCGGTCAACTGGTTTAGCTCCAACATTGTTCACAGACTGCTGAACGATCTGCAAACCTTCCTGAAACAATTCTGCTTGCTGCTGGATCAGCTCGGTCTATTTCTTTTGATTCTCCAGCATTCCCCTTATCACTCCAAGCATAGCGGCTTCATCCACACGCCTTTGGTACGTCTTCAAATTCTTACCTGCCATATTCGTGAAATCAAAACACCCAACATTAGCATGATGATAGATTCAAAATATAGATCAAGGCTAGAACTCCAAGTTACTTCAATAGAGTGCCGCATTGTAACTATGCCGCGGTATCGTAGCCACAATTACATAACTCCACCCAAGTCGCCTAAGTCCTAGAGATAACAAGGAATCAGGTTTCGAGTCGATATGCAAAGGAAGTTTGCACATCGTAGAAGAATTTGATTCAAGAACGGTAAAACGGCAAGCTGGCAGGACATGTTTCCTAAACATGGGTATTCCGATTCGTGTGTTGGGTACAATACCCAACTACAAAAGAATCAACCCGACGAACCTATGGCTCTAATACCAAAAGAACCATGTCACGCCCCACTTCCCAGAGTACGCTAAAATGGGCACGTGACATAGCCAGTCATGCTACCTGTGGGTAGGAAAGTATCCATTCACAGTCACATTACGGCTGTGGAGATATCAAGAACAAATAAAACTATCTAAAACATGTCCATAATCCAAGATAACATGAGTCAAGAATAATAAAATGCGGAAGCGAAAGATCCAATACAAGATAACTGGAATGTATGTCCCATAATGCGGGCTCACATCAGGAAATAAATGCAGGAAAGAAAAACTAACTACTGCTGACACTCACAGCTCAGCTTGTTGGTTGAAGTCCTCCTGCTCGGACTGCAACAGCGGTACAGAATCTGGGCCATGCAAAACCCAGACGTCAGGGCGTCAAGTCATCAAGTGATAACATAGTAAACAGGGTAACAGGCAATGCGAATATAAACATGAATAAAGCAAGGGTAACAATAATATAAATCAGAGCAGTGCAGGGTAGTGTGCAGTGGGTAAACTAAACTGTTCTATCAGGTTTCTGTTCTAAAGTCTTTGAAACCAAATTGATGAATCATCGATGTAACTCAATAGTATCCCGTACATACCCGGGACCACGGCCCCGAATTCTCGGGCTGAAACCGAGACATGCCGCTAGGCACCAAACAGGAATGAGTACAGATGAATGATGTCAGCATCATCATTCCAAGGTTGGCCTAGCCTCTAAAACTGATCAGAACATGTAGCGAACTGTTGAGTTACAAGTCAGGTTTCACCTTTGATTTCCCCATACCCCCAAGTTATATTTGTATGTCAAGTCAGGTATCCCGTAATCAAGAACTAATGCCAACACAGGATCAGGTAAACAGGTTTTTCTGGATAGACAACAGGAACGGTCCATGAGGACTACATGTCAGGTTTGTTGGCATTAGACACAAGATCAGGTAACGGGTCAGGTCATGGTACATCAGGTCAAGTCAAGCAGTACGGTACCATGTCAGGTCAATCAATATGTATGTAGCAAGTCAGGTCAAGATGTAAACAATATCATGGGTGTGCTCATACGCGTTACATAATCAAGCATGGTTATCAACAACATGATCTAAGCAATGAATTAAGCAATAGGCAGATTCACTCAATTAGCAGTATAGTTATCAGTTGTGTCACAGAGATGATTTCAACATTATAAGAATGCAGTATGAAAATTATAGTTGTTTAATCATGTTAATAAGTTTAAGACTTCAAGGATGCAATGATATATATATAAGTTCCATGGATGAAATCACAGTTTATGCAGGTTAAATGTACACGAGTGTCCGAATGAAGTAAAACGATAGATAAAGTACCAAAGGCTACGTCATTAGTGAAAGTGAAGTTAAAACTTGTAATTGTGGTTATTAGGTGCAATACAGTAGTTACAAAAGGTAGGTTCCAAGTTTGAAAGATAAAATGATATATAACATTATTGAACACGAAAATGGGAAATGATCGTACTAAAGTTAAAACTACAGGTTTAGGGTGTCATCAATGTGTAAGTAAATATTATTTAGCATGTAGCAAGGGGTACTTGCCTCGACGGGTCGCGAATCGGGAAAACGGAACGTTAAACGTCGGCGGGGAAAACTCGCGACGGGCGCACGGTCCACGGAATGAACCCAAACGACGAGCAGTGGAACCACACAGGTCAGAGTACCTCGCTGGATCGTTGGGACACGTCGTCGGCATCACCGGATTCCGGCGAACAGATGAACAGAGAGCAATCAATATACAGCATGCATGAAATGAAGAAAAGAAAAGATTAAGAATAAAGAAGAGATGGAGGCTGTAGGAGGGTTGCTTACTAGCTGTATAGGGATGCTAGAGGCGACGGTGAGTCCACGGTGGTGCGATCGATGGAGCTCCGACGATCACCAGAGGCTTCCCAAAACACAGCAAGAAAACATAGAAGGCGAACATATGTAGGAGAAGAAGGGAAAGCTGAGAGAGGGAAGACACTCATACTGGGGTTTGGGAGACGTCTGCGGATGCCAAGGGGGAAGTTGTCGGCAAGAATCTCCGGCGAGATTACGGCGAGGCGCTAGAATCCAAGTTGCAGAGAACCGGTTGGCTAGGGTTTCGCGTTTGGTGGGGTTACGATGCAGGGTTGGGTGCTTGGGAAACTGCAGAGGGAAAGAGCAGAGGAAGAGGGAGGTGGTAACGGCGAGAAGAGGGAGTCGGCGGCGACAAGATGGGCTGAGGCTGCCGGGTTGGATATGGGTGCACAGGGGAGGGAGAAAAGGGAACGAAGGTGAAGACGAGGAAGATGAGATTGCGAAGAAGAAGAGGAGATGGAGATGGCGACGAGGCAGAGGCGGCTTGGGCACGTCGCGAGGAGACGAGGCGGTTAGGGTTTCTCAGCGATGGGTTTAAAGGAGAAGGAGGCGCAAGGTTTTTTTTTAAAACAAAGAAGAAGAGAATGTGAAAGGAGGTAAGCGTAAGCGGGGTGCGGTGACGGGAATCGAGAACGCTACAGTGATCGCGAGATCTGTTAGAAAGTTGCGAGAGGAGAGAGAAAGAGAGGGAGAGAGAGAAAGAGAAAGGGGGGAGAGAGAGAGAGAGACGTGGGGCCCGGGGCTATAGAAGAGGATTCTGATTGGTTGATGAATTATGAATTTGTTTGGAAAACTTTAGAAAGGATTTATTTGATTGGTTGGGGAATTGGGGAAGTGGTTATAGGAAATATTATTAAAGATTTTAGTATTTTAGAGGGATTATTTTGTAAGCTGGGGAAAGGAAGAGAGAGATGTCGTGGGTCCCCAATCACAAATGAAGAACTGTGATTGGCTCGATTTTAAGAAAAGATTTTTAAAGAAATGGAATAATATTTTCAGCGGATTTATATTGTATTCTCGTAGGTTAAAGAATAATACTAGAAAATAGGATTTGGCGTAAATGCAAAACATTTCCAAATTGCGCGCGGGTCGGGTCCAAAAATTTGAAATTGAAATACGAAAATTTTAGGCGGCATCCAAAATTTAAAATGAAGTATTTTACAATCAAAAAGCATACCCCCAAAACGGACACACGTACGTGCGCGTAGCCGTCCAAGCTCGCCCGTTTCACTCAACGGGACGAGAACACGATGCACGGACGCTACAACAGTGTTAGGGGTGTCAAGCAGGCTATGACCTGTATTTTAATTTTATTTTAGATGCCTTAAATTGTTATATGCAGAATTGAATTGACGGGGTAAAATTACAATAAGTAATAACCAAGCAAGATAAATGAAATAAAGGCCACACTCCAATCATAAGGTAACAAAAATTTGTAGCATTGGGTTCGGTTGTTACATGACGTCAGATAGCAGTTCCCTGGTGACATGTGTACCGGTTAGTTCATCGACCTGAGATAGTCATTTGTCTCGTGTGAGTTCTGTAGGGTTCCTAGGCACTCTAGTGAGGTCTCACAAGGCATCGATCATGCCAATTTCAAAAAATCTAGGTGCCGAGAGACCCGACTACGGATCGTTTGCTAGAAAACTAGGCGAAACATTAAACTAGTTAACATTTTAACTAAGGGATAGTGACTACAACCTTTGTAGATCCGGTCCACCACCTCCTAGGCTCCGTGATGAAGTCCCTCCGCTGTCCAAAACGAACCCATGACTCTAGCTTCGGTATCATCGAAGAATGGGCGGGCTTGATCGTCGGTTCGATGCCGAAGATGATCTACGTCGAGGCATCACAAGAACAAGCTCCGCCTTCACCAAGTCAAGAAACTTGTGAAGACAACACACTCTAATACATGGCAAGTAGTAGAGGATGAAGAAATAGGAAGTGGGTAGACTTTAGATTTGGATTTCTCACTTGATTTGGCTAGTTGCTATTGAAGTAGAAAGCTTTTCTTCATGTTGAAGAAGATGAAGAAGAAGAAGAAGATATGATAAGTTATTTTAAAAAAGAAAATAAAAAGAATACTTATCATAACTTCAACCATGGTTTAGTGTAGAGATTTAACCAAGGTTTAGAAGAGTGGTTAGGGTTAAAGAAGAGACAAGAATGGTAGACTTTTTCAAAGCTTCAAGAAGCTTCAAAGAAAAGAAAAACTAAGCCACCATTTCTTTTTCTCTTTTTCTTTTCCAAAACAATAATAAATGGATAAATAAATAAGAGAAAAGAAACCCTAACCATTCACTAAACATGGTTTAATCTTTACACAAACCCAAAAGAGCAAGTATCATTAAACATGATACAATCTTGTGCACAAAAGTATATCACATATACAATGTGTACAAACCAAGTGAGTAAATCCATTTAAAGTGAACCAATACTAGTTAACGCAAAGTAATATATCAAATATATAATTATACATTAAATCATTAAATCAACACTTGATTCAATGATCCGGTTATATCGCATATAACCGGCTAGTATCCAATGTATCGGCTTATCGAATCAATCCTTGATTCGATAACTAGGTTATATCGCATACAACCATTCGACACATTTATCGCGAGAATGAAATACGGTATCACATACACGCATTATTCTCGGTCCCGCACATATCTCATATGCTCTCCTATTTCGTTTCGCTTGAGCCAGGAAACCTCTGTGTAGGACTCTAAAGACTCGTCAATACGCCGGCAGTGGATGATGATCATATCAAACACCCACAAGCCGCAAGCGGTCTGCTAAACGTAACGGCCACCCGGGTATTGAGCGATCAGAAGATCGACGAGCAAGCCCGCTCACACTCCTGCGAATCCAACCAGTAACACTTACCGTATAGTCCGGTCTGTTCGTCTGATATGTCGCATATCTCGCCTAGGGGTGGTAAACGTCAGACCCCAATAGCTCGATAAGTCTTGCCAACATAAGGTCCATAACATTCGTGAAACTACTGATAACTCTTACCAGTATATCACTGCAACCCTGGCCAGGGATTTCCTGTTATGGCCAGTCGAGCATAGCACAACATCAACCCCCAATACCGGGAGAGACGAATCCCCTCCTATCGCTCATTGCCTCCATGTGAATCGGGACTGTACCCAAAAACCACCTGTTTGCACAACTCAGTAGAGCCGTGGTAGGGTGGAAATCAAAGCACAGTGGGAGACACACAAGACTCTATGACGATCTCGGGTCAAGAGACTAAGCTGTACCAGTGTCACCAGAGAACTACCATCAGACGTGAGGTATAATACCATCTGGGAGTTCTCGGCGAGTCCGTTCAGTGTACCCAGTCTCCACTGAGCACCCGCATACCATCTCTGATGTCAAAAACCAATGGATATGGGATCATCCATCGCCCATCACATGGGTCGAGAAGATATACGCTAGTCTACACTGGAATATCGATGCCCCGTCTCGATATTCCCACGACTAGGAACATTGAAGGATGTACTCATGGACTACCCAGGCCCCACTAGTATGATCTACATCGTATTCCTGGAAGTCGAGTACACATCCTAAGGGCTTTATCAACATGTAACAGAGAGACAGAAAGTATACATGTTTAGATAAAGAGCAACCAGATAGCATATTATCATGTCGAGCTAGAAAGTCATACATATATATGTCCCAGCATCCACTACAATATAAATGCTATGTACAGTAATGGCCTCTAGGGCATACATATAACTAACAATCTCCCACTTGCACTATGGCCATCTATAGCAGTGGTTGCAGTATCTCATACTCAACCATCCCATAAAAGTCTCTCTCTGGGAAAAGGCCTTTGTGAGTGGATCCGCCGTGTTATCCTCTGAGTCTACTCTCCTAACCTCGATCACCCTGGAGATCAACTATCTCCATGATCAGGTGATGCTGCCTCAGAATATGTCTGGGTCACTGATGGGACCAAGGTTCCAGGGCCGAAGCCACACTTCCATTGTCATACAATGGCAGGAACCCAGTTCATCTTATGAACCAATATACACCCAAACTTCCTCTTTGGTAGTATCTTCAATAGCGATGTTACCAGCCTTTATCGTCTAGTTTGCCACGGTATCTAGCTTGGAACTCTTCCAACATACCGTCCCTTTACTGAGGGTAAAGACAATGCCTGCGACTGACATTCAGTCGTTTTTATCACCCTGGAACTCTCCCAGTGATTCTCCCCAGGAGCAATTGATACCATCTCACTACATCTAGTGAGAATCCTAGCATCCAATTACATCTATCTCATAGATGAAAACTCAGGATTTAAGAGGTATCACTTTGATCCTATTTGGAGAATCCTTATGATAATAGGAGATTGACCGATCGTAGTATAGGAAACTCTCTTCCTATCAGGAGTATGTTGTCTACGTACAATACGAAGATGACCACCTTACTCTCTACTACCCTTTTGTATATACAAGGTTCGTCTACCATTTTGATGAAGTCAAACACTTTGACTATCACATCAAAACAGACGTTCCAACTCCGCGATGCCTGCTTCATTATGTAAAGTATCTTGCATACGTTTCCGCTGCTCCCACTGTTTACGAAGACCTCTGGCTGTGTTCTTATAGACGTTCTCTTCTAAATCAGTATTTAGAAAAGCAGTCATGGCACCCAACCGCCAGATATCGTAGTCATGGTATGTAGCCGTGGTAAGTAGGATCTGGATAGACTTAAGCATAGCTACTGGAAAAAGGTTTCATCATTATCCACTCCTGGTCGATGATGAAAACCTTTAACAAGTCTAGCTTTGAAAGTCACAACTTTTCCATCTACACCAAGTAATCTTCTCAAGATATACTTGCTCCTGATGGGGATTTAACCCTTCAGATATAGCAGCTAAAGTCCATACTTTGCTGGTGTACATGGATTCCATCTCAGATCGCTAAGCATCCAGCCATTCTTACAGAGTCCCTACTCTCGATGGCCTGCTCGAAACTAGTTGGGTCATTATCTCATGATGCAATCCTTGCTTCCACTGTCATCGAGAAACCGAGGTATCTCTCAGGCGGATAAGGAACCCTACTAGATCGGCGGAGAGGCTGAGGTTCGTCGGGAACTATAGAATCTTATAGTTCTGTCAAATCATCAACTGCAGTTTTGTATAGCTGGAAACTTTCTAGTTCTACAGAACTGATCCTGCCTCGATCTTGTCCGGATTTTGCTTTAAACATAGGCCGGACAACCCCAAATCTTAACTCGCTTAAGAGATGGGTTCTTCCCATACCATATCTCATATGGAGTGGTAGGCACTGATTTGATTCAAACCTAATTCAATAGGTATGCAGCTTCTTAAGTGCATAACCCCAAAAGGAAATAGGTAACTCAGTAATACTCATCATAGAGCACACCATATCAAATAGGGTGTATCTGCTCCGCCCCAACATACCATCGTGCAATGGTATATACGGAGGAGTAATGCTGAGAGAGAATCTCATTCTTCTTTAGAATAGTCCAGAAATTCTATGCACAAGTATTCTCCTCCTTGATCTCATCAAAGGACATAATACTTTTACCCGTATTTTGGTTCTCTACTTCTAACTTACATTCTATGAATATCTCAAAAGGTTCGGACTTATGTTTCAACAGGAACATATGACTGAATCTTGAGAGATTATCAGAGAATATAAAGAAGTATAAAGAACCAGTCCTGGCATGTGTAGACAGGAGACCTTACAAACATCATAATGTATCAGTCCCAAGAGTTTACTAACTCTTTCTCTGTTTCCAATAAACAGAGCTATGGTCATCTTATCTTTGTGACATGACTGGCAAGTTTCACAAGATGTAAATTCAAACTGATTTAAATATACATCTAAATGTAACTTCAGCTAGTCGGGTCGCATTGATATGACCTAGTCTACAATACCTCAAGAAGAATTTGTTCATTTCTGAACTCTTCCTCTTGTGTATGTTCAGTATACAAGGAACTGTAGTTTGATTTAGAACGTCAATGCTTTTAGATAACGTGCCTGAACCGATCAACTTTTGATATAGGAAATGTTCAAAACATTATCCAACAATACAAAATTATATCATTTCTTTACTAATAAAGAGACTGATATGATTTTGTATATCAGGTTCGGTATCTAATAGCATTTGTTCAGAATCAATGTACTGGTAATACAGGGTGACAGTGACCAACAGACTTGGCTGCTACTCTTGCCCCGTTTTCTGTCTCATGAAACTTATCACCCGTTCTCAGTTTTTCTACCCTTTTGTAGCCCTATGTAACATCTTACATATCTGGGATCCTGATCCTGTATCATATACCTAGGATGCAGAGGATACTGAGAAACAGTTCTTTGTAATGAACACACCCGAAGGAGATGCATCATATGCACTTTCTTCGTTTGGGCGGCATAGGAATTCTGGTATTCCCCAATTTCCTGCTCTGTCTTATAACAATTATAAGTTGGAGCGGGACCAACGCTCCCCAGCTCAGTATAACAAGCGGGTTCGGTCAATATTCCGTTTTATTATCTTGATTAAGGCGTGATATGGTCGCTACAAGGAGAGAGAGAGAAGAAAACACTCTGCGTGCGCTCTAGCAAGATCAGATTGGTTATATATTTTATCTAATCAGGATGGCTCCCACTGTTTTTATCAAATCTTCCTTCAAACCCTAAAAGGAAAGACTAGCCGGGATTAATTACACTCTACAAGTTCGCCAATCTTTCAGCCAGGCCAGTGTCGGTACTTTGAGGGAGGTTCCCCGTGCTTTCGCACGGACCTAATTACAGTAAACCTCGTTTTCCCAGAGGCGTAACCTCTTTAACACCTTTCTAGACACCTACTTGATCGGCTAATTGCAAAGTGCAAAACTCTCCCAGGAGTAACAATTACTCGCAGTGGGTATCGGGATCCAACTATCACATAGAAGGTATGCAATCTCATTGCAAGTTTCAACACTTGAAACTCCCGATAATGGTTTTTACCCCTAGCACTTATGACCTTAACTATGGTCAACAAATCATAAGTACTAGTCATGTTCTACCCGTCATTTCGTGATTAATTAGACCCACCCACATGACCCTTAACTAAGGTCAACAAAGTCACGCTACTGTCCTAACTAATCGCATCATATGCGGTGTAGGAAGACATCACTTAGCTACCGTACACTGTGCCTTGACTATGGTCAACAAACACAGCACGAATACTAAGTACTCTACTTCCTAAAATGACGGAGGGTTGCGGCTGGTTTTTGTGAAAACCTTTAACGCTTTGAACTTGATCTCGTTGCGGAATCAAATGGTTTTAAATGAAATGTTTTTTAGGCTTTTCTAGTTTTGCTAAAGGGGTCACTCCCGGTGAAGGGATCGTCGGCCCTTTCCTCGTCGAATGAGGTGCGGGATATATCATATATATCACTGTGCAAAGCGTAAACTATAGAAGCGATCAAAGACAAACCGAGGGTTGTAGCATCTGCCAGTTATTGCTAAAGGAGTCACTCCCGGTGAAGGGTTCTCGGTCCTTTCCCTATCGAATAAGGTGCATGATGTTCTACAAGGAACACCGCGATGCAAAGCAAGAACTGTAGCTACCTGTTTTATTTTGAAATTCGATTCCACAACATAAATTAGGTTTATTTTCTTTCATTAATCTCATTAATGAATATCCCATCATATAAATTACCAAAACATCACAGATAGATATGACGTACACTTATGCCATCCGCATTCGCCTCGATGTCCCCTCGTGCACCGTTAGGTTAGGTAACTAACGGCAGAGCGGGGCAGGGCTAGCGCGGGTGTAAAACATAAGTAACGTCTATATAATATATCATATATACTATATATAATACCTGTCACAGAACATCATATGATCACAGCACAGATAAAGCACAGCAGAAGAAACATATGAAATATTGGACATACTAGGACGTCCGTGTTTTCAATACGAGCCAGTATAAAACACGGATTCCACGGTCGTGATGAATAGCCAATCCCACACCTCTAGACCCCTACGAGAGCGGCAAACAACCCTACCAATTCTAGGGTTAGGAGACCCAGACTCGACTCCTCGAGTTGGTCTCCCACTGGACCCTAGAACCCGGTTACTTGTGCTCCCCTCCTTGGGTCTATCCTAGTGCAGAAAAGTAAATAATATACATCAACGGTGACAACTTCCGCAACCTGGAAGTGCCCCAATAAAAGAATATTACATACAAGTTTTTACATGAATGAAAATGAAAAACACTCATCTCACAAAAAAACCCCGGCTATTCAACACGACGATCCAATATAACATATCAAGTAACACATAACATCACATGTCATCAACGTAAGTAAATATGTCCATCCCAATTGTCGTTGACATATAGCAACGAAACCGGCGATATCACATATTACACTTACGGTCACAGAAAAGAAAGTGTAAAATACAACAGTTGGAATCCGCAACCATCTCAGACATCGCATGCCTGACCAAATGAATTACTTAAACATCGCATGCCTAACAATTATAAACCCCGCATTTTAGTCTCAAAATCGAAAACACTTTTCAATATCTAGTCGGGCAATTCAACAAGATTCCCGACACCCTGATCGAATGCTCGTTGCAAACTTCAGTAGGCGGCCGCACCCCCGATACCGTCGACGAAGTGCACCAAGGCGGAACACCGCTGCCGCGAGCACCCGGACGGATGCTTTCGGCGACGGGGTTCTCCTACAGTCACTTGGTCGGGGCTATGGAGTGAGGCTGTCTATTAAGTTTACCCGGCGAGTATCCGCGTACGCTACGTGATTGCGACGGACTTTTGATCACATCAAAATTCCGTGGCAACCGATCAAGTGAGACTAAACTGTTATGTTTATAACATTCATTCAGTTATCACATAACTTTTGTGAATTCCAATTATTGTATCCCATTCCGGATAAACAGAAAATGTTAAACTTTCCGATCGAACATTCGAACACCCAAGTTTTCCCGATACAGCTCAACACATGAAATAAGTCTAACAACATTCAGTTCGTGCCTCAGTACCAACGGTCCAGCCGTAGAAGGGTCAAGCCAACGCCTCACATGTGGCACGCCGTACTGCCCCAAACCCGAAGGTTCAAAGGGCAGTTCAAGACGGTCACATAATCGAGTTAAGGTTTGTTGTCTTATAGAGGGTCCATTGCGTTACTTGCACTACTTAGAACGTCGTTAAACTACGGAAAAAATCCAACACTTGGAAATTTCCCGACAGGGGAAAAATTGGGTATTTATATCCAGTCGAACTTTTTAACATATTCTAAAAATTATCCGCAAAGCCAAATAGACAAAATTTGATACCCCGATCGAAACACCGATGTTAGTTATGTATATGCCCTAGAGGCCATTGTTGTACATATGATGTATATTATAATGGATGCTTGGTTATATATAGAGAAGACTTTCTTGCTCGTCATGATAGTATGCTATTTGGTTTCACTTTATCTTAACATGTTGACTTGTATTGGTTTACTGTTTTACTCTCACATGTTGATAAAGCCCTTAGGACTTGTACTCGACTACTGGGACTATGATGAGATCATACTAGTGGGGCCGCGGTAGTCGATGAGTACATCCTATAACTGTTCCTAGTCGAGGGTATATCGAGACGGGGCATCGATACACCAGAGTAGACTAGCGTATACGCATCTTGACCCATATGATGGGCAATGGATGATCCCATATCCATCGGTGTTTGACATCAGAGATGGTGTACGGGTGCTCAGTGGAGACTGGGTACACTGGACGGACTCGCCGAGAACTCCCAGATGGTGATATACCACACGTCAGATGGCAGTTCTCCGGTGACACAGGTACAGGGTAGTCTAAAGACCCGAGATCGTCATGGAGTCTTGTGTGATTCCCACTGTCCTTTGATTTCCACCTTACCACGTCCAAGAGGGCGTGCAAAATGGTGGCTTTTGGATACAGTCCCGAATCACATGGAGGCAATGAGCGATAGGAGGGGATTCGTCTCTCCCGGTATAGGGAGTTGATGTTGTGCTGTGTTCGATTGGCTATAACTGGAAGTCCCTGGCCAGGGCTGATATAGAGATTTACTGGTAAGTGTTACTAGTAGTTTCTCGACCCGTTATGAGCCATACATCGACACGACATATCGGTTACTGGGGTCTGACGTATACCACCCCTAGACTTGATATGCGACATATCAGACGAACAGACCGGACTGTACGGGAGTGTTACTGATCGGATTCACAGGAGAACGCACAGGCTAGCTTGTTGATCTTCTGATCGCTCAATACCTGGGTGGCTGTTACGTTTAGCTGACCGCTTGCAGCTTGTGGGTGTTTGATATGATCATCACCTGCTACCGGCGTATTGACGATTCTTTAGAGTCCTACACAGAGGTTTCTTGGCTCAGGCGAAACAGAGTAGTGGCACATATGTGATATGCGCAGGAGCGAGAATAATGCGATATGGGATACCGTATTATATTCTCGCGATTTATGGGTATGAATCGGGTCATCGGATCAAGTGTTGATTCGATGAATCAGTACATGATATATTAGCCGGTTATATTCGATATAGCCGGATCGTCGGATCAAGTGTTGATTCGATGATTTAATATATAATAATATATATGATATATTATTATATTAACTAATATTGGCTTACTTTATTATTTCATTTTCTCAGTGGATGATACATTGATATATATGCGATATATGTTAATTGTATTATTTTCTTTTGTTGCAAATATATAATATATATATGATATATATTATTGTGACATGATATGATTAATTGTTAAACATGTTTAAGGATGATTAATTGAGGTTAGGGTTTGATTTGGTTTAGTTGCTTCAAGTTGCTTCTAGAAGCATTTTCTTTTGTCATTATGAAGATATTTATGGATGACACATTTATTAACCAAACCAAACCCTAACTATAGTTTATTCTCTACTCATTCTTATCCATTCATCCTTGACCATGGTTACAATTCAATCATATGATTCTTTCTATTCATCAAAAAGGTTTTTAATCTTATTATTGATTTTCCATTAGCTTCTTCTTCTTCTCTCTTGAAAAGCTTGCTAGAAAATCTTGAAGTGATGAAATAAAATGAGAAAATGATATTAAAAGAAAGCAAAATCACTACTCTCTCATACTCATCTCATCTAGCCCATGGGATTAGTGTGTTCTATTCTTTAGAGTGAGATAGCTTGAGTTCTTCGAAACCTCGACGTAGATCATCGGAGATTTGGAATACGACAAGCTAGAATGGATCATTCGAGTCGTGGAGCCTCTCATGAGTCCGGGAGATCGTGGATCGCGGCAAAGGGACTTCTACTCGGAGCTTGTGAAGTGAAGGAGCGGACTACAAAGGTTGTAATCCCTCACACTTAGATAAAATTATCTTAATGCATGTTAAACCCTAATAATCTAGCAAAGATCCCGGCTTTGGGTTGTTCGGCACGTCTAAAATTTAATCCGGGCATGTTTGATGCCTTAAGAACCTTCACAAGAGTGCCTAGGAACCCTTCAGTGGTATCAGAGCCTAGCTAGAGCATTAGGCGATGTGTTTACGAAGTTAAAACTCCGATCGAACCCGAAACGGACAAAATGGACCCCTCTCTGGAAATTTTTTAAATTTTGGGATTTTTCAGAATTAAAAATGTGTAAAAAAATCAGCAGGTAATTCTAAGAATTACCATGAAACACGTGCCCACAATTCGACCAACGGAGCGCGGATCCGCGGCATAAAGGGGGTTCGCGCGGCGCTTGCGCGGCGGTACTGTTGAATTGGGACACGTGGCTTCATGGTATTGCTCGTAGTTACTTGCTGAGTATTCTGGATATTTTTAATCTGTCTCAGGTGTTTATAAAATCTGGGGTTTATTTTGTAATCGTAGATTCGATCGGAATATTTAAATTCGTATTTCTTTCCGGATATTTAGAAACTGTTAAACTGGTTGAACGGATATCATTAACCCACTTTATTCCGGCACGGCAAACTTTCAAGCGTTGAATTTTTATTGGGTTTAAATCTTTCAGAAAATTGTACAAGTTAAGCGGTGGACCCTCTAGAAGACAACAAACCTTAACTCGATTATGTGACCGTCTTGAACTGCCTTTTGAACCTTCGGGTTTGAGGCAGTACGGCGTGCCACATGTGAGGCGTTGGCTTGGCCCTTCTACGGCTGGATCACTGGTACTGTGACATATTTTGGGATTATTTGAACTCCGCTCAAGAGTTGAGCACTTCGGGAAATTTTGGGTGTTTGATTATCTGTTCAAATAGTTTAATACCGTATATTTATCTGGAATGTGATACAATATGTGGAATTCATAGAGTTAGGCATGAAATACGAAGTATGTGATATTTCGGATTTACGATGTCTAAAGTGATTGTGGATTCCAAATATTGTAGTTTTACACTTTCTTTTCTGTGACCGTAAGCGTAGTATGTGGTGTATCGCCGGCTTCGTTGCTATACATCAACGACAATCGGGATACGCATACTTGCTTACGTTGATGATATGAGATATTATGTGTTGCTGTGATATGTTATATTGGATCGTCGCGATCAGAATAGCCGGGGTTTTATGTGAGATGAGGGTTTTTATTTTCATTCATGTAAAATTCATTTGTAATATAATATTCTTTTATTTGGGGCACTTCCAGGTTGCGGTTGCTGTCACCAGTGTATATTATTTACTTTTCCGCATTAGGTAGACCCAAGGAGGGGAGCACAAGTAACCGGGTTCTAGGGTCCAGTGGGAGGCCATCTCGAGGAGTCGAGACCGGGTCTCCTAACCCTAGAATTGGCAGAGTTACTTGCCGCTCTCGTAGGGGTCTTGGGATGTGGGTTTGGCTATTCGTCGCGACCGTGGAATCCGTGTTTTATACAGGCTCGTATTGAAAACACGGACGTCCTAGTATATCCAATATTTCATATATGTTCTTCTGCTGCAATGTTTTGTGATGAGATCATATTACTGCCTGAGACGAATGCTTATACTATATATATATGCTGATATATAAATATTACTGCTTTCGTTTCTTCTGTGATGCTTAGGAAGCATAAGCTGATGGGATTTTTATTAATGAGATTAATAAAAGAAAAGAAACCTAAAGATGTTGTAGAATCAAAAACTTTATAAAAAGGGTAGCTACAGTTTTGCTTTGCACAGTGATATATACGATATATCATGCACCTTATTCGATGAGGAAAGGACCGAGATCCCTTCACCGGGAGTGACTCCTTTAGCGAAACTGGCAGATGCTACAAAACGCGGTTTGTCTTTTGATTGCTTTAAGTGTTTTGCTTTGCACAGCGGTATATATGATATATCCTGCACCTTATTCAATGAGGAAAGGGCCGACGATCCCTTCACCCGGAGTGACCCCTTTAGCGAAACTAAGAAAAGCCTCAAAAACACTCCTTTTCAAAACTTCACTCGATTCTACGACGATATCAAGTTCATTACGCTCAGGGTTTTCTGAAAAACCTGCGTAGCCTTCCGTCATTTCAGATAGAGACTAGTTAGTATTCGTGCTGCGTTTGTTGACCTTAGCCAAGGCGTGGTGTACGGTAGCTAATTAGTATTTATCTGCTAAAACATGAGATGTGATTGAGTTAGGGTAGTCGTGCGACTTTGTTGACCTTAGCCAAGGGTCGTACGGGTGGGTTTAATTCAATCAAGAAGTGACGGGTTGAACTTGACTAGCGCTTATGATTTGTTGACCTTAGCCAAGGTCATAAGTTGCTAGGGGCAAAAGCATTATCGGGAATTTCAAGTGTTGAAATTTGCAATGAGATTGCATACCTCCTATGAGATAGTTGGATCCTGATACCCACTGCGAGTAAGAGTTACTCCTGGGAGAGTTTTACACAGGACAATTAGTCATTCAAGTAGGTGTCTAAGAAAAGTGTTAACGAGGTTACGCCTCTGGGAAAACGAGGTTGACATTAATTAGGTCCGTGCGAAAGCACGGGGAACCTCCCTCAAAGTACCGACACTGATCTGGATGAAAGATTGAAGAAATTGTAGGGTGTAATTAATCCCGGCTAATCTTACCTTTTAGGGTTTTAAGGTAGATTTGATAAAAACAGTGGGAGACATCCTGATTAGATAAGATAATAACCAATCGAATCTTACAAGAGCATACGCTAAAGTGTTTTCTTCTCTCTCTCTCCAGGTAGCGACCATTTCAGGCCATAATCAAGATAATAATATGGATGTATTGACTGAACCTGATTATTGTACTGAGCAAGGGAACGTTAGACCCATTCTTTCTTATAAGAGTTATAAGACTGAACAGGAAACAGGAGAATATCTGGATTCTCACGCCGCCCAAAAGAACTTGCATATTGATGCATCTTCTTCGGGTGTGTTTGTTATTGAGAACTGTTTCTCAGTTCACCCTACGTCCTGGGTATTAGATACCGGATCAGGATCCCACATATGCAAACAGTTGCATGGGCTACGTAAAGGTAGAGAACTGGGAAAAGGTGATCATTCCGTTCAAGTAGGGAACGGTGCGAGTATTGTAGCCAAAGCAGTTGGCGAATATCACCTTGTATTGCCAAGTCGTAATACACTGATTCTAAATGAGTGCTATTATATACCGAACATGATGTGCAACATTATATCAGTTTCTTTATTTAGTAAAGAGGGATATAATTTTGTAGTACAGGATAATGTTATGAACATATTCCTAGATCAAAAGTTGATTGCATCAGGCTCGTTACATAATGGCATATTCATTCTAAATCAGAATACTGTTCTAAATATACAAAACACACACAAGAGGAAAAGTTCAGATATGAACGAATCCTTCTTGTGGCATTGTAGACTTGGTCATATCAATGCTACACGACTGGCTAAGTTACATAAGGATGGTTATTTGAATCCGTTCGAATTATCATCTTATGATACTTGCCATTCATGTCTCAAAGGAAAAATGACCAAAGCTCCGTTTAGTGGACACGGAGAAAGAGTTACCGAACTCTTAGGACTGGTACATAGTGATGTATGCGGTCCCATGTCTACGCATGCCAGGAACGGTTCTTCCTACTTCATTACATTCAGTGACGATCTCTCAAGATTCGGATATGTGTTCCTGATGAAACACAAGTCTGAAGCTTTTGAGAAATTCAGAGAATATAAGCACGAAGTAGAGAACCAAACGGGCAAAAGTATTAAGATTCTTCGATCTGATCGAGGAGGTGAATACTTAAGCGGTGAGTTCCTAGATTATCTAAAAGAGAATGGGATTCTCTCTCAGCGTACTCCTCCTTATACACCACAGCACAACGGTGTATCTGAGCGGAGGAATCGCACCCTATTAGATATGGTGCGCTCTATGATGAGTACAGCTGAGTTACCTATTTCCTTTTGGGGGTATGCGCTGGAGACAGCCATATATCTATTGAATAGAGTTCCAACTAAATCAGTGCCTACCACTCCATATGAGATATGGAATGGGAAGAGACCGTCTCTTAAAAGAGTTAAGATATGGGGTTGTCCGGCCTATGTTAAAAAGCAAAATCCGGACAAACTCGAGGCACGATCAGTTCTTTGTAAGTTTGTAGGATATCCAAGCAATTCGTATGGAAATCTATTCTACCACGTTGAACAACAAAAGGTGTTTGTTGCTCAACATGCCACCTTTTTAGAAAAGGAATTTCTTGAAAAAGAAATTAGTGGCTCTGAGGTAGAACTGGAAGAAGTTCCAGCAGAACAAACTACGACAGATGATTTAGTGGAACCAGAGGATTCAGTAGTACCCGACGAACCCCAGCCTCTCCGCCGATCTAGTAGGGTTTCTCGTCCACCTGAGAGATACTACGGTTTTCTCATTGATGGTGGAAGCGAGGATTGCATCATGGATGATGATGAACCCACTAGTTTCGAGCAGGCCATCACAAGTACTGACTCTATGAAATGGCTGGATGCAATGCGATCTGAGATGGAATCCATGTACACCAATAAAGTGTGGATTTTAGAAAATGCTCCTGAAGGGGTAAAACCCATTGGGAGCAAGTGGATTTTTAAAAAGAAATTTGGTGTAGATGGAAAGGTTGAGACTTTCAAAGATAGACTTGTAGCAAAGGGTTTTCGTCAACGTCCAGGTGTGGATTATGACGAAACATTTTCTCCAGTAGCTATGCTTAAGTCCATCCGGATCTTACTTGCCATTGCTGCATACCATGACTACGAAATCTGGCAAATGGATGTTAAGACCGCCTTTCTAAACGGTGATTTAGAAGAGTGCGTGTACATGACTCAACCAGAGGGCTTCGTAGATAGTGGGAGCAGCGGTAAGGTGTGCAAGCTGCTTAAATCCATTTATGGGTTAAAGCAAGCATCGCGGAGTTGGAACATCTGTTTTGATGTTGTAGTCAAAGAGTTTGACTTCATCAAAAATATAGATGAACCTTGTATCTATAAGAAGGTGGCAGAGGGTAAGGTAGTCTTCCTCGTATTGTACGTGGATGACATACTCTTGATAGGAAATGATATTCCTATGCTGCAATCAGTCAAGCTCTTCTTATCACAGAGATTCTCAATGAAAGATCTAGGTGATGCCTCCTGCATATTGGGAATCATGATCTATAGAGATAGATCTAAAAGGATACTGGGATTGTCCCAATCCAGGTACATTGACACCATACTAAAGAGGTTTACTATGGAAGAATCCAAGCGTGGGAACCAACCCACGATCTCTGGACTCACTCTCTCCAAAGAGATGTCTCCCAAGACTGATTTGGAGAGAGCTCGCATGCAAGGGATACCCTATGCTTCGGCAGTAGGCTCTATCATGTATGCGATGCTATGTACCAGACCCGATGTAGCATACTCACTAAGTGTAGTGAGTCGGTATCAAGCAGATCCTGGAGAGAGTCATTGGACAGAAGTGAAGAACATTCTCAAGTACTTATGAAGGACTAAGGAGATATTCTTGGTGTATGGTAACGCAGAACTCCAGGTGGAGTCCTTTACCGATTCCAGCTTCCAAAGTGATAAGGACGACTCTAAGTCGCATTCGGGTTTTGTCTTTACCCTCAATGGAGGGGCGGTATGTTGGAAGAGTTCCAAACAGGATACCGTTGCAGACTCAACGATGGAGGCTGAATACATCGCTGCCAACGATGCTGCCAAAGAGGCTGTCTGGATCAAGAAGTTCATTAGTGAACTTGGTGTGGTTCCATCCATTGAGCATCCAATACCTCTGTATTGCGATAACAATGGAGCTGTGGCTTTGGCCAAGGAACCCAGGTCCCATCAGAAGTCCAGACATATTCTGAGGCGGTATCACCTGATCAGGGAGATAGTTGATCGCCGGGAGATCGAGGTCAGGAGAGTAGATACGAAGGACAACACTGCGGATCCATTCACGAAGGCTATTCCCCAGATACAGTTTGAGAGATTATTCGGGATGCTAGGTATGAGATACTACAGCAGCTGGCCTTAGTGCAAGTGGGAGATTGTTAGTTATGTATATGCCCTAGAGGCCATTGTTGTACATATGATGTATATTATAATGGATGCTTGGTTATATATAGAGAAGACTTTCTTGCTCGTCATGATAGTATGCTATTTGGTTTCACTTTATCTTAACATGTTGACTTGTATTGGTTTACTGTTTTACTCTCACATGTTGATAAAGCCCTTAGGACTTGTACTCGACTACTGGGACTATGATGAGATCATACTAGTGGGGCCGCGGTAGTCGATGAGTACATCCTATAACTGTTCCTAGTCGAGGGTATATCGAGACGGGGCATCGATACACCAGAGTAGACTAGCGTATACGCATCTTGACCCATATGATGGGCGATGGATGATCCCATATCCATCGGTGTTTGACATCAGAGATGGTGTACGGGTGCTCAGTGGAGACTGGGTACACTGGACGGACTCGCCGAGAACTCCCAGATGGTGATATACCACACGTCAGATGGCAGTTCTCCGGTGACACAGGTACAGGGTAGTCTGAAGACCCGAGATTGTCATGGAGTCTTGTGTGATTCCCACTGTGCTTTGATTTCCACCTTACCACGTCCAAGAGGGCGTGCAAAACGGTGGCTTTTGGGTACAGTCCCGAATCACATGGAGGCAATGAGCGATAGGAGGGGATTCGTCTCTCCCGGTATAGGGAGTTGATGTTGTGCTGTGTTCGATTGGCTATAACTGGAAGTCCCTGGCCAGGGCTGATATAGAGATTTAATGGTAAGTGTTACTAGTAGTTTCTCGACCCGTTATGAGCCATACATCGACACGACTTATCGATTACTGGGGTCTGACGTATACCACCCCTAGACTTGATATGCGACATATCAGACGAACAGACCGGACTGTACGGGAGTGTTACTGATCGGATTCACAGGAGAACGCACAGGCTAGCTTGTTGATCTTCTGATCGCTCAATACCTGGGTGGCTGTTACGTTTAGCTGACCGCTTGAAGCTTGTGGGTGTTTGATATGATCATCACCTGCTACCGGCGTATTGACGATTCTTTAGAGTCCTACACAGAGGTTTCTTGGCTCAGGCGAAACAGAGTAGTGGCACATATGTGATATGCGCAGGAGCGAGAATAATGCGATATGGGATACCGTATTATATTCTCGCGATTTATGGGTATGAATCGGGTCATCGGATCAAGTGTTGATTCGATGAATCGGTACATGATATATTAGCCGGTTATATTCGATATAGCCGGATCGTCGGATCAAGTGTTGATTCGATGATTTAATATATAATAATATATATGATATATTATTATATTAACTAATATTGGCTTACTTTATTACTTCATTTTCTCAGTGGATGATACATTGATATATATGCGATATATGTTAATTGTATTATTTTCTTTTGTTGCAAATATATAATATATATATGATATATATTATTGTGACATGATATGATTAATTGTTAAACATGTTTAAGGATGATTAATTGAGGTTAGGGTTTGATTTGGTTTAGTTGCTTCAAGTTGCTTCTAGAAGCATTTCCTTTTGTCATTATGAAGATATTTATGGATGACACATTTATTAACCAAACCAAACCCTAACTATAGTTTATTCTCTACTCATTCTTATCCATTCATCCTTGACCATGGTTACAATTCAATCATATGATTCTTTCTATTCATCACAAAAGGTTTTTAATCTCATTATTGATTTTCCATTAGCTTCTTCTTCTTCTCTCTTGAAAAGCTTGCTAGAAAATCTTGAAGTGATGAAATAAAATGAGAAAATGATATTAAAAGAAAGCAAAATCACTACTCTCTCATACTCATCTCATCTAGCCCATGGGATTAGTGTGTTCTATTCTTTAGAGTGAGATAGCTTGAGTTCTTCGAAACCTCGACGTAGATCATCGGAGATTTGGAATACGACAAGCTAGAATGGATCGTTTGAGTCGTGGAGCCTCTCATGAGTCCGGGAGATCGTGGATCGCGGCAAAGGGACTTCTACTCGGAGCTTGTGAAGTGAAGGAGCGGACTACAAAGGTTGTAATCCCTCACACTTAGATAAAAGTTATCTTAATGCATGTTAAACCCTAATAATCTAGCAAAGATCCCGGTTTTGGGTTGTTCGGCACGTCTAAAATTTAATCCGGGCATGTTTGATGCCTTAAGAACCTTCACAAGAGTGCCTAGGAACCCTTCAACCGAACCCCCAAAACAACTCAGAAAATTCAACTCTTGAAAAATTATTAAAAATTTCCAGAAAAATCACCACTGGAAACTAACAATTACTGTGCAAAATAATTTAAATAGTGTGGCCGTACGGCCGCGGAACCGCCGCATGAGCCATGCTCATGCCGCGGATCCGCGGTGGTAAAAATGAATTGGGCCTCCAAATTTTACAGTAACTCTTAGATATTCCTAATGTGTTTTCTGCATATTTTTAATGTGGAAAAATCCCAGAATGTGGAAAACGTCCAGAGAGCTATTTTGGGTTTCGGTTTTGGGTCGTTCGGACTTCAAAATCCGTCTAGACTTCGCCTAAGGTTCTAGCTAGGCTCTGATACCACTGTAGGGTTCCTAGGCACTCTAGTGAGGTCTCACAAGGCATCGATCATGCCAATTTCAAAAAATCTAGGTTCCTAGAGACCCGACTACGGATCGTTTGCTAGAAAACTAGGCGAAACATTAAACTAGTTAACATTTTAACTAAGGGATAGTGACTACAACCTTTGTAGATCCGGTCCACCACCTCCTAGGCTCCGTGATGAAGTCCCTCCGCTGTCCAAAATGAACACATGACACTAGCTTCGGTATCATCGAAGAATAGGCGGGCTTGATCGTCGGTTCGATGCCGAAGATGATCTACGTCGAGGCATCACAAGAACAAGCTCCGCCTTCGCCAAGTCAAGAAACTTGTGAAGACAACACACTCTAATACATGGCAAGTAGTAGAGGATGAAGAAATAAGAAGTGGGTAGACTTTAGATTTGGATTTCTCACTTGATTTGGCTAGTTGCCATTGAAGTAGAAAGCTTTTCTTCATGTTGAAGAAGATGAAGAAGAAGAAGAAGATATGATAAGTTATTTTAAAAAAAAATAAAAAGAATACTTATAATAACTTCAACCATGGTTTAGTGTAGAGATTTAACCAAGGTTTAGAAGAGTGGTTAGGGTTAAAGAAGAGACAAGAATGGTAGACTTTTTCAAAGCTTCAAAGAAAAGACAAACTAAGCCACCATTTCTTTTTCTCTTTTTCTTTTCCAAAACAATAATAAATGGATAAATAAATAAGAGAAAAGAAACCCTAACCATTCACTAAACATGGTTCAATCTTTACACAAACCCAAAAGAGCAAGTATCATCAAACATGATACAATCTTGTGCACAAAAGTATATCACATATACAATGTGTACAAACCAAGTGAGTAAATCCATATAAAATTGAACCAATACTAGTTAATGCAAAGTAATATATCAAATATATAATTATACATTAAATCATTAAATCAACACTTGATTCAATGATCCGGTTATATCGCATATAACCGGCTAGTATCCAATGTATCGGCTTATCGAATCAATCCTTGATTCGATAACTAGGTTATATCGCATACAACCATTCGACACATTTATCGCGAGAATGAAATACGGTATCACATACACGCATTATTCTCGGTCCCGTACATATCTCATATGCACTCCTATTTCGTTTCGCTTGAGCCAGGAAACCTCTGTGTAGGACTCTAAAGACTCGTCAATACGCCGGCAGCGGATGATGATCATATCAAACACCCACAAGCCGCAAGCGGTCTGCTAAACTTAACGGCCACCCGGGTATTGAGCGATCAGAAGATCGACGAGCAAGCCCGCTCACACTCCTGCGAATCCAACCAGTAACACTTACCGTATAGTCCGGTCTGTTCGTCTGATATGTCACATATCTCGCCTAGGGGTGGTAAACGTCAGACCCCAATAGCTCGATAAGTCATGCCGACGCAAGGTCCATAAAATTCGTGAAACTACTGATAACTCTTACCAGTATATCACTGCAACCCTGGCCAGGGATTTCCTGTTATGGCCAGTCGAGCATAGCACAACATCAACCCCAATACCGGGAGAGACGAATCCCCTCCTATCGCTCATTGCCTCCATGTGAATCGGGACTGTACCCAAAAACAACCTGTTTGCACAACTCAGTAGAGCCGTGGTAGGGTGGAAATCAAAGCATAGTGGGAGACACACAAGACTCTATGACGATCTCGGGTCAACAGACTAAGCTGTACCGGTGTCACCAGAGAACTGCCATCTGACGTGAGGTATAATACCATCTGGGAGTTCTCGGCGAGTCCGTTCAGTATACCCAGTCTCCACTGAGCACCCGCATACCATCTTCGATGTCAAACACCAATGGATATGGGATCATCCATCGCCCATCGCATGGGTCGAGAAGATATGCGCTAGTCTACTCTGGAATATCGATGCCCCGTCTCGATATTCCCTCGACTAGGAACATTGAAGGATGTACTCATGGACTATCCAGGCCCCACTAGTATGATCTGCATCACAGTCCTGGAAGTCGAGTACACATCCTAAGGGCTTTATCAACATGTAACAGAGAGACAGAAAGTATACATGTCAAGATAAAGAGCAACCAGATAGCGTACTATCATGCCGAGCAAGAAAGTCCTACCTATATATGTCCCAGCATCCACTACAATATACATCCAATGTGCAGTAATGGCCCCTAGGGCATACATATAACTAACAAGTTCCAACTGTGCTTTGATTACTACCCGACCACGCTCAAAGGGGTTGTGCAAACAAGTTTTAGTTGGGTACAGTCCCGAGCCATAAGGAGGCAGTGAGCGGATCTGCAGGGGTTCGTCTCTCCCGGTTTTGGGGGTGAGGTCGCGCTGTGTCTAAGAGAGCCATTACACGAAGTCCTTGGCCAAGGCAGGAGATTTACTGGTAGGTATTCCAGTAGTTTCTCAGGGTGTTCTAGGAAACACTCCGACACGACTTGTACCGCTTTTGAGGGTCTGACTTTTACCAACCCCCTTGGCCCGCCATGCGATACTTATAGACGAACGGACCGGACTGTACGGATATTGTCACTGACAGGCTCAGTAGGGTGTCAAGATGAGTTCGCTCATCGACGTCCCTTTTGGTCAATACCTGGTAGCCCGTTACGTATAGGCTAATACCTCTGACGTGCTAGTGGTTAAATCCACAACCAAAGTATTGACGAGTCTTTAGAGTCACCCACAGACCAGTTTCTCAAGTTTCGGGCAAAACGCTGTAGAGGCCGTATGGAGATATGGCAGGGTTTGATCAGATTCGTGTGGTATTGCACGGATCATGATCGGACGGATTATACTAGCGTGCTTTGGTTTAAGCCGGATCCTAGTATTGTAAAGTGTAGATTTTGTCTCATTGCATTTGTATTCAGTGGGAATACAAA
This sequence comes from Agapanthus africanus, assembly GCA_030015575.1. NCBI lineage: Eukaryota > Viridiplantae > Streptophyta > Magnoliopsida > Asparagales > Amaryllidaceae > Agapanthus > Agapanthus africanus. Next base: position 253,715,697 of record JASDDO010000012.1, read on the forward strand.
TGCGGGTATGTATATACAGTCGCGGGGTTTTCCTCTAATTTATTACGGGATCAGTTTTCTGAAGTTGCCAGTTTGCATTCCGTTTCGGCCATTTTTCCTTTATTCCTTCACGGCCGGATTTTTACGGTAGAGGGGGTAATTTGCAAGTTTGCAAATTAGCTAAGTGGAGGGGTTTATTTGTAAATGGGGATTATGATGGGTTAAGCATCTTTTCTTTTTCATGATGTTTTGCATTTATGAGATGTGAGTTGACTAAGTTTTGGATTTGAAATGGTGTGACCATTTTTTTTCTTTTGATGATCACACATTTCCCCGTTTGCATTATTCTTGAGTTTTTTCCACAATTTGGAGAGAGGGGCCGGCTACTTTTGAGAGAGAGAGGGAGATTGATTTTGTGGTGTGGGAAAAACATACATCTCATTCTTTGCTTGCCAAAATTCCAAACCTCTCTCCATTGTTCATTCTCTACTCCACATCTATACAAGGCAACTTCACCCCATTGAGAAAATGGTTTCTACACTTCATCTACAACACCCTTGGGCATGTCGACTTGCCAGCTTCGTGCCCGAGTTGCCTCGGTCCAGAGGTGGGAGCCCGTAAAAGAACCCAGCGATGTGGTGCCCGTTCCGACGAGGAGATGAAGACCGGAGGTTCCGCGAGGAGATCGGAGTGGAGGCCGAAGACCGAAGGAAGCGGATCGCTCGGTATAGCTCTCTACTCCATTTTCTAGTTTGCTGGAGTTAGGTTAATGGCCCGATCCGGGTTTTTAGTGCGTGGTGGTTGTAAGTGCACGGCGGAGCCCCGGCCTCCATCCCGAGGCCAAATGCGGAAGCGATGGCTAACTTTAATTTTCTTGAACCGGCACCACCGCGCACTAAAACCCGGATCGGGCCATTAACTAGTCCTAGCTAACTACTAGATGGGGAAGAGAGATATACCGAGCGATCCGTGTCCTCCGGTCTTCTCGTCGTCGTCCCGATCTGCCGCGGAATGTCCGGTCTCCACCTCCTCGCCGGAAAGGGACCACGTCGCCGGCTTCTTTTACGGGCTCCCACCTCTATACCGAGGCAACTCGGGCACGAAGCTGGTGAGTCGACGTGCCCAAGGTTTGCTGTAGGTTGATTGTAGATCTCTTTTTTCTCTAAGGGTTGTAGTTGCCATGTATATGGTGGAGGAATGATACTTGGAGTTTTGTGATGAGAAATGGAATTTTGCAAGCACCATGAGAACAAAACCCCACCCAAAAAAATTTGGGCAGCCCCATATTTGGCTTGGCCGGCCACTAGAGGTGAGGGAGAGGAGAGAATGAGGGAGAGAGTGTAACAAAGCAATAAGGGTCTCTCATAATCCAAGAGAGAGAAAAACAATATGATGAGAAGAAATCATCACAAGGAATAACCAACACTCAACCAACCAATCATTCCAAAAGGTCAAGCCACCATCATCAAGCATGATGACTTCAAAAAGTCAAGCCATCATGAAGAAGTCAAGAAGTCAAGGTCAAAGAAGAGCTATCATGATACAACAATATGCAATCACCTCCCTCCACAAATGCTTATTTGCACAATTGCAAATAAGCCCTCCTCCACCAATCTTCGGCCAATGAAGGATACAAATGAAAATGGCCGAAACGGAAATCAAACTGGCAACTCCAGAAAACTGGTCCCGTAATAATTTACAGGAAAACCTCGATACTGTGTATACACACCCGCATTTGTATTCCGACTGAAATACAAATGCAATAAGACAAAATCTTCACTGTACTATACTAGGATCCGGCATAAACCAAAGCCGGCTAGTAATATCCGTTCGAACCTGATTCGTGCAATACCGCACGTATCTGATCGAACCCTGCCATATATCCATATGGCCTGTAGTACAAACTGTTCGATCCTGATCCGTGCAATACCGCACGTATCTGATCGGACCTTGCCATATCTCCATACGGCCTCTACAGCTTTTCGCCCGAAACTTGAGTAACTGAATGTGGGGGCCTCTAAAGACTCGTCAACACCTTGGTTGCGGATTTAACCACTAGCTCGTCAGAGGTATAAGCCAATACGTAACGGGCTACCAGGTATTGACCAAAAGGGACATCGATGAGCGAACTCATCCTGACACCCTACTGAGCCTGTCAGTGACAATATCCGTACAGTCCGGTCCGTTCGTCTATGAGCATCGCATGGCGGGCCTAGGGGGTTGGTAAAAGTCAAACCCCCAAAGCGGTACATGTCTTGTCGGAGTGTAGCCCAGAACACCCTGGGATACTACTGGAATACCGACCAGTAAATCTCCTGCCTCGGCCGAGGGCTTCGTGTAATGGCTCTCCTAGACAAAGCGCGACCTCACCCCCAATACCGGTAGAGTCGAACCCCCGAAGATCCGCTCACTGCCTCCATGTGGCTCGGGACTGTACCCAACTAAAACCTGTTTGCACGTCTCCTTTGAGCGTGGTATGGTAGTAATCAAAGTACAGTGGGAACACACACAAGACAAATGACGATCCCTAGGTCGATGAACTAACCAGTACACATGTCACCAGGGAACTTCTATCTGACGTCAGGTATAAGACCAACTAGCATGCTCCCAGCGAGTCCTGTCCGTTGTACTCATAACCCAATGAGCACCTGTATACATCTTAGGTGAACCAACTGACACCAGTGGCTTGTGAGACCGGCCACCGCCCCTCGTCGGGGTCTCGACTGTATACACTAGTCTACTCTGGAGTATCGATGCCCTGTCTCGAAACTCCCAGGACTAGGGACCTTTTAAGGATGTGCTTATAGACTACCAGCTCCCACGTATATGATCGCCCTCTTACTGCTGGTGGTCAAGCAAGAATCCTAGGGGCTCTATCAACGTGTAATAGTGACCTGTAAGGTCACCTAAAGCAGTACACGATGATAAAGGTAAACCAGATAGCATACTATCATCTCGACTAAGACTGTCCTACTGGGACAGGTCCTCCCTCAATCATTGCAATCACGTGCCTGTGATCCAATAATTGACTCTGAGGGCACTATCTCCAACAATCTTCCACTTGCACACAGGGCTAATTATTGCGATGCCGCATACTCACAGCCCGTGTGATACCGAACACCCAACTCCTCTACTAGTCAGTCTCACAAAGCTCGCTTGCGAAACTATTGCGTTCGAGGAATAGCCTTAGTGAGTGGATCCGCCTTGATGTCTCTTTCTATGTCTCTCTATATCTCAAGTTCGCGGAGAAACCCATCTCCCGAAATGAGCAATACCTGTCTTAGAATGTGTCTTGATGTCTGATGGGACCTAGCTCATAAATGAACTCCAAATCCAAACTTCTTAGACTGTATCGTCAACTGAACTTAATCAGTATCCTGCGCCATGACTCCCTCAGTATTGCCTTGGACCACCTGTCCAAAATACTGCCCCTCGTCAGAAGGAAAAACTATAACTCTGACAACCTCCTTGTCGTCCAGGTCACCTTGGAAGCCTGGAATGATAACTGTCTCCCGAATGAGGCCGTCGTTATCATATCCCTAAAACATCCACTTATGTTCTAAAACTGCTTCCGACTGTTTCTCCAGGATTGGATCAATGTCAACTTATTGCATCTAGTGCAAGAACAACATCTGGTGTGGTACTTGACATCTCATAATTGATTCAATTGCCTGAGCAAGTGATATGCCAATCATGCACATCCCTCTCCTCTTTAGTCTGTAAGACACCTTTAGAGAGGGTGACTCCATCACCGGCAGGTACATTACCGTGCCAGGAGTCGTCCATTCTAAATACTCTTAGAATGTAGTCTAAGTACCCAGATTAGGAAACCACCCAAATCTAGATCTAAAACCATAGATCTAGTAACCAGTATGTCTGATATAATGTCCAAGTCCCATGTGGAGAAACCACTGTGTGACGACCAAAGTATAACCGATTGTAGTATAGGAATATCACTTCCTACTCTGTGTATGTAATCCAAATACCAAGACATCACACCCTACTACCTTCTCAACAGATCCATCCCCTATTCTGATGAAGTCAAACCTATGACTGTCACATCAGAAATGGATGATCTATCTCCGCTATATCTGCTTTAGTCTATAAATAGACATAAGCTACCTGTCCACCAATGCTTCCGCTGCTCCCACTAACTACGACAACCCTCTGGCAGAGTCATATACACGTACACTTCTGAAGCCAGTTCAGAACGACGCTATACTCATCCTCCTGCCGGGTCTCGCAGCCTGGAACAACAGCAATGGCAAGTGTGGGTAAACAAGAACCTCTCTGTCACCGTCCTTGAGGCTACCGGAGTACCCCTCGAGTTCCTGAGGTTACCCACCTTATCTGTGGAGTGGCCAATGGAATGTCAAATTAGATTGAATCTTTAGGTTCCTATCAAATCTTCAGTAATCGTTTGTGGTTCTGGAATAACTTCCAGTTCTACCATACTCCCACTACTGTTTTCTGAAAAAATCCATTTTTAATAAAACTGTGGCGAGTCTAGAACAATATCACTATTGATCTTCCAGATGGTAGAAAGTCAACCCTCGTCATATAGCCTGGGTCAACCCATAAACAGCTATTACAGAAACGTGCCTTGAGTTGTCCAGTGTCTGGTTTTAATCATAAGCCGGACAACTCCCCGTACCTTAACATTGTTAAGATATGAACTGTACTATATCCAATATAGAACCAGAGGCACTGATTTAATTGAACCAGATTCAAATCATGCAGCTATCTCCAGTGCATGTCAACTAAATGGAAGGAGGCCTATCAGCGTTACTCAACTTAGGAATGCTTCCAATAATGAGTAACCTGAAAGACAAGCAAGTTCTCTTAACCATTACTATCAACTGAATACCATACACAAGTATCTATATCTTCGATCTCTTTGAAGAATCCCGATATTTGCTACACCTGGTTCTCTACTTTATTCAAATACCAATAACTTCTCAAAATTCATACCCTGTGTTTCCACGAAACACCAGTCTAAAAACTAGAGAAGTCATAAGTAAACCGAATATAGTGCGAGGACCAACCCCTCTGTCCTGATGGACCCTGGACAACATACAATACTCTGTATAAGTCCCTTGAGTCTGATAACTCATTCCCTGTGTGTCGTATGTTGAAAACTGTACTTATGGTTAAGAAGAATTACACCGCTGTTTAATGCTCCTTGCCTAACCATCCACTGATATAGGTAAATGTCATAGACATAATATCAAAAAGGTATATCTCACTCTATGAAAATAGGCATACAGATATATCGATTTGAAATTGGTGCATAACAGCGGATATTCAAAACCAAATATTTGCCGACCGACAAACAGCCCAGGTGATTTCCTCAAATATCACCGATTACAATGAATCCCGATACAATGATGATGATCACCCAATTCCCAATAACTTACTCCGACTCATCATCTGTAAAACCATACAGATGTGAGAATCATACCTGGTAAATACATACCCTGGAGTAAGTATCTAATCGGGAAATCAGTTTTCTTTTAACATTACACAGTGAAACTGAAACATTGAAATGTTTCGATGGGGTATCCTGGTATTCCTAGTAATGCCTCTTCCATTATCCAGATTCACAACTGTAACCGTGTAATTCTTTGCCATCTTTCCAAATCCCTTTCTATGTCTTTAGTCATTACCTTCTGTACACCACTTTAGGCCAAATGGTTTTCTTCCTTCCCTACCATTCGGCACCAGCCTATGGTTTGGAAGAAGACTATCCAATGAACATAATGGGTGTACTGTCCTAATCCTAGGAGCACTCGCAGTGCGAGAGAAAGTGAAGATAAAAGACAACCGAATAAACCTTATTCATATTTCTCCTGAACCAGAATCCATCCCCGAACTGGAACAAGTTCCTTTCGAGTTCGTATATAACCATATGATGGAGTATCCAATAAACTGTGGATCTTCGTAGTGATACGGAGTGTCCTGGAGAAATACAAAGGTGATTTAGGATTGGTGAAGAAATACTTGGTTTGGTCGTGAATAGCAGTCGCGATTTACTTTGCCCTCCTTCTAATCCCTTACTTTGTCTTTACATAATACCTTCTGTAAACCATCGTTAGGCTAATTGGTTTTCTTCATTCCCTACCGGTCGGCACCTGCCTAGGGTTTGGAAGAAGACTGTCCAATTTGCGTAATAGGTGTACTGTCTCCTAAACCAAGGAGCACTCGCAACCTGAGAGAAGGTAAAAGGAAAAGACAACTGAATAATCCTATCCGTTTTCTCCAGAACCGGAAACCATCCTCGAATAAATTCCTTCGAGTTCGTATCTAACCATACGATGGTTTTGTCCAATGGAAGTGGACGTTCGTAGTAATACGGGGTGTCCTGGAGAAAAGGGTAAAAGTAGGAGTGGCAATGAGGTTTGCAACTATGACAATCCAAAAGCCATTGTTTAAGAAGGTTCGGTCAACTTGGTCTCTGAGTCATAGTCTTAGGATCGGGTCAATGCACTCTAACCTAGATCAGAATGGTTACCAATTTATCTAATCTGGAAACCTCCCACTGTACCGTCAAATTCTCCTCCAAACCTGAAAGAAGAATTAGTCGGGATCACCCGAGGAGTAAACCAACTCATCAGTGGGAATCGGGATCCAACTATCATCGCATGATAACGTGACGGAATCCGCTCATGCTATCACACTCCAGAAGGTATGCGCATATCTGGCAAGTTTCAGTTTCTTTAGAAACTCCCGATGTGATTTCTGCCCCATGCTCTTATGATCTTGACGAAGGTCAACAAATCATAACTCGCATGTCAAGTTCTACCTGTCATTGTCCAGGTTAATTTGAACCCACCCGTACAAGCCCTTGACGAAGGTCAACAGGGCTATACGACTGTCCCAAACCAACGCATCTATCTATGTAGCAGAAAGGTAACAAGTAGCCACCATTCACTATGCCTTGACGAAGGTCAACAAACATAGCTTGAATACTACGTGCTACCCGTCTGAGACGACGGAGGGCTACGAATGGTTTCTGGCGAAAACCTTTAACGTAATGAACATGATATCGTTGAAGGAACGGATAGCTTTTAAAAATATAGTGACGAAAATCGTTGCTAAAGAGGTCACTCCCGGTGAAGGGATCTCGGCTCTTTCCCCGTAGAATGAGGTGCAGGATATTCCAACTGAATACCACGGTGCAAAGCAAAAGTAATCGGCGATAGTGAAGTTATTGCCCTGACGCAAACTTCTGTCCAAGGGGTCACTCCCGGTGAAGGGATCTCGGCCCTTGCCTCGTCGACTGAGGTGCAGGATATTCCAACTGAATATCACTGTGCAAAACAAAAGAGAACGCCCTTGCAATAACAGCTTTTTGAAAAGTTGTTCCAACAACATCAGATTAGGTTTGTTTTAACTTGCATTGATCCGAATCTACGCAGTCCCATCAATTGATCACACCAAAAAGAACGAAAATATACTGATGTACGTATATGCCATCCGCATTTGCCACTGGGTCCCGTCATTACCCGTTAGGTTAGCTAACTAACGACAGAGCGGGGACTGGACTAGCGCGGATGCAAAACATATACAACATCTACTAATATATATACCAATATATTATATTCACTCAAGGCGTGATAAAATGCAACATCATAGAAATGTACAGCATCACATAACAATACAGATATCTAGGATCCCCGGGTTTCACAGAACCACTACTGAAACCCGACGTTCCCCTGGTCATGTGGATAGCATGTGCAATGAAATCCTAGACCCCTACGGGCACGGCAAGTTACCCGCCAAAACCTGAAGCGAGGCAGCCCCCTTCATCACCGTGAATGGACCACCCAGCACTTCACGGAATCCGGTAACTTTGGCACCCCTCCTGGGTCAACCTGTACCCCCTACGAGTGCGGCGAATAGCCCGCCAATCCTAGAGTGAAGCCCCCTCCGTCTCAATGCCATGAGATGCGGGCCCATTGCCCTCTAGAACCCGGCTATGCGTGCACCCCTCCTTGGGGTAATCCTAGTACAGAAAGTAAAATATACATACAACGGGTACATCGACCGCAACCTGGTCGTGCCCCAAAATAATAATTTACAACAGGCAGTGACGGCAGTCAACATATCGGACGCTCGCCCCGCAATATTAAATGTACATAATACAACCAAATCTGTACTACCATTGCATCCAGGCTATCCCCCACGACCAATCCGCAACATCACAGCATAACACAGAACATCAACGTGAAAGTCACGTTCGCAAATCCGTCTAACCGGGCTATAGCAGTTAGACTGGATTTACCGATCAAGTGATATTCACGGTCGCAGATATAATGTAAATACTGTGAAAAATGTGTTTATAATATCTGATCGATCAAAATTATAACAAGTGGGCCCCAATTACTACTGTAGCACATCAAGAAATTCTGGGCCCAAAAATAACATTCCAGAAACCACATTTTCAACTCAGGAACATTCTGCAAAAGTTTGGGGGATTGAATAGTTAAAGTCGCGGCGGAACCGCGGCCCAAGCATGGGTTTGGCCGCGGTTCCGCGGTCCTTTAGACTGTTCACGAAACCAAATTTTCCCAGAACTCTTAGAATTTTCTACACATCATTCTGAAACAACCTGAAAAATTTTTGGACTTCAAAAAATTTCGATAGAAACTGATGTGAAGAAAAATACGGTTTTTGGAAAATTGTTCGATCGGAAATGTAAAAAACATTAGACAAAGCTAGGCTAAGTTAATGGCGAGTCTCTGATACAACTGTAAGTGCACGGCGGCGCCCCGGCCTCCATCCCCAGGCCAAATGCGGAAGCGATGGCTAACTTTAATTTTCTTGAACCGGCACCACCGCGCACTAAAACCCAGATCGGGCCATTAACTAGTCCTAGCTAACTACTAGATGGGGAAGAGAGATATACCGAGCGATCCGTGTCCTCCGATCTTCTCATCGTCGTCCCGATATCCCGCGGAATGTCCGGTCTCTACCTCCTCGCCGGAAAGGCACCACGTCGCCGGCTTCTTTTACGGGCTCCCACCTCTATACCGAGGCAACTCGGGCACGAAGCTGGCGAGTCGACGTGCCCAAGGTTTGCTGTAGGTTGATTGTAGATCTCTTTTGTCTCTAGGGGTTGTATTTTCCATGTATATGGTGGAGGAATGATACTTGGAGTTTTGTGATGAGAAATGGAATTTTGCAAGCACCATGAGAACAAAACCACACCCACAAAAATTTGGGCAGCCCCATATTTGGCTTGGACGGCCACTAGAGGTGAGGGAGAGGAGAGAATGAGGGAGAGAGTGTAATAAAGCAATAAGGGTCTCTCATAATCCAAGAGAGAGAAAAACAATATGATGAGAAGAAATCATCACAAGGAATAACCAACACTCAACTAACCAATCATTCCAAAAGGTCAAGCCACCATCATCAGGCATGATGACTTCAAAAAGTCAAGCCATCATGAAGAAGTCAAGAAGTCAAGGTCAAAGAAGAGCTATCATGATACAACAATATGCAATCACCTCCCTCCACAAATGCATATTTGCACAATTGCAAATAAGCCCTCCTCCACCAATCTTCAGCCAATGAAGGATACAAATGAAAATCGCCGAAACGGAAATCAAACTGGCAACTCCAGAAAACTGGTCCCGTAATAATTTACAGGAAAACCCCGATACCGTGTTTACACACCCGCATTTCTATTCCGACCGAAATACAAATGCAATGAGACAAAATCTTCACTGTACTATACTAGGATCCGGCTTAAACCAAAGCCGGCTAGTAATATCCGTTCGATCCTGATCCGTACAATACTGCACGTATCTCATCGAACCTTGCCATATATCCATACGGCCAGTAGTACAAACTGTTCGATCCTGATCCGCGCAATACCGCACGTATCTGATCGGACCTTGCCATATCTCCATACGGCCTCTACAACTTTTCGCCCGAAACTTGAGTAACTGAATATGGGGGACTCTAAAGACTCGTCAACACCTTGGTTGTGGATTTAACCACTAGCACGTCAGAGGTATAAGCCAATACGTAACGGGCTACCAGGTATTGACCAAAAGGGACATCGATGAGCGAACTCATCCTGACACCCTACTGAGCCTGTCAGTGACAATATCCGTACAGTCCGGTCCGTTCGTCTATGAGCATCACATGGAGGGCCTAGGGGGTTGGTAAAAGTCAGACCCCCAAAAGCGGTACAAGTCGTGTCGGAGTGTAGCCCAGAACACCCTGAGATACTACTGGAATACCTACCAGTAAATCTCCTGCCTCGGCCGAGGGCTTCGTGTAATGGCTCTCCTAGACACAGCGCGACCTCACCCCCAATACCGGGAGAGACGAACCCCCGAAGATCCGCTCACTGCCTCCATGTGGCTCGAGACTGTACCCAACTAAAACCTGTTTGCACGTCTCCTTTGAGCGTGGTAGGGTAGTAATCAAAGTACAGTGGGAACTCACACGAGACAAATGACGATCCCCAGGTCGATGAACTAACCTGTATACATGTCACCAGGGAACTGGTTTTTGACGTCAGGTATAAGACTGTAAGTGCACGGCGGCGCCCCGGCCTCCATCCCGAGGCCAAATGCGGAAGCGATGGCTAACTTTAATTTTCTTGAACCGACACCACCGCGCACTAGAACCCGGATCGGGCCATTAACTAGTCCTAGCTAACTACTAGATGGGAAAGAGAGATATACCGAGTGATCCGAGTCCTCCGGTCTTCTCGTTGTCGTCCCGATCTCCCGCGGAATCTCCGGTCTCCACCTCGTCGCCGGAAGGGCACCACGTCGCCTAGTTCTTTTAGGGGCTCCCACCTCAATACCGAGGCAACTCGGGCACGAAGCTGGCGAGTCGACGTGCCCAAGATTTGCTGTAGAATATGTGTAGAACTCATGTCTCATTTTGGGGTAGTGGATGTTGCCTTTTGGTGGAGGGATGAACTATGGAATTTGGTTATGGAACTTGTGGGAATTTTTCAAGAGCCAAATTAACAAAAACCCACACATGAAAAAAATGGACAGCCCCTCCTCTAACTTGGCCGGCCATGTAAATCGAATGGAGAGAATGAGAGAGGTTGTGAAGTTGTGAGAGTGTGAGCCAACCAATCAAGTAAAAGAGAGAAAGGGTGATGATGACAAACAATGATCACAAAGCAAACCCTCACTCCACCAACCAATCAACAACCATGATTGCTTCAAAGGTCATGCCATCATGATAGAAGAAGAAGTCAAATGGTCAAAGGATGGTGCAACCATCATGACACAAGAATATGCAAAGACCCCCTTCCAAATTGCTTATTTGCACAAATGCAAATAAGCCCTCCTCTACCAATATTCGGCCAATGAACGATACAAAGGAAATTGGCCGAAACGGAAAGCAAACTGGAAACTCCAGAAAACTGGTCCCCTAATAAATTACAGGAAAACCCCGATACTGTGCATACACACCCGCATCTGTATTCCGACCGAAATACAAATGCAATGAGACAAAATCTACACTGTATTATACTAGGATCCGGCTTAAACCAAAGCCGGCTAGTAATATCCGTTCGATCCTGATCCGTGCAATACCGCACGTATCTGATCGAACCCTGCCATATATCCATACGGCCTCTAGTACTAACTGTCCGATCCTGATCCGTGCAATACCGCACGAATCTGATCGGACCTAGCCATATCTCCATACGGCCTCTAGTACTAACTGTCCGATCCTGATCCGTGCAATACCGCACGTATCTGATCGGACCTTGCCATATCTCCATACGGCCTCTACAGCGTTTCGCCCGAAAGCTTGAGCAACTGAATGTGGGGGACTCTAAAGACTCGTCAACACCTTGGTTGTGGATTTAACCACTAGAACGTCAGAGGTATAAGCCAATACGTAACGGGCTACCAGGTATTGACCAAAAGGGACGTCAATGAGCGAACTCATCATGACACCCTACTGAGCCTGTCAGCGACAATATCCGTTCAGTCCGGTCCGTTCGTCTATGAGCATCGCATGGCGGGCCTAGGGGATTGGTAAAAGTCAGACCCCCAAAAGAGGTACTAGTCGTGTCGGAGTGTAGCCCAGAAAACCCTGAGATACTACTGGAATACCTACAAGTAAATCTCCTGCCTCGGCCGAGGGCTTCGTGTAATGGCTCTCCTAGACACAGCGCGACCTCACCCCCAATACCGGGAGAGACGAACCCCTGAAGATCCGCTCATTGCCTCCATGTGGCTCGGGACTGTACCCAACTAAAACCTGTTTGCACGTCTCCTTTGAGCGTGGTAGGGTAGTAATCAAAGTACAGTGGGAACTCACACGAGACAAATGACGATCCCCAGGTCGATGAACTAACCTGTACACATGTCACCAGGGAACTGCTATCTGACGTCAGGTATAAGACCAACTAGCATGTTCCCGGCGAGTCCTGTCCGGTGTACTCATAACCCAATGAGCACCTCTATACATCTTAGATGAACCAACTGACACCAGTGGATTGTGAGACCGGCCACCGCCCCTTGTCGGGGTCTCGACTGTATACACTAGTCTACTCTGGAGTATCGATGCCCTATCTCGAAACTCCTACGACTAGGGACCTTTTAAGGATGTGCTTATAGACTACCAGTTCCCACGTATATGATCGCCCTCATACTGCTGGCAGTCAAGCAAGAATCCTAGGGGCTCTACCAACGTGTAATAGAGACCTGTCAGGTCACCTAAAGCAGTACACGATGATAAAGATAAACCAGATAGCATACTATCATCTCGAGTAAGACAGTCCTACTGGGACAGGTCCTCCCTCAATCATTGCAATCACGTGCCTGTGATCCAATAATTGACTCTGAGGGCACTATCTCCAACAATCTCCCACTTGCACTTAAGGCTAATTATTGCGATGTCGCATACTCACAGCCCGTGTGATACCGAACACCCAACTCCTCTACTGGTCAGTCACACAAAGCCCGTTTGCGAAACTATTGCGTTCGAGGAATAGCCTCAGTGAGTGGATCCGCTTTGATGTCTCTTTCTATGTCTCTCTATATCTCAAGTTCGCGGAGAAACCCATCTCCTGAAATGAGCAAAACCTGTCTTAGAATGTGTCTGGATGTCTGATGGGACCTAGCTCATAAATGAACTCCAAATCCAAACTTCTTAAACGGTATCGTCTACTGAACTTAATCAGTATCCTGCGCCATGCCTCCCTCAGTATTGCCTTTGATCACCTGTCCAAAATACTGCCCCTCGTAAGAAGGAAAAACTATAACTCTGACAACCTCCTTGTCGTCCAGGTCACCTTGGAAGCCTGGAATGATAACTGTCTCCCGAATAAGGCTGTCGTTATCATATCCCTAGAACATCCACTTGTGTTCTAAAACTGCTTCCGACTGTTTCTATAGGATAGGATCAATGTTAACTTATTGCATCTAGTGCAAGAACAACATCTGGTGTGGTACTTGACATATCATGATTGACTCAATTACCTGAGCAGGTGATCTGCCAATCTTGCACATCCCTTTCCTCTTTAGTCTGTAAGACACCTTTAGAGAGGGTGACTCCATCACCTGCAGGTACACTACCGTGCCAGGAGTCGTCCATTCTAAATACTCTTAGAATGCTGTCTGAGTACCCATGTGGAGAAACTACTGTGTGACGACCAAAGTATAACCGATTGTAGTATAGGAATATCACTTCCTATTCTGTGTATGTCATCCAAATACTATGACATCACTCCCTACTACCTTCTCAATAGATCCATCCCCTATTCTGACGAAGTCAAACCTATGACTGTCACGTCAGAAATTGATGATCTATCTCCGCTATATCTGCTTTAGTCTATAAATAGACATAAGCCACCTGTCCACCAATGCTTCCGCTGCTCCCACTGACTACGACAACCCTCTGGCAGAGTCATATACACGTACACTACTAAAGCTAGTTTAGAATGACGCTATACTCATCCTCCTGCCGGGTCTCGCAGCCTGGAACAACAGCAATGGCAAGTGTGGGTAAACAAGAACCTCCTTGTCACCGTCCTTGAGGCTACCACAGTACCTCTCGGGTGCCTGAGGTTACCCACCTTATCTGCGCAGTGGTCAATGGAATGTCAATCCAGATTGAATCTTTAGGTTCCAATGAAATCTTTAGTAATCGTTTGTGGTTCTGGAATCACTTCCAGTTCTACCATACTCCCACTACTGTTTTCTGAAAAAATCCATTTTTATTAAAACTGTGGCGAGTCAAGAACAATATCACTATTGATCTTCCAGATGGTAGAAAGTCAACCCTCGTCATAGCCTGGGTCAACCCATAAACAGCCATTACAGAAAACGTGCCTTGAGTTATCCAGAGTCTGGTTTTAATCATAAGCCGGACAACTCCCCGTACCTTAACACCGTTAAGATGCGAACTGTTCTATATCCAATATAGAACCAGAGGCACTGATTTAATTGAACCAGATTCAAATCATGCATCTGTCTCCAGTGCATGTCAACTAAATGGAAAGAGGCCGATCAGCATTACTCAACTTAGGAATACTTCCAATTATGAATAACCTGAAAGAGAAGCAAGATCTCTTAATCATTACTATCATCTGAATACCATACTCAATTATCTACATCTTCGATCACTTTGAAGAATCCCGATACTTGCAATATCTGGTTCTCTACTTTATTCAAATACCTACAACTTCTCAAAATTCTGACCCTCTGTTTCCATGAAACACTTGTCTAAAAACTAGAGAAGTCATAAGTAAACCGAATATAGGACGAGGACCAACCCCTCTGTCCTGATGGACCCTGGACAACATAAAATACTCTGTATAAGTCCCTTGAGTCTGATAACTCATTCACTTGTGTCGTAGGTTGAAAACTGTACTTATGGTTAAGAAAAATTACACCGTTGTTTAATGCTCCTTACCTAACCATCCACTGATATAGGTAAATGTCACAGACATAATTTCAAAAAGATAAATCTCACTCTATAAAAATAGACGTACAGATGTATCAATTTGAAATTGGTGCATAACAGCGGATATTCAAAACCAAATATTTGCCGACCGGCAAGCAACCCAGGTGACTTCCTCAAATATCACCGATTACAACGAATCCCGATATAATGAGGATGATCACCCAATTCCCAATAGCTTACTCCCACTCATCATCTGTAAAACCATACAGATGTGAGAATCATACCTGGTAAATACATACCCTGGAGCAAGTGTCTAATTGGGAAATCAGTTTTCTTTTAACATTACACAGTGAAACTGAAACATTGAAATGTTTCGATGGGATATCCCGGTATTCCTAGTAATGCCTCTTCCATTATCCAGATTCACAACTGTAACCGTATAATTCTTTGCCACCTCTCCAAATCCCTTTTTATGTCTTTAGTCATTACCTTCTGCACACCCCTTTAGGCCAAATGGTTTTCTTCCTTCCCTACCGTTCGGCACCAGCCTATGGTTTGGAAGAAGACTATCCAATAAGCATAATGGGTGTGTTGTCCTAATCCTAGCAACACTCGCAAAGCGAGAGAAGGTGAAGATAAAAGACAACCGAATAAACCTTATTCCTATTTCTCCTGAACCAGAATCCATCACCGAACTAGAACAAGTTCCTTTCGAGTTCGTATATAACCATACGATGGAGTATCCAATAAACTGTGGATCTTCGTAGTCATACGGAGTGTCCTGGAGAAATACAAAGGTGATTTAGGATTGGCGAAGAAAAACTTGGTTTGATCGTGAATATCAGTCGCAATTTACTTTTCCCTCTTACTAATCCCTTGTTATGTCTTTACTTAATACCTTCTGCACACCATCGTTATGCTACTTGGTTTTCTTCATTCCCTACCGCTCGGCACCAGCCTAAGGTTTGGAAGAAGACTATCCAATTTGCGTAATAGGTGTACTATCTCCTAAACCAAGGATTACTCGCAACTTGAGAGAAGGTAAAATGAAAAGGCAACAGAATAGTCCTATCCGTTTTCTCTAGAACCTGAAACCATCCTCGAATAAATTCTTTCGAGTTCGTATCTAACCATACGATGGTTTTGTCCAATGGAAGTGGACGTTCGTACTAATACGGGGTGTCCTGGAGAAAAGGGTAAAAGTAGGAGTGGCAATGAGGTTTGCAACTCTGACAATCCAAAAGCCAGTGTTTAAGAAGGTTCGGTCAACTTGGTCACTGAGTTATAGTCTTTGGGTCGGGTCAATGGTCGCTGCCAAAGAGAGAGAGAAAAGAAACACTCAGTGTGCACTCTAACCTTGATCAGAATGGTTACCAATTTATCTAATCTGGAAACCTCCCACTGTACCGTCAAATTCTCTTCCAAACCTGAAAGAAGAACTAGTCGGGGTCACCCGAGGAGTAAACTAACTCATCAGTGGGAATCGGGATCCAACTATCATCGCATGATAACGTGACGGAATCCGCTCACGGTGTCACACTCCAGGAGGTATGCGCATATCTGGCAAGTTTCAGTTTCTTTAGAAACTCCCGATGTGATTTCTGCCCCATGCTCTTATGACCTTGGCATGAGGTCAAAATATCATAAGTCACATGTCAAGTTCTGCCCATTATTATCCAGGTTAATTTGAACCCACCCGTACATACCCTTGACGTAGGCCAAAATAGTAGTACGACTGTCCCAAACCAACGCATCTATTTATGCAACAGATAAATATCCGGCAGCTACCAATCACTATGCCTTGGCGTGAGGTCAAAATACATAGCTTGAATACTACCGAATATTTAACCGAAATGATGGAGGGCTACGAATGGTTTCTGGCGAAAACCTTTAACGTAATGAACTTGATATCGTTGAAGGAACGGATAGCTTTTAAAAAAAAATATAGTGACGAAAACCATTGCTAAAGAGGTCACTCCCGGTGAAGGGATCTCGGCTCTTTCCCCGTAGAATGAGGTGTAGGATATTCCAACTGAATACCACGGTGCAAAGCAAAAGTAATCGGCTATAGTGAAGTTAATGCCCTGACGCAAACTTTTTGTCCAAGGGGTCACTCCCGGTAAAGGGATCTCGGCCCTTGTCTCATCGACTGAGGAGCAGGATATTCCAACTGAATACCACGATGCAAAACAAAAGATAACGTCCTTGCAATAACAGCTTTTTGAAAAGTGTTCCAACAACATCTGGTTAGGTTTGTTTTTAACTTGCATTGATCCAAATCAACGCAGTCCCATCAATTGATCAGACCACAAAGAACGAAAATAATATGACGTACGTATATGCCATCCGCATTCGCCACTGGGTCCCGTCATTACCCGTTAGGTTAGCTATCTAACGACAGAGCGGGGACTGGACTAGCGCGGATGTAAAACATATACAACATCTACTAATATATATACCAATATATTATATTTCGCTCAAGGCGTGATAAAAAATGCAACATCACAGAAATGTACAGCATCACAGAACAATACAGATATTTGGGATCCCCGGGTTTCACAGAGCCACTACTGAAACCCGACGTTCCCCTGGTCGTGTGGATAGCCTGTGTAATGAAATCCTAGACCCCTACGGGCGCGGCAAGTCACCCGCCAAAACCTGAAGCGAGGCAGCCCCCTTCAGTACCGTGAATGGACCACCCAGCACTTATCGGAATCCGGTAACTTGGGCACCCCTCCTGGGTCAACCTGTACCCCCTACGAGTGCGGCGAATAGCTCGCCAATTCCAGAGTGAAGCCCCTTCCATCTCAATGCCATGAGATGCGGGCTTGTTGCCTTCTAGAATCCGGCTATCCGTGCACCCCGCCGCGGGGTAATCCTAGTACAGAAAGTAAAATATACATACAACGGGTACATCGACCGCAACCTGGTCGTTCCCCAAAATAATAATACAAACAGGCAGTGACGGTAGTCCACATGTCGGACGCTCGCCCCGCAATATCAAATGTACATAATACAACCACAACTGTACTAGCATTGCATCCAGGCTATCCCCCACGACCAATCCGCACCATCACAGCATAACACAGAACATCAACGTGAAAGTCAAGTTCGCAAATCCGTCTAACCGGGCTATAGCAGTTAGACTGGATTTACCGATCAAGTGACATTCACGGTCGCAGATATAATGTAAATACTGTGAACTAATTTATTTAAAATATCCGATCGATCAAAATTTAACAAGTGGGCCCCAAGTACTACTGTAGCACATCAAGAAAATCTGGGCCCAAAATTAATATTCCAAAAAACCCTATTTTCAACCCAGAAAGCAATTGCAGAAATTTGATGCAGCAATCACACTACAGTGCGACGGAAACGCAGCCTAATGGGGGGTTTGGCCGCGGTTCCGCGCTCCCACAGTCGACTCACTGCGTCGAATTTCTACAGAACGCTTACATCTTCCAGTACATCACTTTTCTACAACCTGAAAAAAATTTCGAGCCAGAAAAAATTCGACAGAAAACTGATGCATGTGTTATTGGGTTTTCGGAACATTTGTTCGATCGGAAGTGCAAAACACATTAGACAAAGCTAGACTATGTTAATGGTGAGGCTCTGATACCACTGTAAGTGCACGGCGGCGCCCCGGCCACCATCCCGAGGCCAAATGCGGAAGCGATGGCTAACTTTAATTTTCTTGAACCGGCACCACCGCGCACTACAACCCGGATCGGGCCATTAACTAGTCCTAGCTAACTACTAGATGGGAAAGAGAGATATACCGAGTGATCCGAGTCCTCCGGCCTTCTCGTCGTCGTCCCGATCTCCTGCGGAATCTCCGGTCTCCACCTCGTCGCCGGAAGGGCAACACGTCGCCTGGTTCTTTTACGGGCTCCCACCTCAATACCGAGGCAACTCGGGCACGATGCTAGCGAGTCGACGTGCCCAAGATTTGCTGTAGAATATGTGTAGAACTCATGTCTCATTTTGGGGTAGTGGATGTTGCCTTTTGGTGGAGGGATGAACTATGGAATTTGGAGATGAAACATGTGGGAATTTTTCAAGAGCCAAATGAACAAAAACCCACACATGAAAAAAATGGGCAGCCCCTCCTCTAACTTGGCCGGCCATGTAAATCGAATGGAGAGAATGAGAGAGGTTGTGAAGTTGTGAGAGTGTGAGCCAACCAATCAAGCAAGAGAGAGAAAGGGTGATGATGACAAACAATGATCACAAAGCAAACCCTCACTCCACCAACCAATCAACAACCATGATTGCTTCAAAGGTCAAGCCATCATGATAGAAGAAGAAGTCAAATGGTCAAAGGATGGTGCAACCATCATGACACAAGAATATGCAAATACCCCCTTCCAAATTTCTTATTTGCACAAATGCAAATAAGCCCTCCTCCACCAATCTTCGGCCAATGAACGATACAAAGGAAATTGGCCGAAACGGAAAGCAAACTGGCAACTCCAGAAAACTGGTCCCGTAATAAATTACAGGAAAACCCCGATACCGTGCATACACACCCGCATCTGTATTCCGACCGAAATACAAATGCAATGAGACAAAATCTACACTGTATTATACTAGGATCCGGCTTAAACCAAAGCTGGCTAGTAATATCCGTTCGATCCTGATCCGTGCAATACCGCACGTATCTGATCGAACCCTGCCATATATCCATACGGCCTCTAGTACTAACTGTCCGATCCTGATCCGTGCAATACCGCACGTATCTGATCGGACCTTGCCATATCTCCATACGGCCTCTAGTACTAACTGTCCGCTCCTGATCCGTGCAATACCGCACGTATCTGATCGGACCTTGCCATATCTCCATACGGCCTCTACAGCGTTTCGCCCAAAAGCTTGAGTAACTGAATGTGGGGGACTCTAAAGACTCGTCAACACCTTGGTTGTGGATTTAACCACTAGCACGTCAGAGGTATAAGCCAATACGTAACGGGCTACCAGGTATTGACCAAAAGGGACGTCGATGATCGAACTCATCCTGACACCCTATAGAACCTGTCAGTGACAATATCCGTTCAGTCCGGTCCGTTCGTCTATGAGCATCGCATGGCGGGCCTAGGGGGTTGGTAAAAGTCAGACCCCCAAAAGCGGTACAAGTTGTATCGGAGTGTTGCCCAGAACACCCAGAGATACTACTGGAATACCTACCAGTAAATCTCCTGCCTCGGCCGAGGGCTTCGTGTAATGGCTCTCCTAGACACAGCGCGACCTTACCCCCAATACCGGGAGAGACGAACCCCTGAAAATCCGCTCACTGCCTCCATGTGGCTCGGGACTGTACCCAACTAAAACCTGTTTGCACGTCTCCTTTGAGCGTGGTAGGGTAATAATCAAAGTACAGTGGGAACTCACACGAGACAAATGACGATCCCCAGGTCGATGAACTAACCTGTACACATGTCACCAGGGAACTGCTATCTGACGTCAGGTATAAGACCAACTAGCATTTTCCCGGCGAGTCCTGTCCGGTGTACTCATAACCCAATGAGCATCTGTATACATCTTAGGTGAACCAACTAACACCAGTGGGTTGTGAGACCGGCCACCGCCCCTCGTCGGGGTCTCAACTGTATACAATAGTCTACTTTGGAGTATCGATGCCCTATCTCGAAACTCCTACGACTAGGGACCTTTTAAGGATATGCTTATAGACTACCAGCTCCCACGTATATGATCGCCCTCATACTGCTGGCTGTCAAGCAAGAATCCTAGGGGCTCTACCAACGTGTAATGTCAGGTCACCTAAAGCAGTACACGATGATAAAGATAAACCAGATAGCATACTATCATCTCGAGTAAGATTGTCCTACTGGGACAGGTCCTCTCTCAATCATTGCAATCACGTGCCTGTGATCCTATAATTGACTCTAAGGGCACTATCTCCAACAAAGACCAACTAGCATGCTCCCGGCGAGTCCTGTCCGGTGTACTCATAACCCAATGAGCACCTGTATACATCTTAGGTGAACCAACTGACATCAGTGGCTTGTGAGACCGGCCACCGCCCCTCGTCGGGGTCTCGACTGTATACACTAGTCTACTCTGGAGTATCGATGCCCTGTCTCGAAACTCCCACGACTAGGGACCTTTTAAGGATGAGCTTATAGACTACCAGTTCCCACGTATATGATCGCCCTCATACTGCTGGTGGTCAAGCAAGAATCCTAGGGGCTCTATCAACGTGTAATAGTGACCTGTAAGGTCACCTAAAGAAGTACACGATGATAAAGGTAAACCAGATAGCATACTATCATCTCGAGTAAGACTGTCCTACTGGGACAGGTCCTCCCTCAATCATTGCAATCACGTGCCTGTGATCCAATAATTGACTCTGAGGGCACTATCTCCAACAGTGGTGCCGGTTCTAGTTTATAGAAAAGTTTTCGTTTCCGCATTCTGGCGTCGGATTGACGGCCAGGGCGCCGCCGTGCACTCACAGTCTAGCATCGACACTCGAAAACATCATGAAAACTGTGCCCAGCATCGACACGTAAATCCTCATATATAAATAGGGCTCCATCAGTCCGGGTCGGCCCACGGGCTCCGTCAGTCCGGATCGGCCCGTATCATTTCTCAACTCCGGTCGGTATCCTCCGGATATCCGCCGAGCTCAAATAAAATCACCGGTAAGTAGTAGTCCCTCTGCCAGGCTCACCATCTGCAACACAGCGATCCGTTCTCGCCCCGGGGTACCATACCGGGTCCACCATGTACCCGCAATCGGCCTCATCCGCCTCCTCGAATCGGGTTTCACATGGCACACTCAGAACTGAGAATACACATGGTGGACACACTGAAATATCATATCAAGAGAAACCGGGTTTTTAAAACAGTACTTACTTTCTTTGAAATAGCCACGGTTCTCAAATCCAGAAATCTCATGAAAACAGCATATCTCAATGCGTATAATCATAAAACATGATGTATGCTACATATAACAGAAATGTAAGCATATCCGTATGTCATATAACATGGAACAATACTATCCACATATCAAGGGAAAACCGCTCTTTTAAATGAATCCAGTTTTAAAAATATATCTTGTGGTTCCCAAATCTCCAAAATCATCTATGTATGTGCAAATATGTATGTACGCAAGTATTGGTGTACAATCTGTTGGTACGCAAGTATGTCATACAAGGAGTCATATCCTGATGCAACAATCCTATTGTGTAGTGACATAGCAATTATCGATGATGAAGTGTGTGAGCCGGCAAGCAGGTGTACGTAGAACATACGCATCATTGATAATGGTGCCGGTGTCCTAACAGCATAGTTTTAACATAACAATAAATACATTTAAACATGCAATGCAACGCGAATAGAAAGAATATGCGGAAAATGAATAATAAACGCAACAGTACAGAATCTACATCAATATATATGTCATACAGTGTTGCCATTTGAAATAAGACGAATCGTGGGGTTTAGAAAAATAAGTGGCTATAGTGTTTTTAAGAAAAAATGCGTCTTTTGAAAATATCCTTAGAATTCCTTAGCCTGTCTTTTAAAATACTCACGATTCGTTAGTTTTGAAATAGGTATGACTCGGTTCTAATCTAACATCTACTAAGTACTACAGAACTAAACGAACGGTCTAACCGAAAGGGTATGGGAAACCACCTAAATCTGAGTCGATATACATGTAAATAATAGTCAGTGATCCCGCCTCAATAGTATCACATACGATACCAAAAACAATATGATGTCTTCGAGTCAAGAGTGCAGATCTATCATCAATATATAGCTCGTACGTAAATCCTTCGTACGGCATCCCAAATCTGGGTACGGGTCAAATCTTATATTTATCTCATCGATTATCTGTTATCCTTATCGTCATATCTCATGAACTGGGTACTGATCTAAGTCTAGTACAAGCTGATACCATCCATAAATATATATACGTGTATGAAAACACACGCCTAAAGGCCCGCTATAATCTCATGTCGTATCTTCTAATACGAACCACATCATATCACCGATCTCGTGGCACCATGCCCAATCTTATCGACTCATCTCCAAATATCATCCACTATCATCATCATCCAAGTGTAGGTGTACGTGTATATATTTATATACACAGTCCTATATCTATGTGTGTGTGTGTGTGTGTGTGTGTGTGTATCCCCATATGCGCACAGGTATAACAGTAAGCATGTGTGTCCATGTGAGTGCAAACCTATTCTAGGGTTCACGACTAAACTAACTAATGACGCTATCACCCAATTATACTAAGGTTACCCATGACTCCCAAAGTCTATCTAGATAATCATAACCTCACAATAACATATAATTATATCCATATCATATATATATACCATACACTATTGTTGGAGATAGTGCCCTCAAAGTCAATTATTAGATCGCAGGTAAGTGATTGCAATGATTGAGGCAGGACCTATACCGATATGACATTCTTGCTCGAGATGATAGTATGCTATCTGGTTTGTCTTTATCATCGTATACATACTTCAGTTCACAATTGCATGATAATAGAGCCCATAGGATTCTTGTTTGACTGCCAGCAGTATGATGGCGATCATATACGTGGGAGCTGGGGTCTATAAGCACATCCTTTAAAGTGTCCCTAGTCGTGGCAGTTTCGAGACAGGGCATCGATACTCCAGAAAAGACTAGTGTATACAGTCGAGATCCCGACGAGGGGCGGTGGCCGGTCTCACAAGCCACGGGTGTCAGTTGGATCACCTAAGATGTATACAGGTGCTCAATAGGTTATGAGTACACCGGACAGGACTCGCCGAGAATCTGCTAATTGGTATTATACTTAGCGTCAGATAGCAGTTCCCTGGTGACATGTGTACAGGTTAGTTCATCGACCTGAGGTCGTCATTTGCCTCGTGTGAGTTCCCACTGTGCTTTGATTTCTATCCTACCACGGCTCAAAGGAGTCGTGCAAACAGGTCTTTTTTGGGTACAGTCCCGAGCCACATGGAGGCAAGTGAGTGGATCGGCAGGGGATTCGTCTCTCCCGGTATTGGGGGTGAGATCGCACTGTGTCTAGGAGAGCCATTACATAAAGCTCTCGGCCAAGGCAGGAGATTTACTGGTAGGTACTCCAGTAGTATTTCAGGGTGTTCTGGGCCACTCTCTGACACGACTTATACCGCTATTGGGGGTCTGACGTTACCAACCCCTAGGCCGATATGCGATACTCATAGACGAACGGACCAGACTGTATGTATATTGTCACTGTTAGGCTCAGTAGGGTTTATGAATGAGTTCGCTCGTCAGCTTCCCTTCCAATCAATACAGAGGCAACCGTTACGTACAACCAGTACCTTTGACGTGCTAGTGGTTATACCCAGTGCGAGTGTGTTGATGAGTCATTAGAGTCCCCCACAGACACTTTCCCAAGTTCGGGCGAAACGTTGTAGAGGCCGTATGGTTTTATGGAAAGGTTCGGAAAATGCACGTGCGTTTTCGCACGTGACATATTTCGGGCAGATAATACTGGTCGGCTTTGGTTTAAGCCGGATTTGAGTATTATACTGTGTAGATATAATATCTTTGTCTCAGTTGCATTTGTATTCGGTCGTAATAAAAATGCGGGTATGTTTATACTGTTACGGGGTTATCCTGAAATTCGTTTCAGGATCACTTTTGGAAGTTGCCAGTTTCCAGTTTTCTATCGCCCGTATTTAACATTCGGTTAAATACGGATTTATCTTTTCTTCTTGAGGGTGAGTCATGAGTGTGGATGCTTCTTGGATGATGACTAGGTTAGTGAGTCATTCATTTGCATTAATGGTTGATGAGGTGTTATTAGTGAGTCACCTTTTCATTAATGTCTTTTGTTCTTGCTATGATATTTGAGTGAGATCTTTTGTGTTATGATAAGCTTAAATTAAGGTCACCCCCCTTTCTCCTACACTTACCCCCTCCTCTATATATGGACGGCCCCCTCTTTTGATAGAATCATGGTTATTGATTGGAAAAAAGATATAAGTTTTGGTGCATAGAAATTAAATGTGATCGGTTTCTCTTTTCACCTGATTCAAAAGGCAACATCATTAACCGTTCGTCCATGGCTTTGGACGAAGTGAGACAAAGTGTTCTACTCATTCTCTACATCATCTTGGTCGTCTCTTTTAGCAAACTTGACGATCGAGTAGCCTCGGTTCAGAGGCGGGGGCCCGTTTAAAGATCCGTAGATGTGGTGCCACCTGGACGAGAAGACTGGAGATTCAGGAGATTGGAGCAGCCGCAACAAAGTGTGGGATGATGGTTGAATACCGAAGGACTCGGATCGTTCGGTATAACATTTCAACCCACTTTGTAGTTTGTTAGTTTATCTTTAATGGTAGATCCGGGTTATATTACGCGAAAGCGCCAGTTGTAAAAAGTTTTTGTTCCATATTTGGCGTCTGTTAGACGGACGGGGCGCTACCGTGGACTTACAGTGGTATCAGAGCCTCACCATTAAGCTTCACTAACTTGTGCTAACGCGTTTAAAATTTCGATCGAACCGATTTTCAAAGACTACACTTTTTCATTTCTGTGTTTCTGTCGATTTTTAAAACAGCCTAAAAATTATTTTACATATCACAGAAAACTACGCAGGCTTTTCTAAGCTTTATGGGAAAATTTGGGCACGTGATCCCACAAGACCACCGCGGAACCGCGGTCAAACCTAGTGTTTGACCGCGGAACCGCGGCTAGTTTGTCGGAACAGTGCTCCAACTTTTTCCAGAGAGCTTCTTTTTGGAAATTGTGGTTTTTAGTATATATCTTTTGGGCCCAGTTTTTGTTACCATACAGCAGATGTTTGTGGGGCCCACTATGAGATATTTGGTCGATCGAAATTTAAACGTGTTAGTTTACAGTACTTACTTTATATCTCCGATTGGGAATGTCATTTGAGCGGTAAACCGCGTCTAATTGCTATAGTTCTTTTAGACGGATTTGCGAACGTGACATTCGCGTTGATGTTTTGTGTTGTGCTGTAATGTTGCGGATTTATCGTGGTGGATAGCAGGGTGCAATGATAGTGCAGTTTGGATTTATTTGTACATTTGATATTGCGGGGCGAGAGTCCAACATGTGGACTGCCGTCATAGCCTGTTTGTATAATATTCTTTTGGTGCACGACAGGGTTGAGGTCGATGTACCCGTTGTACATATTTTTATTTTTGTACTAGGTTTATCCCGCGAAGAAGTGCACGGATAGCTGGGTTCTGGAGGGCAACGGGTCCGTATCTCATGGCTTTGAGAGGCAAAGGGACCTCACTCTAGAATTGGAAGACTATTCGCCGCACTCGTAGGGGGTACAGGTTAACCCAAGGAGGGGTGCTCAATTTACCGGATTCCGTGAAGTGCCGGGTGTTCCATTCACTATGTTGTGAGGACTACCTCGCTTCAGGTTTTTGCGGGTAACTTGCCGCACCCATAGGGGTCTAGGTTTCATTGCACAGGCTATCCACGCGACAAGGGGAACGTCAGGTTTCAGCAGCGGCTCTGTGAAACCCGGGGATCCCTGATTATCTGTATTGTTCTGTGATGCTTATTACTTTTCTGTAATGTTGGATATTATCACGCCTGGAGCGATTATTGTATATTGGTATATATACTATTAGATGTTGTATATGTTTTACACTCGCGCTAGTCCAGCCCCCGCTCTGTCGTTAGTTAAGTAACCTAATGGGTGATGACGGGACCCAGTGACGAATGCGGATGGCATATACGTACATTTTATTTTCGTTCTTTTCTGGTGTGATTAGTTGATGGGGCTGCATTGATTCTTATCAATGCAAGGATAAAACAAACCTATATTTGATGTTGTTGGAACAAATTTTAAAAAGGTGTTATAACAAAGATATTTCATTTTGTTTTGCATAGCGGTATTCAGTTAGAATATCCTGCACCTCATTCGACGAGGCAAGGGCCGAGATCCCTTCACCGGGAGTGACCCCTTGGGCAGAAGTTTGCGTCAGGGTAATAACTTTACTATAGTCGATTACAATTTGCTTTGCATAGTGATATTCGGTTGGAATATCCTGCACCTCATTCCACGAGGAAAGAGCCGAGATCCCTTCACCGGGAGTGACCTCTTTAGCAAATGTTTTTCGCCACTATATTTTTTATAAGAAGCTATCAGGTTCCTTCAACGAGATCAAGTTCATTACGTTAAAGGTTTTTCGCCAAAAAACTAGCCGTAGCCCTCCGTCATTTCTTTTGGGTATTCAGTAGTATTCAAGATATGTATTTTGACCAACGCCAAGGCATAGTGTTTGGTAGCTGCTGGGTATTCATTTGCATAGATAGATGAGTTGGTTTGGGACAGTCGTTCTGCCATTTGGCCAACATCAGGGGCATGTGCGGGTGTGTTCAAATTGACTTGGATAGTGACGGGTAGAACTTGGCATGTGACTTATGATATTTTGACCAACGCCAAGGTCAAAAGAGCATGGGGCAAAAATCATATTGGGAGTTTCAAACAAACAGCAAACTTGCCAGACATGCACATACCTTCTGGAGTGTGATAACATGAGTGGCTTCTATCAAGTTATCATGCGAAGATAGTTGGATCCCGATTCTCACTGATGAGTTGGTTTACTCTTCGGGTGATCCCGACTAATTCTTCTATCAGGTTTGGAGATGAATTTGAGATTACAGTGGGAGGTTTCCTGATTAGATAAAATGATAACCATTCTGATCTAGGTTAGAGTGCACGCAGAGTGTTTCTTTTCTCTCTCTCTCTCTTTGTCAGCGACCTTTGACCGACCCTAGACTATGACTCAGTGACCAAGTTGACCGAACTTTCTTAAAATACTGGCTTTTGGATTGTCTGAGTCGCATAAGTCATTGCCGCTCTTTCTTTTACCCTTTGTATTTCTCAGAACACCCCGTATTACTATGGACATCCACTTCCATTGGATAGATCCATCGTATGGTTATATCGGAGGGACTTCTTCGAGGATGGATCCAGGTTCCGGAGAAATAGAATTGGTTTATTCAGTTGTCTTTTATTATTACCTTCGCTCAGGTTGCGACGGCTCCTTGGTTTAGGAGAGTACACCTATTATGTTTATTGGATAGTCTTATTCCAAACCATAGGCAGGTGCCGAAAGGTAAGGAATGAAGAAAACCAATCAGCCTAAGTAGGGTGTACAGAAGGTAATAACTGAAGACAAAATTAAAGGGATTAGAAAGAGGGCAAAGTAAATTGCGACTGCTAAACATTCACGACCAAACCACGTACTTCATCGCCACTCCTATTTCACCTTTGCTTTTTCCCCAGTTCGGGAGAAATAGAATAAGGTATTATTCAGTTGTCATTTATCATCACCTTCTCTCAAGTTGCGAGTACTCCTTGGTTTAGGAGGGTACACCTATTATGCTTACTGGATAGTCTTCTTCCAAACCATAGGCTGGTGCCGAACGGTAGGGAAGGAAGAAAACCATGTAGCCTAACGATGGTGTACAGAAGGTAATGAATAAAGACAAATAAAGGGATTTGGAGAGATGGCAAAGTAATATACGGTTATAGTAATGAATTGGTATATGGAAGAGGCATTACTAAGAATACCAGGATACCCCTACGAAACATTTTCATGTTTCAGTACATTGTTAAAGAAAAAATGATTTCCCGATTAGATACATACTCCACGGTATGTATTTACCAGGTTTCATTCTCATATCTTTATGGATTTACAAATGATGAGTGGGAGCAAGTTATCGGGAATTAGGTGATTATCCTCATTATATCAGAATTCGTTGTAATTGGAGATATTTGAGGAAATCGCCTGGGTACAATTTTCAACCTACGATGCACAGGTTTTGAGTTATTCAACTCAGCGGACTTATACAGAGTATTGTATGTTGTCCAGTGACCATCAGGACAAAGGGGTAGGTCATCATAGTAAGTTCTGTTTACTTATGACTTCTCTAGTTTTTAGATAAGTGTTTCGTAGAAATACAATGTCTAAATTTTGAGAAGTTGTGGGTATAGGAATAAAGTAGAGAACCAGGTGTCGCTGGTATCAGGATTCTTCAAAGAAATCGAAGATGAAGATTCTTGTGATTGGTGTTCAGATGAAAGTAATGGTTTTGAGAAACTTGTTTCTCTTTCAGGTTACTCATAATTGGATGGATTCCTAAGTTGAGTAATGTTGATTAGCCTCTCTCCATTAAGTTGATATGCACTGGAGACAGCTGCATGGTTTGAATCTGGTTCCAATTAAATTAGTGCCTCTACTTCTATATTGTATATAGAATGGTTCATATCTTAACGATGTTACGATACGGGGAGTTGTCCAGCTTATGCTTAAAACCAGACACTGGATAACTCAAGGCTCGTTTCTGTAATGGCAGTTTGTGGGTTGACCCTGGTTTTGACGAAGGTTGACATTTCTACCATCTGGAAGATCAATAGTGATATTGTTCTTGACTCGCCACAGTTTTATTAAAATAGACTTTTTCAGAAAACAGTAGTGGGTGTATGGTAGAACTGGAAGTGATTCTAGAACCGCACACGATTACGGAAAATTTAAATAGGACCTATATATTCAATCAGGTTTCGACATTTCAATAGCCACTCCGCAGATATAGTGGGTAACCTCAAACACCCGAGAGGTACTCCGGTAGCCTCAAGGACGGTGACAGGGAGGTTCTTGTTTACCCAGACTTGACACTACTGTTGTTCCAGACTATGAGACCCGGCAGGAGGATATGTATAGCGTCGTTCTAAACTAGATTTAGAAGTGGACGTATATATTATTCTGCCAGTGGGAGCAGCGGAAGCATAGTGGGCAAGTAGCTTATGTCTATTTATAGGCTTGAGCAAATATAGTGGAGATAAGATCATCTGTTTTTTGATATGACAGTCAAGGGTTTGACTTCATAGAGGATGGATCTGTTGAGAAGGTAGTAGGGTGTGATGTCCTGGTATTTGGATGACATACACAGAGTAGGAAGTAAAATTCCTATACTACGATCGGTTGTACTGTGGTCGTTACACAGTTGTTTCTCCATAAAGGATATGGATATAATATCTGACATTCTGGTTACTAGATCTATGGTTTTAGATCTAGATTTGGGTAGTTTCCCAATATGGGTACTTTGAAAATATTCTAATAGTATTTTAGAATAGATGACTCCTGGCATGGTGGTGTACCTGCATGATTGGCAGATCACTTGCTTAGGCAATTGAGTCAATCATAAGATGTCAAGTACCACACCAGATGTTGTTTTTGCACTTGATGCGATAAGTTTATATTAATCCAATCCTGAAGAAACATAAGGAAGGAGTTTTAGAACATAAGTGCTTATTCTACGGATTTGATGACGGCAGCCTCCTTCGTGAGACAGTTATCAGTCCAGGCTTCCAAGGTGACATGGATGACAGAGTGATTGTCAGAGTTATAGTTTTCCCTCTGACGAGGGACAGTATTATGGACAGGTGGTCCAAGAGGATACAGTGGGAGGCATGGTGCTGGATACTGATTAGGTTCAGTTATCGATACAGTTTAAGAAGTTTGAATTAGGAGTTCATTTATGAACTAGGTCCCATCAGATATTCACACATATTCTAAGACATGTATTAGTCGATTCAGGAGATGGATTTCTCCACGAACATGAGATTAAGAGAGACATAGAAAGAAACATCAGGGCGGATCCACTTACTAAGGCTATTTCTCGAACACAAGAGTTTTACAAACTAGCTTTGTGAAACTGATTAGTAGAGGAGTTGGATGTTCGGTATCACACGGGCTGTGAGTATGCGACATCGCAATAATTAGCCTTAAGTGCAAGTGGGAGATTGTTGGAGATAGTGCCCTCAAAGTCAATTATTGGATCGCAGGTTAGTGATTGCAATGATTGAGGAAGGACCTATACCGATATGACAGTCTTTCTCGAGATGATAGTATGCTATCTAGTTTGTCTTTATCATCGTATACATGCTTCAGTTCACTATTTCATGATGATAGAGCCCATAGGATTCTTTCTTGACTGCCAGCAGTATGATGGCGATCATATACGTGGGAGCTGGGGTCTATAAGCACATCCTTTAAAGTGTCCCTAGTCGTGGGAGTTTCGAGACAGGGCATCGATACACCAGAATAGACTAGTGTATACAGTCGAGACCCTGACGAGGGGCGGTGGCCGGTCTCACAATCCACTGGTGTCAGTTGGATCACCTAAGATGTATACAGGTGCTCATTAGGTTATGAGTACACCGGACAGGACTCGCCGGGAATCTGCTAATTGGTATTAAACCTAGCGTCAGATAGCAGTTCCCTGGTAACATGTGTACAGGTTAGTTCATCGACCTGAGGTCATCATTTGTCTCGTGTGAGTTCCTACCGTGCTTTGATTTCTACCCTACCACGGCTCAAAGGAGTCGTGCAAACAGGTCTTTTTTGGGTACAGTCCCGAGCCACATGGAGGTAAGTGAGCGGATCGGCAGGGGATTCGTCTCTCCCGGTATTGGGGGTGAGATCGCGCTGTGTCTAGGAGAGCCATTACACAAAGCCCTCGGCCGAGGCAGGAGATTTACAGGTAGGTACTCCAGTAGTATCTCAGGGTGTTCTGGGCCACTCTCTGACACGACTTATACCGCTATTGTGGGTCTGACGTTACCAGCCCCAGGCCGATATGAGATACTCATAGAAGAACGGACTGGACTGTATGTATATTGTCACTGTTAGTGTAACGCTTTGAAAATCGTTTCGTTGAAATTTCGAAAAATCGGTAAAATAAGGGTGTTTTCTGTAAAAAGTCAAAATGCAAATATCTTATTATAAAAATTAAATATACATATTCTAGCTATGTAATTGCTATTATTTGGTGTTTATTGAGCCTCTGGTGAAATTTCAAATTTTCTGAAAAAAAATATTATTTTATTATTATTTTAAGCCGTCACTAATACATTTAATTAGGGAAAATTACAAATTGGAATGAGTTGAAACAAATTTTGTGCATCATAAAACATTAAATAAAAATTTATCATGTGGTTTTTGGAACGAAATCATTTGCCAAAACGGTTTAGAAATTTTTGAAGGAAAAATGCTTTTTTTTAGCGTAAATGGATGTTTGGGGTATTGTATTTATCATTTTTCATCACCCCACACCCATACCCACACTCACACACCCCCATTTTCCCTCTCCCTTGGCTGAATTCAGTAGCCCCCCCCTCTCTTGTCCCCACTTATTTTGCAAAAGAAAAGAAAAGAAAAGAAAAGAGAATGATAGAATTAAAGGTGGACTTTTTGACCACATTCTCTCTCCAACCAACCCACACCACACTCTCTCTCTCCCCCTCACAACATTGGCCGAGCCCTCTTTTCCTGCACATCACAACAGCCCCTCTTTCTTCCTCTCTCATTTTGCATCAAAAAAATCAACAAAATTACCAAAAATCAACACAAAAACCCTACAAAATCAAAATCCAATCTCTACCCATTTCTTCTTAACCTATTCTAGTGTGGATCATGGATCAAGAAGCTATTTTGGAGGCTAAGATGTTCATGTTAGATCTTCAATTTTGAGAGGTATAATCTTACACTAATTGTACCTTGTTAGTTTTTATTGTGATCTAAGCTAATTAGGTGTTTAAATTGCAGGTTTAATTGAAAGTTGAAATTTAAAGAGAAGAGTTGAATTGGGAGTTAGGGTTTGGATTATTTGGTTATGGTTGTGTTGTGTAATTTATAATCTTGAGAATTTCAAAACCCAAACTAGTTGTTAGTTGCAAATTCACTTTAAAAAGAAATTGTCCAAATTGTATTATGTTGCAAACTAGATTTTAGGATTAATGTAATTAAGTGAGATTAAAATCTAGTTAGGATTTTTAGCACATCATTAAGGTTTCCACGAGTGGTTTAATACCTTTGAATCATGCAAAACCAAGCTTAGTTGTTGTTTTGTGCATTTTTACTTGAAATTGTTAAAATTTGATAAAACTGCAAACTAGAATTTTTAGTTTTATAAAAATTGATGAGATTAAATTGTGGAAAAGGTTTATATGACATAATTATGATATTTAGTGGATATTATGGCCATTAGTTTTGTTAAAACATCAAGTTTCGAATTAAAACGAAAATTTAGTGCTTTCTAGGTTTTCGGAAATAAATCGATTTGATTTATTTTAGGGTTTTGATGAGTTGCATTCTACTTAATATTATAATTAATGAGTTTTGAAATCATCATTGGTGTGTTTGGGTTTTTCTCGATGTGTTGATGTTGGTACATCGACATCGAGGGTTGGTTTGACTATTCTTGCATGCGTAGGCGATAGGTTTTGAACTATACGTGATACGCGTGCCGATTTGGTTTCGTATGCAGTTTCGATTTCGAATTTGGTTTTTATGCGACACAATACGTTATGACATGTAGGTACCCCCATGTGAACTTCGAGATGACAGGCAAGCACGTGGTGACGTCGGCACTGGCGAGCGAGGACCAGGTGAGTAGATTTATATCTACGGGGAGAAGTCGGGTGGATGGCGTATAGCACCCCCGCAGTTCGTGGTGATGCATACGAATACGTATGCACACATATATAAATATTGTTTGAGATTATAGATGATAGAGATGGATCCTTGGTGTGATTGGATTGGTTTAGTGTTGCGAAACCCTAGAGTAGTGGTTGCACCACACATACACACACACCCATATTTGCATACATTCTTCTTTCATATGTGCGTACATGGGATTATATATTGATGTGTATATTTACACATGGGTATGGAACTATGTGTTTATATACTGGATTTGAGGATAGTAATTGGGATTTGAGATGAGTCGATGATATTGGGCTTGAGGCCAGAAGATCCGTGATGTGTTTTGGTTCGTATTGAGATACGACATGATATTTTAGCGGGTCTTTTTGACGTAGTGATTCTTTTACATGCATGCATACATAGATGGTATCAATATTGTACTAGACGTAGATCAGTACCCCGATCATGATATTTGATAAAGAGGATATCAGATGTATAGTATGATGAATATGATATTGACCCGTACCCAGATTTGGGATGCCGTACGACGGATTTACGTACGAGCTATATATTGATGATTGATCCGCACTCTTGACTTGGGATGCCTGATTATAGATATGGTATCGGATATGATATTATTGACGCGGGATCACCGACTATACATATATAGGTATGTATATGTATCGACTCAGATGATAGGCGGTTTCCTTACCTGTAGTTCAGCTTGTTAGTTCAGCCGTATAGTTTAGTGTAGTTGTTAGATTAGATTAGACTTCTTACCTATTTCAAAAACTAACGAATCGTGGGCATTTTTAAAGACAGCTTAAGGGAATCTACGGATATTTCAAAAACGACGTATCTTTTCATAAAAACACCGTAGCCCCTATTTTCAAAACCCCATGATTCGTGTTATTTCAAAAGGCACCATTTGTAGGACTTATATTAGATTATTGCAGATTAGTTATCGTTGTGTCTAGTATTCAGCTCCCGCACATTATTGTTGTTCGCTCTGCCTCGCATATTTATTTTGCTGCATATTCCATTATTGATATCATGTTGTTAGGACACCAGCACCATTACCGATGATGCGTATGTACCACGTACACCTACTTGCCGGCTCACACACATCTTCATCGGTAATTGCCATGTCACGTACACTTTAGAGAATATAATTGCTTGACTTAGATTGTTAGCTAGTAGTGTTGACATGATATAAGTGTACTTCCCTTATATGTCATATTAGACATTGTAGTTATTACCTACCACTTCCTGCATACTGTTATTCAGTTGTTCATGCCTAGTTCATTATCATTGACATATGCACTTGTGATGATTTCTTGAGATTTATGATATTTCTGGATTTCGGGGAAAGCCGCAAAATTTACAACTTATGATCTTTTAAAATATATAATGTTGCGGTTTTCTAGTGATGTAAAGTGTCGTCCACCATGAGTTTGCTGTGGTTTTGGAGATCCGTGTCGAGGAGTGGAGGAACCGTCACGGGTACATGGTGGGCCCGGTATGGTACCCCGGGGCAAGAGGAATGTGGTGTTGACGTTGAGCCTGGCTGGGGAGCACTACCTACCGGTGATATTACCCGACGCGTCGGATATCCGGAGGATACCGTCGTGGTCTTGAGATGGATGGTAGAGGTCGGTCTGTACTGACGGCGCCCTAGATATTGAGATTGAGACATTGATATTTCGAGACAGTGAGATTTATGTTTTGTGTCGATGCTAGACACTGTTTTTACTGATTTCATCATGATACCTCAGTTTTAAAAATACGAAGGATATCTCACTAATTTATGAAAACAGTTTCTTCATTTACATGTATTCTGTTTCATGCATTCATACCTCATTTATATGATATATTGCTACCTGAGGCACTGACACGGGCACATGTGATTACACTCGGGTTAGATATTACCCTAGACATTGTCATAGGCTGCCAGTTATACATATATTTGAGGATATATTATGATCATTGACCTAGGATTGCGTTATTTATGCGATTTCTGTGCGTAGATGTTTTTCTATTCACGAGTTGGCAACTCACCCCCGTTGTGCCCCAGTTTCTTGCAGGTTTGCCGTACAGGTTTCATTACGGCTTTGCTGGCACTATTTCCATTCCGGGTGGCTTGCTAGTAAGTGGGTTATTTGTATCTCACCCATCCTTATATCTTGTATATTATTATTCAGTTGTATCTAGAAATTCCATCAACCAAACATGTATTTATTGAGTTAGAGACCAGTGTTGTTTATTCTTTCGACCTTAGAGTCGCTCGTTATATTTCTGGTGGTTTTGAGTTCCTTTTGAGTTTTGATCCTCGCCGTTGGCGTTGTATATTATATTGCTTGTGTGGTTGTGACCGTCGATTGACGAAGAGCTAGCTCCCGCTTGGGGATGCCTTTTTTTCTTGATTTCGTATACTATTCATGTTGTATCCCGTTTGGGAGCCAGTTTTTACAAAGGAGACTCTGCCGAAATTTTCAGTAAATTTTGACGTTCTTAAAAACCGCATAATTCGGCTTATGCTATTAAAACTACTTGTTTTAAATTGGTTTTCCTACTCTCTACTACTCTTCTTGGTTTGGATTTCTGGGTTTTCGGCTTACTTAGAATACGTACGCCTTGAGACGTTCGTAGTTTAAGTGCCGGTCATGTTCCGTACTTTCGGGGCGTGACAAAGTTGGTATCAGAGCGTTAGGTTTTAACCTTCGGAGCGTAGGATGACCCTTGGTTGATGGAATAGGTGACTAAAGTAGAGTGACGTACCGTTGGTATGTTCCGCGGCATATTTACGACACGCCACTCCACTTATGAAGCCTTAGGATGTACATTTCCTTGTTCAGTATTATATTCTTTCCTGATCTAGCCTCATCGGTACCAGTTTGGCCTTGCTGCTACGGTTACGGCAGGGAGAGCTACGGCTAGAGTTACGGTCAGCACAAGCTCGTCACGAACGAGGACTGACCAGGGCGAAATTCCGGCGACACATGATTGCAGGGATGTGTCTTTTTACTGTGTTTCCGCGCCACGAGCGTTGGCGGATCGCCTTTATGAGATTTCTCGGACGTGCCGATCAGTATCAAAGGATTGGGCCACTGACAGAGGCCAGCCAAATTTTGATGACCGTTGGTGTGTTGCTTACTCCTGATGATTGAGGCACTGTTCAGCGTGCAGACGAGCGAGCCAGTTGTTGCTGCGAGCGACGAGATATCGCCCCATATGTTGGAACTATGGCGGGGCGAGTTGTACGAATAGATGATAATAGGTCGCTAGTCACCGATGATGAATGACTAGGACAGGTGGTTCGTTCGCTTACCCCGATGCGAGGTCATCAGATAGATTGATTCCAGCTAGAGACGACTTCACGCGGAGGCGTTGGGAGTCGACAGAGACGATCGAATGTCAGAAACCTATTTATCCAAGTTTAAAGTAGTCGGAAACACATGCAGGCAATTCTATGGTCCCTCTAGAAGAATGAAACCCTAACTCGACTTAATGACCGTGTGAAAGCCTTTGAACCTTCGGGTTTGCGGCAGTTCTACAGCGCCATTAGTGAGGCTTGGGTTTGCCCTTCTACGGCTGGACCACCGATGCTGTGGTATGTACTCGATACTATTAAACTGTGCCCAAGAGGTTGAGCTCTTGGGGGATTATGAGGTTTTGACGACTCGATCGGATGGCTCGACTTAATTCGGATGCTAGTTGGTGAGATGCATTCTTGGGAGACTCCAGATACGAGGATAGCCGTTGGAGCTCAGTCCATGCAGCCGCGACGAGACGAGTCCAAAGCAGACGACATTAGAGAAAAGTGGAGTAAGAGGTTCGCACCAGATCTAGATGAGATGACGTTCCACTCCGCCGACATCAGAGAGGCGATGCGCATGCCGAGGCATGGTACTTGGACTTACCTTCCAGAAGGAGTCGCGATGAGTATGCAGTCGTTCCAGAGCAAGATGCAGATATAGGAAAGGATAACGACTTCCGTACAGTTGGCAGAGATGAGACATGGAAGAGACCGTGAGCAGGATTCCTTCCAGGACACTGCTGCAATGATACTTGCACCCAGGATCAGATGTGTCACGTACATTCAGAGAGCCAGAGGCCGACGCCAGTGATATGCTGTCTTACGAGTGGTCGTGATGATTGACCGGGAGATGACAAGAGACGTGCCAGAACTGGAACATCCCCGTTAGCACACCCGACAGGGCCGATAAGACGATGGACCGAAAGATTGGTAATTCACAGTGAAGACCTTGACCCAGGAGTGGTCATGGTTACGCACACCAGCAGGACAGAGTTCATGATCATCGACGAGACGTCCCGCTAGTGATCGCGATAGTTGGCCGAGATTCTTAGAGGATGCGCTGGAGCAGTACTGTTCCGCCATTATTGATTTCGATGTTTTGGGTGATTTATTCGTATGATCCGATTTTGATGATTGATGATTTATGATCTTTGCACAGTGTTACACTTGATATTGTTTTCGTGCTTGGGTTTCACATGTTTGCGATTTTATGGTTTTAGACGTTTGAGTTGATGTTGTGCGTATATACGCACACGATTTGGTTTTTGCACGCGGTATAGTTCATATATGCTTGCAGTGCAGTGTTACGTATGTTGTGCATTTAGATGCCCTGGATTTTGATTTCGATGGTGATGTTCGATATTTGTTTTGTGCACCTTGTGCACCTGATTTGATTTTGCGCATGTTCGGCACTTGATATTGGATTTCATGATTTCGTGCACGATGGATGCACCTGATTTGGAGTTTCGCGCATGTTGGGCGCATGTTTTGAAGTGTGATTTTGGTGCACACCAGATGCACTAAATCGAGATTTTCGTGCATGTCAGATGCACCTGATTTTGCTGTCGGGCACACATGTTGCCTACGACAGATGTTTCGTGCACACCCGATGCACTTAGATGTTGTTTCTGTGCGCATGTATGGCACATTCATGGATTTTGATTTCCGTGCGCGCCAGACGCACGTAGTATTCATGTGCATATTTTGGGATTGATTTCTTATAGAGTAGTACGTTTTTATGATATTGCTATGTGTTTTCGTACTGAGCAGGACTAGTCAGAGGACAGTACCTGAATATATTTGGCATGCATTGATAGTTATTGAAGGGATTTCCAAAAAGCGAGCTATAGCCTCAGTATTTACCTACGTGTCTGATATGACACGAAATGTTTAAAACAAGGAGACCCTTCTAAATTGTTTCCAAAACGGCGGAACGTATATTTCAAACAAGGTATATATGTATATAGTTATTTTCTTATGATAGACGTCCGCCACTGTGCAGTGTTATACGCGTTGCACAGCGACTTAAAGAGATTTGGCATGCATTTCCTTCAGATACTTACAGATATAGATTCGATATTTACATGTATAGTTTCGAGTTATGTCATATTGGTTTTGATTTGGATTTGGCATTGATGTCTTCTCCATGACTCCTATGATTGCGGGATGCTTGACGGAGTTTTGATTTGAGTTATATACTCATTTTTCAAGCGCATGCGCTGCGCTACGAATTGTTTTATGTAGTTACAATTTCGGAGCCCCGACGACTTGATGGTTTTTCTTAGATGTTTTAGTATTTGGGAGAGTTTGAATTTAAATTCGGGGACCGAATTTCTTTAAGGGGGGAAGATTGTAACGCTTTGAAAATCGTTTCGTTGAAATTTCGAAAAATCGGTAAAATAAGGCGGTTTTCTGTAAAAAGTCAAAATGCAAATATCTTATTATAAAAATTAAATATACATATTCTAGCTATGTAATTGCTATTATTTGGTGTTTATTGAGCCTCTGGTGAAATTTCAAATTTTCTGAAAAAAAATATTATTTTATTATTATTTTAAGCCGTCACTAATACATTTAATTAGGGAAAATTACAAATTGGAATGAGTTGAAACAAATTTTGTGCATCATAAAACATTAAATAAAAATTTATCATGTGGTTTTTGGAACGAAATCATTTGCCAAAACGGTTTAGAAATTTTTGAAGGAAAAATGCTTTTTTTTAGCGTAAATGGATGTTTGGGGTATTGTATTTATCATTTTTCATCACCCCACACCCATACCCACACTCACACACCCCCATTTTCCCTCTCCCTTGGCTGAATTCAGTAGCCCCCCCCCCCTCTCTTGTCCCCACTTATTTTGCAAAAGAAAAGAAAAGAAAAGAAAAGAGAATGATAGAATTAAAGGTGGACTTTTTGACCACATTCTCTCTCCAATCAACCCACACCACACTCTCTCTCTCCCCCTCACAACATTGGCCGAGCCCTCTTTTCCTGCACATCACAACAGCCCCTCTTTCTTCCTCTCTCATTTTGCATCAAAAAAATCAACAAAATTCCCAAAAATCAACACAAAAACCCCACAAAATCAAAATCCAATCTCTACCCATTTCTTCTTAACCTATTCTAGTGTGGATCATGGATCAAGAAGCTATTTTGGAGGCTAAGATGTTCATGTTAGATCTTCAATTTTGAGAGGTATAATCTTACACTAATTGTACCTTGTTAGTTTTTATTGTGATCTAAGCTAATTAGGTGTTTAAATTGCAGGTTTAATTGAAAGTTGAAATTTAAAGAGAAGAGTTGAATTGGGAGTTAGGGTTTGGATTATTTGGTTATGGTTGTGTTGTGTAATTTATAATCTTGAGAATTTCAAAACCCAAACTAGTTGTTAGTTGCAAATTCACTTTAAAAAGAAATTGTCCAAATTGTATTATGTTGCAAACTAGATTTTAGGATTAATGTAATTAAGTGAGATTAAAATCTAGTTAGGATTTTTAGCACATCATTAAGGTTTCCACGAGTGGTTTAATACCTTTGAATCATGCAAAACCAAGCTTAGTTGTTGTTTTGTGCATTTTTACTTGAAATTGTTAAAATTTGATAAAACTGCAAACTAGAATTTTTAGTTTTATAAAAATTGATGAGATTAAATTGTGGAAATGGTTTATATGACATAATTATGATATTTAGTGGATATTATGGCCATTAGTTTTGTTAAAACATCAAGTTTCGAATTAAAACGAAAATTTAGTGCTTTCTAGGTTTTCGGAAATAAATCGATTTGATTTATTTTAGGGTTTTGATGAGTTGCATTCTACTTAATATTATAATTAATGAGTTTTGAAATCATCATTGGTGTGTTTGGGTTTTTCTCGATGTGTTGATGTTGGTACATCGACATCGAGGGTTGGTTTGACTATTCTTGCATGCGTAGGCGATAGGTTTTGAACTATACGTGATACGCGTGCCGATTTGGTTTCGTATGCAGTTTCGATTTCGAATTTGGCTTTTATGCGACACAATACGTTATGACATGTAGGTACCCCCATGTGGACTTCGAGATGACAGGCAAGCACGTGGTGACGTCGGCACTGGCGAGCGAGGACCAGGTGAGTAGATTTATATCTACGGGGAGAAGTCGGGTGGATGGCGTATAGCACCCCCGCAGTTCGTGGTGATGCATACGAATACGTATGCACACATATATAAATATTGTTTATATATTGTTTGAGATTATTGATGATAGAGATGGATCCTTGGTGTGATTGGATTGGTTTAGTGTTGCGAAACCCTAGAGTAGTGGTTGCACCACACATACACACACACCCATATTTGCATACATTCTTCTTTCATATGTGCGTACATGGGATTATATATTGATGTGTATATTTACACATGGGTATGGGACTATGTGTTTATATACTGGATTTGAGGATAGTAATTGGGATTTGAGATGAGTCGATGATATTGGGCTTGAGGCCAGAAGATCCGTGATGTGTTTTGGTTCGTATTGAGATACGACATGATATTTTAGCGGGTCTTTTTGACGTAGTGATTCTTTTACATGCATGCATACATAGATGGTATCAATATTGTACTAGACGTAGATCAGTACCCCGATCATGATATTTGATAAAGAGGATATCAGATGTATAGTATGATGAATGTGATATTGACCCGTACCCAGATTTGGGATGCCGTACGACGGATTTACGTACGAGCTATATATTGATGATTGATCCGCACTCTTGACTTGGGATGCCTGATTATAGATATGGTATCGGATATGATATTATTGACGCGGGATCACCGACTATACATATATAGGTATGTATATGTATCGACTCAGATGATAGGCGGTTTCCTTACCTGTAGTTCAGCTTGTTAGTTCAGCCGTATAGTTTAGTGTAGTTGTTAGATTAGATTAGACTTCTTACCTATTTCAAAAACTAACGAATCGTGGGCATTTTTAAAGACAGCTTAAGGGAATCTACGGATATTTCAAAAACGACGTATCTTTTCATAAAAACACCGTAGCCCCTATTTTCAAAACCCCATGATTCGTGTTATTTCAAAAGGCACCATTTGTAGGACTTATATTAGATTATTGCAGATTAGTTATCGTTGTGTCTAGTATTCAGCTCCCGCACATTATTGTTGTTCGCTCTGCCTCGCATATTTATTTTGCTGCATATTCCATTATTGATATCATGTTGTTAGGACACCAGCACCATTACCGATGATGCGTATGTACCACCTACACCTACTTGCCGGCTCACACACATCTTCATCGGTAATTGCCATGTCACGTACACTTTAGAGAATATAATTGCTTGACTTAGATTGTTAGCTAGTAGTGTTGACATGATATTAGTGTACTTCCCTTATATGTCATATTAGACATTGTAGTTATTACCTACCACTTCCTGCATACTGTTATTCAGTTGTTCATGCCTAGTTCATTATCATTGACATATGCACTTGTGATGATTTCTTGAGATTTATGATATTTCTGGATTTCGGGGAAAGCCGCAAAATTTACAACTTATGATCTTTTAAAATATATAATGTTGCGGTTTTCTAGTGATGTAAAGTGTCGTCCACCATGAGTTTGCTGTGGTTTTGGAGATCCGTGTCGAGGAGTGGAGGAACCGTCACGGGTACATGGTGGGCCCGGTATGGTACCCCGGGGCAAGAGGAATGTGGTGTTGACGTTGAGCCTGGCTGGGGAGCACTACCTACCGGTGATATTACCCGACGCGTCGGATATCCGGAGGATACCGTCGTGGTTTTGAGATGGATGGTAGGGGTCGGTCTGTACTGACGGCGCCCTAGATATTGAGATTGAGACATTGATATTTCGAGACAGTGAGATTTATGTTTTGTGTCGATGCTAGACACTGTTTTTACTGATTTCATCATGATACCTCAGTTTTAAAAATACGAAGGATATCTCACTAATTTATGAAAACAGTTTCTTCATTTACATGTATTCTGTTTCATGCATTCATACCTCATTTATATGATATATTGCTACCTGAGGCACTGACACGGGCACATGTGATTACACTCGGGTTAGATATTACCCTAGACATTGTCATAGGCTGCCAGTTATACATATATTTGAGGATATATTATGATCATTAACCTAGGATTGCGTTATTTATGCGATTTCTGTGCGTAGATGTTTTTCTATTCACGAGTTGGCAACTCACCCCCGTTGTGCCCCAGTTTCTTGCAGGTTTGCCGTACAGGTTTCATTACGGCTTTGCTGGCACTATTTCCATTCCGGGTGGCTTGCTAGTAGGTGGGTTATTTGTATCTCACCCATCCTTATATCTTGTATATTATTATTCAGTTGTATCTAGAAATTCCATCAACCAAACATGTATTTATTGAGTTAGAGACCAGTGTTGTTTATTCTTTCGACCTTAGAGTCGCTCGTTATATTTCTGGTGGTTTTGAGTTCCTTTTGAGTTTTGATCCTCGCCGTTGGCGTTGTATATTATATTGCTTGTGTGGTTGTGACCGTCGATTGACGAAGAGCTAGCTCCCGCTTGGGGATGCCTTTTTTTCTTGATTTCGTATACTATTCATGTTGTATCCCGTTTGGGAGCCAGTTTTTACAAAGGAGACTCTGCCGAAATTTTCAGTAAATTTTGACGTTCTTAAAAACCGCATAATTCGGCTTATGCTATTAAAACTACTTGTTTTAAATTGGTTTTCCTACTCTCTACTACTCTTCTTGGTTTGGATTTCTGGGTTTTCGGCTTACTTAGAATACGTACGCCTTGAGACGTTCGTAGTTTAAGTGCCGGTCATGTTCCGTACTTTCGGGGCGTGACAGTTAGGCTCAATAGGGTTTATGGATGAGTTCTCTTGTCAGCTTCCCTTCCAATCAATACATAGGCAACCATTACGTACAGCTAGTACCTCTGACGTGCTAGTGGTTATACCCAGTGCTAGTGTGTTGATGAGTCATTAGAGTCCCCCACAGACACTTTCCCAAGTTCGGGCGAAACGTTGTAGAGGCCGTATGGTTTT
This sequence comes from Agapanthus africanus, assembly GCA_030015575.1. Taxonomy (NCBI): domain Eukaryota; kingdom Viridiplantae; phylum Streptophyta; class Magnoliopsida; order Asparagales; family Amaryllidaceae; genus Agapanthus; species Agapanthus africanus. Next base: position 253,759,436 of record JASDDO010000012.1, read on the forward strand.
ATGGCAAGGTTCGGAAAATGCACGTGTGTTTTCGCACATGTTATATTTCGTGTAGATAATACTGGTCGGCTTTGGTTTAAGCCGGATCCGAGTATTAAACTGTGTAGATATAATATCTTTGTCTCGGTTGCATTTGTATTTGGTCGTAATACAAATGCGGGTATGTTTATACTGTTACGGGGTTATCCTGAAATTCGTTTCAGGATCACTTTTGGAAGTTGCCAGTTTCCAGTTTTCTATCGCACATATTTAACATTCGGTTAAATGCGGATTTATCTTTTCTTCTTGAGGGTGAGTCATGAGTGTGGATGCTTCTTGGATGATGACTAGGTTAGTGAGTCATTCATTTGCATTAATGGTTGATGAAGTGTTATTAGTGAGTCACCTTCTCATTAATGTCTTTTATTCTTACTATGATATTTGAGTGAGATCTTTTCTGTTATAATAAGCTTATATTAAGGTCACCCCCCTTGCTCTTACACTTAACCCCTCCTCTATATATGGCCGTCCCCCTCTCTTGATAGAATCATGGTTATTGATTGGAAAAAACATATAAGTTTTGGTGCATAGAAATTAGATGTGATCGGTTTCTCTTTTCACCCGATCCAAAAGGCAACTTCATTAACCGTTCGTCTATGGCTTTGGACGAAGCGAGACAAAGTGTTCTACTCATTCTCTACATCATCTTGGTCGTCTCTTTTAGCAAACTTGACGATCGAGTTGCCTCGGTTCAGAGGCGGGAGCCCGTTTAAAGATCCGTCGACTTGGTGCCACCTGAACGAGAAGACTGGAGATTCAGGATATTGGAGCAGCCGCAACAAAGCATGGGATGATGGTTGAAGACCGAAGGACTCGGATCGTTCGGTATAACATTTCAACCCACTTTGTAGTTTGTTAGTTTAGCTTTAATAGCAGATCCGGGTTATAGTACGCGATAGCGCCAGTTGTAAAAAGTTTTTGTTCCGCATTTGGCGTCTGTTAGACTGCCGGGGCGCTACCGTGGACTTACAACTATACTACGAACTGCGGGGGTGCTATACGCCATCAACCAGACTTCCCCCGTAGATATAATCTATTCACCTTGCATCTTGCTTACCGATGTCGATGTCGTCATCATCTTCTTCATCATATGAAATCCACGTGAAGGTACCTAGATAGATAACACAATCGCAATGCACGTTAAAAATCAAGTCGGAAACCAAAACGGCACACTAAAGGCCTATAGGTTAGAACCTATGGACCACGCCTTCAAAACCACCAAACAACCCCCGATATCGTCGTACAAACGTCGACTGATCGAGGTACAACACAGATACAAAAATCCAGAATGCAAAATACGCAAAATGAAACCCCGAATCAAAACTGCAACACTTGAAAATGGTCCCAGATTTTACCCTAGGTCAAATTAGCCAATTTTGCACATATGGAGGGTAAAGTTTACTGGAGATGGGGCCATGAACAAAACACGAACCCCATTGCTCCAGGTATGTCCGCAAATTGCGGCAAGAAATTGTAAGTCTACGGTAGCGCCCCGGCCGTCTGTGCGAGGCCAAAATTCGGAAACGAAAACTATTTCAAACTAAAAACCGGCGCTATCGTATACTATAAATCTGGATCGAACCATTAACCTATAACTAGCAACTAGAAAAAGGGTTGGAAAGCTATACCGATCGATCCGTGTCCTTCGGTCTTTGGCCACCATCCCAAGCTCCTTGCGGCATCTCCGGACTTGATCTCCTTGTCGGAAAGGGCACCACATCTTCGAGTCTTTTTACGGGCTCCCGCTTCATCCGAAGCAACTCGGGCACGAAGTTCGCGAGCCGACGTGTCCAAGGCGAAGTAGAGAATGTGTGTGACAACTTTGTCTCTTGCATCCATTGTATGGATGGAGGTTGAAGATGAAGCCATCAATGGAGGTTGTGAGATAGAGGAGGAAGAAGAAGCTTTCTTTTTCTTTTCTTATTTCTTGTGATGATAATGAGAGTGAGAAGTCTAATAAGAAAAAAATACAAGACCAAACTATATCATGGCAGCCTCTCTCTCTTTCCTTATCATATCAAGACATAAATCCATCAAATAATGTGACATTAGCACAGGAAAAGAGGCCATGAGTCACTAATGAAGTCTATGTCACATTAAATGCAGAAAATGTTGATTTCTAGCTCATAATTTCCATATGCAAACATTAACCCAAATGTTTACAACAATAAAAAGATACGGCACCATCTAAAGTAAACTCCTGACGGATCACAAGAATACCCCTCACCTGTATATACATACATGCATCCGCATTCCGACCGAATACGAATGCGATGAGACTAAAGTAATCCAACAAATCTAATACTAGGATCCGGCTTAAACCAAAGCCCACTAGTATGATCCGTCCGATCATGATCCGTGCACTACCGCACGTATATGATCGAACCCTGCCATATATCATACGGCCTCTACAACGTTTCGCCCGAAACTGGAAAACTTTCTGTTGGGGACTATAAAGACCCGTCAATACATTGGTTGTGGATTTAACCACTAGCACGTCAGAGGTACTAGCCGTACGTAACGGGCTACCAGGTATTGACCAAAAGTGAGGTCGATGAGCGAACTCATCCTGACACCCTACTGAGCCTGTCAGTGACAATATCCGTACAGTCCTGTCCGTTCGTCTATGAGCATCGCATGGCGAGCCTAGGGGGTTGGTAAAAGTCAGACCCCCAAAAGCGGTACAAGTCGTGTCGGAGTGTAGCCCAGAGCACCATGAGATACTACTGGAATACCTACCAGTAAATCTCCTGCCTTGGCCAAGGACTTCATGTAATGGCTCTCCTAGACACAGCGCGATCTCACCCCCAATACCGAGAGAGACGAAACCCCTGCTGATCCGCATACTGCCTCCATGTGGTTCGGGACTGTACCCAACTAAAACCTGTTTGCACGACTCCTTTGAGCCGTGGTAGGGTAGTAATCAAAGCACGGTGGGAACTCACACGAGACAATTGACGATCTCAGGTCGATGAGCTAACCTGTACACTTGTCACCAGGGAACTGCTATCTGACGTCAGGTATAATACCAACTAGCATGTTCCCGGCGAGTCCTGTCCGGTGTACTCATAACCCAATGAGCACCTGTATACATCTTAGGTGAACCAACTGACACAAATGGATTGTGAGACCGGCCACCGCCCTCGTCGGGGTCTCGACTGTATGCACTAGTCTATTAATGGAGTATTGATTTCCAGTCTCGAAACTCCCACCACTAGGGACCACTTCAAGGATGTGCTTATAGACCCCACCTCCCACGTATATGATCGCCATCATACTGCTGGTAGTCAAGAAAGAATCCTAAGGGCTCTATCAACGCGCAATAGTGACCTGTAAGGTCACCTGAAGCAGTACACGATGATAAAGATAAACCAGATAGCATACTATCATCTCGAGTAAGACTGTCCTACCGGCATAGGTCCTCCCTCAATCATTGCAATCACGTGCCTGTGATCCAATAATTGACTCTGAGGGCACTACATCCAACAATCTCCCACTTGCACTCAAGACTAATTATTGCGATGTCGCATAATCACAGCCCGTGTGATACCGAGCACCCAACTCCTCTACTAATAAGTCTCACAAAGCCCGTTTGCGAAACTTTTGCATTCGAGGAATAGCCTCAGTGAGTGGATCCACCCTGATGTTTCTTTCTATGTCTCTCTTTATCCCAAGTTCGCGGAGAAAGCCATCTCCCGAAATGAGCAATACCTGTCTTAGAAAACGTCTGGATATCTGATGGGACCTAGTTCATAAATGAACTCCAAATCCAAACTTCTTAGACTGTATTGTCAACTGAACTTAATCAGTATCCTGCGCCACACCTCCCTCCGTATCCACTTGGACCACCTGTCCAAAACACTGCCCCTCGTCAGAGGGAAAAACTATAACTCTGACAGTCACTTTGTCAGCCAGGTCACCTTGGAAGCCTGGAATGATAACCGTCTCCCGAAGGAGGCTGTCTTTATCATATCCCTAGAACATCCACTTATGTTCTAAAACTGCTTCCGAATGTTTCCCCAGGATAAGATTAATATCAACTTATTGCATCTAGTGCAAAAACAACATCTGGTGTGGTACTTGACATCTAATGATTGACTCAATTGCCTAAGCAAGTGATCTGCCAATCAAGCACATCCCTCTCCCCTTTAGTCTGTAAGACACCTTTAGAGAGGGTGACTCCATCATCTGCAGGTACACTACCGTGCCAGGAGTCGTCCATTCTAAAACACCTTTAGAATGCTATCTAAGTACCCTGATTTGGACACTTCCCAAATCTAGATCTAAAACCATAGATCTAGTAACCAGAATATCTGATATAATATCCATATCCTATGTGGAGAAACCACTGTGTGACAACCAAAGTATAACCGATCGTAGTATAGGAATTTCACTTCCTACTCTGTGTATGTCATCCAAATACCAGGACATCACACCCTACTACCTTCTTAACAGATCCATCCCCTATTCTGATGAAGGCAAATCTATGACTGTCACATCAGAAATCGATGATCTATCTCCACTATATCTGCTTTAGTCCATAGACATAAGCTACTTGTCCACTATGCTTCCGCTACTCCCACTGACTACGACAACCCTCTGGCAGAGTCATACTCGTACACTTCTAAAGCTAGTTTAGAACGACGCTATACTCATCCTCCTGCCGGGTCTCACAGTCTGGAACAACAGCAGTGTCAAGTCTGGGTAAACAAGAACCTCCTTGTCACCGTCCTTGAGGCTACCGGAGTACCTCTCGGATGCCTGAGGTTACCCACCATATCTGCGGAGTGGCCAATGGAATGTCAAAACAGATTGAATCTTTAGGTTCTTATCAAACTTTCAGTAATCGTTTGCGGTTCTGGAATCACTTCCAGTTCTACCATACTCCCACTACTGTTTTCTGAAAAAATCCATTTTACCAAAACTGTGGCAAGTCCAGAACAATATCACTATTGATCTTCCAGATGGTAGAAAGTCAACCCTCGTCATAGCCCGGGTCAACCCACAAACAACCATTACAGAAACGTGCCTTGAGTTATCCAGAGTCTGGTTTTAAGCATAAGCCGGACAACTCCCCGTATCTTAACATTGTTAAGATATGAACTATTCTATATCGAATATAGAAATAGAGGCACTGATTTGATTGGAACCAGATTCAAATCATGCAGCTGTCTCCAGTGCATGTCAACTAAATGGAAAAAGTCTGATCAGCATTACTCAACTTAAGAGTGCATCCAATTATGAGTAACCTGAAAGAGAAGCAAGTTCTCATAATCATTACTATCAACTGAAAACCAGACATGAGTATCTACATCTTCGATCACCTTGAAGAATCCTGATACTTGCAACACCTAGTTCTCTACTTTATTCTTATACCTATAACTTCTCAAAACTTAGACCTTGCATTTCTACGAAACACATGTCTAAGAACTAGAGAAATCACAAGTAAACAGAATATAGTACGAGTACCAACCCCTCTGTCCTCATGGACACTGGACAACATACAATATTCTGTATAAGTCCCTTGAGTCTGATAACTCATTCCCTGTGTGTCGTAGGTTGAAAACTGTGCTTATGGTTAAGAAGAATTACACCGTTGTTTAATGCTCCTTACCTAATCATCTACCGATATAGGTAAATGTCATAGACATAATTTCAAAAAGTTATATCTCACTTTATAAAAATAAACATACAGATATATCAATTTGAAATTGGTGCATAACAACGGATATTCAAAACCAAATATTTGCCGTCCGGCAAACAACCCAGGCGATTTCCTCAAATATCACCAATTACAACGAATCCCGATATAATGAGGATGATCACCCAATTCCTAATAACTTACTCCCACTCCAATCCGGGTAAATACATACCCTGGAGCAAGGGCTAATTGGGAAATCAGTTTTCTTTTAACAATACACAGTGAAACTGAAACATATAAATGTTTCGAAGGGGTATCCGGGTATTCCTAGTAATGCCTCTTCCATTATCATATTCACAACTATAACCGTATATTTCTTTGCCATCTCTCCAAATCCCTTTATTTGTCTTTACTCATTATCTTCTATACACCCTTTTAGGCTAAATGGTTTTCTTCCTTCTCTACCGTTCGGCACCAGCCTATTGTTTGGAAGAAAACTATCCAATAAGCATAATGGGTGTACTCTCCTAATCCTAGGAGCACTCGCAACCCGAGAGAAGGTAAAGATAAAAGACAACTGAATAAAACCTTATTCCAATTTCTCCTGAACCAGAATCCATCCCCGAACTGGAACAAGTTCCTTCGAGTTCGTATATAACCATACGATGGAGTATCCAAATAACTGTGGATCTTCGTAGTGATACGGAGTGTCCTGGAGAAATACAAAGGTGAAGTAGGAATGGCTATGAAATACTTGGTTTGGTCGTACACAGTTGTCGCAGTATACTTTGCCCTCTTACTAATCCCTTTATTTGTCTTTACTTAATACTTTTTGCACACCTTCGTTAGGCGAATTGGTTTTCTTCATTCCCTACTGTTTGGCACCCGCCTATGGTTTGCACGAAGACTGTCCAATAAGCGTAATAGGTGTACTGTCCTAATCCAAGGAACACTCGCAACCTGAGAGAAGGTAAAAGGAAAAGACAACTGAATAGTCCTATTAGTTTTCTCGGGAACCGGAAACCATCCTCTAATAAGTTCCTTCGAGTTCCTATATAACCATACGATGGTTTTATCCAATGGAATTGGATGTTCGTAGAAATACGGGGTGTTCTGGAGAAAAGGGTAAAAGTAGGAGTGACAATGAGGTATGCAACTCAGACAATCCAAAAACCAGTGTTTTAAGAAGGTTCGGTTAATCTTGGTCACTGAGTCATAGTCAAAAGTAGAAGCTTTCTTTTTCTTTTCTTATGTCTTGTGATGATAATGAGAGTGAGAAGTCTAATGAGAAAAAAATACAAGACCAAACTATATCATGGCAGCCCCACTCTCTCTCCTTATCATATCAAGACACAAATCCAACAAATAATGTGACATTAGCACAAGAAAAGAGACCATGAGTCACTAATGAAGTCTATGTCACATTAAATGCACAAGATGTTGATTTCTAGCTCATAATTTCTATATGCAAACATTAACCCAAATGTTTACAACAATAAAAAGCTACGGCAACATCTAAAGTAAACTCGTGACGGATCACAAGAATACCCATCACCTGTATATACATACCTGCATCAACATTCCGACCGAATGCGAATGCGATGAGACTAAAGTAATCCAACAAATCTAATACTTGGATCTGGCTTAAACAAAAGCCCACTAGTATGATCCGTCCGATCATGATCCGTGTACTACCGCACGTATATGATCGAACCCTGCCATATATCATACGGCCTGTACAACGTTTCGCCCGAAACTTGAAAACTGTCTGTGGGGGACTCTAATGACTCGTCAATACATTGGCTATGGATTTAACCACTTGCACGTCAGAGATACTAGCCGTACGTAACGGGCTACCAGGTATTGACCAAAAGGGAGGTCGATGATAGAACTCATCCTGACACCCTACTGAGCCTGTCAGTGACAATATCCGTACAGTCTGGTCCGTTCGTCTAAGAGCATCGCATGGCGGGCCTAGGGGTTGGTAAAAGTCAGACCCCCAAAAGCGGTACAAGTCATGTCGGAGTGTAGCCCAGAACACCGTGAGATACTACTGGAATACCTACCAGTAAATCTCCTGCCTTGGCCAAGGACTTCGTGCAATGGCTCTCCTAGACACAGCGCGATCTCACCTAAATATCGGGAGAGACGAAACCCATGCCTATCCGCTTGCTGCCTCCATATGGCTCGGGACTGTACCCTACTAAAACCTGTTTGCACGACTCCTTTGAGCCATGGTAGGGTAGTAATCAAAGCACAGTGGGAACTCACACGAGAAAAATGACCATCTCAGGTCGATGAACTAACCTGTACACATGTCACCAGGGAAGTGCTGTCTGACGTCAGGTATAATACCAACTAGCATGTTCCCGGCGAGTCCTGTCTGGTGTACTCATAACCCAATGAGCACCTGTATACATCTTAGGTGAACCAACTGACACTAATGGCTTCTGACACCGTCTACCGCCCCTCGTCGGGGTCTCGACTGTATACACTAGTCTACTAATGGAGTATCGATGCCCAGTCTCGAAACTCCCACGACTAGGGACCACTTCAAGGATGTGCTTATAGACCAGCTCCCACGTATCTGATCGCCATCATACTGCTGGTAGTCAAGCAAGAATCCTAAGGGCTCTATCAACACGCAATAGTGACCTGTAAGCTCACCTGAAGCAGTACACGATGATAAAGATAAACCAGATAGTATACTATCATCTCGAGTAAGACTGTCCTACCGGCATAGGTCCTCCCTCAATCATTGCAATCATGTGCCTGTGATCCAATAATTGACTCTGAGGGCACTATATGCAACAGAAAGGTTAAATTTGCGGCCATAAAGAGGCTATAGGGGCTGGGGTCTTGGGTGGTGCTTCCTAGGTGCAAGCTGGTCTCTCTGTGTTTGCAATATAATTTTTCAGGTCCTCGAGTTACCCCAGATTCCTAAATACCATCACATTTCCCACAATTTTCCGTATCGGCAGAATTCTAAGTTTGTATTCCGGGGTTCTTGTCTCTGGTTTAGTCCCATGTAACATCACAACAGGGGTTGTAGTCCCTAATTACACCTTAATTCACTTTTGGAATCAATTAAAACCCTAAACACTAACTTGGAATTTCCAAAGTTCACCAAAACCACACAATATCGGTTCTAATTTAACATGGATACTAAAGGAATTGAAATTCTACACTAATGATGGAATAATTACCTCATTTTGCACTCATGAATCCCCTAGGGCACCAAAATCAAAATTTTCTTGGTCCATTGTTTAGCTTGTTAGCTTGTGCACAAAATTTGTAAAGGGGAGATAGAGTTTTGAGGAGTTTTTCATGGAGTTGTGTGGGTTTGAGGTAGTGGAGGGAGGAGGGCAGCAGCTCTTGGAGAGGGGAGAGAGAAAGAGATGAGGAAATTGAAGGGGACAATGGCTATGGTTCACTCTTGACCCCTCACACTCTCTCACTTACCCATGCTTCATTTCTTTATTCATATCCTTTTTTTTCTTTTCTTTTCCTTTTCTTTTCTAATCTTCTCTTTTATATTGTGAACCATGCATGATAAAAGAGAAAGCATGAAAGAAAAATGTAACAAGTGCTAAAAATGACTTAGTGCACAAAACACGCTTAAAGTCCGATTAGCGATTTTTAATCGCGATTAGCACGAAAATAGTGTCAAATAAATCATAAATTTTCATAATTTGCTTAAATCACATAAAACACCCTCTTTTTAGTATTTTCCATAATTTTCAAAAAAATTCCCAATTTATCGGTATTTAATTATACCGCCTTATTAAAATATTCAATATAATTTTATTTAATTATAAAAATCCCAAAAAATTATATTTTATTTTTCTGAAATGTTACAGTAAGACTATCCTACCGGCATAGGTCCTCCCTCAATCATTGTAATCACGTGCCTGCGATCCAATAATTGACTTTAAGGGCACTATATCCAACATGCGTAACTCACGGCAAGAAGGGACGGACGCTCATTGTAAAGTAGTAAATATACTTATATATGTTTTTTTCTCAAATTGTACGTTCCGCCGTTTTGAATATCCCAAAAGGTTTTCCTTTATAAACGTTTGTGCCGCGCGCGGACATGTAGGAAATAGCGAGACTATAGCTCCTTTTTCAAAAACCTCTTGGTAAACTTTTGATGCATGCAAAGTACTCAGGTACTGTCCTCAGATCAGTCATGTTTGGCTACTACAAAATATAGTGCCCCACATGAAAAAAAAGTGCTCAAAAGCAAAATTAGCCTTAAAAGGCGTATCCAACAATCATGTGTGTCTGGTGCGCACGGAAATCAAATCAAAATACAAGTGCCACAACATGCACAAAAGCAAAACTAAGTGCAATGGGTGTGCACGAAAACAACATCCGTTGCATCTATTGTGCATGAAAACCACAATCCAGTGCAACTAACCTGCACAATGAAGATCCCAATCGAGTGCATCCGGTGTGCACAAAATCAAATCTGGTGCATCAAATGCACAAAATACCAATCAATAACTCCAATGTGTAAAAAGCAACACCGAGTGTACCAAGGTGTATAAAATCATAAACATGTGCAACTGCGTGCACAAAACACATATCAATGCACTGCGAGCACATATAAGCTATACCGAGTGCAAAATCAAATCGAGTGCGTACCACAGGCACAAAATAAAATCAACTGTATGAAATCAACGAAATCATAAACATGTGCAGCCAAGGCATAAAATCAATATCAAGTGCAATAGATATGCACAAATCATAAACCAACACAACAGTGTATAAAATATATATCAAGTGCAATAACTATGCACAAAATGTAAATACCCAGTAGGTGCTGATAGTGCGCGAAATCAATATCATGAAACTCAATCATCAAAACGCAAATCCAAGTGATATAAGCGTGATACTCGGATCACAAACGCAAATCTTAATAAATGACATTGAGGTACACCTCCTTCAATGTCGAAAAATTTCGGTGCACCCAAAACTGCCAGAGCAAGAACATCCGCTTGCCTTCTGCTCACGGTCTGGCGTCCTCTGTCTCTGGGTCCTCATTTTCTCTTTGGATTACCAATCTCGCAATCCGTCGGCTCGTCGGCCCGGTCAGGTGTACTAACGGAAACAATTCCGCTCTGGCACTCATCTGGTCATCTCTCGACCGATTATGATGACCACTCGTAAAGCAGCACGTCACTGGCGTCGGCCTCACGCCCTCTTAATACTCGTGACACATCTGATCCTCGGTGAAATTCTCATCGCAGCAGTTTCCTGGAAGGAACCTGCTCAAGGTCTCTTCCGATCTCGCCTATACCGAACCATACGGAGGCTGGTACTCTTACATAATCTGTTCTTGTCTTCTGGACATCTGCATTTTCAGCACAACAATTCCTCGAGAACTGGCAGTATCCCAACGCCTTTGTATGCGTATCAGCTCTCTAATCTTGACGGGGAGTAACAACAGCTCGCCAGCGTCTCACACGAACCTCTTGTTCCACTCGTCTTTATTAGCGTCTGCTTCGACGTCACGTCATGCTATCTGCGTACTGCAATTATTCTCGGCTACAGTCAATCCAGAGTCTCTCACATGGACTCGAAATCACGAACTCGGTATCTTCATCACTCTGTAGAAGATCTCTAGCCGAACACGTCCTCGGGAACTCGTCCCAACCATTGGAGGAATACTCAATACTCGTCTGTTCTCGATCAACTCACAACGTATCTAGGTGAGGTCCTCTATCTGAAGCCAGTCAGCTTGCTGATCTCTTATCACATGATATCCGGACGACGTTAAACATTTCGATCGATTCATCGAAGTCCTATAGTTCCCTAAAATCTCAATACCTGAGCACAGTTTAATAATATCTAGCACACGCCATAGTACCTATGGACCAACCGTAGAAGGGCAAACCCAAGCCTCACTGATGGCACCGCTGAACTGCCGCAAACCCTATGGTTCAAAAAGCAGTTCCATGGTCATTATGTCGAGTTAGGGTTTAATTCTTCCAGAGGGTCCACAGAATTACTTGCATGTTCTTTCGAATACCTTAAACTTGGAAAAATGGGTTTCTGGCATTCGTTCGAACTTTTTAACTTCGCCTAGACGACATGCGAATAACCTTCGTCTACATGCTAAACAATGCATCAATCCTCCAGGAAAGACGATACATCAACGGTCATCTTTGGATCGGTCTACTCTAGATCTGAGTAAGACTCTCCACACTGGAAATCTTCAACTCAACTGGGCATGTGTCGGCGCATCAATCTGACGAATCACCTTCGTCTCTCAACTCGGGATAGACTAGCTATCATCTGTCGCATCTCTGCCTGGAAGCCCCAGCGATCTCAGCTCATAAAGTCTGGAGGCGACATCCTATCAATCTCAGCAACAGCTCGGCCATCTGTGTGCACGGTAGACGACATCACAATCTCTGAGGTATGCTGTACATCAACGGTCCTCTCACAACAGGCAGCCTCTATCAACGGCCCGATCATACGGTGCAAAACCGAACACTCGCCTCAAACAAGAAGTCACAACACCAATACAAAATCGAGACGTTCTCGTGTCACCAGAAAACACGATGGTCAGTCCTCGTCCATGACGAGCTTGCCGTGACCGCAACACTAGCAGCAGCTTAATCTACGCTCAAACCATGGTGACAGGAACCTCAAGCGTGTATCGATGAAACCATATCAATAGAATGAAAGGAATCAATGGATCCATAATGGATACATTATCATAATGAGGAACGGAATCAATACGAGTATGATGATGGAAACAAATAGAATCAATGACCTCAATATATGTGCATCTTAAGGTTTCTTAAGTGGAGTATCGTATCGTAAATATGCCGCGGAACATACGTATGGTACATTACTCTACTCAAGCTACCTACTCCATCAATCAGGGTCAGCCTATGTAATGAAAGTTTGGGTCAAATACCCCCATGTCTAAGTCTAAGTTCCGTAAGGTCAAGCCTAGGTTCCGAAATATTTATGCCATAGACTCCACATAGTCAAACCTAAACTCGAACAAAGGTTAATCCTAGCGCTCTGATACCAATTTTGTCACGACCCAAAATATTAGCTCGTGACCGGCACTTAAATCATACGAATTCTATAGGACCCCATCTAATTCAAGTAAGCCGAACCCCAGAATCTAAACCATTTAAAGAAATAAAAGAGGTGAAGTTTTGAAATAAGGTATAATGAAGTAAAATGTTTTCTTAAATGCATAGAAAAGGGAACTTGAAAAATGCAAGTTTTTCTTACTAGTTGAAAAACATGTTCGTCTTTTAAAAATTTGGGCAGCGCCTCCATTGTATATTTTGATCCAAAACCACAAATACATGATAATAGAAAAGGCATCCCCAAGTAGAAGCTAGCTCTTCGCCAAACGGCGGATTCACAACCACACAAGTAATAAAACAAGTATACGACGCCCAACGATGAAGAACAACACAAAAGATAATGAATAAAGCAAGACATCAAACCCACTAGCGAACCCATCGCTCAAGTCTCGCAACTACAAGTCTTGCTAAGTCTAACTATTTATACAAATACTAGTTTTGATTGATGGAGTTGACTAGATACAATATGAATAATAAATACAAGACTGGGCACGATACAAATGTCCCACCTACCAAAGTAAATCACCCAGATGCAGCTGTGTGCCAACGATGCCGCTGCCGATCCATGCGGTCAACCTGCAAGAACTGTGGCACAACGGGGGTGAGTTGCCAACTCGTGAGTAGAAAACATCATCAGGTAGAAATGAAATAAAATAACGATTTCCTAGGTCAACTGTATCATAAAGGTAATACTATGATATCTAGGGTGACCGTATGTGCAAATATATGCCAATAATATAAAGATGCATGTATGCATGTGGATAACATCCAACAATATAATGAATGCATGTATGCATGTGGATCTCATCCACTCGAAACATCATAGAACATATGCATGTAAATATATAAGGATATCAAAGAATGTGTGTCCATCAATGACACAAAAAATCATGGAACCTGAGTGTCCAACACCGACACTCGAAAATATCATGAAACCCGTGTCCATCATCGACATGTAAATCCTCATATCTTAGGCATCGCATCCTCAGATCGGCCATCATGTCCATCTCTCTACTCCGGTCGGTATCCTACGGATAAACCGACGAGTCCAAATACTATCACCGGTAGGTAGTGCTCCCCTGCCAGGCTCAACGCCATCATCTGCGACCATCTTGCCCCGGGGTACCTCACCGGGTCCACCATGCACCCGCAGACGGTTCCTCCTCTTCCTCGAATCGGGTGTAACATGCCAATCTCAGAACCGAGAAAACATATGGTGGACGCACTGAAATATCATATCAGGAGAAATTGGGTTTTTAAAACAATACAAACTTTCCTTTGAAATAACCACGGTTCTCAAATCCAGAAATCTCATAAAGGCAGCATATCTCAATGCGTAAAATCATAAAGCATGATGTATGCGACATATAACAGAATGTAAGCATATCCGTAAATCATGCAACATGGAACAGTAATATGCACATATCAAGGGAAACCGCTCCTTAAAATGAATCCAGTTTTAAAATATATCCTACGATTCCCAATTCCTCCAAGGTCAAATGCAACATCATATAAAGATGTATATGTAACTATAGCAAGTAAATTAAGCAACGAGTCATATCATGATGCGGCAATTGTTCTGGGTAATGAAATGGCAATTATCGATGATGAAGTGTGTGAGCTGGCCAATCTGTGTAAGTGTGACATACGCATCATCGATAATGGTGAAGGTGAACTAACACAGGTATATGAAATGCAATGGTAATGACATGAACGTAGCATAAAGTAAATCTGCAGCTAAAAGGTATAAGGTATGTGTATCTAACATGACCGAGTCGGTGAATCTATCAATCGTCCTGTCTAGTCAAGGGTATGGATCAATCATCAATTAACCCATCACGTATGGTAACTCATCGTACGGCGTCATTAAACAATTTGGGATCCTAACAACCTATATGACAAGGAGAGTATGGACCTCACGTCCCGTATGGCTTATCATTCAAGATTCACAACATTATGTATATCTATATACCTATATCCCCGGGTCTCATCCATAACAATCGACTCGCATCTGTATACCGACATATCAATCAAGTCATCGTATCACCTCGTATATTCTTTTCATCACATAAGTATCTCACATCAAGTCATCTTATCAGTCTAAAGTCGTATATTATCAACCTCATATTATGACACTATAATCTCCTATTGGTTCTCTTTACAACTACTTATCTAATTTATAGAAATTCACATTCTTGAACATCAATTCAAGACATCTATCCTATCATATCATGTCACCTAAACCATAAGCTATAACTTTAAGTCATGGTATTTCTTATCTCCTACAATTTCTTTAACTATACCTCTAAGTTCCTAAAATGGTTTCTCTAACCATATCCTGTATATCGGTATCCATCAAAGTTGCAGGGTGCTATACGCCATCCACCCGACTTCCCCCATAGATATAGATCTACTCACCTTGATCCTTACTTTCCGAAGTCGATGACGCCATGCTCCGTCGCCTCGGAATCCACGCGAAGGTACCTACAATAATACACAATCGCAATGGCTAAAATCGAATCCGAAAAACCTATACGGCACACGGATCGCCTATTGGTTAAAACCTATAACCCATGCATGAAAAACCAACCAATCATCCCTTGTTGTTGATGTACAAACATCCAACAAAAAAATACAAATCCAAATATCAAAACCTAGCATTCAAAATACAGAAAACATAACCAAAAATCACACAAAAGTGCTCCCAGATTTTGACTCAAGTCAAAAGGAGCAAAACTAGCATGTATAGGGTGTTGTATATAGAGTGTGTGAGCTACTGAAACAACCTAGACCCAAACTCCCTAAAAGTGGCCGGCCACATAGCCCAAAAATCCGGCCACCTAGGCCATCTGTGCTCCGAATTGGTTCGTACTTGCAGGGTGGCTTCCTCTTGGTCCCCCTAGGTCTCTAGAGTTGTTTGCTTCTCTCAGAAACTCCCCGGATTGTCTAAGATTCCCTGTAGGCTCACAAAATAACACAAAACCGACATGGACACAACTCTAAGTCCATGTTTTGGTTTCTATACTCAATTCCACGTCTTGTAACAGCCACTAGAGTTCACCAAATCCACACTTTCACCCAAACCCTCTATAGGGATTTCTAACTTCACAATAACCAAACCAAATTAACTTCTAAACTAACTAGAATGCAAGGAAACTAGAAAGTAGACTAAAGTAAATGAATTATACCTCATGGATGTAGCCAAGCAAAACCCTAGCTCCCCAAAGTCCTCAAAATCTAACATTGATGGGTCCAAAGTGTAGAGGGAGAAGAGGGGATCAACTTTAATGAAATGGGTTTAGGGTTTTGATGAAGCTTTGGAGATGGATCTTGGGGTATAGGTGGAGGGAGATGAGGTTGAGGGAGATGAAAAATAACAATGGGGGAGGAATGGATGTGGCTGCCCTCTGTCTCTCTCCTCTCTTATTCTCACCCTCACCCAACTATTTACCCTTTTACCCTTTTTCCCTTTTTCCTTTTCTTTTCTCACAAAGTCAAATACAATATGAAACCAACAAACACAAATGAACCACATGCAACCAAATGCAACATGCCACGGATTTGGCCTAATCGCGATTAGCAGCGCACTAATCGGGTTTTATCCAAACTGCATATACTAAATTTTAAAAATGTCAAATCCGATAAATATATTTTTTACTGAATAAAATATTTTAAATCTCCAATTATTTCATAATTTTTGGTATATATTTATACCATTTTACGAAAACCCCAATTTCACAAATCAGGTAGTTTTCGCTAAATATATTATTTTAATATTAAATTCCAAAAATAATATTTTATATTTTCTGAAATGTTACATAGACGGAGAGACCGTACTGTACGGTAATGTTACTGATTGGATTCGCAGGAGTATGAGGAGGCTTGCTTGTTGTTCTTCTGATCACTCAATACCCGGGTGGCCGTTACGTTTAGCAGACCACTTTGCGGCTTGTGGGTGTTTGATATGATCATCACCTACTGCCACCGTATTGACGAGTCTTTAGAGTCCTACACAGAGGTTTCCCGGTTCATGCGAAACGAAGTAGGAGCACATAGGTGATTTGTGTGGGACCGAGATTAATGTGCGTATGTGATATCGCATTCTTTTCTCGTGACTTGTGACATTGGTCGGTTATATGTGATATAGCCGGGTTATCGGATCAAGTGTTGATTCGATAAGTTGTTGCATTTGATATTATCCGGTTATACAGAATATTGCCAGATTATTAAATCAAGTGTTGATTTAATAATTTAATGTATAATTATATATTTGATATATTACATTACATTAAATAATATTAGCTCACTTAAGTATTCATTTTTCTCACTTATGATATATTGATATATATGTGATATATGTTAAATGTATTGTTTTCCTTTTGCACAAAATATATATGTGATATATATTGTTGAGTCATACAAGGTTTCACATGCAACATGTTTGTATGAGACTCACACCATGGTAGGTTAATATTAGGGTTTTATTAGTTTTAAGTAGTTCAAACATTTGGAATTAGTCATGGATGAGCTTGGAGAAGCTAGTAGAACATTGACTTTGTCCACTTGTTTGTCTAGCTTAAGATATTTGTTAACCCAAGCCTTAACCTTTAGCCTTCGTTTATTCTCTACAAGGGTTTGACATGGCATATACCAACCATGGTTGCATTACTAATCTCATAAGATTTTTTCTCTTCATCACTTTCGTTTCATCTTCTTCTTTCTCTTTGAAGCTCTATTGATTTTCATGAAGTGATGAAATTGAGTGAGAAAATAAAAACTAAAGTGAGCCCACTTCCTATTTCATCATCCTCTACTATTAGCCATTTAGTTTAGGGTGTTTGCTCCACTATTCTGACCATTAGTGAAGAGGTAGCATGAGCTTGAGTCTCCTCGACGTAGATCTTCTTCGGCATCGAAGACATTGAGCAAGGTTGTTCCTTTCTTCAAGTGAACCATCTCTAGAGTCTGGGATTTCACCATTCGCAGCAAAGGGACTATGACATGGAGCTTTAGAAGTGAAGGACCGGTATACAAAGGTTGTATTCCCTCATTCACTTAGATGTAAAGTAGTTAACATGTTTATTCGTCGGATTTTCAAGTAACAATTCTAGGGTTAGGGTTTACTAGAATGGCAAAATTTTAAATTGGCATGGTCGATGCCACCCGAAACCTTATTGCCGTGCTAGGCAACCCAACATGACTATCAGAGCCATGCTAGAAAATGAGACGATGTTTGTTAGATTACGAAACCGAAACGACTCCGAAACTTGAAAAACGAAAACTTAGTTTCTGTCGATTTTAAAACAGCCCCAAAATTTTTTTTATACAACTGCAGAATGTTGTAAGAGATATGACATGAACACAGGAGAAATTTGAACCCACTTGCTCGGAATTTGGACGAGCACATGGGAGGAAAAACCGAGCAAGCCAGCCCCACGGAGGATTCTGGGCTTCAAATTTTTTTAGTGTTCCAGTCTCTGGGTTTTGGTGTTTCAGGTGTTGTTTGTTTTTGCTAAATTTTCAGGTGATGTTAAATTTCTGCAAAAGCAATTCGGCGTGTTTCTTAATCGTAATTCAAACATGTATTCGGGTTATTTAGACTATGTTAAAAAGTTTGAATAGATATCAATAACCCAATCTTTCCCCGCTGGAAAAGTTGGATTTTTCCGAGTTTAAAATTTTCAGAAAATCTTGCAAGAGATTCTGTGGACCCTCTAGAAGAACGAAACCCTAACTTGATTCTGTGACCGTCAAAACCACCTTCAAACCCTAGGGATTGTGGTAGTTCAGCGGTGCCACAGGTGAGGCATTGGTTGACCCTTCTACGGCTGGTTCATAGAAGTTGTGGCATGTTTTGGGTACTTTTTGAACTCCGCTTAAGTGTTGATCTTGTTGGGAAATTTTGGGTCCTTGCTTATTCGATCGAAAAGTTTAACACCGTCTAGCTATCTGAGATTGTGATACAATATTTGGAATCCGCATAATTGTTTATATGATAACTAGTTTGAATTTTATAAATCTAGCAGTTTAGTCTCAGTTGATCATTTGCCACAGAATTTTTGTAACATTTCAGAAAATATAAAATAGTATTTTTTGAATTTAATTGTAAAATAATATATTTCGCTAAAACTACCTGATTTGCGAAATTTGGGATTTTCGTAAAGTGGTATAAGTGTAAACCAATAATTGGAAATTTATCGGAGATTAAAGTGATTTATTTATTTTAATGATATTTAACGGATTTTTGGTAAAATCCGTGTTTTTACATTTTTCCGTGACTTGTGCACCATGTCATGTGCACGATGGATTTGAGTTTGTGAGTTATGTTTATGACTTGTAAGATTAAAAGAGAATGAGAAAGGAAAATGGGAACAAAGAAAAAGAAAAGAAAAGAAAGAGTTTGTGTGTGAATGGAGTTATGAATGAAAAACAAAAGTGATAATTGAGAGAGTGAGTGTAGGGGGAGATAATTATGAAAGAGAGTGAGGCTAAGAGAGAGAGAGGGTTATACTTGGCTACCCTATTTCTTCCCCCTCCATTGTTTCTTCATGTATTTCTCCATCTCCTTCAACCCTCACTACCTCCATGCATCATCTCCATTCCTTTACCAAAACCTCATGTCCCCTTCTTTAAACAAACATGCACAAACCATTCTAAGACCTTTGAACCATTCAAGTTTGGATTTCGAAGACTTGGGCAACTTAAGAAAGTTCTATGGTTGCAAATAAGGTGATCCATACACTTTAGTTTGGTGTTTGTGCTTAATATCGTATTTTTAGTTTAGAATTGGAGTTATCGGGGATATGTGATCTTAGAAAGTTACAAGTTGCTATGGTGTGGCCAAATGAGGTGTAGTGAGTGTTTACTAGACCTTATAGAGTGATTTAGAGGCCTGGAAGTGAGTTTAGAACCCGATACACGAAATTAGAATATGTTCCGCATCGGTTTTGTGAAACCTTAAGGCCTACAGGGAATCTGGGATGACCTGGAGTGTTTATAAGATAAGCAAACAATACCAGGGACTAAATTAGGGCACTAGGAGACCACCCCGACCAGACGAACACCAATGGAGCATCACGGATCAAGCTCTCCGGAATTTGGGAGTATGTGGCCGACCACTTGGTGGAATTTGGTGTCTAGGTTCGTCCAGTAGCTCATATACTTCATATACAACACCATATACTTGTTTGATTAGTTCCTGTTTACCTGAACCAAAATCTGGGAGCTATTATGAGTGATTTTGGTTATGGTTTTCCGTATTTTGGAATTCTTGGTTTTAGTAATTGGTATTTTATTTGGTTGTTGCGCGTTTGTATGTCAACAAAAAAGGGTTGTTTGGTTGTTTTTGCATGCGTAGGCTATAAGTTCTAACCTATTAGCGCAACGTGTGCCGTTTTGGATTTCGGAACTCGTTGTTAATGTATTGCGATACGTGTTGATATTGTAGATACCTTCCTGTGGATTCTGAGACGACGAAACACATCGATTATGGCTAAGCGAGGAGTTTAGCAGGTGAGTAGATTTATATCTACGGGGGAAGTCGGGTGGATGGCGTATAGCACCCCCGGAAACATTGATATAGAATATCGTTTGATTATTTTTTCTTGATAAATGATATTCGACGGACATGATTGTAGGGTTTACAAACGATAATATGATAAAAGTTGATGCTAATGAAAATATTGATATTTGAGAATATAAAATGGTAAGTGAACCATGATAGGTACGAATTAAAAGTGAACAAGTGTGATGTTTATATTAATGTGATGAACGAGTATACGATGTGATATGATGACTTAGTGAAATATGTAGTTATATGGATTTCGAGTCGATATGAGATTGTTGATACCTTTGTAGGTCCCCTCATACGGGATGTACATTGATGTGACATGAGAGATAGGTATATTTTTATATGGATAATGTGTTGCATTTGGAGTGATATGTCGTACGAGACAGATCCGTACCCCGATATTGTATAGGTTGATAGAATCCCAATTTTTTTATTGCTGCCGTACGTGGATTACCATACGGATGAGTTTTACTTGTTGATTTATCCACACCCTTGGTTAGAGGATGCCGTACGATGGATTGTACCGTACGAGATGTTGTGAGGATGGATGTCGATTGATAGATTCATCGACTCGGTCTTGTTAGATACGGATACCTTATAGCATTTAAAGTCACGGTGTACACTATGCTGTATTCATGATTATTCTCATTGCATTTCATATATCTGTGCTAGTACACCTACAACATTATCGATGATGCGTATGTTACACTTACACAGATTTGCCGGTTCACACACCTTCATCATCGATAATTGCCACGTCAATACAGAGTAGAATTGCCACATCATGCCATGATATATTTGTTATGTTCATTTCGCTGTTCCACATTGCATGAGATATACGGACAGGCTTGAATCCTGTTAAATGTTGCATACATACTGACATGTACACCCACAAACTTGGTTATAGCTACATGTACATCATGCATACATACTGACATGTACACCGACATATCTTGCTATAGCTGCATATACCCCTAAGTTGTATTGTATTGACATGTGATTTGAGACATTGATTAGTGTGCTATTGCGCTTATGAAATGCATCATACATACTTGCTTACATGTAGATACTTATACCATGCTACAGTTACATGTACACTTCATATGATGTTGCACTTGATTTTGGAGGATTTGGGAACCGCATGATATATTTTAAAGCTGAATTCATTTAA
Organism: Agapanthus africanus; assembly: GCA_030015575.1. Classification (NCBI taxonomy): domain Eukaryota; kingdom Viridiplantae; phylum Streptophyta; class Magnoliopsida; order Asparagales; family Amaryllidaceae; genus Agapanthus; species Agapanthus africanus. The sequence goes on from JASDDO010000012.1 coordinate 253,780,978, forward strand.
AAGAGCGGTTTTTCCTTAATATGCTCATATTGCTGTTTTATGTTGCATATATCATATTTACATGGATTACACATTGAGATATGGTTTTCATGTGATTTCTGGATTTGAGAAACGCGGGATGTTTCAAGAAATTTTGTGTTGTTTGAAAATCTGGTTTCTCTTGATATGATATTTTAGTGCGTCCACCATGTGATTTCTCGGTTCTGAGATTGGCATGTGATACCCGATTCGAAGAGCGGGAGGCACCATCTGTGAGTACATGGTGGACCCGGTATGGTACCACGGGGCCAGTGGTGATTTCGTGGTGTAGATAATAAGCCTGGCAGAGGGACCACTACCTACCGGTGATTGTATTTGGACTCGGCAGTTATGTCACGACCCGAAATATTAGCTCGTGACCGGCACTCAAATCACGCAACGTCCAAAGGCGTAACGTAACTCAAGTAAGCTGAAACCCAGAAATTTAAAACTTTTAAAAAAAAATTAAAAGAGGTGAAGTTTTAAAATAAAGGTATATTGAAATCAAGTTTCTAAAATTCATGGAAAACGAACATGAATGATGAAAGTAAAATTTACCAGTTTGAAAACATATTTCATCTTTTTATAAAAATTTGAGCAGCACTTCCTTTGTATTTTTTGATCCAGAACCACAAATACATGAGATAATAAAGGCATCCCCAAGAGGGAGCTAGCTCTTCGCCAAACGGCGGATCACAACCACGCAAGACAGTATATAAAAGTATACAACGCCCAACGGCGAAGATCACCACAAAGATAAAGAAATAAGCAAGACATCAAAACCACAAGTAGCGGAAAACCCCTTGCTCTAAGTCTCGCAACCACAATCTCACTAAGTCTCGTTACTCAAACAATTTACTAATTTTGATTTGATAGAGTTAACTAGATACAATATGGAATATAGATACAAGAGTGGGTACGATACAAATGTCCCACCTACCAATGCAAAACACCCGAATGCAACTGTGTGCCAGCGAAGCCGCTACTGATCCATGCGGTCAACCTGCAAGAACTGTGGCACAACGGGGGTGAGTTGCCAACTCGTGAGTAGAAAAACATCTACAAGTAGAAATTGAATAAACATCGACTCCTAGGTCAACTATATCATGAAGGTAATACTATGATATCTAGGGTGACCGGGTCGTATATGTGACAACAATGTAATCAACACCTATGTGTTTGCGGATATCATCCAACCATATAATCAATGTCTGTATGCATGTGGATCTCGTCCAACCATATAATCAATGTCTGTATGCATGTGGATCTCGTCCACGTGTCAACCAATGAAACAACAATATCATGCATGTAAATATCATAAAAGCATATGCATGAAAATATGAGGATATCAATCAACGTCTGTCCCTTGCGACACATCAAAATCATGGAACCTGGGTGTCCAACATCGACACCAAAAAACATCATGAAACCCGTGTCCAGTATCGACACGTAAATCCTCATATCTCGGGCTCCGTCGGTCCGGATCGGCCTACGGGTGACGTCAATCCGGATTGGTTCAACCAATCACCGGTAAGTACTCGCCACCCTGACAGGCTCATCGTCTACTCCACGAAAAACATTCTCGCCCCGCGGAACCATACCGGGTCCACCATGAACCCGCAAACGGAATCATCCGCCTCCTCGAATCGGGTTTCATATGTCACATGTCTCAGAACCGAGAAAACGCATGGTGGAAGTACTGAAATATCTTATCAAGAGAAACCGGGTTTTTAAAACAGTACATACTTTCTTTTGAAATAGCCATGGTTCTCAAATCCAGAAATCTCATGAAAACAGCATATCTCAATGCGTAAAATCATAAAGCATGATGTATGCGACATATGATAGAAATGTAAGCATATCCGAATACCAAGCAACATGGAACAGTGATATGACATATTAAGAGAAAACCGCCATTTTAAATGAATCGAGTTTTTAAAATATATCCCGCGGTTCCCAAATTCTCCAAAGTCCAATGCAACATCGTATAAAGGTGTATATGTACGATAGCAGGTAATTCATGCAAGGAATCATATTATGATGCAGCAATTCTACTGTGTAGTGACATGGCAATTATCGATGATGAAGTGTGTAAGCCGACAAATTTGTGTACTTGTAACATACGCATCATCGATAATGGTGCAAGTGTATTAACACAGGTATATGCAATGCAATAAGAATAGCATGAATGCAGCTTAAGGTAAATCATCAGCTAAAAGCTATAGGGTGTACGTATCTATCATAAGTCTGAGTCGGTGAATCTATCAATCGACATCTAGCCTCACAAAATCCCGTACGGTATAATCCATCGTACGGCATCCTCTAGTCAAGGGTATGGATCAATCATCAAGTCGAACTCATCACGTACGGAAAATCATCGTACGGCGGCACTAAGCTAATAGGGATCCTATCAACCTATAAGACAATGAGGGTACGGCCAAATATCACGTACGGCCTAACATCCATGACTCACAACATTATATATTTATATATATATATACCTATGTCCCAGGTCACATCCATGAGATATCATATCAGAGGACCGACAAGGTATCAATCATCTCAATCGACTCGCATCCGTATACCAACATATCATCAGATCATCATATTCGTCTTATATTCTTTTCATCGCATTTTATATCTCGCAAAAAGTCAATTTTTACATATATATTCTACCTTTACTATAAGCATGTGTATCTAATTTAACATATACATCAGAATCATACAAACAGTTTTTGAAAGGTGTGAATCGTAGTTTTGAAAGTAGGGGCTACGGTGCTTTTAAGGAAAAGATATCATTTGAAAATCCATAACGTCCATCAAGGTATCAGTTTAAAATATACATACAATTCTTTGGTTTGGAAATGGGTATGGTTCGGATGACACAACTACGTCGACTATCTAGTCCTATAGTTCCCTAAACGGCAATATCGTTAAACGTCATCCTCAAATTCCGTCATCACATATTAGACGTATTATATCACTTCTAACTATCCTTAGTTTATAATATGGTTTCAGTAACTATCATTTAACTCTAACCCTAGCTTCTGAATCTAGGTTTCCTTAACCATATTCTATAAATCATCTTCCATCAAAACTTTGCGGGGGTGCTATACACCATCCACCCGACTTCCCCGGTAGATATAGATCTACTCACCATAGTCTTCGCTTGTCGAAGTCGTTGACGCCAGGCTCCGTCTCCTCGGAATCCATGAGAAGGTACCAACAATAACAACACATATCGTAACGCTATTAAAATCAAGTTCTAAAATCCAATACGACACGCGCCTTGCTCGTAGGTTAGAACCTGTAGAATACGCATACTAAATCAACCAAACAACCCTTGTTGTTGATGTACGAACATCCCACAACCAAATACAAATCCAAATATCAAGAATTATCATTTAAAAGAACGGAAAACATAGCTAAAATCACACTAAAATGCTCCCAGATTTTGACTCAGGTCAAACAAAACTAAGCAAACAAGTCTAGGGTGATGTATATAGTGTATATGACCTACTGGACCAACCTAGACACTCACCCTCACCAAGTGGCCGGCCCCCATGCTGTAAAAACCGGCAAGCTCGTCCCCCAGGGCTCCTCTGGGCTTCGTTTTCATAGGGTGGTCTCTCAGGGACCTAAATGGGTCCCTGGTGTTGTTTGCTACTCTCAAAAATTCCCCGGGTTGCTCCATATTTCCCTGCACACCCTAAATTCTCACAAACTGACATGAACTCAAATCCCAAATCCGTATTTTGGTTTACCATTCAATTCCTGCTCTTAAACAGGCTCTCAACAGCCACTCAAATATCACCAACCACAATTTCACTCAAACCCTCACTAGGATTTTCCAAGATCACAATCCACACCAAAACACCCTCTAAACTACACAAGAATGCAAGGAAACTGAACTAAACTAAAGGAAGAAATTATACCTCATGGTTACACCCAAGCAAAACCCTAGAAGTCCTAAAGTTGTCAAGATCCCACTTTGCTTGGTCCAATGTGTAGAGGAAGAGATATGGATTAATTTTTGTTAAGGGAGTAATAAGTTTTGGGGATTATTTGGAGATGGATCTAGGGCTTGAAGGTGGAGGGAGATGGGGATGAGGAGATGAAAATGATGGGGTAAATAGATCATAGCAGCAGCCCCCCTCCCCCCTCTCTCACTTATTCTCACACTTTCTCTCTCCAAACATACTCTTTTTAACCCTTTTTCATTTCTTTTCCTTTCTCCTTTAAACTTTAAAACCAAAACACATACACCCTAATAAAAACAACACAAATGAAATAACATGTAACATGTCATGGTGCACTAACCATGAAAACTGTAGAAACACGGATTTGGCCTAATCGCGATTAGCAGTGCGTTAATCGGGTTTTATCAAAACTGCATATAATAAATTTTAAAAATGCCAAATCCTTTAAATATATTTTTAAATGAAAAAATCATTATAATTTCCAATTATTTCATAATTATTGGTATATATTGATACCCTTTTTCGAAACGCACAATTTCGCAAATCGGGCAGTTTTCGGGAAAAATATTATTTTAATATTAAATTCCAAAAATAATATTTTATATTTTCTGAAATGTTACAGTCTTCCCCCCTTAAATAAATTCGATCCCTGAATTTAAATTTAATCCCCCAAATGTTAAAACATTTCAATAATCAACTAAAATCAACGGGGCTCCGAAATCATAGAAGATGTAGAAATACTACAGCGCATCGCGTGCGCTTGAAAACGTGATAAAACTCAAAACCGAACTCATTCAAGCGTCACACAAATCATCGGATTTTCACGCATATCTTCGGAGTTATAATGGAGATACAGATCTCGAAATCAAATACCGAAATCCAATATACACTAGTCAAATACTATAATATGTATATAGTACGCATTTTTGGAAAAACTTTCAAAATCTGAATAAAACTCATGCAAAAATCTTTTCTAAATCGCCGCGTGAATGAATAACTCACGGCATAAGTTGTTGGAGATAGTGTCCTCAGAGTCAATTATTGGATCACAGACACGTGATTGCAATGATTGAGGGAGGACCTATCCCGGTAGGACAGTCTTACTCAAGATGATAGTATGCTATCTGGTTTATCTTTATCATCGTGTACTGCTTTAGGTGACCTTACGAGTCACTATTGCACGTTGATAGAGCCACTAGGATTCTTGCTTGACTACCAGCAGTATGAGGGCGATCATATACGTGAGAGCTGGAGTCTATAAGCACATCCTTAAAAGGTCCCTAGTCGAGGGAGTTTCGAGACAGGGCATTGATACTCCGGAGTAGACTAGTGTATACAGTCGAGACCCCGACGAGGGGCGGTGGCCAGTCTCATAAGCCACTGGTGTCAGTTGGTTCACCTAAGATGTATACAGGTGCTCATTGGGTTATGAGTACACCGGACATGACTCGCCGGGAACCTGCTAGTTGGGATTATACCAGACGTCAGATAGCAGTTCCCTGGTGACATGTGTACAGGTTAGTTCATCAACCTGAGATCGTCATTTGTCTCGTGTGAGTTCCCACTGTGCTTTGATTACTACCTTATCACGGCTCAAAGGAGTCGTGCAAACAGGTTTTATTTGGGTACAGTCCCGAGCCACATGGAGGCAGTGAGCGGATCTGTAGGGGTTCGTCTCTCCCGGTATTGGGGGTGAGGTCGCGCTGTGTCGAGGAGAGCCAGAACATGAAAAGTCCTTGGCCAAGGCAGGAGATTTGCTGGTAGGTATTCCAGTAGTATCTCAGGGTGTTCTAGGCTACACTCCGACACGACTTGTACCGCTTTTGGGGGTCTGAATTTTACCAACCCCTAGGCCCGCCATGCGATGCTCATAGACGAACGGACCGAACTGTACGGATATTGTCACTGACAGGCCCAGTAGGGTGTCAGGATGAGTTCGCTCATCGACGTCCCTTTTGGTCAATACCTGGTGTCCCGTCACGTATGGCTAACACCTCGACGTGCTAGTGGTTAAATCCACAGCCATAGTATTAACGAGTCTTTAGAGTCCACCACATACACAGTTACTCAAGTTTCGGGCGAAACGTTGTAGAGGCCGTATGGAGATATGGCAGGGTTCGATCAGATACGTGCGGTATTGCACGGATCGTGATCGGACGGTTTTTACTAGCCGGCTTTGGTTTAAGCCGGATCCTGGTATTTGACAGTGTAGTCTTGTCTCTTTGCATTTGTGTTCAGTGGGAATACAAATGCGGGCATGTATATGCAGTAGCGGGGTTTTCCTGTAATTTATTACGGGATCAGTTTTCTGTAGTTGCCAGTTTGCATTCCCTACCGACCGGTTTTTCTTTGTTCCTTCCCGGCCGGACTTTTCCGATGGAGGGGGTTATTTGCAAGTTTGCAAATAACCTTTTGTGGAGGGAGTTTCTTGCATTTGTGAGACTTCATGATGGTTCATAATCATGAGATTCTTTTTGAATCAACTCTTGCATTAATTGTGATTTGAATGGATTAGGAGTTGATGTGAGGTTTGCTTTGGATGTGGTCACCTCTTTTATATCCTACACTCACCTTCCTTCTTGGTTTCTCTTCACCATTCTCACAAAATAGGGGCCGGCCACGTATTGGGGAGGGAGAGGGTTGATTTTGAGTATGAGGAATTTCATTTTCATCTCTCATTCTTCTTGATACTAAAATTCCACATATCACTCCAAAGTCTATTTTTTCCTTCACCATCAAATGGCAACTAAAACCCCAAAAGAGACTACGATTCTACACTTGCCTACAGCAAATCTTAGACGCGTCGGCTAGCCAACTTCGCGCCCGAGTTACCTCGGTCAAGAGGTGGGAGCCCGTAAAAGTATCCGGCTACGTGGTGCCCTTTCCGACGAGGAGGTGATGGACGGAGTTTCCCCGGGAGATCGGAGTGGAGACGAAGACCGAAGGACACGGATCGCTTGGTATACTTCTCTACCCGTATTTTACTTTGCTAGTTGCTAGGTTAATGGCCCGATCCGGGTGAAAAGTGCGCGGTGGTGCCGGTTGCAAGTTTTGCAAAATTTTTCGTTTCCGCGTTTCCGGCGTCGGATCGACGGCCGAGGCGCCACCGCGGTCTTACATTGGTATCAGAGCCACGCCATTAACCATGCCTAGCTTGCTCTAGTATGTTTAGAACTCGATCGAACAAAAATCCCCAAAAACCGTATTTTCAATGCATTGTGTTTTCTGTCGAAATTTTTTTCTGCTCCAAAAATTTTTCAGGTTGTTTCATAATACTGTGCACGAAAATTTAAGAATTGTGTGAAAATTTGGTCGCGTGATCACTCCAAACCGCCGCGGAACCGCGGCCAAACCCATGCTTGGGCCGCGGTTCCGCCGCGCTTTTAACTGATCAGCTTACCAAATTTTTCCAGATTGTCTTATACTTGGAAATAGGGGTTTTGGGATATTATTTTTGGGCCCAGATTTTCTGTAAGTGCTACAGTATTGCTTGGGGGCCCACTTGATAAAATTTGTTCGATCGGATATTTTAAACATGCTAGTTCACAGTATTTACAATATATCTGTGACCGTGAATGTCACTTGATCGGTAAATCCTGTCTAACTGCTATATCCCGGTTAGACGGATTTGCGAACGTGACCTTCACGTTGATGTTCTGTATATTGCTGTGTTGTTGCGGATCGGTCGTGGGGGATAGCCTGGTTGCAGTGGTAGTACAGTTTTTGTTCTATATGTACATTTGATATTGCGGGGCGAGCGTCCGACATGTGGACTGCCGTCACTGCCTGTTTGTATTATTATTTTGGGGCACGACCAGGTTGCGGTCGATGTACCCATTGTATGTATATTTTACTTTCTGTACTAGGATTTCCCCAAGTAGGGGTGCACGGATAGCCGGGTTCTAGAGGGCAACAAGCCCGCATCTTATGGCGCTGAGACGGAGGGGGCTTTACTCTAGAATTGGCGGGCTATTCGCCGCACTCGTAAGGGGTATAGGTTGACCCAGGAGGGGTGCCCAAGTTACCGGATTCCGTGAAGTGCTGGGTGGTCCATTCACGTTGCTGAAGGGGGCTTCCTCGCTTCAGGTTTTGCCGGGTAACTTTCCGCGCCCGTAGGGGTCTAGGATTTCATTGCACAGGCTATCCATACGACCAGGGGAACGTCGGGTTTCAGCAGCGGCTCTATGAAACCCGGGGATCCCAGATATCTGTATTGTCCTGTGATGCTGTACATTTTTGTGATGTTGCATTTTATCACGCCTTGAGCGAAAATTATATATTATATATATACTAGTAGATGTTGTATATGTTTTGCATCCGCGCTAGTCCAGTCCCCGCTCTGTCGTTAGTTAAGTAACCTAACGGGTGATGACGGGACCCAGTGGCGAATGCGGATGGCATATACGTACATCATTATTTTCGTTCTTTTGTGGTGTGATCAATTGATGGGACTGCGTTGATTCAGATCAATGCAAGTTAAACAAACCTATTCTGATGTTGTTGGAACACTTTTTCAAAAGCTGTTATTGCAAGGGCGTTCTCTTTTGTTTTGCACAGTGGTATTCGGTTATGAATATCCAGCTCCTCAGTCGACGAGGCAAGGGCCGAGATCCCTTCACCGGGAATGACCCCTTGGACAGAAGTTTGCGTCAGGGCAATAACTTCACTATAGCCGATTACTTTTTCTTTGCATCGTGATATTCAGTTGGAATATCCTGCACCTCATTCTACGGGGAAAGAGCCGAGATCCCTTCACCGGGAGTGACCTCTTTAGCAAAGGTTTTCGTCACTATATTTTTATAAAGCTATCCGTTCCTTCAGCGATATCAAGTTCATTACGTTAAAGGTTTTCGCCAGAAACCATTCGTAGCCCTCCGTCATTTCAGTTAAATATTCGGTAGTATTCAAGCTATGTATTTTGACCTCACGCCAAGGCATATTGATTGGTAGCTGCCGGGTATTTATCTGTAGCATAGATAGATGCGTTGGTTTGGGACAGTCGTACTACTATTTTGGCCTTCGTCAAGGGTATGTACGGGTGTGTTCAAATTAACTTGGACAATGACGGGTAGAACTTGACATGTGACTTATGATATTTTGACCTCACGCCAAGGTCATAAGAGCATGGGGCAAAAATCCACATCGGGAGTTTCAAAAGAACTGAAAATTGCCAGATATGCGCATACCTTCTGGAGTGTGATAACGTGAGCGGATTTCGTCACGTTATCATGCGGTGATAGTTGGATCCCGATTCCTACTGATGAGTTGTTTTACTCCTCGGGTGATCCCGGCTAATTCTTCTTTCAGGTTTGGGGAAGAATTTGACGTTACAGTGGGAGGTTTCCAGATTAGATAAAGCGATAACCATTCTGATCTAGGTTAGAGTGCACGCTGAGTGTTTCTTTTCTCTCTCTTTGGCAGCGACCATTGACCCGACCCTAGACTATGACTAAGTGACCAAATTGACCGAACCTTCTTAAACACTGGCTTTTGGATTGTCAGAGTTGCAGACCTCATTGCCACTCCTACTTTTACCCTTTCCTCCAGGACACCCCGTATTACTACGAACGTCCACTTCCATTGGACAAAACCATCGTATGGTTATATACGAACTCGAAGGAATTCGAGGATGGTTTCCGGTTCTGGAGAAAACGAATAAGACTATTCAGTTGTCTTTTCCTTTTACCTTCTCTCAAGTTGCGATTACTCCTTGGTTTAGGAGATAGTACACCTATTATGCAAATTGGATAGTCTTCTTACAGACCTTAGGCTTGTGCCGACCGGTAAGGAATGAAGAAAACCAATTAGCCTAAACGGTGTACAGAAGGTATTAAGTTAAGACAAAGAAAGGGATTAGTAAGAGGGCAAAGTAAATTGCGACTGCTATTCACGACCAAACCAAGTATTTCTTCGCCAATCCTAAATCACCTTTGTATTTCTCCAGGACACTCTGTATCACTACGAAGATCCCAAGTTTATTGGATAATCCATCGTATGGTTATATACGAACTCGAAAGGAACTTGTTCCAGTTCGGGGATGGATCCTGGTTCAGGAGAAATAGGAATAAGGTTCATTCGGTTGTCTTTTATCCTCACCTTCTGTCGCATTGCGAGTGCTCCTAGGATTAGGACAATACACCCATTATGCTTATTGGATAGTCTTCTTCCAAACCATAGGCTGGTGCCGAACGGTAGGGAAGGAAGAAAACCATTTGGCCTAAAAGGGTGTACAGAAGGTAATGACTAAAGACATAAAAAGGGATTTAGAGAGATGAAAAAGAATTATACGGTTACAGTTGTGAATCTGGAAAATGGAAGAGGTATTACTAGGAATACCAGGATACCCCAACGAAACATTTCAATGTTTCAGTTTCACTGTGTACTGTTAAAAGAGAACTGATTTCCCAATTAGACACTTCCTCCAGGGAATGTATTTACCAGGTTTGATTCTCACATCTGTATGGTTTTACAGATGATGAGTGGGAGTAAGTTATTGGGAATTAGGTGATCATCCTCATTATATCAGGATTCGTTGTAATTGGTGATATTTGAGGAAGTCACCTGTGTTGTTTGCCAGTTGGCAAATATTTGGTTTTGAATATCCGTTGTAGTGCACCAATTTCAAATTGATATATCTGTACGTCTATTTTTATAGAGTGAGATGTACCTTTTTGAAATTATGTCTATGACATTTACCTATATCAGTGGATGGTTAGGTAAGGAGCATTGAACAGCGGTGTAATTCTTCTTAACCAAAAGTACAGTTTTCAACCTACGACACACAGTGAATGAGTCATTTGACTCAAGGGACTTGTACAGAGTATTGTATATTGTCCAGTGTCCATTAGGACAGAGGGGTAGGTACTCGTACTATATTCTGTTTACTTATGACTTCTCTAGTTCTTAGACAGGTGTTTCGTAGAAACACAGGGTCCAAGTTTTGAGAAGTTATGGGTATATGAATAAAGTAAAGAACCAGGTATTGCAAGTATCGGGATTCTTCAAGGTGATCGAAGATGTAGATACTTGTGAATGGTATTCAGTTGATAGTAATGTTTAAGAGAACTTGCTTCTCTTTCAGGTTACTCATAATTGGAAGTACTCCTAAGTTGAGTAACGCTGATCCGCCTCCTTCCATTTAGTTGACATGCACTGGAGACAGCTGCATGATTTGAATCTGGTTCAATTAAACCAGTGCCTCTGTTTCTATATTGGATATAGAACAGTTCATATCTTAACGATGTTAAGGTACGGGGAGTTGTCCGGCTTATGCTTAAAACCAGACTCCGGATAACTCAAGGCACGTTTCTGTAATGGCTGTTTGTGGGTTGACCCGGGCTATGACGAGGGTTGACTTTCTACCATCTGGAAGATCAATAGTGATATTGTTCTTGACTCGCCACAGTTTTAATAAAAATGGAATTTTTCAGAAAACAGTAGTGGGAGTATGGTAGAACTGGAAGTGATTCCAGAACCGCAAACGATTACTGAAGATTTGATAAGAACCTAAAGATTCAATCTGGTTTGACATTCCGTTGGCCACTCCGCAGATATGGTGGGTAACCTCAGGCACTCGAGAGGTACTTCGGTATGCTTAAGGACGGTGGCAGGGAGGTTCTTGTTTACCCAGACTTGCCATTGCTGTTTTTCCAGACTGTGAGACCCGGCAGGAGGACGAGTATAGCGTCGTTCTAAACTAGCTTTAGAAGTGCACGTCTATATGACTCTGCCAGAGGGTTGTCGTAGTCAGTGGAAGCAGCGGAAGCATTGGTGGACATTAGGCTTATGTCTATTTATAGACTAAAGCAGATATAGCGGAGATAGATCATCTATTTCTGATGTGACAGTCATAGCTTTGACTTCATCAGAATAGGGGATGGATCTGTTAAGAAGGTAGTAGGGTGTGATGTCCTGGTATTTGATGACATACACAGAGTAGGAAGTGATATTCCAATACTACGATCAGTTATACTTTGGTTGTCACACAGTAGTTTCTCCACATAGGAATTGGATCTTATATCGTACATTCTGGTTACTAGATCTATGGTTTTAGATCTAGATTTGGGTGGTTTCCCAATCAGGGTACTTAGACAACATTCTAATAGTATTTAGAATGGACGACTCCTGGCACGGTAGTATACCTGCAGGTGATGGAGTCACCCTCTCTAAAGGTGTCTTACAGACTAAAGGGGGGAGGGATGCGCATGATTGGCAGATCACTTGCTTAGGCAATTGAGTCAATCATGAGATGTCATGTACTACACCAGATGTTGTTCTTGCAGTAGATGCAATAAGTTGATTTTCATCCAATCCTGGAGAAACAATCGGAAGCAGTTTTAGAACAAAAGTGGATTTTCTAGGGATATGATAACAGCAGCCTCCTTTAGGAGACGGTTATCATTCCGGGCTTCCAAGGTGACCTGGATGGCAGAGTGGCTGTCAGAGTTATAGTTTTCCCTCTGACGAGGGGCGGTATTTTGGACAGGTGGTCCAGGTGGATACTGAGGGAAGGTATGGCGCAGGATACTGATTAAGTTCAGTTGACGATACAGTCTAAGATGTTAGGATTTGGAGTTCATTTATGAGCTAAGTCCCATCAGATATCCAGATACATTCTAAGACAGGTATTGCTTATTGAGATAGAGAGAGACATTGAAAGAAATATCAGAGCGGATCCACTCACTGAGGCTATTCCTCGAACGCAATAGTTTCGCAAACGAGCTTTGTGAGACTGACTAGTAGAGGAGTTGGGTGTTCGGTATCACACGGGCTGTGAGTATGCGACATCGCAATAATTAGCCTTGAGTGCAAGTGGGAGATTGTTGGAGATAGTGCCCTCAGAGTCAATTATTGGATCACAGGCACGTGATTGCAAAGATTGAGGGAGGACCTATCCCGGTAGGATTGTCTTACTCAAGATGATAGTATGCTATCTGGTTTATCTTTATCATCGTGTACTGCTTTAGGTGACCTTACGAGTCACTATTGCACGTTGATAGAGCCCCTATGATTCTTGCTTGACTACCAGCAGTATGAGGGCGATCATATACGTGAGAGCTGGAGTCTATAAGCACATCCTTAAAAGGTCCCTTGTCGAGGGAGTTTTGAGACAGGGCATCGATACTCCGGAGTAGACAAGTGTATACAGTCGAGACCCCGACGAGGGGCGGTGGCCGGTCTCACAAGCCACTGGTGTCAGTTTGTTCACCTAAGATGTATACAGGTGCTCATTGGGTTATGAGTACACCGAACAGGACTCGCCGGGAACCTGCTAGTTGGGATTATACCAGACGTCAGATAGCAGTTCCCTGGTGACATGTGTACAGGTTAGTTCATCGACCTGAGATCGTCATTTGTCTCGTCTGAGTTCCCACTGTGCTTTGATTACTACCCTACCATGGCTCAAAGCAGTCATGCAAACAGGTTTTATTTGGGTACAGTCCCGAGCCACATGGAGGCAGTGAGCGGATCTGCATGGGTTCGTCTCTCCCGGTATTGGGGGTGAGGTCGCGCTGTGTCGAGGAGAGACAGAACATGAAAAGTCCTTGGCCAAGGCAGGTGATTTGCTGGTAGGTATTCCAGTAGTATCTCAGGGTGTTCTGGGCTATACTCCGACACGACTTGTACCGCTTTTGGGGGTCTGACTTTTACCAACCCCCTAGGCCCGCCATGCGATGCTCATAGACGAACGGACCGGACTATACGGATATTGTCACTGACAGGCTCAGTAGGGTGTCAGGATGAGTTCGCTCATCGACGTCCCTTTTGGTCAATAGCTGGTGGCCCGTCACGTATGGCTAATACCTCTGACGTGCTAGTGGTTAAATCCACAGCCATAGTATTGACGAGTCTTTAGAGTCCACCACATACAAAGTTACTCAAGTTTCGGGCGAAACGCTGTAGAGGCCGTATGGAGATATGGCAGGGTTCGATCAGATACGTGCGGTATTGCACGGATCGTGATCGGACGGTTTTTACTAGCCGGCTTTGGTTTAAGCCGGATCCTGGTATTTGACAGTGTAGTCTTGTCTCTTTGCATTTGTGTTCAGTGGGAATACAAATGCGGGCATGTATATGCAGTAACGGGGTTTTCCTGTAATTTATTACGGGATCAGTTTTCTGTAGTTGCCAGTTTGCATTCCCTACCGACCGGTTTTTCTTTGTTCCTTCCCGGCCGGACTTTTCCGATGCAGGGGGTTATTTGCAAGTTTGCAAATAACCTTTTGTGGAGGGATTTTCTTGCATTTGTGAGACTTCATGAAGGTTCATAATCATGAGATTCTTTTTTATTCAACTCTTGCATTAATTGTGATTTGAATGGATTAGGAGTTGATGTGAGATTTGCTTTGGATGTGGTCACCTCTTTTATATCCTACACTCACCTTCCTTCTTGGTTTCTCTTCACCATTCTCACAAAATGGCGGCCGGCCACATATTGGGGAGGGAGAGGGTTGATTTTGAGTATGAGGAATTTCATTTTCATCTCTCATTCTTCTTGCTACTAAAATTCCACATATCACTCCAAAGTCTATTTTTTCCTTCACCATCAAATGGCAACTAAAACCCCAAAAGAGACTACGATTCTACACTTGCCTACAGCAAATCTTGGACGCGTCGGCTAGCCAACTTCGCGCCTGAGTTGCCTCGGTCAAGAGGTGGGAGCCCGTAAAAGTATCCGGCTACGTGGTGCCCTTTCCGACGAGGAGGTGATGGATGGAGTTTCCGCGGGAGAACGGAGTGGAGACGAAGACCGAAGAACACGGATCACTTGGTATACTTCTCTACCCGTATTTTACTTTGCTAGTTGCTAGGTTAATGGCCCGATCCGGGTGAAAAGTGCGCGGTGGTGCCGGTTGCAAGTTTTGCAAAGTTTTTCGTTTCCGCGTATCCGGCGTCGGATCGACGGCCGGGGCGCCGCCGCGGGCTTACATAAGTGACGGACGCTCACTTGTAAAATAATAATATATGACCTTATATGTTTTGCTAAATATACGTTCCGTCGTTTCCAAAATATCCCAAAAGGTTTTCCTTTATAAACGTTCGTGTCGCTAACGGATACGTAGGAAATAGCGAGACTATAGCTCTTTTTTTTTTCAAAAACCTCTTGGTAAAATTTTTAATGCATGCAAGGTACTCGGGTACTGTCCTCAGATCAGTCCTATTTGGCCACTAAATAATATGGTGCCTATCATGAAAACAAGGTGCTCAAATGCAAAATCAGCCTCAAAAGGCGTATCCAACAATCACATGTGTCTGGTGCGCACGGAAATAAAATCTGAATACACGTGCTACAATATGCACAAAAGCCAAATCTACGTGCAACGGGTGTGCACGAAAGTATCTGTCCAGTGCAACGGGTGTGCACGACAACATCATCTAGTGCACCTAGAGTGCATCCGGTGCAACTAACATGCACGAATGAAAATCCCAGTTGAGTGCATCCGGTGTGCACAAAACCACATCTCATGTCATGTGCCTAATACGCGCAAAATCAAACCAAAACGCTTCGGGTCCGTAAAAGCATATAGTGTAGTATCATGCACGAAAACGAAGGGCAAGTGCCAACGCGTACGAAAATACAAATCTAGTAAAACGAATGCTCAAGGACATAAATCGGGTGCAACCAAGGTACGGAGTATAAATCCAGTGCGACAAACGCATAAATACCCGTCCGGTGCAACAACTGCAAGAAATGCAAATCTAGTGCGAATAATGTACGAAATACGAATTTGATGCTGCAAATGCTAAAAAATATAAATCTGGTGCGACAATCGCACGAAATGAAAATCTAGTGCGACAAATGCATGAAGCGCAAATCTGGTGCATCCAGTGCACAAAATACGAATACAGTGCATCCAGTGCACAAAATACGAATACAGTGCATCCAGTGCACGAAATACGAATACAGTGCATCCAGTGCATGAAATACAAATACATAACTCAAATGCATATAAAAGCAACACCGAGTGTATCAGGGTGTATAAAATCGTAAACGCGTGCTACTACATGCACAAAACACGTATCAATGCACTACAAGCACATGTAAGCTATACCGAGTGCAAAAATCAAATTGAGTGCGTACCACAAACACAAAAATCAAATCAACCGTATAAAATCCACGAAATCATAAATACGTGCAGCCAAGGCACAAACCGAATCTCAAGTGTAATAGATATGCACAAATCACAAATCAATACTACGGTGTATAAAATATATATCAAGTGCAATAACTATGCACAAAATGTAAATACCCAGTAGGTGCAGCCATGGTGCACGAAATCAACATCATGAAACTCATCATCAAAACTCAAATCCAAGTGATATAAGCGTGATACTCAGATCACAATGCAAATCGTAGCAAATGACATTGAGGTACACCTCCTACAATGTCGAAAAATATCGGTGCGCCTAAAACTGGCAGAGCAAGAACATCCGTTTGCCTCCCGCTCACGGTCTGGCGTCTTCTGTCTCTGGGTCCTCATTTTCTCTGTGGATTACCAATCTCGCAATCCATCGGCTCATCGGCCAAGTCAGGTGTGCTAACGGGGACGATTCCGTTCTCGCACTTCTCTGGTCATCTCGCGGTCAATCCTCTTGACCACTCACAAAGCAGCACGTCACTGGCGTGGGCCTTTGGTCCTCTGAATACTCGCGACACAACTGATCCTGGGTGCAAATTTCATTGCAGAAGTGTCCTGGAAGGAATCCTGCTCAAGGTCTCTTCCGATCTCGCCTATGCCGAACTGTACGGAGGCTGGTACTCTTACATAATCTTTTCTCGTTCTCTGGTCATCTGCGTTTTCAGCATAACATTTTCTCGGGAACTGGACGTATCCCAACGCCTCTGTATGCATATTAGATCTCTCATCTCGACGGGGAGTAACAACAGCTCGTCAGCGTCTCTCGCGAACCTCTTGTTCCACTCGTCTCTATTATCGTCTGCTTCGACGTCACGTCATGCTATCTGCGCACTGCAACTGTTCTCGGCCACGGTCAATCCGAAGTCTCTCACACGGACTTGAAGTCACGAACTCGGTATCTTCATCACTCTGTAGAATATATCTGGCCGAACACGTCCTCGGAAACTCGTCCCAACCACCGGAGGAGTACTCAATACTCGTCCGTCCTCGATCAACTCACAACGCATCTGGGTGAGGTCCTCTATCCGACGCTGGTCAGCTTACTGGTCTCTTATCACATGATATCCGGACGACGTCAAACTTTTCGATCGAGTCATCAAGGTCCCAAAATTTCCCGAAGGCTCAACACCTGAGCACAGTCTAAAAAATATCTGGTACATACCACAGTACCTCTGGACCAGCCGTAGAAGGGCAAACCCATGCCTCACTGATGGCACCGCTAAACTGCTGCAAACCCTAAGGTTCAAAAGCGGTTCCATGGTCATCATGTCGAGTTAGTGTTTCATTCTTCTAGAGGGTCCACAGAATTACTTGCATGTTCCTCCGAACACTTAAACTTGGAAAAATGGGTTTCTGACATTCGTTCGAACTTTTTAACTTCGCCTATACCACATGTGAATACCCTTCGCCCGCATGCTAAGCAATGCCTCAATGCTCCAAGAAAGGCGATACGTCAACGGTCATCTCTGAATCGGTCTGCTCTAGATCTGAGTAAGACTCTCTCCATACTAGGAATCTTCAACTCAACTGGGCCTGCGTCGGCGCATCAATCTGATGAATCACCTTCGTCTCTCAACTCGGGGTAGACTAGCTATCATCTGTCGCATTTCTGCCTGGAAGCTCCGGCGATCTCAGCTCGTAAGCCCTGGAAGCGACATCTCACCAATCTCAGCAATAGCTGGATCATCTGTCTGCACGGTAGACGACATCACAATCTCGGAGGTATGCTGTACGTCAACAGTCCTCTCGCAACTGGCAGCTCTATCAATGGCCCGATCATCCGGTGCAAAACCAAACACTCGCCACATCCGAGAGGTCACAACATAAATACTAACTCGAGACTTTCCCGTGTCACCAGAAAACACGATGGTCAATCCTCGTCCATGACGAGCTCGCCCTGACCGCATCATAAGCAGCCGCTCAATTTGCACTCAAACCATGGTGACAGGAACCTCAATCGAGTGTCGAAGAAGGCAGACCAACGACATGAAAGGAAACGACAGCTCCAGAATGGATACATGATCATAAGAAGGAACAACATCAATGAGGGTATGATCATGGAAACGAATAGAATCAAGGATCTCAAATGGATGTATAATCATGGATACGAAGAGAATCACAGATCTCAAAATATGTACATCCTAAGGTTTCTTAAGTGGAGTATCGTATCGTAAATATGCCGCGGAACATACGTACGGTACGTCACTCTACTCAAGCTACCTACTCCATCAATCATGGTCAGCCTATGAAACGAAAGTTCGGGTCTAATACCCCCTGTTCAAGTTTAAGTTCCGTAAGGTCAAGCCTAGGTTCCGAAATACATACCCGCCCTAGACTCCGCATAGTCGAACATAGACTCGAACCAAGGTTAAAGCTAGCGCTCTGATACCAACTTTGTCACGACCCGAAATATTAGCTCGTGACCAGCACTCAAATCACGCAACGTCTAAAGGCGTAACGTAACTCAAGTAAGCTGAAACCCAGAAATCTAAACCATTTTAAGAAAATAAAGGAGGTGAAGTTTTAAAATAAAGGTATAATGAAATCAAGTTTCTAAAATGCATGGAAAAGGAACATGCATGATGCAAGTAAAATTTACCAGTTTGAAAACATGTTTCGCCTTTTTATAAAAACTTGAGCAGCACCTCCTTTGTATTTTTTGATCCAGAACCACAAATACATGAAGATAATAAAGGCATCCCCAAGCGGGAGCTTGCTCTTCGCCAAACGGCGGATCACAACCACGCAAGACAGTATATAAAAGTATACGACGCCCAACAGCGAAGATCACCACAAAGATAAATAAATAAGCAAGACATCAAAACCACAAGTAGCATAAAACCCCTCACTCTAAGTCTCGCAACCACAATCTCACTAAGTCTCGTTATTCAAACAATTTACTAATTTTGATTTGATGGAGTTAACTAGATACAATATGGAATATAGATACAAGAGTGGGTACGGTACAAATGTCCCACCTACCAATGCAAAACACCCGAATGCAACTGTGTGCCAGCGAAGCCGCTACTGATCCATGCGGTCAACCTGCAAGAACTGTGGCACAACGGGGGTGAATTGCCAACTCGTGAGTAGAAAAACATCTACAAGTAGAAATCGAATAAACAACGACTCCTAGGTCAACTATATCATGAAGGTGATACTATGATATCTAGGGTGACCGGGTCGTATATGTGTCAACAATGTAATCAACACCTATATGTATGCGGATATCATCCAACCATATAATCAATGTCTGTATGAATGTGGATCTCTTCCAACCATATAATCAATGTCTGTATGCATGTGGATTTCGTCCAACCATATAATCAATGTCTGTATGCATATGGATCTCGTCCACGTGTCAACGAATGACACAACA
Organism: Agapanthus africanus; assembly: GCA_030015575.1. NCBI lineage: Eukaryota > Viridiplantae > Streptophyta > Magnoliopsida > Asparagales > Amaryllidaceae > Agapanthus > Agapanthus africanus. Next base: position 253,800,495 of record JASDDO010000012.1, read on the forward strand.
ATATCATGCATGTAAATATCATAAAAGCATATGCATGAAAATATGAGGATATAAATCAATGTGTGTCCCTCGCGACACATCAAAATCATGGAACCTGGGTGTCCAATATCGACACCCGAAAACATCATGAAATTCGTGTCCAGCATCGACACGTAAATCCTCATATCTTGGGCTCCGTCAGTCCGGATCGGCCCATGGGCGCCATCAGTCCGGATCGGCCCAACCAATCACCGGTAGATACTCGCCACCCTGCCAGGCTCATCGTCTAGTTCACGAAAAACATTCTCGTCCCGGGTAACCATACCAGGTCCACCATGAACCCTTAAACGGAATCATCCGCCTCCTCGAATCGGGATTCACATGTCACACGTCTCAGAACCGAGAAAACACATGGTGGACGTACAGAAATATCATATCAAGAGAAACCGGGTTTTTAAAACGGTAAATACTTTCTTTTGAAATAGCCACGGTTCTCAAATCCAGAAATCTCATGAAAACAGCATATCTCATTGCGTAAAATCATAAAGCATGATGTATGCGACATATGATAGAAATGTAAGCATATCCGAATACCAAGCAACATGGAACAATGATATGACATATTAAGGGAAAACTGCCTTTTTAAATGAATCCAGTTTTTAAAATATATCCTGCGGTTCCCAAATTCTTCAAAGTCCAATGCAACATCGTATAAAGTTGTATATGTACGATAGCAGGTAATTCATGCAAGGAATCATATTATGATGCAGCAATTCTAATGTGTAGTGACATGGCAATTATCGATGATGAAGTGTGTGAGCCGGCAAATCTTTGTATGTGTAACATACGCATCATCGATAGTGGTGCAAATTTACTAACACAGGTATATGCAATGCAATAAGAATAGCATGAATGCAGCATAAGGTAAATCATTAGCTAAAAGCTATAGGGTGTAAGTATCTATCATAAGTCTGAGTCGGTGAATCTATCAATCGGCATCTAGCCTCACAACATCCCGTACGGTATAATCCATCGTACGGCATCCTCTAGTCAAGGGTATGGATCAATCATCAAGTCGAACTCATCACGTACGGAAAATTATCGTACGGCGGCACTAAGCTAATAGGGATCCTATCAACCTATAAGACAATGAGGGTACTCCCAAATATCACGTACGGCCTAACATCCATGACTCACAACATTATACACACACACACACACACACACCTATGTCCTAGGTCACATCTATAACGATCTCATATCAAGGTACCGACATGGTATCAATCATCTCAATCGACTCTCATCCGTATACCAACATATCCTCATATCATCATATTCGTCTTATATTCTTTTCGTCGCATTTTATATCTCGCAAAAAGTCAATTTTTACATATATATTCTACCTTTACTATAAGCATGTGTATCTAATTTAACATATACACCCGAACCATACAAACAGTTTTTGAAAGGTGTGAATCGTAGTTTTGAAAGTATGGGCTGCGGTGTTTTTAAGGAAAAGATATCGTTAGAAAATCCGTAACGTCCCTCAAGGTATCTGTTTAAAATATGCATACGATTCTTCGGTTTAGAAAAGGGTATGGTTCGGATGACACAACTATGTCGACTATCTAGTCCTATAGTACCCTAAACGGCTATATCGTTAAACGTCATCCTCAAATTCCGTCATCACATATTAGCCGTATTATATCACTTCTAACAATCCTTAATTTCTAATATGGTTTCACTAACTATCATTTATCTCTAACCTTAGCTTCCAAATCTTGGTTTCCTTAACCATATTCTATAAATCAGTTTCCATCAAAACTTTGCACGGTTGCTATATGCCATCCACCCGACTTTCCCGTTAGATATAGATCTACTCACCGTAGTCTTCACTTGCCAAAGTCGTTGACTCAATGCTCCTTCTCCTCCGAATCCACGCGAAGGTACCTACTATAACAACACATATCGCAACGCTATTTAAATCAAGTTCTAAAATCCAATACGGCACGCGACTTGATCGTAGCTTAGAACCTATAGCATACGCGTACTAAATCAACCAAACAACCCTTGTTGTTGATGTACGAACATCCCACAACCAAAACCAAATCCAAATATCAAGAATTACCATTTCAATGAATGGAAAACATAGCTAAATTCACACTAAAATGCTCCCCGATTTTGACTCGGGTCAAACAAAGCTAAGAAAACAAGTCTAGGGTGATGTATATAGTGTATATGACCTACTAGACCAACCTAGACACTCACCCTCACTAAGTGGTCGGACCCCATGCCCTAAAATCCGCCGAGCTCGGCACTCAGGGCTCCCCTGGGCTTCGTTTTTGTAGGGTGGTCTCCTAGGGTCCTAAATTGGTCCCTGGTGTTGTTTGCTACTCTCAAAAATCCCCCGGGTTGCTCTAGATTTCCCTGCGCACCATAAATTCTCACAAACCGACTTGAACTCAAATCGCAAATCCGTATTTGGGTTCTCCATTCAATTCCAGCTCTTAAACAGCCTCTCAACAGCCACTCAAATATCACCAATCCACAATTTCACTCAAACCCTCACTAGGATTTTCCAAGATCACAATTCCACACCAAAACACCCTCTAAACTACACAAGAATGCAAGGAAACTAGAACTAAACTAAAGGAAGAAATTTTACCTCATGGTTACACCCAAGCAAAATCTTAGAAGTCCCAAAGTTGTCAAGATCCCATTTTGCTTGGTCCAATGTGTAGAGGAAGAGATAGGGATTAATTTTTGTGAAGGGAGTAATAAGTTTTGGGGCTTATTTGGAGATGGTTCTAGGGCATGAAGGTGGCGGGAGATGGGGTTGAGGAGATGGAGAAGGAGATGAGAATGATGGGGGAAATAGATCATTGCAGCAGCCCCCCCTCTCTCTCACTTATTCTCACACTTTCTCTCTCAAATCATACCCTTTTTAACCCTTTTTCATTTCTTTTCCTTTCACCTTTAAACTTTAAAACCAAAACAAATACACCCTAATAAATAAAACACAAATGAAATAACATGTAACATGTCATGGTGCACTAACCATGAAAATTGTAGAAACACGGATTTGGCCTAATCGCGATTAGTAGTGCGCTAATCGGGTTTTTATGAAAACAACATATAATTAATTTTAAAAATGCCAAATCCTTTAAATATATTTTTAGCTGAATAAATCATTTTAAATTCCAATTATTTCACAATTATTGGTATATATTTATACCCTTTTTCGAAAACCCCAATTTCGCGAATGAGGCAGTTTTCGGGAAAAATATTATTTTAATATTAAATTCCAAAAATAAAATTTTATATTTTCTGAAATGTTATAGGTTATCGTGGGGATACCAACCAGAGTGATGTACAGATATGCCATCAGGGCCAGTCATGGTGACGGCGCCTGAGACATGAGGATTTACATGTCGATGCTAGACACTGGTTTCATGATGTTTTCGAGTGTCGATGTGGACACTCCGGTTCCATGATTTTGTTATGTCGCGAGGGAAACACGTTGATTTATTTCCTCATTCTACCTGCATATGCTTTTATGATATTTACATGCAGGAGTTATTGTGTCAGTGGGTGACACATGGACGAGATCCACTGCGTACATGCATTGATTATATTGGTGGACGTGATCCACTGCATACATGCATTGATTATATTGTTGGATGATATCCAGTTGCTGATAGGCAGTTATTTATGTGTTCGCACATATGCAGATACGGCCACCCTAGATATTATAGTATTACCTTTATGATATAGTTGAACTAGGAATCGTTGTTTATTTCGATTCCTACCTGGTGATGTTTTTCTATTCACGAGTTGGAAACTCACCCCCGTTGTGCCACAGTTCTTGCAGGTTGACCGCATGGATCAGTTGCGGCATCGCTGGCACACATCTGTTTTCGGGTGACTTGTTTATGGTAGGTGGTACATGTTGGATCGTACCCCTCTTGTATTTTGTATTCATATTGTATCTAGTCACTCCATCAAATCAGAAACTAGTAATTGTATATGTTGCAGACTTAGAAGACTGGTAGTTGCGAGACTAGAGCGATGGGTTTTATGTTCGCTTTTGGGGTTGTTGTCTTGCTTTACTTGTTTCCTTATGTGGATCTTCTCCATTGGGCGTCGTATACTTGTTTTTATACTTGTGGTGGGCTGATTTGCTCCCGTTTGGGAATGATTTATTATATTCTGTGTTGTACCCGTTTTCGCGGTTAGTTTATAAAAGGGAGGTGCTGCCCAAATTTTCAAAAGACAAAACATAATTTATTATACCTTTATTTCAAAGCTTCGCCTCCTTATTGAAAAAAAGGTTTAGATTTCTGGGTTTCAGCTTACTTGAATTACGTTACGCCTGTAGACGTCGCGTGATTTAAGTGCTGGTCGTGAGCTAATATTTTGGGTCGTGACAATTTTGATGTGGATCAAAAGTCCGTCGCAATTACATAGTGTATGCGGATACTCGCCGGGTAACCTTACTAGATAGCCATGCCCCATAGCTCCGACCATGTGACTGTAGGAGAACCCCATTGCCAAAAGCATCCGTTCGGATGCTCGCGGCCGCGGTGTTCCGCCTTAGTGCACTTCGTCGACGGCATCGGTGGTGCGGCCGTCTACTAAAGTTTCCGACGAGCATTCGATCAGGTTATCGGGAATCTTGTTGAATTACCCGACAGGTTATTGGAAAGTGTTTTCAATTTCGAGACTAAAATGTGGGGTTTATAATTGTTAGGCATGTGATGTCTAAGGAATTCATTTGCATGGGCATGAAATCCAAAGTATATGATGCATTGGGTTTATGTTGTCTAAGGTGGTTGCGAATTCCAACTATTGCAGTTTTTCTCTTTCTTTTCTGCGACCGTAAGTGTAATATATGGTGTATCGCCGGTTTCGGTGCTATACATCAACGACAATTGGGATACGCATATTTACTTACGTTGATGACATGTGATTTTATGTGTTGCTGTGATATATTATATTGGATCGTCGTGTTTTGGATAGCCTTGTTTTTTTACGTGAGATGGGAGTTTTTCATTTTCATTCATGTAAAAGCTTGTATGTAATATTCTTTTATTGGTGCACTTCCGGGTTAAGGATGATGTCACCATTGATGTATATTATTTACTTTTCCGTATTAGGATAGACCCAAGGAGGAGAGCACAAGTAACCGGGTTCTAGGGTCCAGTGGGAGACCATCTTGAGGAGTCGAGATCGGGTCTCCTAACTCTAGAATTGGTAGGGTTGCTTGCCGCTCTCGTAGGGGTCTAGGGATGTGGGTTTGGCTATTCATCGCGACCGTGGAATCCGTGTTTTATACTGGCTTAATTTAAAACACGAAATTCCTAGTATATCCAATATTTCATATATGTTCTTCTGCTGCTGATATTCTGTGAGGTGATCACTTGATATGTTCTGAGACGAATGCCTATATTATATATATGAGATATAATAAATATTGCTACTTTCGTTTCTTCTGTGATGCTTAGGAAGCATAATTTGATGGGACATCATTAATTAGATTAATGAAAAAAAAGAAACCTAAAGATGTTGTAGAAACTTGTTTTAAAACTGGTAGCTCTAGTTCTTGCTTTGCATAGCGGTATTCCATGTAGAATATCCAGCACCTTATTCGATAAGGAAAGAGCCGAGATCCCATCATCGGGAGTGACCTCTTTAGCGAAACTAGCAGATGCTACAACCCACTCGGTTTATCTTTTGATTGATTCTATAGTTTTTTCTATGCATAGTGGTATTTGTGAAATATCCTGCACCTTATTCGATGAGGAAAGAGCCGAGATCCCTTCACCAGGAGTGACCTCTTTAGCAACACTAGTAAAGGCCTCAAAAACACTCTTTTTAAAATTCACTCGATTCTACAACGATATCAAGTTCATTACCCAAAGGGTTTTCTTAAAAACCTGTCGTAGCCCTCCGTCATTTCAGATAAGTACTAATTAGTATTCGTGCTACGTTTGTTGGCCTTCGTCAAGGCATAGTGTGCGGTAGCTAACTAGTGCTTATCTGCTAACGCATGAGAAGCGATTGGATTAGAGTAGTCATGCGACTCTGTTGGCCTTCGTTAAGGGTCGTGCGGGTGGGTTTAATTCAATCATGAAATGTACGTGTTGAACTTGACTAGCGGCCTATGGTTTGCTGGCCTTCGTCAAGGTCATATGAAGCTAGGGGTAAAATATTATCGGGAATTTCAAGTGTTGAAATTTGCAATGAGATTGCATACCTTCTATGAGATAGTTGGATCCCGATACCCACTGCGAGCAAGAGTTACTCCTGGGAGAGTTTTACATATTATAATTAGCCGATCAAGTAGGTGTCTAGAATGGTACTAACGGGGATACGCCCCTGGGAAAACGAGGTTTATTTTAATTAGGTATGTGCGAAAGCACGGGGAACCTCCCTCAAAGTACTGACACTGGCCTAGCCGAAAGATTGGCGAACTTATAGGGTGTAATTAATCCCGGCTAGTCTTACCTTTTAGGGTTTGAAAGAAGATTTAACTAAAACAATGGAAGCCATCATGATTAGATAAACTAATAACCAATCTAATCTTGCAAGAGCGCACGCGGAGTGTTTTATTTTCTCTCTCTCCTGGTAGCGACCATGTCACGCCTTAATCAAGATAATAATATGGATGCATTGACCGAACTTGCTTATTTTACTGAGCAAGGGAACGTTGGTTCCGCTCTATCTTATAACTGTTATAAGTCCGAGCAGGAAATAGGGGAATATCCGGATTCCCATGCGACCCAATCGTGTAATAAGCATGTTGATGCATATTCTTCGGGTGTGTTCAATACCAAGAACTGTTTCTCAGTATTCTTTATGTCCTAGGTATGAGATACCGGATTTGGATCCCACATATGTAATCTGTTACATGGGCTACAGATAGGTAGAGAACTGAGAATGGGTGATATGTCTCTAAGTGTTAGAGAATGGTGCAATTGTTGCAGCCAAGTCAGTTGGCAGATATCACATTGTATTACCAAATGGTTAATACATTGATTCTAAACGAATGTTATTATATACCGAACTTGATATACAACATTACATCAATTTCTTTAATGAGTTAAAGAAGGATGTAATTCTGTATTGGAGGATAATGTTGTGAACATTTTCCTGAATCAAGAGTTGATTGGATCAGGCACGTTATATAATAGCATATACGTTCTAAATCAAACCACAGTTCAAAATATGAAGAACACACACAAGATGAGTAGTTCAGAAATGAACGAATCCTTCTTATGGCATAGTAGATTAGGTCATATCAATGCGACATGACCGGCTAAGTTACATAAGAATGAATATGAGAAGATTTTTGAATTTTCATCTTATGATACTTGCCAGTCTTGTCTCAAAGGTAAATGACCAATACTCCGTTTACTGGAAACAGAGAAAGAGTTAGTGAACTCCTGGGACGCATACATGATGATGTATACAGTCCTAGGTCTACAAATGCCAAGGTAGGTTCTTCGTACTTCGTCATATTCATCGACTATCTCTTAGGATACAGACATATGTTCCTGTTGAAACACAAGTCTAAAACTTTTAAGAAATTCAAGGAATATAAGCTTGAAGTTGAAAACCAAATGGGTAGAAGTATTAAAGTACTACGATGTGATCGAGGAGAAGAATACTTGCGCATGGAATTCCTGGAGTTTCAAAAAGGGGAATGTGATTCTCTCTCAGCTTACTCCTTCGTATACACCACAGCACAACGGTGTATCGGGGCGGAGGTATCGCACCCTATGAGATATGGCGCGCTCTATGATGAGTATTGCTGAGTTACCTGTTTCCTTTTGGTGTTATGCACTTGAGAAGCTTCATACCTATTGAATGGGGTTCCATCCAAATCAGTGCCTACCACTCCACATGAGATATGAAATGGGAAGAGTCCATGTCTTAAACGAGTAAAGATATGGGGTTATCTGGCCTGTGTTGAAAAGAAAAATCCGGACAAGCTCGAGGCAAGGTCAGGACTGTATAAGTTTGTTAGGATATCCCAAACATTTGTGAGGGAATATCTTCTACCACTCTGAGAAGAAAAATGTGTTTTGTTTCTCAGCATGCCACCTTTTTAGAAAAGGAATTTCTTGTGAAGAAATTAGTGGACATGAGGTAAAACTGGAAGGGGTTCCAGCTAGACAAACTAACAGCTGATAATTTGGTGAAACTAAAGGATTCAATATTCTCTAATGAACCTCAGCCTCCCCGCGAATCTGGTAGGGTTCCTCATCCACTTGAGAGATACTATGGTCTTCTCGGTGACAGTAGGAGCGAGGATTGCATCATGTTTGATGATGACCCAACTAGGTTCAGGCAGGCCATCACGAGTGGGGACTCTGTGTAATGGCTGGATGCAATGCAATCAAAGATGGAATCCATATACACCAACAAAGTATGACTTTGAATGTTGCATCTGAAGGGGTAAAACCCATTGGAGAAAATAGATCTTAAGAATATTCTTGGTGTAAATGGAAAAGTTGAGACTTTCAAAGTTATGCTTAAGTCCATCAGGATCAATGCGCGCATCGCAGAGTTGGAACATCTGTTTTGATGTGGCAATCAAAGAGTTTGACTTCATCAAAATAGTAGATGAACCTTGTATATAAAATAAGGTTGTAGAAAGTAAGGTTGTCTTGCACGTATTGTACGTAGATGACATACTCAGCATAGGAAATGGTTTCCTATGCTACACTTGGTCAAGCTCCTCTTATCACGAGGATTCTCCATGAAAGATCTGGATGATACCTAATACATCTTGTGGATTATGATCTATGAGATAGATCTAAGTGGATGTTGGGAGTGTCCCTAATCCAGGTATTTTAACACCATACTAAAGGGGTTTAGTATTGATGATTCTAAGCGTGGTGGTTCATCCACTTACTCAGGATCACTCACTCCAAAAAGATGTCTTCCAAGACTGATTTGGAGATAGCTCGAGTGAAAGGGATACCCTATGCTTTGGCAGTAGGCTATATCATGTATATGATGTTATATACCAGAATAGATGTAGATTGCTCACTAAGTGTAGAGATCAGGAATCAATAGGATCTTGGGAGAATCACTGGACAGCTGTGGAGGACATTCTTAAGTACTTGAGAAGCACTAAAAGAAAGTTCTTGGTTCGAGCTTCCAGAGTGATAAGGTCGACTGAGAGTCAATCACAGGCATTTTCTTTACCCTCAGTGCAGGGACGGTTTGTTGGAAGAGTTCGAAACTAGATACCGTGACATACTAGACGATAAAGGCTGAATACATTGTTACCAATGATGCAGCCAAAGTAGTTGTCTGGGCATTTCTTGTTCATGAGATGAACAAGGTTCCTACCATTGAGCATCCAATAACTGTTATTGTGACAACAATGGAGTTGTGGTTTTGGCCTAGGAATGAAGTTCCCATCAGCGTTCCAGACATATTCTTGTTAGTTATATGTATGCCCTAGAGCCCATTACTGTACATAGGATGTATATTGTAGTGGATTCTTGGACATATATAGCGAGGACTTTCTTGCTCGACATGATAGTATGCTATCTGGTTGATCTTTACCTTAACGTGTACACTGATTGTCTCTCTGTTACATGTTGGTAAAGCCCTTAGGATGTGTACTTGACTACCTGGACTATGATGCGGATCATACTAGTGGGGACATGGTAGTCCATAATTACATCCTTCAAGGTCCCTAGTCGTGGGTGTATCGAGACGGGGCATCGATATACCAGAGTAGACTAGCGTATACCTTCTCGACCCATACAGATGGACGATGGATGATCCCATATCCATTGGTGTTTGACATCAGAGATGATATACGGGTGCTCAGTAGAGACTGGGTACACTGGACGGACTCGCCGAGAACTCCCAGATGGTATTATACCTCACGTCAGATGGCAGTTCTCTGATGACACTGGTACAGGTTAGTCTGTAGACCCGAGATCGTCATAGAGTCTTGTGTGGTTCCCACTGTGCTTTAATTTCCACCTTACCACGTCCAAGAGGGCGTGCAAAACGGTGGCTGTTGGGTACAGTCCCGAATCACATGGAGGCAATGAGCGATAGGAGGGGATTCGTCTCTCCCGGTATAGGGAGTTGATGTTGCGCTGTGTTCGATTGGCTATAACAGGAAATCCCTGGCCAGGGTTGCTGAGATATACTGGTATGTGTTACCAGTAGTTTCTCGAATTGTTATGGACCTCATATCGACACGACTTATCGAGCTATTGGGGTCTGACGTTTACCACCCCTAGGCAAGATATGCGACATATCAGAAGACGAGACCGGACTGTACGGTAGTGTTACTGGTTGGATTCACTGGAGTGTGAGCGGGCTTGCTCGTCGATCTTCTGATCGCTCAATACCCGGGTGGCCGTTACGTTTAGCAGACCGTTTGTGGCTTGTAGGTGTTTGATATGATCATCACCTGCTGCCGGCGTATTGACGAGTCTTTAGAGTCCTACACAGAGGTTTCCTGGCTCAAGCGAAACGAAATAGGAGCGCATATGAGATATGTGCGGGACCGAGAATAATGCGTGTATGTGATACCGTATTCCATTCTCGCGATGAATGTATCGAATGGTTGTATGCTATATAACCTAGTTATCGATTCAAGCGTTGATTCGATAAGTCGATACATTGAATACTAGTCGGTTATGTTCGTCATGACCGGATCATTGAATCAAGTGTTGATTTAATGATTTAATGCATAATTATATATTTGATATATTACTTTGCATCAACTAGTATCGGTTTACTTAAGATGGATTTTCTCACTCGCCTGTGCACATTGTATATGTGATATATTTTGTGCACTTGATTGTATCATGTTTGATGATATATGATAGCTAGGGTTTGTGTAAAGAGTTAAACCTTAGTTAAGTAAATGGTTAGGGTTTTGATATATTTATTAATTCTTTTATCTTTTAATTTGTATTAAAAAGATAAGAGATAAAGAAAACAAAAGGTTGCTTTTCTTCATGAAGCTTGTTGAAGCTTCATGAAGCTTTGACCAAAGAAACCTTTTGTCTTCATCTCATTAACCCTAACCATTCATTGAACTATAGTTAGCTCTCTACACTTTACCATGGTTACAATTATGATAAGAATTCATTTTCTTTTCTATTATGATGCTTATCATAATGCTTATCATATATTCTTCTTCTTCTTCATCTTCTTTCATGAAGAAAGCTTCACTTCATCAATGGTGATTGATGAAATCAAGTGAGAAATCCAATTCTAAAGTCTACACACTTCCTATTTCTTCATCCTCTACCTCTTGCCAAGTAGTAGAGTGTGTTTTCTTCACAAGTTTCTTGACTTTGTGAAGTTGGAGCTTGATCTAATGATGCTTCGACGTAGATCATCTTCGGCACGAAGCCGACGACCTTGCCCGCCTATTTCTCCGATGAAGCCGACGCTTGAGCCCGGGATTCCATTTGGACAGCGAAGAGAGTTCATTGCGGAGCTATGGAGGTGGAGGACCGGATCTACAAAGGTTGTATTTCCGTTCTTTTAGTAAAGTAGTTTACTAGTTGCATCTTTCGCCTAAAATTCTAGTTAACGATCCGTATTAGGGTTTCTCGGCACCCGTAAAATTTGAAATTGCCATGGTTGATGCCTTGTGAGACCTCCTTTGTGTGCCTAGGAACCCTTCAGTGGTATCAGAGCCTAGCTAGAGCCTTAGGTGAAGCATAGACGGAGTTTGAAGTTCGATCGAACTGAAAACCAAACCCTAATTTGCTCTCTGGACTTTTTTCAAAAAATGGGTTTTTTCCAGATTAAAAATATGCAGAAAATTCAGCAGGAAATTCTAAGAATTACGATGCAAAAATTACCTAATGATCTTTCTAAAGTGCGGCGGAACCGCGGCATTAGCGTGCTAATGCGGCTGTTCCGCGGCCCTTTTGTCTTATCTCCTATTGAATTTGGCACAGTAATTCCTATTTTGCAGTGCTGGTTTTCCTGGGATATTTTTTTTCTGAACTCAAGAGTTGAGTTTTTTGGGTTGTATTGGGAGTTCGTACATTCGATCGGATTGTCAAACTTTGTCTATTTGTCTTTCCGGATAATTTTTTTTGAATATGTTAAAAAGTTCGACCGGATATAAATACCCACTTTTTCCCCTGCCAGATAATTTCCAAGTGTTGGATTTTTCTGTGATTTAAGGACATTCTAAGTGTGCAAGTAAGGCGATGGTCCCTCTAGAAGACAACAAACCTTAACTCGATTATGTGACCGTCTTGAACTGCCCTTTGAACCTTAGGGTTTGGGGCAGTACGGCGTGCCACATGTGAGGCGTTGGCTTGACCCTTCTACGGCTGGACCGTTGGTACTGAGGCACGAACTGAATGTTTTTAGACTTGTTTCATGTGTTGATCTGTATCGGGAAAACTTGGGTGTTCGATCGGAAAGTTTGACATTTTCTATTTATCCGGAATGGGATACAATAATTGGAATTCACAAGAAGTTATGAGATAACTGAATGAATGTTATAAATATAGCAGTTTAGTCTCACTTGATCGGTTGCCACGGAATTTTGATGTGATCAAAAGTCCGTGGCAATCACGTAGCGTACGCGGATACACGCCGGGTAAACTTAATAGACAGCCTCACCCCATAACCCCGACCAAATGACTGTAGGAGAACCCCGTCGCCGAAAGCATCCGTTCGGGTGCTCGCGGTAGCGGTGTTCCGCCTTGGTGCACTTCGTCGCCGGTATCGGGGGTGCGACCGTCTACTAAAGTTTGCGACGAGCATTCGATCAAAATGTCGGGAATCCTGTTGAATTGCCCGACTTGATATTGAAAAGAGTTTTCGATAATGAGACTAAAATGCGGGGTTTATAATTGTTAGGCATGTGATGTCTAAAGAATTCATTTGGTCAGGCATGCGATGTCTGAGGTGGTTGCGGATTCCAACTGTTGTAGTTTTACACTTTCTTTTCTGTGACCGTAAGTGTAATATGTGATATCGCCGGTTTCGTTGCAATATGTCAACGACAATTGGGATGCGCATATTTACTTACGTTGATGACATGTGATGTTATGTGTTGCTGGATATGTTATATTGGATCGTCGTGGTTGAATAGCCGGGGTTTTTTATGTGAGATGAGTGTTTTTCATTTTCATTCATGTAAAAACTTGTATGTAATATTCTTTTATTGGGGCACTTCCAGGTTGCGGAAGTTGTCACCTTTTGTATATTATTTACTTTTCCGCACTAGGATAGACCCAAGGAGGGGAGCACAAGTAACCGGGTTCTGGAGTCCAGTGGGAGACCAACTCGAGGAGTCGAGTCCGGGTCTCCTAACTCTAGAATTGGTAGGGTTGCTTGCCGCTCTCGTAGGGGTCTAGGGGTGTGGGTTTGGCTATTCATCGCGACCGTGGAATCCGTGTTTTATACTGGCTCGTATTGAAAACACGGACGTCCTAGTATATCCAATATTTCATATGATTCTTCTGCTGCGATATCTGTGATGTGATCATGTGATGTTCTGTGATAGATACAGTATATAGTATATATGATATATTATATAGACGTTACTTATGTTTTACACCCGCGCTAGCCCTGCCCCGCTCTGCCGTTAGTTACCAAACCTAACGGTGCACGAGGGGACATCGAGGCGAATGCGGATGGCATAAGTCTACGTCGTATTTATCTGTGATGTTTAGGTACTTAAATGACGGGACTTCATTAATATGATTAATGAAATAAAAGAAACCTAAGATGTTGTAGAATCGAATTTCAAAATAAAACAGGTAGATACAGTTCTTGCTTTGCACAGCGGTATATGTGATATATCCTGCACCTTATTCGATGAGGAAAGGACCGAGATCCCTTCACCGGGAGTGACTCCTTTAGCAATAACCGGCAGATGCTACACACTCGGTTTGTCTATTGATTGCTTTTAAGAGTTTTTGCTTTGCACAGTGATATATATGATATATCCCGCACCTCATTCGACGAAGAAAGGACCGACGATCCCTTCACCGGGAGTGACTCCTTTAGCAAAACTAGAAAAGCCTCAAAGACACTCCATTTCAAAATTCATTCGATCCTACAACGATATCAACTTCATTACGCAATAGGTTTTCAGAAAAACCTGTCGTAGCCCTCCGTCATTTCAGATAAGTAGTAGTTAGTATTCGTGCTACGTTTGTTGGCCTGCGTCAAGGCGTAGTGTGCGGTAGCTAATTGGTATTTATCTGCTTATGCATATGATGCAGATTGGATTAGGGTATTCGTGCGACTTTGTTGGCCTGCGTCAAGGGTCGTGCGGGTGGGTTTAATTCAATCAGGAAATGACGGGTTGAACTTGACTAGCGCACTATGGTTTGTTGGCCTGCGTCAAGGTCATAGGACGCTAGGGGCAAAATATTATCGGGAATTTCAAGAGTTGAAATTTGCAATGAGATTGCATACTTTCTATGAGATAGTTGGATCCCGATACCCGCTGTGAGTAAGAGTTACTCCTGGGAGAGTTTTACACATTACAATTAGCCGATCAAGTAGGTGTCTAGATAGGTGTTAACGAGGTTACGCCTCTGGGAAAATGAGGTTTACATTAATTAGGTTCGTGCAAAAGCACGGGGGACCTCCCTCAAAGTACCGACACTGGCTTGGCTGAAAGATTGGCGAACTTGTAGTGTGTAATTAATCCCGGCTAGTCTTTCCTTTTAGGGTTTGAAGGAAGATTTGATAAAAAGCAGTGGGAGCCATCCTGATTAGATAAAATAATAACCAATCTTTTCTTGACAGAGCGCACGCTGAGTGTTTTCTTCTCTCTCTCCAGGTAGAGACCATATCACGCCTTAATCAAGATAATAATACGGATTATTGACCGAACCCGCTTGTTTTACTGAGCTGGGGAACGTTGGTCCCGCTCCAACATATAATTGTTATAAGACAGAGCAGGAATTAGGGGAAACCAGAATTCCTATGCCGCCCAAACGAAGAAAGTGCATATGATGCATCATCTTCGGGTGTGTTCATTATACAGAACTGTTTCTCAGTATCCTCCGCATCCTTGGTATATGATACCGGATCAGGATCCCAGATATGTAATCTGTTACATAGGGCTACAAAAAGGTAGAAAAACTGAGAACGGGTGATAAGTTTCATGAGGCAGAAAACGGGACAAGTGTTGCAGCCAAGTCTGTTGGTCACTATCACCCTGTATTACCAATACATTGATTCTGAACGAATGTTATTAGATACCGAACCTGATATACAAAATCATATCTGTCTCTTTATTAGTAAAGAAACGATAAAATTTTGTGTTGTTGGATAATGTTTTGGACATTTCCTATATCAAAAGTTGATCGGTTCAGGCACGTTATCTAAAAGCATTGATGTTCTAAATCAAACTACAGTTCTTAGTATATGGAACACACACAAGAGGAATAGTTCAGAAATGAACAAATTCTTCTTGAGGCATTGTAGACTAGGTCATGTCAATGCGACCCGACTAGCTGAAGTTACATTTAGATGCATATTTAAATTAGTTTGAATTTACATCTTATGAAACTTGCGAGTCATGTCACAAAGATTAAATGACCATAGCTCTGTTTATTGGAAACAGAGAAAGAGTTAATGAACTCTTGGGATGATACATGTTGATGTATGTAGGTCCCCTGTCTACACATGCCAAGACCGGTTCTTTTTACTTCATTACATTCTCTGATGATCACTCAAGATTCAGACATATGTTCCTGTTGAAACACAAGTCTGAACCTTTTGAGATATTCACAGAATATAAGCTAGAAGTAGAGAACCAAAATATGGGTATAAGTATTATGTCCTTTGATGTGATCGAGGAGGAGAATACTTGAGCACGGAAATCCTGGACTATTCTAAAGGAGAATGTGATTCTCTCTCAGCATTACTCCTCCGTATACACCATAGCACGATGGTATATCGGGGCGGAGCAATCACACCCTATATGATAAGGTGTGCTCTATGATGAGTACTACTGAGTTACCTATTTCCTTTTGGGAGTTATGCACTTATGAAGTTGCATACCTATTGAATAGGGTTTCGATCAAATCAGTTGCCTACCACTTCATATGTGATATGGAAAGGTAAGAGCCCATATCTTAAGTTAGTTAAGATTTGGGGTTGTCCGGCCTATGTCTAAAAGCAAAATCAGGAAAAGCTCGAGGCAGGGTCTGTTATGTAGAACTGGAAATGTTCCAGCTATACAAACTGCAGCAGATGATTTGATAGAACCAAAGGATTCAGTAGATTCCAACGAAGCTCGGCCTCTCCGCCGATCTAGTAGGGTTCCTCACCCACCTGAGAGATACTTCGGTTTCTGTATGACAGTGGGAGCGAGGATTGCATCATGTGATGATGACCCAACTAGTTTCGAGCCGGCCATCAGGAGTAGGACTCTATAAGAATGGCTGGATGCTTAGTGATCTGAGATGTAATCCTTGTACACCAACAAAGTATGGACTTTGGTTGCTATATATGAAGGGTTAAATCCCCATCAGGTGCAAGTATATCTTGAGAAGATTACTTGGTGTAAATGGAAAGGTTGAGACTTTCAAAGCTAGACTTAGTAAAGGTTTTCGTCATCGACCAGGCGTGGAAAATGATGAAACCTTTTCCAGTGCCTATGCTTAAGTCCATCCAGATCCTACTTGCCACGGCTACATACCATGACTACGATATCTGGTGGTTGGGTGTCTTGACTGCTTTTCTAAATGATGATTTGGAAGAAAGCGTCTATAAGTACACAGCCAGAGGGCTTCGTAGACAGTGGGAGCAGCGAAAACGTGTGCAAGATGTTTTATAGGATAAAGCAGACATCGCGGAATTGGAACGTCTGTTTTGATGAAGTAGTCAAAGAGTTTGACATCATCAAAATGGTAGATGAACCTTGTATAAACAAAAGGTAGTAGGGAGTATGGTGGTGATCCTCGTAGAGTACGTGGATGACATACTCTTGATATGGAAGGAGTTTCCTATGCTACGCTCGGTCAATCTCCGTTTATCACAATGATTCTCCATAAAGGATCAATGTGATACCTCCTATATCCTAGTTTTTGGATCTATGAGATAAATCTAATTGGATGTTAGGATACTCACTAGTAGTAGTGAGATGGTATCAATCGATCCTGGGGAGAATCACTAGAAGTGTTCCAGAGTGATAAAGACGACTGAATATCAGTCGCAGGCATTGTCTTTACCCTCAGTTCCAAGCTAGATACCGTGACATACTAGACGATAAAGGCTGGATACATCGCTGCTTAAGATGCTACCAAAGAGGATGTTTGGGTGTATATTAGTTCATGAGATGAACTACGTTCCTACCATTGTGAAACAATGGAGTTGTGGCTTATGCCAAGGAACGCCGGTCCCATCAGTGATCCAGACTTATTCTAAAAGCAGTATCACCTGATCATGGAGATGGTTGATCTCCAGGGTGATCGAGGCAAGGAGAGCAGACTTAGAGGATAACGCAGCGGATCCACTAACGAAGGCCTATTCCCAGAGAGAGACTTTTATGGGATGGTTGAGTATGAGATACTGCAACCACTGCTACAGATGGCCCTAGTGCAAGTGGGAGATTGTTAGTTATATGTATGCCCTAGAGGCCATTACTGTACATAGGATGTATATTGTAGTGGATGCTTGGACATATATAGGGAGGACTTTCTTGCTCGACATGATAGTATGCTATCTGGTTGGTCTTTACCTTAACGTGTACACTGATTGTCTCTCTGTTACATGTTGGTAAAGCCCTTTGGATGTGTACTTGACCACCTGGACTATGATGCGGATCATACTAGTGGGGATATGGTAGTCCAAAAGTACATCCTTCAAGGTCCCTAGTCGTGGGTGTATCGAGACGGGGCATCGATATACCAGAGTAGACTAGCGTATACCTTCTCGACCCATACAGATGGACGATGGATGATCCTATATCCATTGGTGTTTGACATCAGAGATGATATACGGGTGCTCACTAGAGACTGGGTACACTGGACGGACTCGCCGAGAACTCCCAGATGGTATTATACCTCACGTCAGATGGCAGTTCTCTGGTGACACTGGTACAGGTCAGTCTATAGACCCGAGATCGTCATAGAGTCTTGTGTGGTTCCCACTGTGCTTTGATTTCCACCTTACCACGTCCAAGAGGGCGTGCAAAACGGTGGCTTTTGGGTACAGTCCCGAATCACATGGAGGCAATGGGCGATAGGAGGGGATTCGTCTCTCGCGGTATAGGGATTGATGTTGCGCTGTGTTCGATTGGCTATAACAGGAAATCCCTGGCCAGGGTTGCTGAGATATACTGGTAAGTGTTACTAGTAGTTTCTTGAATTGTTATAGACCTCATATCGACACGACTTATCGAGCTATTGGGGTCTGACGTTTACCACCCCTAGGCAAGATATGCGACATATCAGACGACGAGACCGGACTGTACGGTAGTGTTACTGGTTGGATTCACTGGAGTGTGAGCGGGCTTGCTCGTCGATCTTCTGATCGCTCAATACCCGGGTGGCCGTTACGTTTAGCAGACCGCTTGCGGCTTGTAGGTGTTTGATATGATCATCACCTGCTGCCGGCGTATTGACGAGTCTTTAGAGTCCTACACAGAGGTTTCCTGGCTCAAGCGAAACGAAATAGGAGCGCATATGAGATATGTGCGGGACCGAGAATAATGCGTGTATGTGATACCATATTCCATTCTCGCGATGAATATATCGAATGGTTGTATGCTATATAACCTAGTTATCGATTCAAGCGTTGATTCGATAAGTCGATACATTGAATACTAGTCGGTTATGTTCGACATGACCGGATCATTGAATCAAGTGTTGATTTAATGATTTAATGCATAATTATATATTTGATATATTACATTGCATTAACTAGTATCGGTTTACTTAAGATGGATTTTCTCACTCGCCTGTGCACATTGTATATGTGATATATTTTGTGCACTTGATTGTATCATGTTTGATGATATATGATAGCTAGGGTTTGTGTAAAGAGTTAAACCTTAGTTAAGTAAATGGTTAGGGTTTTGATATATTTATTAATTCCTTTATCTTTTAAATTGTGTTAAAAAGATAAGAGATAAAGAAAACAAAAGGTTGCTTTTCTTCATGAAGCTTGTTGAAGCTTTATGAAGCTTTGACCAAAGAAACCTTTTGTCTTCATCTCATTAACCCTAACCATTCATTGAACTATAGTTAGCTCTCTACACTTTACCATGGTTACAATTATGATAAGAATTCATTTTCTTTTCTATTATGATGCTTATCATAATGCTTATCATATATTCTTCTTCTTCTTCATCTTCTTTCATGAAGAAAGCTTCACTTCATCAATGGTGATTGATGAAATCAAGTGAGAAATCCAATTCTAAAGTCTACCCACTTCCTATTTCTTCATCCTCTACCTCTTGCCAAGTAGTAGAGTGTGTTTTCTTCACAAGTTTCTTGACTTGGTGAAGTTGGAGCTTGATCTAGTGATGCTTCGACGTAGATCATCTTCGGCACGAAGCCGACGACCTTGCCCGCCCATTTCTCCGATGAAGTCGACGCTAGAGCCCGGGATTCCATTTGGACAGCGAGGAGAGTTCATTGCGGAGCTATGGAGGTGGAGGACCGGATCTACAAAGGTTGTATTTCCGTTCTTTTAGTAAAGTAGTTTACTAGTTGCATCTTTCGCCTAAAATTCTAGTTAACGATCCGTATTAGGGTTTCTCGGCACCCGTAAAATTTGAAATTGGCATGGTTGATGCCTTGTGAGACCTCCTTTGTGTGCCTAGGAAGCCTTCAATTCTGAGGCAAGTATCACATGATCAGGGAGATGGATTGATCTCCCAGGGATCGAGGTCAGGAGAGTAGACACGAAGGATAATACAGCGGATCCACTCACAAAGGCCTTACCCCAAGAGAAACTTCTGTGGGATGGTTGAGTATGAGATACTACAACCACTGTTATATTGTTGGGTATTGGATGCTACAACAGATGGCCTTAGTGCAAGTGGATGATTGTTAGTTATATGTATGCCCAAGAGGCCATTACTGTACATGTGATGTATATTGTAGTGGATGCTTGGACATATATAGGGAGGACTTTCTTGCTCGACATGATAGTATGCTATCTGGTTGCTCTTTATCTTAACATGTACACTAATTGTCTCTCTATTACATGTTGATAAAGCCCTTAGGATGAGTACTTGACCACCAGGACTATGATGCAGATCATACTAGTGGGGACATGGGTAGTCGGCAAGTACATCCTTCAAATGTTCCTAGTCGTGGGAGTATCGAGACTGGGCATAGATACTCCAGAGTAGACTAGCATATACGTTTCTCGACCCATATGATGGTCGAAGGATGATCCCACATCCATTGGTGTCTGACATCAGAGAAGGTATACGGGTGCTCAGTGGAGACTGGGTACACTGGACGGACTCGCCGAGAACTCCTAGATGGTATTATACCTATCGTCGGATAGAAGTTCTCTGGAGACACTGGTACAGGTTAGTCTGTAGACCCAAGATCGTCATAGAGTCTTGTGTGATTCCCACTGTGCTTTGATTTTCACCATACCACGGTCAATAGATCGTGCAAAAAGGTGGTTTTTGGGTACAGTCCCGAGTCACATGGAGGCAATGAGCGATAGGAGGGGTTTCGTCTCTCCCGGTATTAGGAGTTGATGTTGCGCTATGCTCGATTGGCCATAACAAGAAATCCCTGGCCAGGGTTGCTGAGATCTACTGGTAAGTGTTATCAGTAGTTTCTCGAACCGTTATGGACCTTGCATCGGCATGACTTATCAGGCTATTGGGGTCTGACGTTATACCATTCCCAGGCTGTGATATGCGACATATCAGACAGAGAGACCGGACTGTGCGGTAGTGTTACTGATTGGATTCACAGGAGTATGAGCAGGCTTGCTTGTTGTTCTTCTGATCGCTCAATACCTGGGTGGCCGTTACGTTTAGCAGACCGCTTGCGGCTTGTGGGTGTTTTATATGATCATCACCTACTGCCGGCGTATTGACGAGTCTTTAGAGTCCAACAAAGAGGTTTCCTGGTTCATGCGAAACGAAGTAGGAGCACATATGTGATATGTGCGGGACCGAGATTAATGCGCGTATGTGATACCGCATTCTATTCTCGCGACTTGTGACATTGGTCGGTTATATGTGATATAGCCGAGTTATCGGATCAAGTGTTGATTCGATAAGTTGTTGCATTTGATATTAGCAGGTTATACAGAATATAGCCGGATTATTAAATCAAGTATTGATTTAATAATTTAATGTATAATAATATATTTGATATATTACATTACATTAACTAATATTAGCTCACTTAAGTATTCATTTTTATCACTTATGATACATTGATATATATGTGATATATGTTAAATGTATTATTTTTCTTTTACACAAAATATATATGTGATATATATTGTTATGTTATGCAAGGTTACACATGCAACATGTTTGTATGAGACTCATAGCATGCTAGGTTAATGCTAGGGTTTTATTAGTTTTAAGTAATTACAACATTTGGAATTAGTCATGGATGAGCTTGGAGAAGCTAGTAGAACATTGACTTAGTCCACTTGTTTGTCTGACTTAAGATATTTGTTAACCCAACCCTTAACTTTTAGCCTTGGTTTATTCTCTACAAGGGTTTGGAATGGCATATACCAACCATGGTTGCATTTCTAACCTCATAAGATTTTTTCTCTTCATCACTTTCATTTCATCTTCTTCTTGCTATTTGAATGTAACATTTCAAAAAAATAAAATATTATTTTTCGGGATTTTTATAATTAAATAATAAAATATTGAAAATTTAAATAAAGCGGTATAATTAAATACCGATAAATTGAAAAAAAGAGAAATTTTTGGAAAAATATAGAAATTACTAAAAGAGGGTGTTTTATGTGAATTATGCAAATTATAAGTTTTTATGGTTAATTATACGCTAATTAGTGCTAATCGCGATTAAATATCGCTAATCGCGCATTAAGCTTGTTTTGTGCAAAACATGCACATGTCTTCTTTTTAGCACTTGTTACATTTTTCCTTCATGGTTCTTCTTTTTATCATGCATGGTTATAAATTAAAGAAATGAAAAGGAAAGGAAAAAGAAAAGTCAAAAGGGGACACAATGATGACAAGAGAGATGGGCATGAGGGAGAGAGGGTGAGGGGTCAACCATAGTGAGGGGCCAATGCTTCTCACTTCATCTTTCTTCTTCTCCTTCCTCTCATGGCAGCACCCTCCTCCACCTCCACTTCAAAACCCCAAAACTCCATCAAAACAACACCAAAACCTCATCCCCACTTCACAAAAATGTTAATGAGCTCACTAGCTACACCTTGGAACAAGAAAGTTTGCATTTTGGCGCTGTAGAGGATTCATGAGTGTCAAATGAGGTAATCCCTTCACAATTAGTGTAGTATTTCCTTTGCTTATGCCTCTATTCAAGTTTAAATAGGATTAAGTGGTGTTTAGAGAGGGTAGGAAATTTCTAGTTAGGGTTTATGGAATTCTTGAGTTCTGATGTGTGATTAAGGTTAGTAGTGACCTTAAAACCCCTTTTAGTGATATCATATTGGACCAAACCAGAGACAAAACCCCGGAATACGAACTTTAAAATTCTGCAGATACGGAAATTGTGGGAAATGTGATGGTTTTTGTTAATTTGCTAACACCCGGGTGACCTGAAATTTTTTTTTGGCAAGGACAGTGATACATGCAGGCAATCTAGGACCCCCCACTGAAACCCTAGCCCCATACCCCAACACTAGTCCGCAGATTTATTCCATCTGGATGCAATTTGCGGCCACGGTGGGTTGGATTTGATTCGTGCTTCGTCTGTAGCTCCATCTCCAGTAAACTAGACCCCTCTTGTATGCAAAATTGGCTAATTTGACCTAGGGTAAAATCTGGGACCTTTTTCAAAAGCTGCTGTTTTGATTTAGGGTTTTGTTTCTCGTATTTTGAATTCTGGATTTTAAGTACTACCTTTTACCTCGATCACTTAACATTTGTACGACGATATGGAGGGTTGTTTGGTGGTTTTGAAGGCTTGGTCTATAGGTTCTAACCTATAGGCCTTTCGCGTGTCGTTTCGGTTTTGACCTCGATTTTAATAGCATTTACGATTGTGTTGATATTGTAGGTACCTTCGCATGGATTCCGAGGAGACGGAGCGTGGCGTCATTGTTCAGACTATAATATTGCATTATTGTACTCCCCATTTTTATTCGTTTTATAAATAAACAGGTACTCTTGACGCACGTTTGTTGCATATTACAGGATACAGGTTCTTGGAGCAAATACAGTGAAAAAGACGAAAGTTGATACAGAAAAGGGACTTTTGACTAACAAGTAGACGGATCCTAGTCACGAAGAACAATTTACAATTGTATAAGGCAATGCAGTCCGAAATGTCAAAGTGAACGGTCAAAAGATCCTCACAAGTTTTCACTGAAGATCTGGAGAAGACCTAGAAGCCCAGCAGAGAAAATAACTGAAGAAATAACCAGAACAAAGAACCCAAAAGCTTACCCTGAAGTTTCATGGGCTGAACTCCTTAAAGGGCCGCGGAACCGCGGCCCAAGCGCGCTATTGCCGCGGTTCCGCGGCCGCCTAATGCCTGTGTCGGCGCAGACTTCTTCTGTCGGTGCGTCGGTGCGGGTGTTGGGATTTTCCGTGGGCAAATCTGTAATTGCACATGTGCGAGAGTCTGTAACCCTAGTTTTCCTGTTTTGCTATAAATTTTAATCACAGATCTGTAAAACTCATGCCTCTTTTCAATAAACAAAATTCAGATCTGTTCTGTATTATTGCTTGGAGGGAGCCATCAAATTCGTAAGTAAATTTTATTTCTTCGCTTTCAATTCTCTTTTAATTAGTATGTCTTTTAATCCCCTAATGAGCGAGTAATCTCCTCGCTTGTTAGGGTTAGCCTTAGGGAAAGGTTTGAGAGATGAGATCTCTCACCACTTTCATGCCATTTCATACCTAAGAATTAGAACTCCATCCATACACGCACAACTGCTCCCTACCCCTCGAGGTAACGGTGACACCGTAGTATAAAGGCCCGGTTGCGCGTGTTTTCCATGGAGGTTAGGGTAATTATCGATAAAGGAAGGATACGAATCTAGAGGAAGAAACATCTTCCCGAAAGACTCTAATCCACTTTATTGATAATTACCGTAACATCTAATTGATCAAAAATAAGGCATTGAAAGCGGTGAGGAAACCATTAATCTCCAAACTTCCCCTAATCCTAACACTAGCAAGACTTTAATTTAGATTAATTTAGTATATTTTCAGATCTAGTCTTTTTAGATTTAATAAAATCAATCCAAACAACATTTGGAATCGACTCGTAAAAGCACATTAAGAAAATTACCCATCTCTATGGATCGACCCGTATTCACCGGCTAGCTGCAAATCGACGCCGTTTCTGATTACGGTTAACTTATAATTTTTGGACTAATCAGTTATCTACTTCGACAAGCGAACACCAAGGTGAGTGGATCTATATCCACGGGGGGGAGTCGGGTGGATGGCGTACAGCACCCCCGCAAAGTTTTGATGGAAAACTGATTTATAGAATATGGTTAAGGAAACCTAGATTAGGAAAATAGGGTTAGAATGAATATAGCTATAAAACCATATTAGAAACTAAAGGATAGTTAGAAGTGATATGTTATGACCATTATAGGATGACGGAATTTGAGGATGACGTTTGCCGATGTTGCCGTTTATGGTACTGTAAGACTAGATAATCGATGTAGATGGGTCATCCGAACCATACCTTTTTCTAAACCGAAGAATCAGATGTATCTTTTAAATATATATCTTGAGGGTTGATACGGATTTTCAAATGATATCTTTTCCTCAAAAAAACACCGTAACCCTATTTTCAAAATTACGATTCGTTTCTTTAAAAATCTGATTGTATAGTTCGGGTGTGTATGTTAGATTAGATACTTATACTTATAGTAAGGATACTCGACTTGATGTGAGATATAAATGTGATGAAGAGAATATAAGAAGAATATGGTGATTTGATGAAATGTTGGTATACGGATGCGAGTCAATTGAGATGATTTATACCATGCCGGTCCCCTGATATGAGATTATTGCGGATGTGACCTGGGACATAGGTATATAGAGATATTGATATATGTTGTGAATCGTGAGTGATAGTCGTACGAGACGTTAGGTCCGTACCCTCCTCGTCTTATAGGATGATGGGATCCCTGATAGCTTAATGTCGCCGTACGTGATGAGTTTGACTTGAGGTTTGATCCATACCCTTGACTAGAGAATGCCGTACGATGGAATATACCGTACGGGATGTTGTGAGGCTGGATGCCGATTGATAGATTCACCGACTCGGTCATGTCAGATACGTATACCTGTCAGCATTTGCATATGATTTACCTTATGCTGCATTCATGTTATTCGCATTGCATTACTTATACCTGTGAAAGTACACCTGCACCATTATTGATGATGCGTATGTTACACGTACACAGATTGTAGTTTCACACACTTCATCATCGATAATTGCCATGTCACTACAC
The DNA here is from genome assembly GCA_030015575.1 of Agapanthus africanus. Taxonomy (NCBI): domain Eukaryota; kingdom Viridiplantae; phylum Streptophyta; class Magnoliopsida; order Asparagales; family Amaryllidaceae; genus Agapanthus; species Agapanthus africanus. The sequence continues at coordinate 253,826,097 of JASDDO010000012.1, forward strand.
ATTAGGGTTGCTGCATGACGATTTGACTCACCGCATAACATACTTGTGTACATGCATATTGTACACCATACTTGTGTACAAACATATTGTACACCATACTTGCGGACATACACATTTGTACTTTCTTACTTGCGTATATACACATATGCACCTTTATACTGTATTGCATTCGATTTTGGAGATTTGGGAACCGCATGATTTATTTTAAAACTTGATTCATTTAAAAGAGCGGTTTTCCCTCGATATGTGCATATTATTGTTCCATGTTGCATGATATACAGATATGCTTACATTTCTATCATATGTCGCATACATCATGCTTTATGATTTACACATTGAGATATGCTATTTTCATGAGATTTCGGGATTTGAGAACCGTGGCTATTTCAAAACAAAGTATGTACTGTTTTAAAAACCCGGTTTCTCTTGATATGATATTTCAGTGCGTCCACCATGCGTTTTCTCGGTTCTGAGACGTATGACATGTGAAACCCGATTCGAGGAGGCGGATGAGGCCGATTGCGGGTACATGGTGTGTAAGTCCACGTTACCCTTCCCCGGTTCTTTGGGGTTGCGGAAATGATGAAAAACAATTTTCTCTTTGGGTGGTAACATGGACTCAAAATACGGATCTTTGTTAAACAACTATCTAACAACCAAACTAGGAGTTTTACCTACTCGGTTAGGGGGTTATACCTTAACTTGAACTCCTTCTCTCCGACTCCTTGTGGTGGTCGGATGGTTCTCTCCTCGTCATCTCCTTGTGCCGAAGATGGATCCACCTGAAAGCTTCTACCTTTGGCTTCAACCTCAATCTTGAGGAAACAAGAACACTTGGTTTGCTAGACCTTGTATACTAGGATGAGTAGAGAAGTGTTTTGGGTTTTATCTCTATGGTTCTTGATTATCAACACATGAGACAATAGAACCATGAACTAGAGAGAGAGCAAGAGGAAGAGGGAGAGCTTGAGCATGAGAGAGAATGAGAATGATAGAATGAGCAAGACTTTTCTCACCCTTGATCTCATAATCCAAAATAAAATTATAACTCATAATAATAATTGACTATTATGTGATGGTTGTTATCATATCAAATGGCCATATCATTTCATGCATTAAATGCAATTTGTGAACAAACAAACAAGCCAAGGTCAATGCCAAGAAATGATAGCCATTGTCATGATGATGGTCAACAAGTCCAACCTAATCAACCGGTCCACTAAGTCAACAAGTCAACAAAGTCGACCTTTCAACCCAACCATGGCACAATAATACTTAATTAATATTATCATTAATCATATTTCTTATTCTCATTAGGGTTTAGCAAAAGTCAACAGTCAACAACCCTAATAAGAATCCTCTGCCTCTGTCTCTGTCAACCGTGCATACATACCCACATCCGCGTTCCGAAGAACACGAATACAAATGAGATAAAACAAATCCCAAAACGTACACTAGGATCTGGCTTAAACCAAAGCCAGCTAGTGATAACTTCCCGGACACTAAACGTGCACAAGTGCATGGATGTGACCGAACCCTGTCGCAAAACCATGCGACCTCTACTCTTTTGCCTAAAGAAGAATAGCTCTCTGTGTGGGACTCTAAAGATTCGACACTACGCTGGCAGTCGGTTTAACCACAGACCGCAAGCGGCACTAGCTGTATGTAACGGCCCCCAGGTAGATGCCGATAAGAAGACGGACGAGTTGAAACCCATCTGAACTCCTACTGAGCCTGAATGTGACAATCTGCGTACAGTCCGGTATGTTCGTCTGAGAATATCGCATGGCGGGCCTAGGGGGCGGTAAAAGCCAGTCCCCTAATAGCGGTACAGGTCATGTCGGAATGTAGCCCAGAACACCCTGAGATAACACTGGAAACCTACCAGTATATCTCGCTTGCCCTGCAAGGGACTTTGTGTAATGGCTCTCCTAGACACAGCGCGATATCAATCCCCAATACCGGGAGAGACGAATCCTGTCTAACCGTCACTGCCTCCAAGTGCTTCGGGACTGCACCCAACTACTACCTGTTTGCATGACTCCTTTGAGCCGTGGTAGGGTAGTAATCTAAGTACTGTGGAAACACACTCGAGGCGAAGTGACAGTGTCAAGTCAGCGGACTAAGCTGTACTCATGTCACCTGGGAACTGATAATTGACGATAGGTATAGTACCAACCAACAGTTCCCGACGAGTCCTGTCCAGTGTACTCGTAACCTAACGAGCACCCGCATACTATCTCAAGTACGATGTACTGACGGTTGTGGGACATACCATCTCCCACGCTGGGATGAGAAGCGTATACGCTAGTCTAGTCAGGAGTATCGATGCCCTGTATCGATAGTCCTACGACTAGGGACCTGCATAAGGATTTGGTTGTGGATTACCCAGCCCCCACGAGTGTGACTGCCATCACAACGCTGCTAATCAAGCAAAGATCCTAAGGGCTCCACTAATGTCTATAGGTGATATATTAAAAGAAACACAGGTACACATTAAAGTAGAAACAAACCAAGTAGCATACTACTATTTTGAGCAAGATTGTCTATACAAGGTGAATATCCAAAGATTCCATTAAGTAATATACAAACTAGTATGATACAGTAATGGCCTCTAGGGCATATATACTAACAATCTCCCAGTTGCACTAAGACCATGTATTGGCGTATCGAAGACCTATCATCTCGATCAGCCGCTCGAACTGAGTCTGGGATAAGTCCTTCGTAAATGGATCAGCAGTGTTATCTTCCGTAGCAACTCTTCGAACCTCGATCTCCTGGCGACCAACGATCTCCCTGATCAGGTGATACCGCCTCAAGATGTGTCTGGATTTCTGATGGGACCTGGGTTACTTCGCTAAAGCTATAGCCCCATTGTTGTCGCAATACAGAGGTATTGGATCAACAATGGACGGAACCACCTGAAGTTCTATCAAGAACTTCCTTATCCAGACGGCTTCTTTTGCGGCATCTGCAGCAGCGATATATTCCGCTTCCATCGTCAAGTCAGCAACGGTTTCCTGTTTGGAACTCTTCCAACACACCGCCCCTCCATTGAGGGTAAAGACATAACACGACATGGACTTGGAATCATCAATGTCACTCTGGAAGCTGGAGTCAGCAAAGGCCTCGATCTGGAGGTCTTTTCCGCCATACACCAAGAACATCTCCTTAGTCCTTCTTAGGTACTTGAGAATGTTCTTTACCGCTATCCAGTGCTTCTCCCTAGGGTTTGACTGATACCGGCTTACCACACTCAGTGCATAAGCTACATCTGGTCTAGTACACAACATCGCATACATTATAGAGCCTACCGCAGAAGCATAGGGTATAATAGACATGCGATCCCTTTCCAAATCAGTCTTGGGAGACATCTCTTTGGAGAGGGTGATCCCGTGACAAGCATGTAGATTACCGCGCTTGGAATCATCCATACTGAATATTTTCAGTATGGTGTCGATGTACCTGGACTGTGAAAGTCTAATATCCTCTTGGATCTGTCACGAAAGATCCGGATCACCAGAATGTAAGAGGCATCACCCAGGTCTTTCATGGAGAACCTGTGTGACAAGAACCCCTTGACAGATTATAGCATAGGAATGTCATTTCCTATCAAAAGAATGTCATCCACGTACAATACGAAGAATACGACAGTTCTTGCTACAAATCTACTATAGATGCATGGTTCATCTGGATTTTCGATAAAGCCAAATTCTTTGACCGTCTCATCAAAACAGATGTTCTAACTCCGCGATGCCTGCTTTAGTCCATAGATGGACTTAAGCAACTTGCACACCTTTCCGCTGCTCCCACTCTGAATGAAACCATCTGGCTGGTCCATATAGACACACTCCTCTAAATTTCCATTTAGAAAAGCGGTCTTTACGTCCATCTGCCAAATCTCATAATCGTTGAAGGCAGCAATGGCTAGAAGGATCCGAATGGATTTCAGCATAGCCACTTCAGAAAAGGTCTCGTCATAGTCCAAACTAGGTCTTTGATAAAAACCCTTTGCAACAAGTCTAGCCTTATCGGTCTCAACCTGTCCATCTACACTAATCTTCCTTTTGATGATCCACTTGCATCCTACGGGTTTTACCCCATCTGGAGCAATGTCCAACGTCAATACTTTGTTGGTGTACATGGACTCCATTTCGGTCCGCATTGCATCCAGCCATTTTACCGAGTTAACGCTCTGAATGGCCTGCTGGAAGCTAGTCGGCTCATCATAATCAATGATGCAATCCTCTCTATCCCCGTCTATGAGAAAACCGTAGTATCTCTCGGGCGGATGAGACTGCCTACTACTCCTGCGGCGCGGTGTAGGAATGTCCTGTTCTTTTGAACCTTCTGGTTCTACTAAGCTTTCAGTAATAGTCTGTGGTTCTGGAATTTCTTCCAGTTCTATTGCGCTCCCACTAATTTCCTTTTCTAAGAACTGGTGTTCCAGAAAATGGGCATTACAAGAAACAAAGATCTTTTGTTCCTCTACAAAATAGAAGAGATACCCCCTGGAGTTCTTTGGGTATCCCACAAACTTGCACAGTACTGAGCGTGCCTCTAGTTTGTCCGCATGCTGCTTTTTGACAAAAGATGGACATCCCCAGAACTTCAGATATTGAAAATAGGGTTTCATCCCACTCCATATCTCATATGATGTGGTAGGAACAGTCTTAGTTGAAACTCGGTTCAAAAGGTATGCAGCTGATTCTAGCGCATATCCCCAGAATGATCGCGGTAACTCAGTGTTACTCATCATGGACCGTACCATATCCAATAGGGTTCGGTTCCGTCACTCCGATACACCGTTATGTTGCCGAGTGTACGGAGGAGTAAGCTGAGAGAGAATTCCCTTCTCTTTTAAGTAATCCAGGAACTCGGCACTTAAGTATTCACCACCTCGATCAGATCTCAGTGTCTTGATACTTTTGCATGTTTGTTTTTCTACTTCATTCTTATATTCCTGGAATTTTCCAAAGGCTTCGGATTTATGTTTCATTAAGAAGACATATCCGTACTTTGAAAAGTCATCCGTAAAAGTAATGAAGTAAGAATAACCGCTTCGCGCATGCATAGACATTGGACCGCACACGTCGCTGTGTACGAGTCCCAAGAGCTCGCTTGCTCTTACAACGTGTACAGTGAACGGAGTCTTTGTCATCTTTCCTTTGAGACAGGATTGACAAGTTGCATATGATTGATATTCGAACGGATCCAAATATCCTTCTGTATGTAACTTCGTCAACCTTCTCTCATTGATGTGACCCAGTCTACAATGCCATAAGAAAGCCTGATTTGTTTCCGGAGACTTTCTTTTGTGTGTATTCTGGACATTGAAAATCTGTGGTTGGTTTAATACGTATATAACATTGCTCAATGTACCTGACCCAATCAAAACTTGATTAAGTTGAATGTTTACAACATTGCTTACAAATGCAAATTCATAACCTTCTTTAGAAAATAAAGATACAGATATGATATTACAGGTTGCATTGGGTACAAAATAAAAATCACGCAAAACCAAAACGTGTCCATCTGACAATCCCAGGTGATAGTCCCCCACAGACTCAGCATCCATGTCAGCTCCGTTTGCAACTCTGAGGGTCATATCACCTGCCTTCAAAACCCTACGCCTTCTCAGTGCCTGTAAAGAATTACAGATATGAGATCCTGATCCGGTATCCAATACCCAGGATGTAGAGTTTATTGATAGACAGTTTTCAATAACATACACACCTGAAGCTAAAGCCGCAACTTGCTTCAGATCCTGGTTTCTAGCCTTCCAAGCCCTGCAATCCTTTTTCCAGTGTCCACTCTTATGACAGTAAAAGCACTCTTTTCCTTCCACACAAGCTTTCCCGCTACCTTTGTTGCCTTCGCCTTTCCCTTCGTATCCACTTTACTAACACCGCCCCTTGGTTTGGTGGGGGTTTTCTTCTTCTTTCCCTTGGCTTTCGTCTTGGACCTAGAAGAGGAAGATCCTCCTACAAAAAAAGTGGATGTTTCCCTACCTTTCTGTAGGGTGCCCTCTGCACTCCTCAGCATGTTGAGGAGTTCTGAAAGTTCAACTTCTTTTTCTTGCAAGTTGAAGTTCAGGATAAACTGGGCGTAAGTGGAAGTAAGGGACTGGAGAATCAAGTCCGTGTAGAGCTCGTTCTCTAACGTGGTCCCAAGGTCAGCGAGCTCCTCAATGAAGGCAATCATCTTAAGCACGTGTTCCGCTACCGATGATCCGACGGCAAATCTCGCCGAAAACATCTTTTTAGAGACTTCGTATCTGGCGATACGGGATTGCTCTCCATACAGTTCTTTTGTATGGAGAAATATGGATTCGAGGTCCATATTCTCGTGCTTCCTCTCATGTTCATTGTCCATAGAGGCAAGCACGAGGCACATGGCCTTCGCACAGTCGATTTCCCTGGTCTTACGGATTTCCTTATCCGCGACTCAGGTTTTGGGACCTGGGACAGGGGGAGCTTTGGTGGTAAGGAGATACCCCAACTTGTTATAAGTGATTGCTATTTTGACATTCCTGAGCCAATCTTTGTAGTTTGGCCCTGTCAGTATATTTTTATCTAGTAGTAACTTAAGTCCAGTCATGATGTTTTGTCGCAGCAATTAGGAGAGAGAAGAAACACTTTAGCATGATGCTCTTGCAAGTTTAGAGTGGTTTTTAATTTGTCTAAACTGGATGGCTCCCACTGTCTCTCGAATCCCTCCTCAAACCAAAAAGGAAGAATTTGTCGGGATCAATCTTACCGTACAATACTTGCTTAACCGTTCAGCCAGACCAGTGTTGGTACTTCGAGGGAGGTTTTCCAACGCTTTCGCGAAGTTCCTTAATTAAATAACCTCTTTTCCCTGTGGGCGTAGCCCCGCTAACACCTTTTCCCTATGGTTTGACCGCGCTTCCGCGCTGTAAGTCTACGCTAGCGCCCCGGCCGTCTACAGACGCCAAATGCGGAACAAAAACTTTTTAACTGGCGCTATCTTATACTTTAACCCGGATCTGCCATTATTGCTAAACTAACAAACTGTAAAGAGTGTAGAAAGATTGTACCGAACGATCCGAGTCCTTCGTTCTTCAACCATCATCCCACGTTCCGTTGCGGCTGCTCCGATCTCGTCGATCTCCGATATCCTCGTCAAGGTGGCACCACATCACTGATTCTTTAAACGGGCTCCCGCCTCTGACTCGAGGCAACTCGATCGTCAAGTTTGCTAAAAGAGACGACCAAGAATGATGTAGAGAATGAGTAGATGACTTTGTCTCACTTCGTCCAAGTCCGTGGACGATCGGTTAATGAAGTTGCCGAGGGAATCGGGTGAATGGAAATTGAACTAGGAAATTTCCATACACTAAACTATATGAAATCTTTGGCCAAAAATGAATGAATCAATTCTCTCACTCCCACAATGAAGTAGTCGGCCATATATATCAAAGGAGGGAGGTGAGTGTAGGAGAGTTCAAGTGGTGACCATAACTTTGGTAGTTATCATAACAATAATGAAAGAATGAATCATCAATTAACATTAAATGGAACCAATCACATTAAACCTAGTCACCTTGCATCATTAATGAACCATTAATGACACAAATGAGTCATATGCTTAATCACCACTTCTAGAACCTTCTAGAAGCATGACTCACCTCATCAAGAAAAGATAAATCCGTCTTTAACCGAATGTTAAAAGACGGCTGATAGAAAACTGGAAACTGGCAACTTCCAAAAGTGATCCTGAAACGAATTTCAGGACAACCCCGAAACTGTATAAATATACCCGCATTTGTATTACGACCGAATACAAATGCAACTGAGACAAAAATATTATACCTACTCAATATAATACTCGGATCCGGCTTAAACCAAAGCCGACCAGTATTATCTGTCCGAAAATCGACACGTGCGTAAACGCACGTGCATTTTCCGAACCCTGCCATAAAACCATACGGCCTCTACAACGTTTCGCCCGAACTTGGGAAACTGTCTGTGGGCGACTCTAATGACTCGTCAGTACCCTGGCAGTGGGTTTAACCACAAACCGTCAGCGGCACTAGCAATGCGTAACGGCTGCCCATGGACTGACCTCAAGGGATGCCGATGAGCGCACTCATCCGGAAAACCCTACTGAGCCTAACAGTGACAATGTATATACAGTCCGGTCCGTTCGTCTATGAGTATCGCATATCTGCCTAGGGGGCTAGTAACGTCAGACCCCCAATAGCAGTATAAGTCGTGTCGGAGTGTAGCCCAATAACACCCTGAGATACTACTGGAGTACCTACCAGTAAATCTCCTGCCACGGCCGTGGGCTTTGTGTAATGGCTCTCCTAGACACAGCACGATCTCGCCCCCAATACCGGGAGAGACGAATCCCCTGCCGATCCGCTCACGTGCCTCCATATGGCTCGGGACTGTACCCAAAAGCTACTTGTTTGCACGACTCCTTTGAGCCGTGGTAGGGTAGAAATCAAAGTACAGTGGGAACTCACACGAGACAAATGACGACCTCAGGTCGATGAACTAACCTGTACACATGTCACCAGGGAACTGCTATCTGACGGTAGATATAATACTAACTAGCAGATTCCCGGCGAGTCCTGTCCGGTGTACTCATAACCCAATGAGCACCTGTATACATCTTAGGTGATCCAACTGACACCAGTGGCTTGTGAGACCGGCCACCGCCCCTCGTCAGGGTCTCGACTGTATACACTAGTCTACTCCGGAGTATCGATGCCCTGTCTCGAAACTCCCACGACTAGGGACCACAATTAAGGATATGCGTATAAACCACCCAACTCTCACGTATATGATCGTCATCATACTGTTGGTGGTAAAGCAAGATCCTAAGGGCTCTATCAAAGTGTAACATGTAATCAGTCACCTGATCATGTACACGACTGATAAAGGCGAACCGGATAGCATACTATCATCTTGAGTAAGACTGTCATACCGGTATAGGTCCTCCGCAATCATTGCAATCACGTACCTGCGATCCAATAATTGACTATGAGGGCACTATCTCCAACAATCTCCCACTTGCACTCAAGGCTAATTATTGCGATGTTGCGTACTCACAGCCCGTGTGAAACCAACACCCAACTCCTCTACTGATCAGTTTCACAAAGCCCGTTTGTAAAACTATTGTGTTCGAGAAATAGCCTTAGTGAGTGGATCCGCCTAGAAGTTTCTTTCTATATCTCTCTAAATCTCAAGTTCGCGGAGAAAGCCATCTCCCGAAATGAGTAATACCTGTCTTAGAATATGTCTGGATATCTGATGGGACTTAGTTCATAAATGAACTCCAAATCCAAACTTCTTAGACTGTATCGATCACTGAACCTAATCAGTATCCGGCACCATGCCTCCCACAGTATCCTCTTGGACCACCTGTCCATAATACTGTCCCTCTTCGTCAGAGGGATTAACTATAACTCTGACAATCACTCTGTCAACCATGTCACCTTTGAAGCCTGGAATGATAACCGTCTCCCGAAGGAGGCTGCCGTCATCAAATCCGTAGAACATGTACTTATGTTCTAAAACTGCTTCCTTATATTTCTCCAGGATTGGATTAATACAAACTTATTGCATCTAGTGCAAAACCAACATTTGGTGTGGTACTTGACATCTCATGATTGACTCAATTGCCTAAGCAAGTGATCTGCCAATCATGCACATCCCTCTCCCCTTTAGTCTGTAAGACACCTTTAGAGAGGGTGACTCCATCACCTGCAAGTACACCACCATGCTAGGAGTCAACTATTCCAAAAACCATTAGAATATCTGTCAAAGTACCCACATTGGGAAACTACCCAAATCCAGATCTAAAACCATAGATCTAGAAACCAGAATGTCAAATATTATATCCATATCCTGTCTGGAGAAACAACTGTGTGATGACCACAGTACAACCGATCGTAGTATAGGAATTTTACTTCCTACTCTGTGTATGTCATCCAAAAACCATGACATCACACCCTACTACCTTCTTAACAGATCCATCCCTTATTTTGATTGAAGTCAAACCCATGACTGTCACATCAAAATTAGATGATCTATCTCCGCTATAACTGCTCAAGTCTATAAATAGACATAAGCTACTTGCCCACTATGCTTCTGCTTCTCCCACTGACTACGACAACCCTCCTACCGGGTCTCATATCCTGGAACATCAGTAGTGTCAAGTCTGGGTAGATAAGAACCTCCCTGTCACCGTCCTTGAGGCTACCGGAGTACCTCTCGGGTGTCTGAGGTTACCTACCATATCTGCGGAGTGGCTATTGGAATGTCAAACCTGATTGAATATATAGGTCCTATTAAATTTTCCGTAATCGTTCGCGGTTCTGAAATCACTTCCAGTTCTACCATACTCCCACTACTGTTTTCTGAAAAAGATCCATTTTACTAATACTGTGGCGAGTCAAGAACAATATCACTATTGATCTTCCAAATGGTAGAATATCAACCCTCGTCATAGTCAGGGTCAACCCACAAACAGCCATTACAGAAACATGCCCTGAGTTATCCAGAGTCTGGTTTTAAGCATAAGCTGGACAACTCCCCGTACCTTAATATCTTTTAAGGTACGAACTATTCTATATCCAATATAGAAACTTTGGCACTATTTAATTGGAACCATATTCATATCATGCAGCTGTCTCCAGTGCATATCATCTTAATGGAAAGAGGCTAATCATCATTACTCAACTTAGGAATCCATCCAATTATGAGTAACCTGAAAGAGAAAACTCGTTTCTCAAAACCATCACTATCATCTGAATACCAATCACAAGAATCTACATCTTCGATCTCTTTGAAGAATCCCGATACTTGTGATACCTGGTTCTCTACTTTATTCTTATACCCACAACTTCTCAAAACTTAGACCTTGTATTTCTACGAAACACTCGTCTAAATACTAGAGAAGTTATAAGTAAACAGAACATAGTACGAGGACCTACCCCTTTGTCCTGATGGACACTGGACAACATATAATACTCTGTATAAGTCCGCTGAGTTAAACAACTCAAAACCTGTGCGTTGTAGGTGGAAAACTGTACCCTGGCGATTTCCTCAAATATCACCAATTACAACGAATTCCGATATAATGAGGATGATCACCTAATTCCCAATATCTTACTCCCACTCATCATCTGTAAAACCATACAGATATGAGAATGAAACCTGGTAAATACATACCCTTGGAGTAAGTGTTTAATCGGGAAAACATTTCTTCCTTTAACAATGCACTGAAACATGAAAATGTTTCGTAGGGGTATCCTGGTATTCATAGCAATGCCTCTTCCATAATCCAATTCATGACTTCAACCGTATATTTTATTGCCATCTCTCCAAATCCCTTTATTTGTCTTTAGTCGTTACCTTCTGTACACCATCGTTAGGCTAAATGGTTTTCTTCCTTCCCTACCGTTCGGCACCAGCCTATGGTTTGGAAGAAGACTATCCAGTAAGCATAATAGGTGTACCCTCCTAAACCAAGGAGTACTCGCAACTGAGAGAAGGTGATGATAAAAGACAACTGAATAATACCTTATTCCTTTAAAGGTGAAATAGGAGTGGCGATGAAGTACGCGGTTTTGGTCGTGAATGATATCAGTCGCAATTTACTTTGCCCTCTTTCTAATCCCTTTATTTTGTCTTTACATATTACCTTCTGCACACCCTACTTAGGCTAATTGGTTTTCTTCATTCCCTACCTTTCGGCACCAGCCTATGGTTTGGAATAAGACTATCCAATAAGCGTAATAGGTGTACTCTCCTAAACCAAGGAGCTCTCGCAACCTGAGAGAAGGTGATAATAAAAGACAACTGAATAAACCAATTCTATTTCTCCTGAACCTTGATCCATCCTCGAAGGAGTCCCTTTGAGTTCGTATATAACCATACGATGGATCTATCCAATGGAAGTGGATATCCGTAGTAATACGGGTGTTCTGAGAAATGCAAAGGGTAAAAGAAGGAGTGGCAATGACTTATGCAACACAGACAATCCAAAAGCCAGTATTTTAAGAAGGTTCGGTCAACCTGGTCACTGAGTCATAGTCTAGGGTCGGTCAAAGGTCGCTGCCAAAGAGAGAGAGAGAAAAGAAACACTCTGCGTGCACTCTAACCTAGATCAGAATGGTTATCACTTTATCTAATCCGGAAACCTCCCACTGTCCTGTCAAATTCTCCTCCAAACCTAAAAAAGAATCAATCGGAATCACCCGAAGATTAAACCAACTAATCAGTGGGAATCGGGATCCAACTCTCATCGCATGATAACGTGATGGAATCCACTCGCGTTATCACACTCCAGAAGGTATGCGCATGCCTGGCAAGTTTCAGTTTCTTTAGAAACTCCCGATATGAATTTTACCCCATGTTCTTATGACCTTGGCGAATGTCAACAAATCATAAGTCACATGTCAAGTTCTGCCCGTCATTATCTTGTTAATTTGAACCCACCCGTACATACCCTTGACGAAAGCCAACAAGGTAATACGACTGTCCCAAACCAACACATCTATCTATGCAACAAATGAATACCCCAGCAACTACCAAACACTATGCCTTGACGAAAGCCAACAAACATAGCTTGAATATTACTGACCATCCATAAGAAACGACGGAGGGCTACGGCTGGTTTTTGGCGAAAAACCTTTAACGTAATGAACTTGATCTCGTGAAGGAACCTGATAGCTTTTTAAAATATAGTGGCGAAAACCTTTTGCTAAAGAGGTCACTCCCGGTAAAGGGATCTCGGCTCTTTCCTCGTGGAATGAGGTGCAGGATATTCCACTGAATACCGCTATGCAAAGCAACATGTAATCGACTATAGTGAAGTTATTACCCTGACGCAAACTTCTGCCAAAGGGGTCAGTCCCGGTGAAGGGATATCAGCCCTTGCCCCGTCGAATGAGGTGCAGGATATTCCACTGAATACCGCTATGCATAACAAAAGAAAACGTCTTTGCAATAACACTTTTTAAATTTGTTCCAACAACATCCAAATAGGTTTGTTTTACTTTGCATTGATCAGAATCAACACAGTCCCATCATTTTAATCACACCAGAAAAGAAAGAAAATAAAAATGTACGTATATGCCATCCGCATTCGTCACTGGGTCCCGTCATCACTCGTTAGGTTACTTAACTAACGACAGAGCAGGGACTGGACTAGCGCGGGTATAAAACATATACAACATCTAATAGTATATAAACCAATATACAATAATCGCTCCAGGCGTGATAGTATGCAACATTACAGAAAAGTAATAAGCATCACAGAACAATACAGATATCTGGGATCCCCGAGTTTCACAGAGCCGCTGCTGAAACCCGACGTTCCCCTGTCGTGCGGATAGCCTGTGCAATGAAACCTAGACCCCTACGGGTGCGGCAAGTTACCCGCCAAAACCTGAAGCGAGGCAGCCCCCTACAGCATAGTGAATGGACCACCCAGCACTCCACGGAATCCGGTAATCTTGGGCACCCCTCCTTGGGTCAACCTGTACCCCCTACGAGTGCGGCGAATAGTCTGCCAATTCCAGAGTGGGGCCCCTCTGCCTCTCAAAGCCATGAGATGCGGACCCGTTACCCTCCCGAACCCGGCTATCCGTGCACTCCGTCTCGGGGCAAAACCTAGTACAGTAATGAAAAATAGTACAATAGGTACATCGACCGCAACCTGGTCGTGCCCCAAAAGAATATAATACAACAGGCAGTGACGGCAGTCCACAAGTTGGACGCTCGCCACGCAATATCAAATGTACAAATAAACACAAACTGTACTACCATTGCACACTGCTATCCACCACGACAAATCCGCAACATCACAGCACAACACAGAACATCAACGCGAATGTCACGTTCGCAAACCCGTCTAAAAGAACTATAGCAATCAGACGCGGTTTACCGATCAAATGACATTCCCGGTCGGAGATATAATGTAAGCACTGTAAACTAACGTGTTTAAATTTCGATCGACCAAATATCAAAAAGTGGGCCCCACTGCTTACTGGTGAACAGTAACAAAATCTGGGCCAAAACGATATTTACCAAAAACCCCAAAATCTAACGAAGAACCCACTGTGAAAATTTGGGACCGCGAGCTCACTGTGTGGCCGCGGAAGCGCGGTCAAACCATAGGTTTGACCGCGTTTCCGCGGCTGTCTCATCGAGTCACATGCCCAAATTTCTACGTCGTTCTAATAAAAGCCTGCACAGTATTCTGAGATGTGTAGAAAAATTTTAGGAGGCCATTTAAAATCAACAGAAACTGTCAAGTTGGAATTTTGCGGTTTTTGATTTCCGGTCGGATCGATGTTTTAAACGCGTTAGCACAAGTTAGTATAGCAAAATGGTTAGGCTCTGATACCACTGTAAGTCTACGCTAGTGCCCCGTCCGTCTACAGACGCCAAATGCGGAACAAAAACTTTTTAACTGGCGCTATCGTATACTTTAACCCGGATCTGCCATTATTGCTAAACTAACAAACTGTAAAGAGTGTAGAAAGATTGTACCGAACGATCCGAGTCCTTCGTTCTTCAACCATCATCCCACGCTCCGTTGCGGCTGCTCCGATCTCGTCGATCTCCGATATCCTCGTCAAGGTGGCACCACATCACTGATTCTTTAAACGGGCTCCCGTCTCTGACTCGAGGCAACTCGATCGTCAAGTTTGCTAAAAGAGACGACCAAGAATGATGTAGAGAATGAGTAGATGACTTTGTCTCACTCCGTCCAAGTCCGTGGACGATCGGTTAATGAAGTTGCCGAGGGAATCGGGTGAATGGAAATTGAACTAGGAAATTTCCATACACTAAACTATATGAAATCTTTGGCCAAAAATGAATGAATCAATTCTCTCACTCCCACAATGAAGTAGCCGGCCATATATATCAAAAGAGGGAGGTGAGTGTTGGAGAGTTCAAGTGGTGACCATAACTTTGATAGTTATCATAACAATAATGAAAGAATGAATCATCAATTAACATTAAATGGAACCAATCACATTAAACCTAGTCACCTTGCATCATTAATGAACCATTAATGACACAAATGAGTCATATGCTTAACACCACTTCTAGAACCTTCTAGAAGTATGACTCACCTCATCAAGAAAAGATAAATCCGTCTTTAAGCGAATGTTAAAAGACGGCTGATAGAAAACTGGAAACTGGCAACTTCCAAAAGTGATCCTGAAACGAATTTCAGGACAACCCCGAAACTGTATAAATATACCCGCATTTGTATTACGACCGAATACAAATGCAACTGAGACAAAGATATTATACCTACTCAATATAATACTCGGATCCGGCTTAAACCAAAGCCAACCAGTATTATCTGTCCGAAAATCGACACGTGCGTAAACGCACGTGCATTTTCCGAACCCTGCCATAAAACAATACGGCCTCTACAACGTTTCGCCCGAACTTGGGAAACTGTCTGTGGGGGACTCTAATGACTCGTCAGTACCCTGGCAGTGGGTTTAACCACAAACCGTCAGCGGCACTAGCAATGCGTAACGGCTGCCCATGGACTGACCTCAAGGGATGCCGATGAGCGCACTCATCCGGAAAACCCTACTGAGCCTAAAGTGACAATGTATATACAGTCCGGTCCGTTCGTCTATGAGTATCGCATATCTGCCTAGGGGGCTAGTAACGTCAGACCCCCAATAGCAGTATAAGTCGTGTCGGAGTGTAGCCCAATAACACCCTGAGATACTACTGGAGTACCTACCAGTAAATCTCCAGCCACGGCCGTGGGCTTTGTGTAATGGCTCACCTAGACACAGCACGATCTCGCCCCCAATACCGGGAGAGACGAATCCCCTGCCGATCCGCTCACGTGCCTCCATATGGCTCGGGACTGTACCCAAAAGCTACCTGTTTGCACGACTCCTTTGAGCCGTGGTAGGGTAGAAATCAAAGCACAGTGGGAACTCACACGAGACAAATGACGACCTCAGGTCGATGAACTAACCTGTACACATGTCACCAGGGAACTGCTATCTGACGGTAGATATAATACTAACTAGCAGATTCCCGGCGAGTCCTGTCCGGTGTACTCATAACCCAATGAGCACCTGTATACATCTTAGGTGATCAAACTGACACCAGTGGCTTGTGAGACCGGCCACCGCCCCTCGTCAGGGTATCGACTGTATACACTAGTCTACTCCGGAGTATCGATGCCCTGTCTCGAAACTCCCACGACTAGGGACCACAATTAAGGATATGCGTATAAACCACTCAACTTTCACGTATATGATCGCCATCATACTGTTGGTGGTAAAGCAAGATCCTAAGGGCTCTATCAAAGTGTAACATTTAATCAGTCACCTGATCATGTACACGACTGATAAAGGCAAACCAGATAGCATACTATCATCTTGAGTAAGACTGTCATACCGGTATAGGTCCTCCGCAATCATTGCAATCACGTACCTGCGATACAATAATTGACTAGGAGGGCACTATCTCCAACAGGGCGTAGCCCCGCTAACACCTTTCTAGACACCTACTTAGTTTATAGCATTGATCGTTAAGTGAGAAAGTTCCGGAGGAGTAGCATATACTCACAGTAGGATCGGGATCCAAATATCATCGTGTGACAAAACTGAAGGAATCTTACCAGAATCATCACACTCCAAATGGTATGCAGCACTAGCAAGTTTCAGTTTCTTTTGAAACTCCCGATGTGGATTTTTGCCCCATGCTCTTATGACCTTGGCGTGAGGTCAAAATGTCATAAGTCACATGTCAAGTTCTTCCCATCATTATCCATGTTAATTTGAACCCACCCGTACCTACCCTTGACATAGTCCAAAATGGCAGTACGACTGTATCAAACCAACGCATTCTATCTATGCAACAGATAAATATCCGGCAGCTACCAATCACTATGCCTTGGCGTGAGGTCAAAATACATAGCTTGAATACTACCGAATATTTAACTGAAATGATGGAGGGCCACGAATGGTTTTGACGAAACCGTGAACGTAGTGAACTTGATATAATCGATGGAACGAGATAGCTTTTAAAAGGAGTGGCTTAGGCTCCGCGTTTAAAAGTTGTTTTTGAAAAGAAACCGAGTGGTTTTGAAAGTGTTCCAACGACTCAATTTTGGTTTATTTTCTTGCATTAATTTAATGCGTCCCATCATTTAATCCTACCATTGCAGAAAACAACGAAAATATGACGTACGCTTATGCCATCCACATTCACCACGGGGCCCCGTCATTACCCGTTAGGTTACTTAACTAACGACAGAGCGGGGGTTGGACTAGCGCGGATGCAAAACATAAGCAACGCCTAAATAGATATCATATATAGATATACACATTCGTCACATGCAATGATAGCCATTCCAGATCACAGATGAACACATTGGATATACTAGGAATCCGCATTCCGTACGAGCCTGTAACGAAGAGCGGATTACACGGTCGCGATGAATAGCCAAGACCCCACCCTAGACCCCTACGGGTGCGGCAAACTACCCGCCAAGTACCAGAAGCGAAGTAACCTCCCTCAACACCATGAGTAGGCCACTCGGCACTTCGAGATACCCGGTAGTTTGTGCACCCCACCTTGGGTCTATCCTAGGAGCAAAAACAGAAAAAGAAATTATACAATGACGGCTACAACCCCATCCCGGTTGTGCGGCAATATAAATAATATTACATCAATTACAAATTACATGAATTGAAAGAAAAATCAAACTCTCATCTCACAACCCCCCAGCTATTCATCCGCGACAATCCAATGAATTCATATACACATACCATGAAAATTACAGATCACAGATATGTATAACCCCCACTAATCGACGTATAGCGATTAGAAGACGTTCAATACATATATCACATCACAGATATAACCCGTTAGCTTAAGTCTTTAGAAGTTCGATCAAAATACGTATTTTTAAACCCCAAAAACAAATTTTGCTTTCTGGAAAATCTGGGCAGAAAAATCATATTCCAAAAATCCCAAAACACCCTCAGAAATACACTACAGCAAAACCGATCCACGGCCGAGTCAACTCGGCCGCGGTTCCGCGGCAAGAAGCTCTTCTTGCCGCGGTTCCGCGGTGAGTTGGTCGGTTCAGTGGATCGTTTTTCTGCACTGTTCACCAAAAACCCTTAGCCGATTTTTGGTATATGTCAAATAATTTTTACAGCAGTTTAAAAATCGACAGAAAGTTCATGTTCCGGGCATGTTTCGTGACTTTTTCTCCGATCGAACTTCTAGTTACTTTGCTAACATGTTAGATAGTGTTTAACTAGGCTCTGATACCACTGTAAGTCCACGTTACCCGTCCCCGGTTCTTTGGGGTTGCGGAAATGATGAAAAATGATTTTCTCTTTGGGTGGTAACATGGACTCGAAATACGGATCTTTGTTAAACAACTATCTAATAACCTAACTAGGATTTTTACCTACTCGGTTAGGGGTTATACCTTAACTTGAACTCCTTCTCTTCGACTCCTTGTGGTGGTCGGATAGTTCTCTCCTCGTCGTCTCCTTGTGCCGAAGATGGATCCACCTGAAAGCCTCTACCTTTGGCTTTAACCTCAATCTTGAGGAAACTAGAAAACTTGGTTTGCTAGACCTTGTATACTAGGATGAGTAGAGAAGTGTTTTGGGTTTTATATCTATGGTTCTTGCTTCACAACACATGAGTCAATAGAACCATGAACTAGAGAGAGAGCAAGAGGAAGAGGGAGAGCTTGAGGATGAGAGAGAATGAGAATGATATAATGAGCAAGACTCTTCTCACCCTTGCTCTCATAATCCAAAATAAAATTATAACTCATAATAATAATTGAGTATTATGTGATGGTTGTTATCATATCAAATGGCCATATCATTTCATACATTAAATGCAATTTGTGAACAAACAAGCAAGCCAAAGTCAATGCCAAGAAATGATAGCCATTGTCATGATGATGGTCAACATGTCCAACCTAGTCAACCGGTCAACTAAGTCAACAAGTCAAAAAAGTCAACCTTTCAACCCAACCATGGCACACTAATACCTAATTAATATTATCATTAATTATATTTCTTATTCTCATTTGGGTTTAGCAAGAGTCAACAGTCAACAACCCTAATGAGAATCCTCTGCCACTGTCTCTATCAACCGTGCATACACACCCGCATCCCCGTTCCGAGGAACACGAATACAAACGAGATAAAACCAATCCCAAAATGTACTCTAGGATCTGGCTTAAACCAAAGCCCGCTAATGATAATTTCCCGGACACTAAACGTGCACAAGTGCATGGATGTGACCGAACCCTGTCGCAAAACCATGTGACCTCTACTCTTTTGCCTAAAGGCGAATAGCTCTCTGTGTGGGACTCTAAAGACTCGACACTACGCTGGCAGTGGGTTTAACCACAGACCGCAAGCGGCACTAGCTGTGCGTAACGGCCCCCAGGTAGATGCCGATAAGAAGACGGACGAGGTGAAACCCATCTGAACTCCTACTGAGCCTGAATGTGACAATCTGCGTACAGTCCGGTCTGTTCGTCTGAGAATATCGCATGGCGGGCCTAGGGGGCGGTAAACGTCAGTGCCCTAATAGCGGTACAAGTCGTGTCGGTGTGTAGCCCAGAACATCCTGAGATAACAATGGAAACCTACCGGTATATCTCGCTTGCCCTGGCCAGGGACTTTGTGTAATGGCTCTCCTAGACACAGCGCGATAACAACCCCCAATACCGGGAAAGACGAATCCTGTCTAACCGTCACTGCCTCCAAGTGCTACGGGATTGCACCCAACTACTACATGTTTGCACGACTCCTTTGAGCCGTGGTAGGGTAGTAATCTAAGTACAGTGGGAACACACTCGAGGCGAAGTGACAGTGTCAAGTCAGCGGACTAAGCTGTACTCATGTCACCAGGGAACTGATAACCGACGATAGGTATAGTACCAACCAACAGTTCCCGACGAGTCCTGTCCAGTGTTCTTGTAACCTAATGAGCACCCGCATACTATCTTATGTACGACGTACTGACGGCTGTGGGACAGACCGTCTCCCACGCTGGGATGAGAAGCGCATACGCTAGTCTTCTCCGGAGTATCGATGCCCTGTCTCGATAGTCCTATGACTAGGGACCTGCATAAGGATGTGCTTATGGATTACCCAGCCCCCACGAGTGTGACTTCCATCACAACGTTGGTAATCAAGCAAAGATCCTGAGGGCTCCACTAATGAGTATAGGTGATTTACTAAAAGAAACACATGTACACATTAAAGTAGAAACAAACCAAGTAGCATACTACTATTTTGAGCAAGATTTTCTATACAAGGTGAATATCCCAAGCTTCCATTAAGTAATATACAAACTAGTATGATACAGTAATGGCCTCTAGGGCATATACACTAACATGGTGGACCCGGTATGGTACCCCGGGGCGAGAACGGATCGCTGTGCAGTAGACGGTAAGCCTGGATAAAGGACTACTACCTACTGGTGATTGGTTAGACCTGGCGGTTATCCGAAGGATACCGATCGGAGTCGAGAGATGGATATGGGGTAACCCGTACTGTCGGGGCCGAGGGCCGATTCCGCAGACGGAACCCATGGGCCGATCCGGACTGACGGAGCCCGATATATGAGGATTTACGTGTCGATGCTGGACACGGGTTTCATGATGTTTTCGGGTGTCGATGTTGAACACCTAGGTTCCATGATTTTGATGTGTCGCGAAGGACACCGTTGATTATATCCTCATACTTACATGCACACTCTTTTATGATATTTACGTGCATATATACATTGATTATATGGTTGGGCGAGATCCACATGCATACATACCTTGATTATATAGTTGGATGATACCCGCATACACATAGGTGTTGATTACATTGTTGGCAAATATACGACCTGGTCACCCTAGATATCATAGTATTACCTGTATGATATAGTTTACCTAGGAGTCATTGTGTATTCGATTTCTTCTTGTAGATGTTTTTCTACTCACGAGTTGGCAACTCACCCCGGTTGTGCCACAGTTCTTGCAGGTTGACCGCATGGATCAGTAGCGGCTTCGCTAGCACACAGTTGCATTCGTGTGTTTTGCATTGGTAGGTGGGACATTTGTATCATACCCACTCTTGTATTTTTATTTCATATTGGATCTAATCAACTCCATCAATCGAAACTAGTATTTATATAAGAAATGAGACTTAGCAAGACTTGTAGTTGCGAGATTTGAGCGATGGGTTTTATGTTCGCTTTTGGGGATTTATGTCTTGCTTTATTCTTTATCTTTCGTGGTGAACTTCGTCGTTGGGCATCGTATACTTACATATACTGTCTTCCATGGTTGTGATCCGCCGTTTGGCGAAGAGCTAGCTCCTTCTTGAGGATGCCATTATTCTTGTTATGTATTTGTGGTTTTGGATCAAAATATACAAAGGACGTGGCGCCTAAATTTTCATAAAAAGACGAAATATGTTTTCAAACTGGTAAATTTTACTTGCATTATTCATGTTCCTTTTCCATGCATTTTAGAAACTTGATTTCATTATACCTTTATTTTAAAACTTCACCTCCTTTATTTTATTAAAAAGGTTTAGATTTCTGGGTTTCAACTTACTTGAATTACGTCACGCCTTTAGACGTTGCGTGATTTGAGTGCTGGTCACGACCTAATATTTCGGGTCGTGACAAAGTTGGTACCAGAGCGCTAGGTTTAACCTTAGTTCGAGTCTATGTTTGACTATGCGGAGTCTAGGGCGGGTAAGTATTTCGAAACCTAAGCTTGACCTTACGGAACGTAGACTTGAACGAGGGGGTATTAGACCCGAACTTTCGTTTCATAGGCTGACCCTGATTGATGGAGTAGGTAGCTTGAGTAGAGTGACGTACCGTACGTATGTTCCGCAGCATTTTACGACACGATACTCCACTTAAGAAACCTTAGGATGTACATATTTTGAGATCTATGATTCTCTTCGTTCCCATGATTATACATCCATTTGAGATCCTCGATTCTATTAGTTCCATGATCATACTTTCGTTGATGTTGTTCCTTCTTATGATCATGTATCCATTCTGGATCTGTCATTTCCTCACATGCCATTGATCTGCTTTCTTCGATACTCGATTGAGGTTCCTGTCACCATAGTTTGAGCGCAGTTTGAGCTGCTGCTAGTGTTGCGGTCAGGGCGAGCTCTTCTGGTACGAGGGCCGACCATTGTGTTTTTTGGTGACATGGGAACGTCTCGATATAGTGTTGTGTTGTGACCTCCTGTTGTGGCGAGTGTTTGGTTTTGCACCGGATGATCGGGCCACTATTAGAGCTGCCAGTTGCGAGATGACTGTTGATGTACAGCATACCTCAGAGATTTTGATGTCGCCTACCGTGTAGACAGATGACCCAGCTGTTGCTGAGATTGATGGAATGTCGCTTCCTGAGCTTACAAGGTGAGATCGCCGGAGCTTCCAGGCAGAATGCGACAGATGATAGCTAGCCTATCCCGAGTTGAGAGACGAAGGTAATTCATCAGATTGATGCGCCGAAGCAGGCCCAGTTGAGTTGAAGATTTTTAGGGCGGAGAGTCTTACTCAGATCTAGAGCAGGCCGATCCAGAGATGGCCGTCGATGTATCGCGTTTCCTGAAGGATTGAAGCTTTGTTTAGCATTCGGACGAAGGGTATTTACATGTTGTATAGGCGAAGCTAAAAAGTTCGAACGAGTGTCAGAAAACCATTTTTTCCAAGTTTAAAGTGTTCGGAGGAACATGCAAGTGATTTTGTGGACCCTCTAGAAGAATAAAACCCTAACTCGACATGATGACCATGGAACCGCTTTTGAACCTTAGGGTTTGCAGAAGTTTAGCGATGCCATCAGTGAGGCTTGGGTTTGCCCTTCTACGGCTGGTCCAGATATATTGTGGTATGTACCAGATATTTTTAGACTATGCTCAGGTGTTGAGCCTTCGGGAAATTTTGGGACCTCGATGACTCGATCGAAAAGTTTGACGCCGTCCGGATATCATGTGATAAGAGACCAGTAAGCTGACCAACTTCGGATAGAAGACCTCACCCAGATGCGTTGTGAGTTGATCGAGGACGGGCGAGTATTGAGTATTCCTCCGACGGTTGGGATTAGTTCCTGAGGACGTGTTCGGCTAGAGATCTTCTACAGAGTGGTGAAGATACCGAGTTCGTGATTTCGAGTCCGTGTGAGAGACTTCGGATTTACCGTAGACGAGAACAGTTACAGTACGCAGATAGCATAACGTGACGTCAAGGTGGACGATGATAAAGACGAGTGGAACCTGAGGTTTGCGCGATATGGCGAGCTGTTATTACTCCCCGTCGAGATCAGAGATCTGATATGCATACAGAGGCGTTGGGATACGTCCAGTTCCCGAGGAAAAGTTGTGCAGAGAACGCAGATGTCCAGAGAATGAGAACAGATTATGTAATTGTACCAGCTTCCGTACAGTTCGGCATAGGCGAGATCGGAAAAGACCTTGAGCAGGATTCCTTCCAGGACACTGCTGCAATGAGAATTGCACCCAGGATCAGTTGTGTCACGTGTATTCATAGGACCAGAGGCCGACGCCAGTAACATGCTGCTTTACGAGTGGTCGTGATGATTGACCGAGAGATGACCAGAGAAGTGCCAGAACGGAATCGTCCCCGTTAGCACACCTGACTGGGCCGATGAGCCGATGGATTGCGAGATTGGTAAATCCACAGAGAAGATAAGGACTCAAAGACCGAGGACGCCAGACCGCACCGATTTACTTTTTCGACATTGTAGGAGGTGTACCTCAATGTCATTTTTTACGATTTGCATTTGTGATCCGAGTATCACTCTTATATCACTTGGATTTGAGTTTTGATGATTAAGTTTCATGATATTGTTTGCGTGCACCATGGCTGCACCTACTGGGTATTTACATTTTTTGCATAGTTATTGCACTTGATATATATTTTATACACCGTTGTGTTGATTTGCGATTTGCGCATATCTATTACACTTGAGATTCGGTTTTATGCCTTGGCTGCACATGTTTATGATTTCGTGGATTTCATACGGTTGATCTGATTTTGTGCGTTTACGCACTCGATTTGATTTTTGCACTCGGTATAACTTATATGTGCTTGTAGTGCATTGATAGGTGTTTTGTGCACGCAGTTGCATACGTTTATGATTTTATACACCTTGGTACACTCGGTGTTGCTGTTTACGCATTTGAGTTATGGATTCGTATTTCTTGCACTGGATGCACTGTATTCATATTTCGTGCACTGGATGCACTGTATTTGTATTTCGTGCACTGGATGCACCAGATTTACACTTCATACATTTGTTGCACTAGGTTATCATTTCGTGCAATTGTCGCACCAGATTTATATTTTGTGCATTTGCTGCACCAGATTCGTATTTCGCACATTAGTTGCACTAGATTTGCATTTCTTACATTTGTTGCACCGGACGGGTATTTATGCGTTTGTCGCACTGAATTTATACTCCGTACCTTGGTTGCACCCGATTTATGCCCTTGAGCATTCGTTTTACCAGATTTGTATTTTCGTGCTGGTTGGCACTTGCCGTTCGTTTTCGTGCATGCTACTGCACTATATGCTTTTACGGCCCCGACGTGCTTTGGTAGGATTTTTGCGCATATTAGGCGCTTGATTTTGGATTTTTTGCGCATCGGATGCACTTGAGTGAGTTTCTACTCGTGCATGTTGGATGCAGTTGATTTAGATTTCTTTCGTGCATGATGGATGCACTTGATTTGGATTTTCGCTCATGTTGGGCGCATGATATGAAATGTGGTTTTGTGCACACCGGATGCACTCAATTGGGATTTTCTTTCGTGCATGATTAGTTGCACTGGATGCACTTTAGATGCACTTGATATTGTTGTCGTGCACACCCGTTGCAGTGGAAAGATGCTTTTTTGCACACCCGTTGCACTTAGTTTTGCTTTGTGCGTACAGTGGCACCTGTGTTTAGATTTGATTTCCGTGCACACCAGACGCATGTGATTGTTGGATACGCCTTTTGAGGCTGATTTTGCTTTTGAGCACATTGTTTTCGTTTTGGGCACTATATTATATATGGCCAAACAGGACTGATCTGAGGACAGTACCTGAGTACTTTGCATGCATTAAAAACTTACCAAGAGGTTTTCAAAGGAGCTATAGTCTCGCTATTTCCTACGTGTCTCTGAGAGACGCGAACGTTTTTTTTAAAGAAAAACCTTTTGGGATATTTTGAAACGACGGGATGTGTATTAAAAAACATATATAGACATATATTATTATTTTAAAATGAGCGTCCGTCACGTATGCCGTGAGTTACGCATTCACGCTGCGATTTAGGAAAGATTTTTGCATGAGTTTTATTTAGTTCTTGAATGTTTTTCAAGGATGCGTACTGTTGGAGATAGTGCCCTCAGAGTCAATTATTGGATCACAGGCACGTGATTGCAATGATTGAGGGAGGACCTGTCCCAGTAGGACAGTCTTACTCAAGATGATAGTATGCTATCTGGTTTATCTTTATCGTCGTGTACTGCTTTAGGTAACCTGACAGGTCACTATTGCACGTTGATAGAGCCCCTGGGATTCTTGCTTGACTACCAGCAGTATGAGGGCGATCATATACGTGGGAGCTGGTAATCTATAAGCACATCCTTAAATGGTCCCTAGTCGTGGGAGTTTCGAGATAGGGCATCGATACTCCAGAGTAAACTAGTGTATACAGTCGAGACCCCGACGAGGGGCGGTGGCCGGTCTCACAAGCCACTGGTGTCAGTTGGTTCACCTAAGATGTATACAGGTGCTCATTGGGTTATGAGTACACCGGACAGGACTCGCCGGGAACATGCTAGTTGGTCTTATACCAGACGTCAGATAGCAGTTCCCTGGTGACATGTGTACAGGTTAGTTCATCGACCTGGGGATCGTCATTTGTCTCGTGTGAGTTCCTACTGTACTTTGATTACTACCCTACCACGCTCAAAGGAGACGTGAAAACAGGTTTTAGTTGGGTACAGTCCCAAGCCACATGGAGGCAGTGAGCGTATCTTCAGGGGTTCGTCTCTCCCGGTATTGGGGGTGAGGTCGCGCTGTGTCTAGGAGAGCCATTACACGAAGCCCTCGGCCGAGGCAGGAGATTTACTGGAAGGTATTCCAGTAGTATCTCAGGGTGTTCTGGGCTAGACTCCGACACGACTTGTACCGCTTTTGGGGGTCTGACTTTTACCAACCCCCTAGGCCCGCCATGCGATGCTTATAGACGAACGGACCGGACTGTACGGATATTGTCACTGACAGGCTCAGTAGGGTGTCAGGATGAGTTCGCTCATCGACGTCCCTTTTGGTCAATAGCTGGTGGCCCGTCACGTATTGGCTTATACCTCTGACGTGCTAGTTGTTAAATCCACAGCCATAGTATTGACGAGTCTTTAGAGTCCACCACACTTTCAGTTACTCAAGCTTTCGGGCGAAACTGTTGCGCCACGACAGCGCCTCGGTCGTCTATCCGAGGCCAAAATGCGGAATCAAAAATTTCTTATCTTTTAAACTGGCGGTACCGCGGACAATAAACCCGGATCGTAACCATTAACCGATACTAGCTAACTAGAGATGGGGAGAGAGATATACCGAGCGATCCGTGTCCTTCGGTCTTCTCGTCGTCGTCCCGATCTCCCGCGGAATCACCATTCGTCGTCTTCTCGTCGGAAAGGGCACCACGTAGCCGGATTCTTTTACGGGCTCCCACCTCTGGACCGAGGCAACTCGGGCGCGAAGTTGGCTTGCCGACGCGTCCAAGAAGTGCTGTAGGCTAGTGTAGAATGGTTGTCTCATTTAGGGTAGTGAAGTTGCCATTGGTGATGGAGGAATAAGGTTAAGAAAAAATGGTGCTTTCATTTTTTCCAAAACAAGAAGAAGAAGGAGATGAAGAAATATGTGCTACCACCATTATCATCAAACTCTCTCTCTCTTTCTCTTGAACAAATGGTGGAGGAAAAATCTCAAAAACAAGAAGGAAGGTTAGTGTAGGAAAAGCAAGAGGTGACCACATCCAAAGTAAACCTCACATCAACTCCTAATCAACTCCAATCCATTCTAATCACCATTAATGCAAAAAAAATGATGATAGAAAAGAATGGTATCAAAAGATGCTTTCATAATCAATCCATATGCATGAAAACCCTCCACAATATGTTATTTTCAAACTTGCAAATAACCCCCTCCATCGGAAAAGTCCGGCCGGGAAAGAACAATAGAAAACCGGCCGGAACGGAATGCAAACTGGCAACTCCAGAAAACTGGTCCCGTAATAAATTACAGGAAAACCCCGATACTGTGCATACACACCCGCATCTGTATTCCAACCGGATACAAATGCAATGAGACAAAATCTACACTGTACTATACTAGGATCCGGCTTAAACCAAAGCCGGCTAGTAATATCCGTTCGATCCTGATCCGTGCAATACCGCACGTATCTGATCGAACCCTACCATATAACCATACGGCCTCTAGTACAAACTGTCCGATCCTGATCCGTGCAATACCGCACGTATCTGATCGGACCCTGCCATATCTCCATACGGCCTCTACAGCGTTTCGCCCGAAAGCTTGAGTAACTGAATGTGTGGTGGACTCTAAAGACTCGTCAATACTATGGCTGTGGATTTAACCACTGGCACGCCAGAGGTATAAGCCAATACGTGACGGGCCACCAGCTATTGACCAAAAGGGACGTCGATGAGCGAACTCATCCTGACACCCTACTGAGCATGTCAGTGACAATATCCGTACAGTCCGGTACGTTCGTCTATGAGTATCGCATGGCGGGCCTAGGGGGTTGGTAAAAGTCAGACCCCCAAAAGCGGTACAAGTCGTGTCGGAGCGTAGCCCAGAACACCCTGAGATACTACTGGAATACCTACCAGTAAATCTCCTGCCTCGGCCGAGGGCTTTGTATAATGGCTCTCCTAGACACAGCGCGACCTCACCCCCAATACCGGGAGAGACGAACCCCTGCAGATCCGCTCACTGCCTCCATGTGGCTCCTGACTGTACCCAACTAAAACCTGTTTGCACGACTCTTTTGACCCGTGGTAGGGTAGTAATCAAAGCACAATGGGAACTCACACGAGGCAAATGACGATCTCAGGTCGATGAACTAACCTGTACACATGTCACCATGGAACTGCTATCTGACGTCTGGTATAAAACCAACTAGCATGTTTCCGGCGAGTCCTGTCCGGTGTACTCATTACCCAATGAGCACATGTATACATCTTAGGTGAACCAACTGACACCAGCGGCTTGTGAGACCGGCCACTGCCCCTCGTCGGGGTCTCGACTGTATACACTAGTCTGCTAATGGAGTATCGATGCCCTGTCTTGAAACTCCTACGACTAGGGACCTTTTAAGGATGTGCCTATAGACTACCAGCTCCCACGTATATGATCGCCCTCATACTGCTGGCAGTCAAGCAAGAATCCTAGGGGCTCTATCAACGTGTAATAGCGACCTATCAGGTCACCTAAAGTAGTACATGATGATAAAGATAAACCAGATAGCATACTATCTTCTCGAGTAAGACTGTCCTACCGGGATAGGTCCTCCCTCAATCATTGCAATCACATGCCTGCGATCCAATAATTGACTCTGAGGGCACTATCTCCAACAATCTCCCACTTGCACTCAAGGCTAATTATTGCGATGTCCCATACTCACAGCCCGTGTGATACCGAACACCCAACTCTCTACTAGTCAATCTGACAAAGCTCGTTTGTGAAACTATGGCATTCGAGGAATAGCCTCAGTGAGTGGATCCGCTTGATGTTCCTTTCTATGTCTCTCTATATCTCAAGTTCGTGGAGAAAGCCATCTCCCGAAATGAGCAATACCTGTCTTAGAATGTGACTGGATGTCTGATGGGACCTAGCTCATAAATGAACTCCAAATCCAAACTTCTTAGACTGTATCATCAACTGAACTTAATCAGTATCCTGCGCCATGCCTTTCCCTCAGTATCCACCTGGACTACCTGTCCAAAATACTGCCCCTCATCAGAGGGAAAATCATGACTCTGACGACCACCCTGTCGTCCATGTCACCTTCGAAGCCTGGAATGATAACCGTCTCCTAAAGGAGGCTGCCGTTATCAAATCCCTAGAACACGCACTTATGTCCTAAAACTGCTTCCGATTGTTTCTCCAGGATTGGATGAATATCAACTTATTGCATCTACTACAAGAACAACATTTGGTGTGGTACTTGACATCTCATGATTGACTCAATTGCCTAAGCAAGTGATCTGCCAATCATGCACGTCTCTCTCTACTTTAGTCTATAAGACACCTTTAGAGAGGGTGACTCCATCACCTGCAGGTACACTACCGTGCCAGGAGTCGTCCATTCTAAATACTCATAGAATGCTGTCTAAGTACCCAGATTGGAAAACCACCCAAATCTAGATCTAAAACCATAGATCTAGTAACCGGAATGTCTGATATAATATCCAAGTCCTATGTGGAGAAAACACTGTGTGACGACCAAAGAATAACCGACCGTAGTATAGGAATATCACTTCCTACTCTGTGTATGTCATCCAAATACCAGGACATCACACCGTACTATCTTCTCAACAGATCCATCCCCTATTCTGATGAAGTCAAACCTATGACTGTCACGTCAGAAAAAGATGATCTTTCTCCGCTACATCTGCTTTAGTCTATAAATAGACATAAGCCACATGTCCACCAATGCTTCCGCTGCTCCCACTGACTACGATAACCCTCTGGCAGAGTCATATACACGTACACTTCTAAAGCTAGTTTAGAACGACGCTATACTCATCCTCCTGCCGGGTCTCACAGTCTGGAACAACAGCAATCGCAAGTCTGGGTAAATAAGAACCTCCCTGCCACCGTCCTTGAGCATACCGAAGTACCTCTCGAGTGCTTGAGGTTACCCACCATATCTGCGGAGTGGCTAATGGAATGTCAATCCAGATTGAATCTTTAGGTTCCTTATCAAATCTTCAGTAATCGTTTGTGGTTCTGGAATTACTTCCAGTTCTACCATACTCCCACTACTGTTTTCTGAAAAAATCCATTTTTATTAAAACTGTGGCGAGTCAAGAACAATATCACTATTGATCTTCCAGATGGTAGAAAGTCAAACCTCGTCATAGCCTGGGTCAACCCACAAACAGCCATTACAGAAACGTGCCTTGAGTTGTCCAGTATCTGGTTTTAATCATAAGCCGGACAACTCCCCGTACCTTAACATCGTTAAGATATGAACTGTTCTATATCCAATATAGAACCAGAGGCACTGATTTAATTGAACCAGATTCAAATCATGCAGCTGTCTCCAGTGCATGTCAACTAAATGAAAGGATGCCGATTAGCGTTACTCAACTTAGGAATGCTTCCAATTATGAGTAACCTGAAAGAGAAGCAAGTTCTCTTAATCATTACTATCAACTGAATACCAAATACAAGTATCTACATCTTCGATCACTTTGAAGAATCCCGATACTTGCAATACCTGGTTCTCTACTTTATTCAAATACCTATAACTTCTCAAAATTCGGACCCTGTGTTTCCACGAAACACTTGCCAAAAAACTAGAGAAGTCATAAGTAAACCGAATATA
Source organism: Agapanthus africanus (assembly GCA_030015575.1). NCBI lineage: Eukaryota > Viridiplantae > Streptophyta > Magnoliopsida > Asparagales > Amaryllidaceae > Agapanthus > Agapanthus africanus. The sequence continues at coordinate 253,856,790 of JASDDO010000012.1, forward strand.
GTACGAGGACCAACCCCTCTGTCCTGATGGACCCTGGACAACATACAATACTCTGTATAAGTCCCTTGAGTCTGATAACTCATTCACTGTGTGTCGTAGGTTGAAAACTGTACTTATGGTTAAGAAGAATTACACCGCTGTTTAATGCTCCTTACCTAACCATCCACTGATATAAGTAAATGTCGTAGACATAATTTCAAAAAGGTATATCTCACTCTATAAAGATAGACGTATAGATATATTAATTTGAAACTGGTGCATAATAGCAGATATTCAAAACTAAATAATTGCCGTCCGGCAACCAACCCAGGTGACTTCCTCAAATATCACCGATTACAACGAATCCCGATATAATGAGGATGATCACCCAATTCCCAATAACTTACTCCCACTCATCATCTGTAAAACCATACAGATGTGAGAATCATACCTGGTAAATACATACCCTGGAGCAAGTGTCTAACTGGGAAATCAGTTTTCCTTTAACAGTACACAGTGAAACTGAAACATTGAAATGTTTCGATGGGGTATCTTGGTATTCCTAGTAATGCCTCTTCCAATATTCAGATTCACAACTGTAACCTTGTAATTCTTTGCCATCTTTCTAAATCCCTTTCTATGTCTTTAGTCATTATCTTCTGTACACCCCTTTAGGCCAAATGGTTTTCTTTCTTCCCTACCGTTCGGCACGAGCCTATGGTTTGGAAGAAGACTATCCAATAAGCATAATTGGTGTACTGTCCTAATCCTAGGAGCACTCGCAAAACGAGAGAAGGTGAAGATAAAAGACAACTGAATAAACCTTATTCCTATTTCTCCTGAACCAGAATCCATCCCCGAACTGGAACAAGTTCCTTTCGAGTTCGTATATAACCATACGATGGAGTATCCAATAAACTGTGGATCTTCGTAGTGATACGGAGTGTCCTGGAGAAATACAAAGGTGATTTAGGATTGGCGAAGAAATACTTGGTTTGGTCGTGAATATCAGTCGCAATTTACTTTGCCCTCCTACTAATCCCTTTCTTTGTCTTTACTTAATACCTTCTGTACACCTTTTAGGCTAATTGATTTTCTTCAATCCCCACCATTCGGCACCAGCCTAAGGTTTGGAAGAAGACCATCCAATTTGCGTAATAGGTGTACTATTTCCTAAGCCAAGGAGTACTCGCAATCTGAGAGAGAAGGTAAAAGGAAAAGACAACTGAATAGTCCTATTCGTTTTCTCCAGAACCAGAAACCATCCTCGAATTCCTTCGAGTTCGTATCTAACCATACGATGGTTTTGTCCAATGGAAGTGGACGTTCGTAGTAATACGGGGTGTCCTGGAGAAAAGGGTAAAAGTAAGAGTGGCAATGAGGTTTGCAACTCTGATAATCCAAAAGCCAGTGTTAAAGAAGGTTCGGTCAACTTGGTCACTGAGTCATAGTCTAGGGTCGGGTCAATGGTCGCTGCCGAAGAGAGAGAGAAAAGAAACACTCAGCGTGCACTCTATCCTAGATCAGAATGGTTACCAATTTATCTAATCTGGAAACCTCCCACTGTACCTCAAATTCTCCTCCAAACCTAAAAGAAGAATTAGTCGGGAACACCCGAGGAGTAAACTAACTCATCAGTGGGAATCGGGATCCAACTATCATCGCATGATAACGTGACGGAATCCGCTCACGCTATCACACTCCAGAAGGTATGCGCATGTCTGGCAAGTTTCAGTTCTTTTGAAACTCCCGATGTGATTTTTACCCCAAGCGGTTTATGACCTTGACTAGGTCAACAAACCATAAACCGCTAGTCAAGTTCAACCCGTCATTATTCTGGATTGCATTAAACCCACCCGTACGTGCCCTTGACTAGGTCAACAAGGCCGCACGACTGTCCTAACCAATCCCACTTATGCAACAAACAAGTACCACTTAGCTACCGAACACTACGTCTTGACTATGTCAACAAACGCAGCACGAATACTAAATAATACCTGTAGGAAATGACGGAGGGCTACGGCTGGTTTTTGGCGAAAACCTTTAACGTAATGAACTTGATATCGTTGAAGGAACTGCATAGCTTTTATAAAAATATAGTGACGAAAACCTTTGCTAAAGAGGTCACTCCCGGTGAAGGGATCTCGGCTCTTTCCCCGTAGAATGAGGTGCAGGATATTCCAACTGAATACCACGATGCAAAGCAAAAGTAATCGGCTATAGTGAAGTTATTACCCTGACGCAAACTTCTGTCCAAGGGGTCACTCCCGGTGAAGGGATCTCGGCCTTTGCCTCGTCGACTGAGGAGCAGGATATTCCAACTGAATACCATGATGCAAAACAAAAGTGAACGTCCTTGCAATACCAGCTTTTTGAAAAATTGTTCCAACAACATCAGAATAGGGTTGTTTATAACTTGCGTTGATCCGAATCAACGCAGTCCCATCAATTAATCACACCACAAAGAACGAAAATAATATGACGTACGTATATGCCATCCGCATTCGCCACTGGGTCCCGTCATTACTCGTTAGGTTAGCTAACTAACGACAGAGCGGGGACTGGACTAGCGCGGATGTAAAACATATACAACATCTACTAATATATATACCAATATATTATATTCGCTCAAGGCGTGATAAAATGCAACATCACAGAAATGTACAGCATTACAGAACAATACAGATATCTGGGATCCCCGGGTTTCACAGAGCCGCTGCTGAAACCCGACGTTCCCCTGGTCATGTGGATAGCCTGTGCAATGAAATCCTAGACCCCTACGGGCGCGGCAAGTCACCCGCCAAGACCTGAAGCGAGGCAGTCCCCTTCAGCACCGTGAATGGACCACCCAGCACTTCACGGAATCCGTTAACTTGGGCACCCCTCCTGGGTCAACCTGTACCCCCTACGAGTGCGGCGAATAGTCCGCCAATTCTAGAGTGAAGCCCCCTCCGTCTCAATGCCATGAGATGCGGGCCCGTTGCCCTCTAGAACCCGGCTATCCATGCACCCCTCCGCGGGGTAATCCTAGTACAGAAAGTAAAATATACATACAACGGGTACATCGACCGCAACCTGGTCGTGCCCCAAAAGAATAATACAAACAGGCAGTGACGGCAGTCCACATGTCGGACGCTCGCCCCGCAATGTCAAATGTACATAATACAACAAAACTGTACTAATACTGCAACCAGGCTATCCCCCACGACCGATCCGCAACAACACAGCACAATCACAAAACATCAACGTGAATGTCACGTTCGCAAATCCGTCTAACCGGGCTATAGCAGTTAGACAGGATTTACCGATCAAATGACATTCACGGTCGCAGATATAATGTAAATACTGTGAACTAATGTGTTTAAACTTTTCGATCGATCAAATTTATCGAAGTGGGCCCCAAGCATTACTGTAGCACTTAAAGAGAGTCTAGGCCCAAAAAGAATATTCCAAAAACCCCATTTTCAACACAGGAGCCCACTGCAAAAATTTGGTCCAATGAATAGTAAAAATGGCCGCGGAACCGACGCAAATACGTGGGTTTGGCCGCGGTTCCGCGGTGGAATAGTGAGATCACGCTACCAAATTTTCATAGAATGCTTAGAATTGCCTGCACATGTCACTGCAATGTACTGAAAAATTTTTGGAGCCGACAAAATTTTGGAGCCGAAAAAATTTCGACAGAAAACTGTGCAAATGAAATATGGGTTTTCGGAAAATCCGTTCGATCGAACTTGTAAACACGTTAGAGCAAGCTAGACTAGCTTAATGGCGTGGCTCTGATACCATGTTGCGCCACGGCAGCGCCACGGCCGTCTATCCGAGGCCAAAATGCGGAATCAAAAATTTCTTATCTTTTAAACTGGCGCTACCGCGGACAATAAACCCGGATCATAACCATTAACCGATACTAGCTAACTAGAGATGGGGTGAGAGATATACCGAGCGATCCGTGTCCTTCGGTCTTCTCGTCGTCGTCCCGATCTCCCGCGGAATCACCATTCGTCGTCTTCTCGTCGGAAAGGGCACCACGTTGCCGGATTCTTTTACGGGCTCCCATCTCTGGACCGAGGAAACTCGGGCGCGAAGTTGGCTAGCCGACGCGTCCAAGAAGTGATGTAGGCTAGTGTAGAATGGATGTCTCATTTGGGGTAGTGAAGTTGCCATTGGTGATGGAGGAATGAGGTTAAGAAAAAATGGTGCTTTCATTTTTTCCAAAACCAGAAGAAGAAGGAGATGAAGAAATATGTGCTACCACCATTATCATCAGACTCTCTCTCTTTTTCTCTTGAACAAATGGTGGAGGAAAAATCTCAAAAACAAGAAGGAAGGTGAGTGTAGGAAAAGCAAGAGGTGACCACATCCAAAGTAAACCTCACATCAACTCCTAATCAACTCCAATCCATTCTAATCACCATTAATGCAAAAAAAATGATGATAGAAAAGAATGGTATCAAAAGATGCTTTCATAATCAATCCATATGCAAGAAAACCCTCCACAATATGTTATTTGCAAACTTACAAATAACCCCCTCCATCGGAAAAGTCCGGCCGGGAAAGAACAATGGAAAACCGGCCGGAACGGAATACAAACTGGAAACTCCAGAAAACTGGTCCCGTAATAAATTACAGGAAAACCCCGATACTGTGCATACACACCCGCATCTGTATTCCGACCGGATACAAATGCAATGAGACAAAATCTACACTGTACAATACTAGGATCCGGCTTAAACCAAAGCCGGCTAGTAATATCCGTTCGATCCTAATCCGTGCAATACCGCACGTATCTGATCGAACCCTGCCATATAACCATACGGCCTCTAGTACAAACTGTCCGATCCTGATCCGTGCAATACCGCACGTATCTGATCGGACCCTGCCATATCTCCATACGGCCTCTACAGCGTTTCTCCCGAAAGCTTGAGGAACTGAATGTGTGGTGGACTCTAAAGACTCGTCAATACTATGGCTGTGGATTTAACCACTGGCACGTCAGAGGTATAAGCCAATACGTGACGGGCCACCAGCTATTGACCAAAAGGGACGTCGATGAGCGAACTCATCCTGACACCCTACTGAGCCTGTCAGTGACAATATCCGTACAGTCCGGTCCGTTCGTCTATGAGTATCGCATGGCGGGCCTAGGGGGGTGGTAAAAGTCAGACCCCCAAAAGCGGTACAAGTCGTGTCGGAGCGTAGCCCAGAACACCCTGAGATACTACTGGAATACCTACCAGTAAATCTCCTGCCTCGGCCGAGGGCTTTGTGTAATGGCTCTCCTAGACACAGCACGACCTCACCCCCAATACCGGGAGAGACGAATCCCTGCAGATCCGCTCACTGCCTCCATGTGGCTCGGGACTGTACCCAACTAAAACCTGTTTGCACGACTCCTTTGAGCCGTGGTAGGGTAGTAATCAAAGCACAGTGGGAACTCACACGAGACAAATGACGATCTCAGGTCGATGAACTAACCTGTACACATGTCACCATGGAACTGCTATCTGACGTCTGGTATAAGACCAACTAGCATGTTCCCGGCGAGTCCTGTCCGGTGTACTCATAACCCAATGAGCACCTGTATACATCTTAGGTGAACCAACTGACATCAGCGGCATGTGAGACCGGCCACTGGCCCTCGTCGGGGTCTCGACTGTATACACTAGTCTACTAATGGAGTATCGATGCCCTGTCTTGAAACTCCTACGACTAGGGACCTTTTAAGGATGTTCCTATAGACTACCAGCTCCCACGTATATGATCGCCCTCATACTGCAGGCAGTCAAGCAAGAATCCTAGGGGCTCTATCAACGTGTAATAGCGACCTATCAGGTCACCTAAAGTAGTACACGATGATAAAGATAAACCAGATAGCATACTATCATCTCGAGTAAGACTGTCCTACCGGGATAGGTCCTCCCTCAATCATTGCAATCACGTGCCTGCGATCCAATAATTGACTCTGAGGGCACTATCTCCAACAGAAACGCTGTAGAGGCCGTATGGAGATATGGCAAGGTCCGATCAGATACGTGCGGTATTGCACGGATCAGGATCGGACAGTTTGTACTACTGGCCGTATGGATATATGGCAGGGTTCGATCAGATACGTGCGGTATTGCACGGATCAGGATCGGACGGATATTACTGGCCGGATTTGGTTTAAGCCGGATCCTAGTATAGTATAGTGTAGATTTTTTGTCTCATTGCATTTGTATTTCGGTCGGAATACAGATGCGGGTGTGTATGCACAGTAGCGGGGTTTTCCTGTAATTTATTACGGGACCAGTTTTCTGGAGTTGCCAGTTTGTTTTCCGTTTCGGCCATTTTCATTTGTATCTTTCAATGGCCGAAGATTGGTGGAGGAAGGCTTATTTGCATTTGTGCAAATAAGCATTTGTGGAAGGGAGTCTTTGCATTTTATTGTATCATGATTATTCCTCCACCATTTGACTTATTCATTTCATCATGGCTTGACTTTGGAGCAATCATGGTTGTTGTTGATTAGTTGGTGGAGTGTGGATTTGTTAGTGATCATTGCTTGACTTTCTTTGTCATCATGCTTTTGATGATGGTTGAATATGATAACCATTTTTTCTTTTCACTTGCTTATTTTTTTCTTGTGGCTATCCTTTTTTCACTCATTCCCTCACTCCATTCTCTCCACCAAAAAGATGCCATGGCCGGCCACTTTAGAGGGGGGCTGTCCAAAAATTGGATGATGCATTTTTGGTCTCTTGATGCTTGCATAATCCATTTAGCTCCTTCTCCAAAAGATATAGTTGATTCCTCCACCAATATGGCAATTCCTACAACCCCAAATGAGACTTGAGCACTACACATTCTACAGCAAACCTTGGACACGTCGACTCGCCAGCTTCGTGCCCGAGTTGCCTCGGTATTGAGGTGGGAGCCCGTAAAAGATGCAGACGATGTGGTGCCCTTCCGGCAAGGAGGCGACGACCGGAGTTTCCGCGGGAGATCGGGACGACGACGAGAAGACCGGAGGACACGGATCGCTCGGTATATCTCTCTTCCCCATCTAGTAGCTAGCTAGGACTAGTTAATGGCACGATCCGGGTTCTAGTGCGCGGTGGTGCCGGTTTGCTAAGCTCGCAAAATTTAAAGTTTATCACCGCTTTCGCATTTTGGCCTCGGGATGGAGGCCGGGGCGCCGCCATGCACTTACAGTGGTATCAGAGCCTCGCCATTAACTTAGTCTAGCTTTGTTTAATGTGTTTACTTTTCCGATCGACCAAAATTCCAAAATCCGCGTTTTGGCTTGCATCAGTTTTCTGTTGAAATTTTTTGGAGTCGAAAATTTTTTCAGGTTACAGAAAATTGATGTACTGGAATATCTAAAGGTCCTGTAAAAAATTCGATACAGTAATTCGTCTATGGGAGCGCGGAACTGCGGCCAAACCCCCCTTTGGGCCGCGGTTCCGCCGCACAATGATGAGATGGCTGTACCAAATTTCTACAGTATCTTTCTGGGGTGAAAATTGGGTTTTTGGAAAATTAATTTTGGGCCCAGATTTTCTTGATGTGCTACAGTAGTACTTGGGGCCCACTTGTTAAATTTTGATCGATCGGATATTTTAAATACATTAGTTCACAGTATTTACATTATATTTGCGACTGTGAATGTCACTTGATCGGTAAATCCTGTCAAACAGCTATAGCCCGGTTAGACGGATTTGCGAACGTGACTTTCACGTTGATGTTCTGTGTTATGCTGTGATGTTGCGGATCGGTCGTGCGGGATAGCCTGGATGCAATGCTAGTACAGTTGTGGTTGTATTATGTATATTTGATATTGCGGGGCGAGCGTCCGACATGTGGACTGCCGTCACTGCCTGATTGTATTATTATTTTGGGGCACGACCAGGTTGCGGTCGATGTACCCGTTGTATGTATATTTTACTTTCTGTACTAGGATTACCCCGCGGCGGGGTGCACGGATAGCCGGATTCTAGAAGGCAACAAGCCCGCATCTCATGGCATTGAGATGGAAGGGGCTTCACTCTGGAATTGGCAGGCTATTCGCCGCACTCGTAGGGGGTACAGGTTGACCCAGGAGGGGTGCCCAAGTTACCGGATTCCGTGAAGTGCCGGGTGGTCCATTCACGGTGCTGAAGGGGGCTGCCTCGCTTCAGGTTTTGGCGGGTAACTTGCCGCGCCCGTAGGGGTCTAGGATTTCATTGCACAGGCTATCCACACGACCAGGGGAACGTCGGGTTTCAGTAGTGGCTCTGTGAAACCCGGGGATCCCAGATATCTGTATTGTTCTGTGATGCTGTACTTTTCTGTGATGTTGCATTTTTTATCACGCCTTGAGCGAAATATAATATATTGGTATATATATTAGTAGATGTTGTATATGTTTTACATCCGCGCTAGTCCAGTCCCCGCTCTGTCGTTAGTGAGCTAACCTAACGGGTAATGACGGGACCCAGTGGCGAATGCGGATGGCATATACGTATGTCATATTATTTTCTTTCTTTATGGTGTGATCAATTGATGGGACTGCGTTGATTCGGATCAATGCAAGTTAAAAACAAACATAATCTGATGTTGTTGGAACACTTTTCAAAAAGCTGTTATTGCAAGGACGTTCACTTTTGTTTTGCATCGTGGTATTCTGTTGGAATATCCTGCTCCTCAGTCGACGAGGCAAGGGCCGAGATCCCTTCACCGGGAGTGACCCCTTGGACAGAAGTTTGCGTCAGGGAAATAACTTCACTGTAGCCAATTACTTTTGCTTTGCATCGTGGTATTCATTTGGAATACCCTGCACCTCATTCTACGGGGAAAGAGCCGAGATCCCTTCACCGGGAGTGACCTCTTTAGCAATGGTTTTCGTCACTATATTTTCAAAAAGCTATCCAGTTCCTTCAACGATATCAAGTTCTTTACGTTAAAGGTTTTCGCCAGAAACCATTCGTAGCCCTCCGTCATTTCATATGGATAGTCAATAGTATTCAAGCTGTGTTTGTTGGCCAAAGTCAAGGCACAGTGTTTGGTAGCTATTGGGTGTTCATATGCTGCATAGATAAATGCGTTGGTTTGGGACAGTCGTATAGCCTTGTTGGCCCTAGTCAAGGACTTGTACGGGTGGGTTCAAATCTACCTGGACAATGACGGGCAGAACTTGACATGTGACTTATGATTGGTTGGCCTTAGTCAAGGTCATAAGAGCATGGGGAAAAAATCCACATCGGGAGTTTCAAAAGAACTGAAACTTGCCAGATATGCGCATACCTTCTGGAGTGTGATGACGTGAGCGGATTCCGTCATGTTATCATGCGATAATAGTTGGATCCCGATTCCCACTGATGAGTTAGTTTACTCCTCGGGTGATCCCGACTAATTCTTCTTTCAGGTTTGGAGGAGAATTTGACGTTACAGTTCCACATCGGGAGTTTCAAAAGAACTGAAACTTGCCAGATATGCGCATACCTTCTGGAGTGTGATGACGTGAGCGGATTCCGTCATGTTATCATGCGATAATAGTTGGATCCCGATTCCCACTGATGAGTTAGTTTACTCCTCGGGTGATCTCGACTAATTCTTCTTTCAGGTTTGGAGGAGAATTTAACGTTACAGTGGGAGGTTTCCACATTAGATAAATTGGTAACCATTCTGATCTAGGTTAGAGTGCACGCTGAGTGTTTCTTTTCTCTATCTTTTTGGCAGCGAACATTGACCCGACCCTAAGACTATGACTCAGTGACCAAGTTAACCGAACCTTCTTAAGCTTTTGGATTGTCAGAGTTGCGAACCTCATTGCCACTCCTACTTTTACCCTTTTCTCCAGGACACCCCGTATTGCTACGAACGTCCACTTCCATTGGACAAAACCATCGTATGGTTAGATACGAAGTCGAAGGGATTTATTCGAGGATGGTTTCCAGTTCTGGAGAAAAAGAATAGGACTATTCAGTTGTCTTTTCCTTTTACCTTCTCTCAGGTTGCGAGTACTCCTTGGTTTAGGAGATAGCACACCTATTACGCAAATTGGATAGTCTTCTTCCAAACCTTAGGCTGGTGCCGAACGGTGGGGAATGAAGAAAACCAATTAGCATAACGATGGTGTGCAGAAGGTATTAAGTTAAGACAAAGCAAGGGATTAGTAAGAGGGCAAAGTAAATTGCGACTGCTATTCACGACCATACCAAGTATTTCTTCGCCAATCCTAAATCACCTTTGTATTTCTCCAGGACACTCCGTATCACTACGAAGATCCACAGTTTATTGGATACTCCATCGTATGGTTATATACGAACCCGAAAGGAACTTGTTCCAGTTCGGGGATGGATTCTGGTTCAGGAGAAATAGGAATAAGGTTTATTCGTTTGCCTTTTATCTTCACCTTCTCTCGCATTGCGAGTGTTCCTAGGATTTGGACAGTACACCCATTATGCTTATTGGATAGTCTTCTTCCAAACCATAGGCTGGTGCCGAACGGTAGGGAAGGAAGAAAACCTAAAGGGGTGTGCAGAAGGTAATGACTAAAGACATACAAAGGGATTTGGAGAGGTGGCAAAGAATTATGCGGTTACACTCGTGAATCTGGAAGAGGCATTACTAGGAATACCAGGATACCCCATCGAAACATTTCAATGTTTCAGTTTCACTGTGTACTAGGAAAACCGATTTCCCTATTAGACACTTGCTCCAGGGTATGTATTTACCAGGTATGATTCTCACATCTGTATGGTTTTACAGATGATGAGTGGGAGTAAGTTATTGGGAATTAGGTGATCGTCCTCATTATATCGGGATTCATTGTAATCGGTGATATTTGAGGAAATCACCTGGATAGTTTGCCGGTCGGCAAATATTTGGTTTTGAATATCCGCTGTTATGCACCAATTTCAAATCGATATATCTGTACATCTATTTTCATAGAGTGAGATATACTTTTTGAAATTATGTCGATGACATTTACCTATATCAGTGGATGGTTAGGTAAGGAGCATTAAACAACGGTGTAATTCTTCTTAACCATAAGTACAGTTTTCAACCTACGACACACAGTGAATGAGTTATCAGACTCAAGGGACTTATACAGAGTATTGTATGTTGTCCAGGGTCCATCAGGACAGAAGGCTTGGTCCTCGTACTATATTCGGTTTACATATGACTTCTCTAGTTTTTAGACAGGTGTTTCGTACAAACACAGGGTCCGAATTTTGAGAAGTTATAGGTATTTGAATAAAGTAGAGAACCAGGTATTGCAAGTATCGGGATTCTTCAAAGTGATCGAAGATGTAGATACTTGTGTATGGTATTTGTTGGGTTCCTAGGCACTCTAGTGAGGTCTCACAAGGCATCGATCATGCCAAATTAAAAAATTCTAGGTGCCGGAAACCCTAAACTACGGATCGATGGCTAGATGTCTAGGCGAAAAGTAAACTAGCTAACAACTTAGCTAAAGAGAATACGGAAATACAACCTTTGTAGATCCGTTTGCTCCACCTCCATAGCTCCGCAACGACGTCCTCTCACTGTCCATAAGATGTCCCGGGCTCTAGCGTCGGCTTCGTCGGAGAATGGGCAAGCTAGGTCGTCGATGTCCATGCCGAAGATGATCTACGTCGAGGCATCGCTAAATCAAGCTCCGACTTCACCAAGTCAAGAAACTTGTGAAGTAAACACACTCTACTACTTGGCAAGAGGTAGAGGATGAAGAAATAGGAAGTGGGTAGACTTTAGAATTGGATTTCTCACTCAAATCATCAATCCACCATTGATGTAGTCAAGCTTTTCTTCTTGAAATGAAGAAGAAGAAGAGAGCAAGAAGATGATAAGTTAATTATGAAAAGAATAATAATATCATTCTTATCATAACTTTAACCTAAGTTAAGTGTAGAGAATTGACCAAGGTTAAAGGAATGGTTAGGGTTTAGGAGATGAGACAAAAATGGTTGCATCATAAAAGCTTCATGAAGCTTCAAGTGCAAACAAAATAAGCCACCATTTTTCTCTCATTTCTTTTCCTTTTTCCAAAAATAAAATGACTAATTAATGAATAAGTAAAACCCTTAACCATTTAAATAACTTTAGTTAAATTCTTTACACATAACCTAGCAATCTTGCATCATCAAACATGATACAATAAAGTGCACAAAATCATATCGCATATGCAATGCGCACACCCGAGTGAGAAAATCCATCTTAAGTAAACCGATACTAGTTGATGCAAAGTAATATATCAAATATATAAATATTCATTAAATCATTAAATCAACACTTGATTCAATGATCCGGTCATGCCGCACACAACCGACTAGTATACAATGTATCGGCTTATCGAATCAACGCTTGAATCGATAACTAGGTTATATCGCATACAACCATTCGACACATTGATCGCGAGAATGAAATACGGTATCACATACACGCATTATTCTCGGTCCCGCACATATCTCATATGCGCTCCTATTTCGTTTCGCTTGAGCCAGGAAACCTCTGTGTAGGACACTAAAGACTCGTCAATACGCCGGCAGCAAATGATGATCATATCAAACACCCACAAGCCGCAAGCGGTCTGCTAAACGTAACGGCCACCCGGGTATTGAGCGATCTGAAGATCGACGAGCAAGCCCGCTCACACTCCAGTGAATCAACCAGTAACACTACCGTACAGTCCGGTCTGATCGTCTGATATGTCGCATATCTTGCCTAGGCGTGGTAAACGTCAGAACCCAATAGCTCGATAAGTCGTGTCGATATGAGGCTCATAACGGGTCGAGAAACTACTGGTAACACTTACCAGCAATTCTCTGATCAGCCCTGGCCAGGGACTTCCTGTTATAGCCAATCGAACACAGTGCAACATCAACTCCCTATACCGGGAGAGACGAATCCCCTCCTATCGCTCATTGCCTCCATGTGACTCGGGACTGTACCCAAAAACCACCATTTTGCACGCCCTCTTGGACGTGGTAAGATGGAAATCAAAGCACAGTGGGAACCACACAAGACTCTATGACGATCTCGGGTCAACAGACTACTCTGTACCAGTGTCACCAAAGAACTGCCATCTGACGTGAGGTATAATACCATCTGGGAGTTCTCGGCGAGTCCGTCCAGTGTACCCAGTCTCTACTGAGCACCCGTATATCATCTCCGATGTCAAACACCAATGGATATGGGATCATCCATCGCCCATCTGTATGGGTCGAGAAGATACACGCTAGTCTACTCTGGTATATCGATGCCCTATCTCGATACACCCACGACTAGGGACTTTAAAGGATGTACTTATGGACTACCATGTCCCCACTAGTATGATCCGCATCATAGTCCAGGTAGTCAAGTACACATCCTAAGGGCTTTACCAACATGTAACAGAGAGACAATCAGTATACACGTTAAGGTAAAGAGCAACCAGATAGCATACTATCATGTCGAGCAAGAAAGTCCTCCCTATATATGTCCCAGCATCCACTACAATATACATCCTATGTACAGTAATGGCCTCTAGGGCATACATATAACTAACAATCTCCCACTTGCACTAGGGCCATCTGTAGCAGTGGTCGTAGTATCTCATACTCAACCATCCCATGAAAGTCTCTCTCTGGGAATAGGCCTTCGTGAGTGGATCCGCCGTGTTGTCCTCTGAGTCTACTCTCCTTAACCTCGATCAGCCTGGAGATCAACCATCACCATGATCAGGCGATACTGCCATAGAATAAGTCTGGATCACTGATGGGACGGACGTTCCTTGGCAAAAGCCACAACTCCATTGTCACACAATGGGAGGAACATAGTTCATCTCATGAACCATTATACATACAAACAGCCTCTTTGGTAGCATCTTAAGTAGCGATGTATCCTGCCTTTATCGTCTAGTATGTCACGGTATCTAGCTTGGAACTCTTCCAACATACCGTCCCTTTACTGAGGGTAAAGACAATGCCTGCGACTGACATTCAGTCGTCTTTATCACCCTGGAACACTTCCAGTGATTCTCGCCAGGATCGATTGATACCATCTCACTACTACTAGTGAGTATCCTAACATCCAATTAGATCTATCTCATAGATCCAAAATCCAGGATTTAGTAGGTATCAATTTGATCCTATACGGAGAATCTTTGTGATAAACGGAGATTGATCGAGCGTAGCATAAGAAACTCCTTTCTTATCAAGAGTATGTCATCCACGTACTCTACAAGGATCACCACCATACTCCCTACTACCTTTTTGTTTATACAAGGTTCATCTACCATTTTGATGATGTCAACTTCTTTGACTAATCCATCAAAACAGATGTTCCAACTCCGCGATGCCTGCTTTATCCTATAAAGCATCTTGTCCACGTTTCCGCTGCTCCCACTGTTTACGAAGCCCTCTGGCTGTGTACTTACAGACGTTCTCTTCTAAAACATCATTTAGAAAAGATGTCATGGCACCCAACCGCCAGATATCGTAGTCATGGTATGTAGCCGTGGCAAGTAGGATCTGGATGGACTTAAGCATAGCTACTTGAAAAAGGTTTCATCATAATCCACGCCTGGTCAATGATGCAAACTTTTAATAAGTCTAGCTTTGAAAGTCACAACTTTTCCATCTACACCAAGTAATCTTCTCAAGATTTACTTGCTCCTGATGTGGATTTAACCCTTCAGATATAGCAACCAAAGTCCATACTTTGTTGGTGTATAAGGATTCCATCTCAGATCGCTAAGCATCCAGCCATTCTTACAGAGTCCCTACTCTTGATGGCCAGCTCGAAACTAGTTGGGTCATCATCTCATGATGCAATCCTCGCTCCCACTGTCATAGAGAAACCGAAGTATCTCTCAGGTGGCTGAGGAACCCTACTAGATCGGCGGAGAGGCTGAGATTCGTTGGCATCTACTGAATCCTTTGGTTGTACCAAATCATCTTCTGTAGATTGTATGGCTGGAACATTTCCAGTTCTACATAACAGACCTTGCCTCGAGCTTGTCCGGATTTTGCTTTTAGACATAGGCCGGACAACCCCAAATCTTAACTAGCTTAAGATATGGGCTCTTCCCATTCCATATCTCATATGAAGTGGTAGGCAGCTGATTTGATCGTGACCCTATTCAATAGGTATGCAACTTCTCAAGCGCATAACTCCCAAAAGGAAATAGGTAACTCAGTAGTACTCATCATAGAGCACACCATATCAAATAGGGTGTGATTGCTCCGCCCCGATATACCATCGTGCTATGGTGTATACGGAGGAGTAATGCTGAGAGAGAATCTCATACTCCTTTAGAATAGTCCAGGAATTCCGTGCTCAAGTATTCTCCTCCTTGATCACATCAAAGGACATAATACTTATACCCGTATTTTGGTTCTCTACTTCTAACTTATATTCTGTGAATATCTGAAAAGGTTCGGACTTGTGTTTCAACAGGAACATAGGTCTGAATCTCGAAAGATCATCAGAGAACGTAATGAAGTATAAAGAATCAGTCCTGGCATTTGTAGACTGGGGACCTGCATACATCAACATGTAACATCCCAAAAGTTCACTAACTCTTTCTATGTTTCCAATAAACATAGCTATGGTCATCTTATCTTTGTGACATGACTGGCGAGTTTCACAAGATGTAAATTCAAACCAATTTAAATATGCATCTTTATGTAACTCCAGCTAGTCGGGTCGCATTGATATGACCTAGTCTACAATACCTCAAGAAGGATCCGTCCATTTCTGAACTCTTCTTCTTGTGTGTGTTTTATATACCAAGAACTGTAGTTTGATTTAGAACATCAATGCTTTTAGATAACGTGCCTGAACCGATCAACTTTTGATATAGGAAATGTTCAAAACATTATCCAACAATACAAAATATTATCGTTTCTTTACTAATAAAGAGACAGATATGATTTTGTATATCAGGTTCGGTATCTAATAACATACGTTCAGAATCAATGTATTACAATACAGGGTGACAGTGACCAACAGACTTGGCTGCAACACTTGCCCCGTTTTCTGCCTCATGAAACTTATCACCCGTTCTCAGTTTTTCTACCTTTTTGTAGCCCTATGTAACATCTTACATATCTGGGATCCCGATCCGGTATCATATACCAAGGATGCGGAGGATACTGAGAAACAGTTCTATATAATGAACACACCCGAAGATGATGCATCAGCATGCACTCTCTTCGTTTGGGCGGCACGGGAAATCTGGTATTCCCCAATTTCCTGCTCTGTCTTATAACAATTATAAGTTGGAGCGGGACCAACGTTCCCCAGCTCAGTATAACAAGCGGGTTCGGTCAAATATCCGTATTATTATCTTGATTAAGGCGTGATATGGTCGCTACCTGGAGAGAGAGAGAAGAAAACACTCAGCGTGCGCTCTTGCAAGAATAGATTGGTTTTATTTTATCTAATCAGGATGGCTCCCACTGCTTTTTATCAAATCTTCCTTCAAACCCTAAAAGGAAAGACTAGCCGGGATTAATTACACACTACAAGTTCGCCAATCTTTCAGCCAGGCCAGTGTCGGTACTTTGAGGGAGGTCCCCCGTGCTTTCGCACGAACCTAATTAATGTAAACCTCGTTTTCCCAGAGGCGTAACCTCGTTAACACCTTTCTAGACACCTACTTGATCGGCTAATTGTAATGTATAAAACTCTCCCAGGAGTAACACTTACTCGCAGCGGGTATCGGGATCCAACTATCTCATAGAAGGTATGCAATCTCATTGCAAATTTCAACACTTGAAATTCCCGATAATATTTTGCCCCTAACGTGCTATGACCTTGACGAAAGCCAACAAACCATAGCCCGCTAGTCAAGTTCAACCCGTCATTTCCTGATTGAATTAAACCCACCCACACGACCCTTGACGAAAGCCAACAAAGCCGCACGACTACCCTAATCCAATCGCATCGTATGCTAGCAGATAAGCAGCATATAGCTACCGCACACTGCACCTTGACGAAAGCCAACAAATGCAGCACGAATACTATATACAACTTATCTGAAATGACGGAGGGCTACGACAGGTTTTTCTGAAAACCTATTGCGTAATGAACTTGATATCGTTGTAGAATCAAATGAAGTTTAAAATGGAGTGCTTTTGAGGCTTTTCTAGTTTTGCTAAAGGAGTCACTCCCGGTTGAAGGGATCTCGGTCCTTTCCTTATAGAATAAGGTGCGGGATATATCATATATATCACTGTACAAAAGCAAAAACTCTTAAAAGCAATCAAAAGACAAACCGAGGGTGTAGCATCTGCCAGTTATTGCTAAAGGAGTCACTCCCGGTGAAGGGATCTCGGTCCTTTCCTTATCGAATAAGGTGCAGGATATATCGTATATACCGCTGTGCAAAGCAAGAACTGTAGCTACCTGTTTTATTTGAAATTCGATTCTACAACATCTTAGGTTTCTTTTATTTCATTAATCACATTAATGAAGTCCCATCATTTAAATACCTAAACATCACAGATAAATACGACGTACACTTATGCCATCCACATTCGCCTCGATGTCCCCCTCGTGCACCGTTAGGTAGGTAACTAACGGCAGAGCGGGGCAGGGCTAGCGCGGGTGTAAAACATAAGTAACGTCTATATAATATATCATATATACTATATATAATATCTGTCACAGAACATCACATGATCTCATCACAGATAAAGCACAGCAGAAGAAACATATGAAATATTGGATATACTAGGACGTCCGTGTTTTCAATACGAGCCAGTATAAAACACGGATTCCACGGTCGTGATGAATAGCCAAACCCACACCCCTAGACCCCTACGAGAGCGGCAAGCAACCCTACAAATTCTAGAGTTAGGAGACCCGGACTCGACTCCTCGAGTTGGTCTCCCACTGGACTCCAGAACCCGGTTACTTGTGCCCTCCTCCTTGGGTCTATCCTAGTGCGGAAAAGTAAATAAT